>CP099841.1:3766047-4405422 GCA_030062745.1 Capitulum mitella | reverse complement strand
GCTTATTGCTTGTAACAATTATGCCCTCGCATTATTCCGTTTATTATGAGAACAATCTTAGGTAACGATTTCTCAGTGTGTGAAGAGGTCCTGGTATAGCTTCAATTAATTCCTGCAACCCCGCGAGAAGGTTCTCATGGCGGGGAACCTTCTCGTGATGGTTTGCAGCCAGTCTAATAGCATCAAGATAGCACGTCAGCGTAGCATAACTCTGGACGCTTCCGTCCACAAGTACGTCCTGCGCGCCAGCTCGACGGAATCCTTTCGAGGGCGCGTCAGCTCTGCTCCGCTTGTGAAACCCGGCGTCCTGCCGACGGGCGTGGCTCGCACGCACATCTGGTGCGCCGCCGCGGGCTCACTTTCAAACCGCTCCGGTACGCACGTCTCTCCGGTGCGCCGGGCGATTCTCCGGCGCGGGCGGCTGCCTCGATAATGGTCCCAGATGCTGCCAAATTCCGCAGTAATCGGGCCGGCACGGACGCCGCTTCCCAGCGCACATAATGAGTGAGTAATGCCAAGCCGAAACTATGTTGGTCAAGTGGCACTGGACAACAGCTTACGTCATAACGCAAGCAATCCGCGTCCCACTCAAGAGCGAGAATTCTGATGACTGGATGCTTCCTTCTCAAGGCCTTGCAGTATGAAACTGACCTCGGTGGAAAATCGCACACTTGCCCCGCGACCGTTTCTCCGATGTCGGGGCGGCGATAGTCGAATCACGCGGCCCTGCGCGGCCGGTGCTGGCAGCCCGGCGCCGTGACCTCGGCCGCCGCGCACGGTCCCCGGCCGGGGCGTGACGGCCTCGTTAGTCCTGCGCCCTGCCCGTGACGGCGGCCGGACCGCGTCGGCCGCGCGCCGCCGCCGGACGCGTGCGCCGTGCATTGTCCCCGCGGCGACGGCCCCGGCCGGCCGTCAGGCTGGCCGGCCTGCGGGAGGGCGGACCCCGCGGCGCACGTGCGGGGGGCCGGGCGGGCCGCAGCACGGTGGCATGCAGCCGCCCGCCGCCGCCCCGCCGGCGTGACCCGCAGCTGGCAGCGACAAAGACGTGTGGCATCACGCGTGTCTGCCCCGCGGCTGTGTCGTGCAGGCCGCTAACAATGCGCTCAAGCGTAATTGCAATCGTTCTATCATCGGTGCATTGGCATGCGGTCCAAACATCCAGCGTGCTAAAAGGTTTCTTTGAGTCGTAAGTGCACTGATAAAGTAGCCAAGGACACGGACAAGAGCCATGTCGTCCACTTCGCGTGCCGTAGTACGAACGTTGGTGTAGTGAAATACGTTGGAATTACTGCCGGTTCCCCATTAGTTTTTTTTTCGCGGGCGGAGGGACCTTTTCCCGCTGGTGTAACCCTTCTGCGTAAAGGACCATCCAGGTCTGAGTCTCGCAGACAGCACCATGATCCAGCGAACCGCACAGATTCGCGGCAGGCGGCCACGAGGAAGAGTCAACACAGCTGTCCTGCCCGGGGAGCACCGTGCGGAGCAGACAGCTGCCCTGTCGTCCTCAGTCGACCAGCCCGACCCGGGGATTCAAACCGAGCCCCCACGGCGGCCCGGCGACGAATCCGCCAGCCGATCCGACCGCCCGAGGGGACACGGCACAGGAACCGGCCCTCCCGACCCTTTGTTAGCCCGCGCACGCAGACAAAAAGGCCCGGCCGAGGGAGACAGAGCGGCGCTGCGACAGGAATAGCGGAATGAAGGCCGAATTACCCGCAGCCCGGCCCGGCCCGGGCCGGACCCCGGGCCGAGCCGCGCCGGTGCGAGAGCGCGCAATTTTCCGCCAATCCTCACATTGGAAGCGCCGCCCGCCGGCGGCCACCTGGGTAACGCCCGTCCGAACAGCCGCCTGACGCCTATCGCGGGACTCTATTGGCTCTGAATGACTGTTTCCGACCGGGAGAGGCTCGTCTCGTTTCGGTCTTTGAACGCCGTGTCGGCCGCGCCGGCCGGCGGACACGTGTTTGATCGATGGCGCCGCGGTGCTTTGTCGGCCGGCCCATCGCCAAATGCCACTGACGGGCCTTCAATGCACAAAGACCCGGCCCGGCCGCTCCTTCTGTACGACTTTATGATCACTTTTTGATCGAACAGACGCCCGGCTCGGATGGGACAAACGTCAGGCGGTTTCTTTGCGCTGCAGGTAAAGGTAGTTGGATTGGCCTGCTGTTCGCCGGTTCCGAAAGTCACGTCTTACCACGTTCCGTAGCCCCAAAACGTTTACTTCGGCACCGATGAGAGCTGGCTTATTTTCGACGCCGCTTCCTAAACAATTTCGTTTAATGAAAACGTCACCGTATTTATGACCCAGTTTCATTCAGGAGTCGTAACAGACGACTGGCTGTATCAGGCCGTCCCGCAGGGGTCCCTCTGTCCGATCGCGACAGCTGGATCCACCAACAATGCAACGTTATCGAATTGTGCCCGGCCCCGGCCAGATGGTCCCGATTCGCAGGCGATCCCGGCAGCGTCACATGAACCAGGTCAAGCGGATGACGAATGATGTCGAACATGCCTGCCAGCAGCTGATTTGAATGATGGAAACGTCGCGTTAAACTGGGCGTCAGTCGGGTGTACCGCAGGAAGTTAAAAGGTAGCATGCCTTCCCGATGTGAATCGGGCATGCCCAAAAAGGAGAGGGATATGAAATACACGCACCATCAAAGCCTGCAGCTGAAAAAGTCTATCATTGACACGAAGCCGTCTAGTATTGACTGGGCATCAAAATCGGCTATGACGAAGAATATTTCCTCTTCAGCCCAGAGCGAGTGCAAATGGCGCTTAGCTGTTTTGCTGTTCATCTTGCATTGCATACATGATCTCTTTTTCATGTGATGATGCCAGAAACATGCAGAACACTTCCATGACACCAAGAGGGTCGCACAGACATTTAAACTGATAGAGAATGATGTAGATGACACGCTGCCGATCTTCAACAGCATCTCTTTCTGGGCTGTAATTCAGCATTTGTTTGGTAAAAACGCAGGCAATGAAGCCACGTCGAACGCCGATCGTTTTTCACGCTTGCTGACAGAAATTACACCCGCTATTGCCTACAAGATTCTCAGGAGCAGCTATCTTCCGATTTAAATCGTTTTCACCGTTCGGTGGCCTAAAAACTTTTTACTCCGCTAGGGTTGAACTGGTTAATTGCAGTCTTAAGTATGGCGCTGAAAGCCAGCAACGCCATGCCTTTGATTAAATACCTGGCGCCTAGGATGAGGGAAATAATCAGTGGGTGCCGTTGCCACCTGTCATCCGTTGCACGTTTATTAGACGGAAGTCCTCCGAGACGTCTGAAAAATGAACACGAGACGCCCGGAAACACTCACACGTTGCTATTCAGATATGTCGCTGTATCTCCGTTTCACACTGCGCGGACCGCTGATGCATGCACCCGCAGACGAAGAGTGCTTTCCTCCTGAGAACATTGAGCTTGGGAGGAGCGGAACAGACGAACCTTTGTTGTTGGCCTGACGCTGCAAGATTTGACCGAACAGACGGGGTCACCTCCCTCGAGAGGTAAAAACAGTCCACACAAAAACACTTAGGCCGCCCGGCTCCCGTTGTCTCGGCAATAGACCAATGTAACGCATATTTTGTTGCCGACGTTCCGAACGGTTAGGCTACCATTAGAGTGTTTTACCCGATAATTTCCAGCCATCCGCGTGTTTTTCTGCAGGAGTGGGTCGCCCGGATGACGGGCGGCAGCCGTCATCGGAGCAAACTTAGCGTCAGGGAGGCAGAGTGCCTGAGGGACCTCAGGGAAACACCGGCACGGGGACCAGCACGAGGGAAGCCCGGCGAAGAGGGCGCGGTACGGAAATGGAATAACGGAGGTAGTCTGCAGGTGGGCCGCTGGCACTTGAACGTTGTTCGAGCTGCCGCTGGAGATGTCGGAGACGGTAGGAGCGGAGCAGAGTATGTGACAATGCTGGACGTGAGGTGATGATGTAGTGTGATGGGATCGCCGATGTGATGGGGTAGTTTCGGGAGAGATGCCAAAGAAAATTGCTTCGATTTACGGTTGAGCCGTGCGACTGAAGAAATAACTGCAAAAGAGATCTGCAGCACTGAGCAGAAAAGAGCTCAGGTCTTCAAAAGGAGCTTGGAGAGCAGCATCGGACATCCCCGAGAGAACGGACGGACTGATATATCAGCGATACCACGAGGTACAGGCAGAGGGAATCCCGTTCTATGACGGTCGTCCCGGCCGCCGCTGGTGAGCGCTGGCTCACAGGCGCGGCCCCGCTGGAACACCGGCGCACTGCGGGCCGTCCTCGCGTGCCCGGCGCCCATCCGTCCATAGCCGAGCGGCGCCGGCCAGAGCAGCGGCCACAAGTCAGTCCTGACGGGGCGCGGCCTCACGTTCCTCGGGGAGTCAGACGAGGGGCTCTCGTCACGGGGAGGGGGGGGGGGGGAGGACGGACGCCGCGGCCGACGGCCGACGCGGCGGCGCCGACATCTCGGCTGAGCTTCGCCGCAGCTGCGTCCGGACGAGCGGCGCCGGCTGCCGAGCGGCGGGTACCGGACCGCACCCCGCTCAGGCAATTAACGGACCGAGCCGGCACGTACCGGAGCGCTTCACGCGTTTTTTGGCGGCCCGGAGGTGGCGGAGATGCCGGCTAATTGGACGGGTAGGAGGCGGAGGGCGAGGGGTCAGGCGGGAGATGCAGTCGACGTTCCTCCCTCCCTCCCCCCTTTTGAGCGGGAGCAGTCGGTGGCGCCGCTCCCGGCCCAGGTTCACCCTCTGGCTGCCTGGTGTTCCAGCTTCACGACGACCACTGTTTCTAATACATAATTTCCCGGGCATCTGCCAGTCGTATTTTCATTGGGATGCACACAGGCTCAGAAACATGGTAGCAAACATGTTTGAGGTGCGGGGAGAAGATAAGGAAATAAGAGGCATGAGTAAGCATATGAGTAAGATAAAAACCAAAATCACATTTCCACAAGACAAACGAACAACAAAATTCAGGCCTGTCATAAAAAACGTTGGGTTTTATGCCTGAGGACATTTAACTCGCATATAGAATTTCCTTACAATACAAAGCTCGACAGAAGTAGGAAATCGACATTTTTCGCGTAATCAGTATTTGGGATGAAACTCTGTACGAGACATCGCGAGTTTGCCCGAGATCTCGATGCGCCTTGGTGCATTTATCCCCGAAGAAATCTTACGAGAACAGCGAAGATATAATGGCGTAATGTTGTAAACGTGTTGGAATGTGATGTGACCTTGAGAAATGGTTTCTTGGTAATGAGCCGTTAAAAATCGCTAATGGGTTAAAACCAAGAAGAACAGAGGCGGTAAAAATATATGGATTTCTATGCTCAACGTACATTTCCAGTGCGAAAACCGTGAAACATAATTAGAATCGGTAGACTGCCTTCGTCTTCTCCCCCTATGCTCAAATAGATTTATGTGGCTAACTGCAAAGATTGGGATACATAAAATAATACGCCACGCTTCCATAGTCATAACCACAACGGTTGCTGGTCAACAAAAACCCAGGCGGTGGTGAACTCTCGCGTATATTGTGATAAATTCAACAGCGTGGACTTCAGTTCTGCATTCACTTTTGTAAAGCAGACATCTGACGTTTACTCAGCAGTAGTTGTACATATGTCAGCTCATACTGGATATACATTCACGTCGAGAACGTTTGGTGAGAGCGGCAATCAAACTTAATGGCCCCCGATTAAAGACGTAAGCTTTTTCCATTACGTCTATTACTCGTACAGGGCTTTGTTTTTTGACGCCGCCGAGGTGGCGTGGTCGGACTCGGCCCCGCAACCACTCCGCACGAGATCAATGGTCATTCCCCGCTAATGCCGGCCATCTGGCGCGAGGCGGAGCCGTTCGATTTAATTCCGCGCCGAGCCGGGCCTCCTCCTGTCGGCGGGCGGTCGGCCGGCCGGCCCGCCGTTCATCACCGACCGGCCGCCGCGCCGGGTTTTAATTAGCACCTCCCTCATGAGCGGCCGGCGCAGCGGGCGGCGCCGGCCGACCGGGCTGCTGCTGATTGCTTCCATCCGCCGGCCGGGCGGCGGCGCGGCGGCCCGGCCGGCGGCGGCCCGGAGGTCCTCAGGGCCGCAGGCTCGCAGGTCAGCGGGTCCGGACGTCCACAGGTCCACAGGACAGGCCCTCAGGTGCACAGGCCCGTAAGGCAGTGGGTTTACAAGTCCACAGTCCGTAGGTCCATAGGTCTGTAGGTCCACGGACCCAGGGTCCACAGTCCAGAGATCCATAGGTCTTTAGCGGTTAGTCCCACGTATCTACGGCCCATAGATGCACTGGTTCGCAGGAGCACTGCCCATAGGCTCGCAGATCTGCGGCACATGGTCCGCAGGTCTGGGTTGCGCTGGTTTAAGACGCAGGCCGCAGGGGCCGGCCCCCGTCCCCGGGACGGACCCGGACAGCGCCTGTCACCAGCACCGTCAGCCGAGTCCGCGCCGGCGGCCCCCAGCGTGACCGGTCATCGATGACGGCCCTGTCCCGCCACCCGTCACGTGACGCTGCTCAGGCCGACCGCGCGTGACCTGTGACAGACCGGCTCCACTTCATGGTTGTAACCGGTCGGCGTGGACAGCGGGGTTGGCTGCGATCTGCCAAGGCTGACATGACAACCGTGCTCTCCATGACGTCAGCCGTCACACCGGGCACCCGCGGCCTGGACAGGGGTGCTGGATAATTATCGCGGTCCGCGAAGTGTATATTTAATATATATGTCATAATAAAATATATAAGTATAGCCCCGGCGAAGAGTGAACGTCGTGCTGCAACCTGTGGTCCGGGTCCAAATCACCCCGATATCGTCGACAGAAAGTGATCGACATCAGCTGACTCGAGATCCGTGCGTTTGATTGCGGGCATTCAGTACCAGACGCCAAGGTGGCTGTGGTCTCTTGCAGGCCTCGACCGTGCTTTTTGCTTTCAACGCAGTAGTAACGGAGGGTTCACCTTATCGTAGAGCAAAGCTAGCGCTGCATCCGCGACATCTGATCATGAGATTGCAGTGTCCTTGCCCATGTCAAGGGCAGCGGTCCGACGGCCAGTCTTAAGTACATGCGACAGACGTCAGAGCGTGTGTTACTCGGCGTTTTTTTGCTCTGCATGTTTTGTAGGTATAAACATTCTGTTTTCAGTGTAAACATGAGTATAACTTCCTACTGCCAAGTCAAGTGATCGACAGAAAGGTTCAAGGGTGTGTTATTCCTGACATCAGTGATGCGGATGAAATCAGCGGGTCCTTGCTAGCTTGGTCAATATATCGCTGTCTGAAATAACCAGTTTGGCGTGGTATTGCAGGCAAAATCTTGTACTGTTCGTTATCGCGAAATAATTTCCGGAGCTCATTGCATCGAGATCGGAGCAGCGACCCAGCTGGGGTTTGAAACGAAACGAATTGATCCTTATGATGCGTGAAACTACATGGACAAAATGACGTGCTAATACAGAGCACTCTCCAGATGACGAATTCGGAATGGCGTGAACTGACCAGTCGTACAACGTTTTTTATTCGGCCGAAGTGAATCATACTGACAGGTGACTGTTCGGTGGCATTGATTCGTAACGAAAACAGTTTACCCTAGGCGTCTGGAAGGTCATCAGAGGTAACCGGGCTCGGAAGTGTTCCTGAGGGAGGCTAGATAATGGTGGTTTGTGCTCAGACAACATTGATACTTTTGTGTTGCGTGAGTGTAAACCATTTGAATCATCAGGTAATACCACTGAATTTCTTTTGAGAATATGTATGCCGCTCAGCACCGTCTTACTTGACGCAGCCCAAATTTGTATTTATTACGTTTATTTTTACTTTATTTATTTATTACAAATTTCTATTAAATTATACTTATTACAAATTTATATTTATTACGTCGCATTTTCAACATTCTGCGAAGATCAGACTTCACGAGACACTTTGAAGTGCAGCCGGCCAGACCAGTAAGCTAGGCGCAGTGGCTCAACACGTCGAGCCGGTGACAAATTGCTGCGCTCCTCTGGAACTCTGCTCAGAGGCTGCCGCCATTCCTCCGACTCCGACGGACGTCAGGCGGCGGCCGCCGGACATACCTGGACGTTGCGGAGCACGTCCCGGCACTGGAGAATGTCGACCCGGTCGTCCACTCCCACCACCAGCCCTGTGTAGCCGTTGCGCTCCAGGCGCACGCGGGAGCCGGCCGCGCACAGCGCCGCCGCGCCGAGCAGCAGCGCCGCCGCCGCCCGGCCCATCGTCGACAGCGACGGCCGCGCCGTCCGCCGCCGCCGGCCGTCGGAGTCGACGCTCAGGTGGCGGCCGGCCGGCGACGATCGATCCCGCTGCACGACGTCTCGCGGCGCACAGGTGCTCCGGTTCGACCGCGGCCCCGATCGATGCACGCGCGCCCGCCGCCCGAGCCGGCGCCGCCGTACCGCGTCCGTCCCGGCCCGCCGCCCAACGCACTCTGCTCCGCCGGCGGCGGCGGCGGCGGCGCTCCGCCGCCGCCCGGCAGGCGGCAGCACTGTCGCCGCCGGCAGGTGGACGCCGCGGCGTCCACACCGCGCCGTGGGCAGACCCCGGCGGCGGACGACTCTGTGAACAGCCTGTCGTCGCCTGCGTTTCTCTCCGCGGCGGCGCGGCCGGTCGTCGGTCCGCCCGTCGCTCTGCGGGTCGGAGGCGCGTCCCGCGGCGCCCGCCAGGCCGTCTCCCGGGCCGGCCGGTCAGCGCCGCCTGCACGTGACGGCCGGATTACGCCGCGGCCGCGGCCGCCAGTGACCCTGCCGCCGCCACTTAGCAGCACATTGTCTGGGCGTGCCGAGCCCGCGGCGCGCCATCCCATCCGCGGCGGATTCCTCTTCGGCTCGTAAATCCGCGCGCCGGCCGGGCTGCCGGGTTTGCAGAGCTGCGGCGGGCCGGCGGCGCCGCCGGCGACCCCGTGCGGAGCCCGGCCCGGCTCGGCGCCGCTCTCGGAGCGGCGTTAACGGCGGCCGGCCGCCGGCGGCGCCGCTTCCTCGCGGTTAGCCGGCCATCTCGCGCCGTCCGGACGGCAGTCTGAGTGCTGCCGACGGCCGGCGGCGTCCCCTGACGATCGGCCGTCATGAGCCGGCGCTGAGCGGCGCTGAGCGGCGCTGCCGGCCGCGCGTCGAGGGGACGCAACTGCGAAGATCAGCGAACAGTAGCGCAGAGCTGAGCGAAGCTGAACGGCCAGAGGTGTGACACAGCGGGGGCTGGACGGAGTTGAGCGGAGCTGAACGGAGCTGAACGGAGCTGAGCGTGCCTGGGCTACCGGCCGAGCCGGACCGCGCCGCGAGGGACGGAGTTGTGCCGGAGCTCAGCGGGGGCCGCGAACAGTGACATGGAGCCAGCCGGAGCTGAGTGTAACGGAGACGAGAGAAGCAGGACCGAACGTCCCGAAAGGGCTGAGCGGCGGAAAATGGATATAACCGGTGTTGGCGCGTGGCGCAGGCACACAGCCTGAACAAAGCTGAGCTTGACGGGCTGAACGGAACGGGGCTCGATAAAAGCCAAGAGCGCAGAGAACCTCGCAAACCCGCGGGGATATCCCACGATGTCCGCTGGCTCAGACGGGATGCAGTCATGGAGGTATTCACGGGGACAAACATCGATGAGAGATGCGCTCATTATCCCGCGACTCCGCTGATCTGGTATGCTGCAATGAACACTCAATTAGAGTGGACCATGGGTGGAGTCGTGGCAGCCAGCGTCAACTGACAGTGTATCCAGCGGCGGCTGGCGTGGCAAGTTGCAACTGCAAACAACCATGACAATAAAAACCGCCATTAACGACACCACAAATACCCTCGACAGTAATCCATACCGTGCTAACGGTATGTTCTCACGTTGCTGTAGCTGGAATGGTAAATCAACTCCCGATATAAACTGCCCTGAGTGTTGGTACTTAAAAAAATTGGCCACGACCTCAAATATTCCCTGCGGAAGAAGTTTCGCGACAAGCCCATGGTGTGGATGACTATGAGCACGGGCGGTGTCAGCCAACCGTTCATTCCGAAAAGAAATCCTATGTCTTGAGGCGTGTACCACGAGATTGGAGACGTGTACAAAAAGAACGTGCACTAAGATTGGAAATGTTTGTGGGAAAACAAATAGAGAGATGAGGTCATGATCTTCTGGTCCAACCTGGCCATCAGTGCAAGGTCCAACAGTACAAAAAAACTGTCAAGGGACTCCTGACCGTAACAATATCCTATATATTCCGAAAGCTGATAACCCACCAGCAGTAACCCATTTACGACCAACCGACAGTTCTCTTCAGTTCTGAAGACTGAGTTGTGTAAACATGGGTGGGAACGCACAGCTGCAGGAGAGGACCGCGAGCAAAGTAAGAATACTAAGGGAGAAATGTCCCAGAAATTAGGGGGAAGGACCAAAACTATCAATGTAGAATCTTTTTCAAAGATAACAGAGCCAGGGCCATTTTTGGCCCGTTCCCCTCCATGCAATGCCCCAAAACTTATGTTAAAATTACCCAGTTTGTCCAGTTTTTTAGTTGCACCTCATTACCATTAAACAACTTGTTTACCTCCTAGCACTACGGGTTGAGGTGAGGTGTAAGAAAGTTCACGTCATGGCTTTAGAGTTCCCGCATCCGGGAACCTACAAATTTCAATGTTTTCTAGATTTTTCTAAATCTTAGGGATTTCCCTTTAAAAGTCTTTGGTTTTTTAAGGGAAATTTCTAATGAAAGGCTACGAGATGCTTTCAGTCCTAGTTCCCAGAACTGACACCGAAGGGAATCAAACAAATACGTCTGAAAGTCCTTTGGCGCCTCAGGTACATCAATCGTGCCTCAGGGCCGATGGGTGAATCATATCAGTAATGTTAAACGATTCTTCCGTTTTCCAACACTCGAATAGCTTATATCAGTGAAAACTTCTGAGCCCTTGCATCCTCTTTACATCAGCCAGTCCTTCAAATCCCGTTCATCCTCACGCCCGTGCATGGGTAAAAAACCTCGTCTTTCCAGAATATTCAGTCTGCAAAACGCCTCCTAATTAGCTGTATATGACATAATACCTGCACCATGCCATTTCATCATTTCCGTTCGTAGATAATATATAAGCAGGGCCGGTTCTCGCTCAATATCTCTGTCTGTCTATTGGTTCAACATGTGGTGGACCTCGTGACACTCGTAAATTAGTGAAGTGCTAGTGCTGTGAGTGGTCAGTGTTTAACGTCAAGAATATAGGTGATGAAAGTGTATCTGTGTATCTGACGAATAAACGAAGAACTCATCGGCAAGGTGAACTTGCAAAAAGAGAAGTATCGAACAAAGAGGGATATTGGCACTCACGACGTCGCCTACACTCAGACTATCACGTTAAGCAGAAAATTCTGCTAGATGAGGCTAACCTGCACAGCAGTGCTTTCGTTTTAGGTCGGACGTCTTAGGCGCCAGACCAAAGCGTCCGCTGTTTTTCGTTAACCCCCGGTTCTTAGTCGAAGCCCGTCTCCGAGCTTTTTGTTGGGCCTGATCACGGCGTGATGCGTTCAGTCGATCACCCTGTCCTGCAGGCCGTCTCCGGAGCGCTGAAATGGAGCCGCCTCAGACAGTGTGATAATGGCCCTCCTGGGTGGGTAATTTGTGGATGGACGGCAGGGAGGCCCGGAGGTCCCGGCCGACAACGGTAACTCAGCGTGCCACAGACAGAAAACACCACCGATGACGCTGATAAAATCACGGGAGAGGTTGAAGGGGAGAGCGAGAAAACGAGAGAGAATGGGAGAAAGGCAGAGAGAGAGAGAGAGGGAGGAAGAGAGAGGCACGAAGAGAAAGGAGAGAAAAGGGAAGAAAATGACGAGAATAAGTTAAAACGCTGCCGCAAAGTTACGCATTCAAGTGATCACTCCAAATATCCGTGCAATGTCACTTCATCATATACCTCATAAAAACGAAGGCAGGTAAAACTGGAGCCTCTGTGAAATCACGACCTTGCAACAACTGCTTAGCGACCATAGCAATTTCGTGTTTGCATATTCGTAAAGCTTGAGTACACCGATTGTCGTGTGGTGCAATCGCCCAACTGGGCAAAAATATCCCCTCGATCTCCTCGCGGCAAGATATTAGAACAAATCTTAGTATTCTATGGGCGTTGTACGCGGTTGTGCGCCTCTTTAACATTGTTTTTCGTCTTGTTGCAAGGTGTCATGTTCTGCATCAAAACCACTGCACGAATTTTCAGAATGAAAAATTAGTCAAATGAAACAGGATCAGGAACAAAATCCAGATGACGCAGATTGGAGCACCGCACCTCGTTTATTCTATGCTACAGAATAATCATACACCTGCTTAAAATCCACTTCACGTTCCGAATGATGATACGTCTTGCGTTATTGCGCGTACACGAAACTTCGGCAATCCGACAGGGAAATGGTCAATGTTCAAGCGAAATCGTTGTACGGTTAATGGCGCTGCACGCTTGCCTTGGGGCTCAAGGCGACCTGAATATATCTTAACCGGATCGAGGGCCTCTGTTACGTTATTGTGCTCAGAAGGCGAGGCACGAAATTTGCTCATTTCGGACAATTACCCTCACCAGAAGGCAAATTTTCATTCCAGTTCCATGGTAAGGGGACCAATGGTATTTGTTTGTCATATCTTTGACACAACACCCATGAGCAGGGGCGTTGGGGCTAATGGCGCTCCCATAGGAAGGGACAGGGGCTCCCCCAACTATGGGTAGCATTTAACATTAACCTTATGGCGTTGCATGGTAAACGACGTAAAAATCACTTTAGCCTCCCATCTGCACAGAGGTTCCACCGCTCTTGCCCATAAGCATAATGTCAGATTCCGCAAAAGGCGGTGTATGCGTTTGCTATTGCTTCTGAACACATCACATAATACGAACATAGTCTTACTTTTGGAAAAACAACGCAACTGGTCAAAAACACGGATGAGATGATGAGTGCAGCCTAAATCTTAGAAAAAAAACGCCAGCAAACACACCGGCAGCTGTCCATGCCGATTGTTCTTGTTCCAAATGCGTAATTTAAACATCTTCTTAGAGCAAATTCGCGGCAATAAGCATCTGTCTCATATTTTGTAAAATCGAAATGTCCCGTATGCAATTCGCAGTCCTCTCCGGATTCTGCGACAGCTGGTTTTGTAATCTGTTAGCGTTATGCATTCCCCAACGGGAACGAAGACTGACAGCTCTTTTTACATCACTACGCTTACCTTACGCACAGGTCTCTTCCTTCTTGTCCTCTGCTTCGCGTGCTCACGCTCTCGGAGGCCAGTGTGCTTGAAGTACCGCCGCTGGTGATCCGGAAACTCTAACGACGAGGCCAGAAGTCCGTGCACTAGGTAACATGAACAGACTCCTAGACTGGACTCCAGTTATTGCAAGTACTCATGCAAACGCAATCATCGCAGTCAGGACTGAAACTGGAACAGAGACAACCTGCTGCTGGCTGTTCTGTCCATTATCGACTCCTTCGACTGCCGCAGTCGTTTCGCGTGGCAACCTTTCTCGTCGGTTATCGCGAAGGGACGCAGAAAATCGCCACGCTCTCGACTTGAAATGGGAATCTTCAGGCACTGATTATTGGACGTTCTCCTGGCAGTTCTCACGTTGACGAAGCTTCTAGCGACAAGGGAAACGATACGCTGGACACCATTCCATTGCAGTCAGCGTCTTGCGCGTTAATGATTGTTTTATAGGGCCATTGCGTAGACCAAGGCATGGCGGGCCAGACTGCAACGGTGGCTGTCGATGAACCACGGTTTTTATTGCTACGATCCAGCTCTGCTTTACCAGCCTTCAGGGGGCTCATTGAGGCAATGTTAGTCGCGTTTTGTGCGCGGATTTTACGAGGCTCTCAAAGCCAGGTGTCTGACCCCGAGGCCAGTGCTCTGCTCAGAAGCCTCTCGGCGCCACTACGGTTCGTGTTTCATGCATCAGTCAGCTTTTACACAAAAATTGGGGCTTCGACCATGTTCCAAAACGTGACGTCTTTAATCGGTGTCTTAGTCTTCTGTACCGCCCCGTCTCAGCCCTACCTCTTCATGCACTATTTCGATAATATTCGTGATGCATTTCATTTTTCTTTTACCCGTTTGGCTTATAAAGTGAAATAATCAGCTATCCACGGTTAAAATGGATCTTGAACATACGATTTATGCCCAGTTTTTGTCAATGAGTACGGTACATTGACATTTAATGTCAACATGTATATATATATATATATATATATATATATATATATATGAATATAGTTCTATATTTTATATATATTTTGTATTCTATATGATATATGATATATATAGAATATAGAACATAGTATATATATATATATTTATGTATATATGGATAGACAGAAAATAGAAAGATAGGTGGACATATCACTTCAGACTTTATTTTTTATTTTCTGCCTATCTGTTATCTATTGCGGCCGATCTTGTCGTTTCTATGACTCATTCGCCTTCAAAACAGGCAGAAAATATGGGGACACAAACCAATATTGGGGGCAGGGGCGTATATATATATATATATATATATATATATATATATATATATATATATATATATACATATATACCTATATGCATGGGGATAACTGCAGCTTCCTGTTCGGAAAAATTAGTTTGTTGGGTTTTTAAATGGTATTTCGGCCCACTAGGACCATTTCATGCACTGTAGATCTGTTTTGTTATGTCATGGATTAAAATGTCGTCTGCGTCATGGATTAAAGCTGGTGCATCAGGTCAGTCTTGCGTAGGAAGGTAAATAAAAGCTGGATGAGTTCTGGATGATCGTCACCAAATAAAACCACAAGTGAAAGGGTAACATTGTGTCTTTGGCAATAGCGAATGAGAGGACTGCGGTGAACGTCATACAGCGCACAACTGATGAGAAAATGGGCGACCGCGAGATGTAGATCGCAATTTCGGCAGGTTGAGCGAGGTTCATGAGAGAATATAAAACTATATGTGAGCCAAGTATGGCTGATACGGAGGCGAGCTAAAACAAGTTTTTCCTGTCTGTTCTTTCTGGACGCAGAAACCCTCTGATTTATATCGTGTTTTAAATCGTTTATTTGTGTATGTGTAGTGGTATTGACCCATTGTTGGTGCCAATATGCCATGCCATTCCTGGGAATGGATGTCTTTATGGATGAAAAGTCTGGTGGAATGGTAGTTATGTCTGTCGATGTCAGTGCATGCTGTGCCGGTCCACTTGTGCACTCCCTGTAATTCCGCTGTGATCAGAAATCCATAAAACCGCACTGTCACTTTAGCTTCTGCTAGCGTCTGGTGAAGTTGTACTATATGAGTGTTTAAAAACATGATGGAGAAGAGGTGACAGACTACGCAGCGGAGAGTGAGTCACTGCAGATGATTGCCTTCCGTACCTCGCTAACCTTGATAAAATTCAGCGCTAAAAGAATGGCGTGTAGCTCGGCTATAAAAATGGAAGTGTTGTTTGATAATCTTCTTTGTATGGTGCATTCTCCGGATATCACTGTGTTTGCCGTGTGAGCACCATCTTTGGATCCATCAGCGAAATGATAATGCCGATGTTTGCCTTAAAACTCTTAAAGCGCTGTATTCCTTGTTGCGTATGCAAATCTTTGCTCTCCTGCACAAGCTTAAGAACTTCCCTTTCGGCTAGCTGCTGCTGGTGCCATGGTCATAGCCGGTAAGCGAGCTATGTGCGGTTTGTTAAAATGAATGGCTTGAGGAAAATTTTGATGCGTGATGCTATGGGAAGACCAGTTCGCCTTTCCATTGGTCCGACATAGTTGTGATTTAAATTTGGTAGTGCTCGGAAACAGATATTTACGGGATAATTGGTAAAATTCATATTGCAGCAGCATCTCAAAGTGAGCTCAGCTCTGCGTAAATGTGATGGTGGTATCGTAGAGTTCACTTGCAGGGCACTGATTGGTGATGTTTTTATTACTCCTACGGCCAGTCGTATGAAATTGCTTTGTATTGTGTCGAATTTATTAAGTGTGGCTTTGCTGGCTCCTGCATACAATATACATCCGAAATCGATGATGGGTAAAACAAGAGCTCTGTACAGATGTAAAAGTGCAGTGCGGTCGGCACCAAAACGAGTGCTCGCAATGCATTTCAAGAGGTTGAGTCTTTTTCTGCATTTGATTTGTGCTTGTTCAAGATGTCGCCGCATCGGGAGCAATGGGTCAAGTTCGACGCCTAGAAATTTAAAGGATCTAACCACTGGGATAGTATGACCATCCAACTGCAGTCCACGACCATAATCCATCTTTTGTGTTTGGAAAAGATCATGACTGCTGATTTTTGAGGTGAGAAAAATAAGCCGTTGTTTTTGGACCAAATTTCAGCTTGATGCAGAGCCCCTTGGATCATGGTCAAGCACACGCCCAGGTCACCGCGTGTGTACCAGAGGGTAGTATCATCTGCATATATGGAATGTGATATGTTTGATGGAACCTGGTTAAAGATATCGTTGACCATGATGTTAAAAAGTACCGGTGAAAGGCAACTGCCCTAAGGAAGACCATTCTGTGAAGTAAAATTTGCGGAATGACCGGCGCGGCAACGAGATCTAAAAGTATTGTTTCCCGATAAAAATCCCGCCAAGTAGCCTGCCATGTGTCCTTTTATGCCTATGCGGTGAATCTTTTCGACTAAAGCGGGCTTATAAACCATGTTGTATGCACGACGTATGTCAAGAAAAACTGCAGTTATATGTTGCTTGTTTTTGAATCCTTTGCGGATGTGCGTTTCTAAGCGTGCCACGTTATCTATGGCACTGTTGTTTTCCCGAAAGCTGCGCTGAAACTGTGGTAAAACGTGTTGCTTTTCTAAAAACCAGGCCAACCTCTCCACAACCATTCGTTCGAAGATCTTTCCCAGGCAACTAGTCAGAGCAACGGCTTTATAATTTTCAGGGTTGCTCATATCTTTTCCAGGTTTTGGCAGTGAAATTACCATGGACGTTTTCCATGAGGCCGGAAATGTATGTGATGTCCAAAGGCCGTTGAATGTTTGTAGAGTGAGTTGGAGCAGAGTGTCGGGTAAGTGCTAGAAGAAAGCATAATGTAATTTGTCGGGACCAACTGACGTATTTCCAGTATGTGACATGGCGTCTTTTAGTTCCGAAAAGGAGAAGAGCATGTTGTAAACTTCCTGGTTATCCGATAAGAACGGCGTCAGGTGATAAAACAAATGAGTATCGTACAAATGTGCAGAACCCGTGGCCGTAGTCCTCGTAGGAACTACAATGGGCTATACTTTGACCTATTGCGTTTTTGACCATCGCGGGTTCAGATGTAATAGTGCCGTTGATACGTAAAGCCGGAATAGAAAAAGACGTTCGTTTCCCTGAGAGTGTTCGGGCTAAGTTCCAGATTTGTCCTAATGGAGTTTTCTGTGCAAAATGCGAGATGAAAGAATGTCATGAGTCTCTCTTTGCAGTGTGAATAATTAAACGAGTTCTAGCACGCTCGCGATTGCGTTCAATGCGGTGTGCCTCGTCTCTGTGTCTTAGAAAGGCGCGAAAAGCTCCCTTTCTTCGCGCCAACAGCTTGGGCAACAGCGGGGGACCACCATGACACTTGATGTTTGGATGATGATGATGTGGGAAGAACTGCCAAAGATGCCGCCTGTAAAATGCGCTCGGTGATAAAATCGATACCTTCAACTGGGGAGTCGAACTCGGTTGTGCGTAGCACAAAGGGGTAAAAACGTCCCAGTTCGCTCTTTTTAAATTCCACCTTGGTAAACTCAGTGGCAAAGCATCGTTGGTGGTTGGAAAAGATGTGTGTATTTTAATGGGACAATGGTCACTGTCATGTACATCACTGTCTACTAACCATTCAAACCATGTTCCTAACGTTGGCGAACACGGCATTAGGACACTGACAGATTCCGTATTATGGCAAGATGAAAAATGATTATTAGCACCATTGTTTAGTAAAAGGAGGCCTTTCATGTCAATAAAATCTGCTATGATACGGCCCCTGTTGTCAGCGAGTTTAGTGTTGTTATTCCAATCCGGATGGTGAGCGTTAAAATCTCCCATGATAATGTAAGCCTTTGTGAATGCGCTTCTAGTTGGCCGGGATCATTTAAAAGTTCTCTGTCATCGCTGTCGGGAGGTAAGGATATACTGCATAAATCAATGTCCCTTCCGTTTAGTCGTACTGTGTAAGCTACAGCTTGTATGTCATAGTTGAGTGTGATAGGTGAATGGAAAAAGTCATTTGAGACGTTCAGCGCCACGCCACCGTGGCGTCCCAGTCCACCTAAAACGTCAAAACGATGTAAATTGTAATTGAAAAGTGGCATGTTGTAATTGTCGAGTGGGTGGAAACCACGTTTCTTGTATGACGATCATGGCAGGTGCGAAAAATAGTAAAAACAGTTTGATCTCAGCACACTTTGATAGAAGTCCTCGACAGTTCCACTGAAGCAAAAGAGACATAAAATGTGTTTAAGAGCGACCGCCAGCAGCACCTGTCGGTGCCGATGGTCGGCCGTGGGAGCGCACCCGAGCCCCGATCACCCACTGGTCGGGTCTGGTCCGGGGCCTACGCTCGCCGGGACTGCCCGGCCTTGCCGGGCGGTCGTCCTGGTGCTAGGCGGACGACCAACCAGGACGCCAGTGCCGGGCGGCCGTCCCGGGCCAGTGCCGGGCGGTCGTCCTGGCTGGGGCCGGCTGTGTCCGCCTGTGTGGACGGTCCTGCCCGGGGGCTGGGTGACCGGTCGGCCGGAGGCTGACCGGCTGATCCCGCCCTCGGGCGGGTGACGGCCGTCGGGCCGCCTGGCCAGAAGCCCTGTGACGGGGCCGCCGGTTGGGTTTGTGTTTGTGCATGGGTTGCTCTTGTTGCGGAAGTCGAAACTGTGCGTGGAGAAAAATTCAAGTGGTGTCAGTTCAGGAAGGTTATCTGTCTGCGCGCTGACTGACGTTGTGTTTGTTTTGGCTGCCTGAGCAAAAGTTTTGCTAGATGATGTTTTGTTCGTCAAGGACAACTTTTCGTGCCTTCGGGAAAGGACGCTCCTGTTTTCGCTTTAACCTCGCAGATTTCCTTTTCTCTTTTCCAGATGGGGCACTGAGTGGAGCTGCTGGTGTGTTCACTGTTCCCACAGCTGAAACACTTTTGAGGCGTGGTGCAGATGGTGGTTTCTTGCTGGCAGTTTCTGGAGCCGTGGCCGAACCGTCGACATTTAAAACACCTCAAAGGGTTGGGGATAAGGACGTGCACATCGCAGCGGAGGTATCCAGCGACAGGAGTAGAGGGGAGTTTCTGGGTGTTGAACGTCAGTACCAAGAGGTTGGTGTCACGTCGCTAGTCGATTTTGAATGTGTTCAGTCGACGGACGTGTGCCACACCTTGTGGTTGCAGCTCTTCCTGGATTTCAGCCTCTGGCATAAACCTTAGCTCAGGGGACGAACACAGTCCCTTGACTGGTGTTCCGGGAGGCATGAAGTTTTACAATGACGCTTTGGCCACAGAATACGGATGTTTTGAGGAGTGCTTTTGTTTGCATCCTGTTCGAGGTTTTGATGATGAGAGAGCCGTTTGCCGGTGCTTCATTTTTAGGTTGGCAGCCGAGGATCTGCAGATAGCTGCCAGCTGTTTGGCGTGCCAGAACACATTGATTTTGCGAAAGGAGACATCTGTTGATTTTGGCTGAATAATGACGCATGATCCGAGCTGATCCATGTCAGAGTCAGAGGGTGTCGAGCTGTCGCTGGTCGGGTTCGTGCGGCGGTCAGAGACGGGAGCGGAGATGGGGGTCGGGCGAGTCAGCAGCGGGCGTGCTCGGTGTAGTATCCATGTCGCGAGCAGGGGCGTGATCAGATGGCGTGCGAGGGTCAGCAGCGTGTATAGTGGTGGTCGCATTGGTCGTGAGAGGTCAGACTCTTCTATACCATTTGCTGGCGAGGAGCAAAGTTAGGCGATGGCATTCTGGAGCGGTATAGTGACAGAGCATGGGTTGGCATCGGTGGTTGCAGTCAAAGCGTGGCAGAATCCAAGTTCGTGATGGAGTTCGTCTCCGGGTCATTGTCTGAATCCTCATATTTTTTTTCGTTTTCCCTTCTTCCCCATTGTAGGGAGAGAAGAGGAACGAAAAAGAGGACCGAAGAGTCGAGTAACAGGAAAACGAAAATAAACGCTTGTCCGGACAGCAAACGGAAGAAAACGCAAGACAGACACGCAAAACAGACCGAAGCGAAGTGGCGAACAACAGAATGTGGAGCGGAAATGCGCGGTGCGATCACAAGATAATCTTGATTAGCACGATCACGCGCGTCCTTCCTAATACTTGATTTGAAAAATAGTAACGAAAAACTTGCAAATTTCGGACGGTCAAAATAAGATAGTCTAAATCCATTGAGCAACCCACATTTGGATGGAGGTTACGTTGTCAGGCCTTCAGCTCGGCCCCCTCAATCATTTACAGAAGTCAGCGCTTCTGGATGCCAGGCCTCATCAGCTATAGAAACACGGCACTTCCAGTTTGCACCGGGACACCGAAACCAACTGAAGTACCCAACTGCTGCTGCCATCTATACGCGGGCAAGCGAGACTATGTTCTTGATTCTGCCTAATATCAGACCACGTGACATTTCTACCGACGTTGAGGGGGCATCTACTCGACGTCTACGACTTTTCGTGCGATCGATGCATCTTCACCCCGCGCTGTCTGCGGCGCCCCATAACGCGTCTTCGTACCGATGAGGAGGGGGCGTGCGGGTGTTGTGACTGTGCGCGGAGTCTGGCAGGGGTTGCTGGGAGGTATCTCCAAGAAGTTTTGATTAATTACCGCCATTGATAATCATACATTGATGACTATTGAAAATTCAGCCATGGGGTGAGTGCTACTGATATGCAATCCCTTTGGCCAACGCGGCGCAGCTCCCTTTACTCGTTGAATTGTACCATTATCATACGCTAAGTACATGTTGCATAACTCTGTATGACACTGAAACCTCTTAAAGCTTTTTTGACAGAAACTGAAATATATTCTTATGTATTTGACATTGTGCATGTATTTTGTAAGACTTGATTCCTTACATGTCTGTACTAACAGGAAATCCTGCTAGTTTGATGTCATAGCATGGGATTCATATGTGGCTGTGTGCTTAATTAGTGTGTACTGAGGGGCTGTTGATGCTCTATCAGTGTGCATAATTCATTTGGTAACATACAGTTCATTGTATGGAATGCTCAGCATGACATTGCACCAGAAAATTAGTATGTCCATCATGGTTTTCTGAACATCATTATATTCCCATGGGCTGCTGATGTTTATACTGGGGTTAAGGTCCCCTTTTCTTGCAGCAGGAAATTAAAGAAATCTGTAGAGTCATGTCATAAGATGTTTATTGCATGTAATTATTGCACCAAAACAACAGAATGTTTGGAGGGCTTCTATGCCTCACTACAGTAATGCCCTTTTGAAATGGTTGTGCCAGTAGTTCAGAAATCTCATTCAGATGCTTAGGGTGATTTATGTCAAGATGTTTTTACATGTACTCAGAGATGCTAAATGAATTTTTGCTACAACTAATTGGCTTATTTGCAATATGATATCTTGTAATGGTAATTGCTCTTCTGTTGTATGAAAGACATGCTTTTTTGTGTCAACTTTTTGCCAGGGTGTGGAGGCAGTCTAGTAAAAGAAGAGGGAAAAAGAGGGACATGCATTAGGCCATGGCAGAAGCCTGCACAGCCAGGAAGAAATTGAAATTTGTGTGTACATGTCAAGGATAGTCTTGTTGTCTTCTTGTCTTTTCTTGGTGTGTCTCTTGCAAAGAATTTGAATACTGTCACCATAATTTTATGGATGTTTCTGAAGTCTGACTACAGTACAGGAAGAGAAAATATTTTCATTACCTGTTTCTGAGTAAAAAATATTTGGTGTGATGTGACAAGAAAGAGTGCAAATATCATCACACTTCAGCATAAATGCACTGCTGTTCACATGTTTACAGCTTTTGTAAATGCACATTTTTACATACATGCTTGTTATTGGTTGGAATGTAGATTGTTTTGTCTGCCATTCTGTGTGTGTCTGAATTTCATCCTTGTCATTCCTTTTGCTGTTATGACAGGTGTGAGTGGAATACTTAGGACCTGAATTTTGTCTTGCATCATAAGGGAGTTCAGTTTCCATTCCTTTTTAAAACAAGCATTGCTGGTTTTTACTGCATTGCCTTTGCTAGTGCAAATGCCATCATCATGGCAAATGATATATGCCATCTTACTCATGGCACAGAAGGCTGGATGTTTTTCTTTGGGAAATTTGGTTTTTGTCTGGATTGGTTCCATTTTTAATGATTTCCATGAACCTTTGTACCAAGTCAGACCATGCTGGTGGTGTTGGAGTAGTTTTGGGCATTGCCTATGTTACCAAAAATTGTTTTGCATGCTGCTTTACTTGTAGCTGTCAATTGTTGATGTTGACTCATTGTGAGATGTAATGTGGTATAGCCCTTTACCAAGAAACTGAAATGTTCTGTTCACTACTAATGGCACATCCTCATGCACAGGGCTGTTAGTGAGGAAGCAGATGAGTCATGTGGACAGATGTGCTGTTTTCATCAGTTTTGATGTGCTCTGGTTCAGCATATTGAAATCCTTGATTTGTTGTGTGCATTTTAGCATCATATAACTTATATTGTTCTTTTGTGTCTGTGCCAATGGGTAAAAAATACCTGCTTTGCAGAAGCTGTATCATTGCAACAGCATTGATTGAATAGAAACTGTGGAAGGTTGAAAATAGGAGCATTAGTTATTTGCTGCTTTATATCCTCAA
This sequence comes from Capitulum mitella, assembly GCA_030062745.1. Taxonomy (NCBI): domain Eukaryota; kingdom Metazoa; phylum Arthropoda; class Thecostraca; order Pollicipedomorpha; family Pollicipedidae; genus Capitulum; species Capitulum mitella. Next base: position 4,382,637 of record CP099841.1, on the reverse strand, counting down.
ATAATCACACATACAAACACAGAGGCTGCAAGAACCATTTCTTGGGAAACTGCAATTTGTTTCACTTCCTGTGGAGTGAGAGTAAATTTTTATATCGAATATGTACCTTGTTTTGTCTTTGCTAAGTTTTCAGTAAATGCTGCACTTCATATTTCTTAATCTGAATTTCCTTTATTTTCAAAAAGGATGTTTTCAGCACATTCTTGTTTATTCTGTTATTTCTGTTTGACCCAGTGGCTGACATTGTTTTCAACTGTTTGGTTTCTTTCATTTACTTAAAGAGGTTAAGAAACCATGGACCTGGTAAGCCACATGAAACCATCTGTTAGATTGTCTTCTTGTTGGGGAAAGGAATGGCCAGTTTATGAAGAACAAGAGCTGACATTGTAAAGTTCATGTAGGTGAGTGGGAGACATTTTAGAAAAGAAATCACGATTTTTATCTCACATGTGTTCTCCATACCTATATGAAGACATTTTCAAGTATGTGCACATTCCAGGCATTCCCAAGTATTTGTTTTAAAGTCCGGAATATAAATATTCATCCCATTCGAACCTGCCCGGGGTACTGCAGGCTGCAGAGGCATGTGGATGATCCAGGTCTGAGGGACTTGTGTAATTTCTGATTGATAGCGACAACAGGCATCGCGTCACGGTGCAGTGAAACCCAGACGGAGGAGCTGATAGACTGAATGTATGATGGACAACCCCAAGTGATGGTCTGTCATTCGTGCTAATGTCGCGGGTAGTCATTTATGTTGCCATTCCATTGACAGATGAAAGTTTTTTGGTTTTCCATTTAATCTTCACCAGAGCAGGGGAGTGCAATCTTTGTTGGGGTTTTTCGGAAGTTGCCCCACAACGACTGTTCCGATCGCCTCTGAAATTCTGCGTAGCCGAGTTTCGAACCCTTTGACGTGTTTTCTGAATATTTGAGGTTTGTACCGACAGGTTGCTGACCTAACACCTTCTTCTCGAGGACACGTCATGGAGAAATTGTGGTGCGGACAAGGTCGACACCGTGTGGCAAACGCTTTAAGCGTTGTTACACCCTCGTTCTTGTTTTATATCTCTCTCACGTCAATTTTGGAAATAACTAGTCCATCGTACGGCCTCCGTGCTGTCGAAGGCAGCCAGATGGCATATACTGGCGACGGTCATTGTAAGCGTTGCTGGACAAAGGTTAAGCAGTTTCGCATAAATGTGTGTAATACTCCCTGCCTCGCACACAGCACAAACACGGGACTGATGGATGAGATGAGCTACATTTCCCCACGATCCTGGCCTCCCGTCTAGTCGCTGGTAACAGAGCTGCAGACACACTAGAGTTGGGGCAAGATGAACCTTACGGAACCAGCTGGTCTTACTAAGCTTGCATCACCATCCATTTTCCCTTCGCGTCACTTCTTCAAGGTCCTGCGATTGAAAACAACGGAGACTGATGGAGCCGATTTTTCCACACCCTTCTCGGAAACTTCCTCAATGGTGCACGACGCCAGCATGAACAGTAAGATGCATTTTCCTGATTGTGTGCCGCGTCACTAGAAATTGATGCCGTTTTGTGGCTGACAGCGCTGCAGGGCCTTCATTGAAAATGGATTCCGGGACGATTTCTTGAGTGGGTGGGGTTGTTCCATTTATGTTTTTCGTTGTCGTTTTTTTTAGATTTTGTTAGATAGACAACTAAACATTTATGTCGTTTAGTTGTCTCCAAGCAGTTCCACCATCGGTGGTGTCTCCGGCTCCGTGAACTTCCTTAGTCTGTGGGTCTCGTTTACGGAAAGGATAAAGTAATCCTGTACGAGTTGAGCAGCACGCGGCAACTGGCATTTCATTCCGAGAAAGTGCCGTGAACAAATGGACTCGTCGGGACTGGTTTTAAAAACAGTCGGCCGGCGGTCTGCCCCAGAAATGGCCCGGCAAAGGCCACCGGCCAATCGCGGTAGAAAGTCCGGACGCGGCGACCGGCAACTTGGTCCATTTGGCGGCGAAAGCGCGGCGCGTGGCGCGCGGGCAACCGGCGCCGACTGGCGCACCGGGCCCGCGCGGTAAAGCGGCTCCACTGCGTCCGGCTTCATTAGCCGGGACTGGTCGGACTTAAACTGGACCGCGCCGCCGCCTCGGCGAAATCTGTCGATCAGGTCTCGGCGCCAGTACAGTTTGACATGCTCACCGGCCGCACGTGGGCGGTATCAGGCGACGTGGGCCAGCAGGTTTGGCTCGGTCATGCAGGAATTCTTTCGTTTAACATGCTGTGTTAGGTGACTTGGGATGTCGTGCCGGACGAAGTTAACACGTCAGGTTTCGTTTCCTTTCAGTCACGTGTTTCGTGATCTGCGGTGTGTACCCGGCCCCAACGAAACTGCTTTTAGGGACATGAGAACCCCAGTACAACAGTCACGTGGTTCTGTCGGACTTGGGCTTACGACTTGTTCGTCTCGTCGCTCCGTAGCACTAAGCGCTGTTCAAGGTGTTGTGACATTGGACCATGTACCCACAGTCCGGAGCAGCGGCCGTCGCCGTGTCGCGGCGGTGGGCGGTCGTGACGCGGCTCCTCTGCCGTCGGCGGGTCCTCTGCCGTCGGCGGGGCCGCTCGGCCGCCGCCGCCGCCGCTGGAGCGTGTCCGGGCGACGGGCCGGCAGTGACGCGGCCGAGCGCCGCTGTCCGCTCGAGCGGACGCCGCCGCCGCCGATCGAGCCGACACGACTTCATCGGGCCGGCGCGGCGCCGAGGGCGGGGGTGCCGGTTACCGCCGGCCGCGCGGCGGAGCGGCCGCCGTGACGGCGCCGGGCGGCGGACGAGGCCGACCGAGGCCGTGCGGTGACCGCTGCGACGCGTCGCCCTGCCGCTGCCGGCCGCCTGCGGCCGTGTCGTCCGGCTACGACCCGCCGCTCACGCCGAGTGTTCCGAATTTCGGGTGCTTCCATAACGATGCCGGTCGGGTTTGGCCGTGTTATCTTGTTGGCTGTGACAATATTTATTCGCCGAAGTCGTCCGTCTCGGGGCTCGATCTGGCCATGACGATGTGGGTCTTGATGATGCCGACATCGGTCTCCTGCGGCCGCCCGGTGACCTTGACCCCGCGGCCAGGGCGGGGCCGGCCGCTGGCAGCCCGCCCGTCCGCCGCCGCATCGACCATGTGCAACTGATCGGAAGGCCGGGCGGGTCGGGACGGAGCGACGTGCTCATTAGGCCCCCCCCCGGCCTGCCGGCGGCGGTCCGGCGGCCATCAGTCGGCGGCTGCAGCCGGTACAGCGGCAGCCAATCTGCGGCCGGTCGCCACGCTGTCGGCGCTCTCTGGGCACTCTGCGGGGTCTGTGGCCACTCTGGCTACTCGATCTGGACCCTGTCGGCGTGCTGTCGCCACTCTCCAGGCACGCCGTGGGGAATCGGTCCAGGGTCTGTCGCCGCACCGTAGCCACTCGGTCGGCACTTCGTCGCGCTCGGTGGACGTTCTGTAGCTACTCGGTGATGGCCGTGTCGGTGCTCCGTAACCATTCGTTCTCATCTATGTGCCACTCGGTCCAGACTGCCGGTGCTCTGAAGGCATTCGGGCTGGGATCCTGTTGGTGCTTTGGTAGGTCTCTGTCGGCACTCTGCGTTCTGTCGACTGTGTCCACCGTTCGCTCGTTTCCGGCGTTTTGTGAGCTGTCGTTCGGCTTTCTGTGGGCTCGTAGTCTGCTCTGAGGATTCTCTGCCGGCACTCCGTATAGGCCTTATGTCCGCTATTTGTCGGCTGCTTGTCTAGTCGGTCTCGACACTGTGCACTTCTGTCCATCTCTGTCCACCTTTGTCCGGTCTCCGTCCGCTCTGTCCGGTCTCTGTCCACTCCCTGTCCACTCCCCTTCCACTGTCCGTGCTCGCTCCGTCTGGTCACTGTCCGGTCTGTGTCGGGCCCTGTCGGTGGTGGCCGCGGCCGGCCCTGGTCTGGTCCACCAGTGGTCCGGCACCGGTCACCAGTCATCAGCAGGCCCGTCACCGGCTCGTGACATCCTCGCCGACGACCCGGTAACGGTCCGTGCGGTGGGCACGGGAGCCCTCTCCGGGATTTATGACATGTCCGTTTTAATCCGGCGGCGGCGCGCTGTTGGTTCTCCAGCAGTCCGCGGATAGCCGGAACGGAGATCATTGTGAGCGTGAAATGACCCGCGGATTCCGCCAACCCGTGTTGACGCGAAGTCGGACGATCTGTTTCCTCGAATTCGGTTTTTCGGTCGTCGTCGCCGACGTCTGCCGGCCTCGGAGCAGAGTCTGCTCCGAATTTCTGGCGGCGGCGCCCGCATCGGTCACTCGCGGCTGTCGGCTGCTAACCGGACGTGACGGGCCCGCCAGGGAGTCACGCGGCCGTCACGTCCGGTGACGGCGCCGGCGGTTAATGTGACTGGTTTGTCGGCTGACGCGTCGCTTATGAGACTGGGCTGTCATCGTGTGACGGCGGCGGCGCGCTCCGCCAGGAAATCTGCGGAGGTGGCGGGTCCGAGGGCTGTCACCGCGCGGGGCCCGTGTTAGCGCGCATCACGGCTAACGCGTCAGCACCATCATCCCTTGTGGCGGATCGCGGCCCTTCGTGGCGGACCGTCGTCTTGCGTTGCTTGTCATCATCTTGTGTGGGAGACCATCACCTTACGAGACGGGCACGCTTTGTTAAGCGGTTTTCTTTTTGGGACGACAGGACGTCGGTCGGACAATTTCTGGTTTGCCAGGGTATTCTGATGTGCCCTCGTTTCTCGATGTCTCCGACGAAATACGATCGAAAGTTGGTCTGACCAGGCCTCGATGTCTCTGCTGATGAAATCTGCTCTCTTTCCGCCTGTTCCGGAAGCTGTACGTGATACGTAGGCTCATTTTAGAATACGTGCCCATTGTTCACGCTGTTGACAGCTATCGCCATTCATTTAAATGTGTATGGGTCAAAATCGTTTAGAGTATCTTGGCAAATTGGTACATTACCTGTTTGCTTGTGATACACAACTGAATTAGACTGATTGAGTAACCGATTGCGAACTGTCCCTTTTCCTTCGGCTGATCCACACCCTCGGCGTGCTCCTTGCGTGCCCGAGGACGGATCTGGCTATAGTGTCTCCCTGACGCAACTGTGCAACCCGTCGACGTGACGTCACAGCGCGGGCCCGCCGGTGACCTGACGTGACCTCGGGACCCGCCGGTGTGACGTGCGCCGTGCCGTCGGCGGGCCTGCCCTGCGGGCGGCGACCGATTGAAATTAATGGCGGCGGCGGCCTCCGCGGACCGGCGGGGCGGCTATTACTGCTGAGGTTGGCGCCGTCCCGGCCGACGACCCCCATAACCCGTCCGGGGGGGGGGGTCAGGGGTCGGCCGGACGGCTACCACGACGACGGCGCCCGCCTACGGCCCCGTGGAAGCGCGAACAGGTATGGGCAGGGCGAAGGTGTAGTATTCGGCTGGTGGCGATGTTCATCATGGGAACCGCCCATGGGCGGGACTACCCGAGACAAGCCGAACTGGGGACGTCGAAACGAGAAAGGCATTGGGTGTGCTCTACTCGCTCGTGGAACACAGCTCATTTGTTGCGGATAACACCGGCAAAGCCACTCTAAAGAATTGGTCAGTTTGTTGTTTGTCTTTTCTCCTTTGAGAACCGAGCGTTCCTCAGGGCCTTCTGGTCTGGTCGAGCCGCCGGCTCTGGCAGGCCATCGCCGAGCCAATTTTGCATCCGCGCATCTGAGCGGGAAACGGATGCCACTTTCCGCCACTTCCCCCAGACGACGGGTAATATCCGGCCCTCGGACGGCTGGCATATTTCGAAATGGGCCGGAAGGCGAAACAGAGCGGCGCGATGACTGGCGGCCGGCACCGTCACGACGGGTGACGGATGACGGCGAGCAGGCGGCGGAGAGAAATGGCCTCTCCGGCCGGTCGTCTCTGCCGTCAGCGGCCGTCTGTGACGACGGCTGCCGCGGTGCCCCGACCGCGACCTGACTGTTCGCCCGGCCGTCCCCTGCCTGCCGGGCGCTCAGAGCTGCCCTGCCTCGGGTCGGACACCCAGGGCTGCCTCCTGCCTCGGCACCCAGGGCTCGGGTGGGACACTCAGGACTGCCCTGCCGGGCCTCCGACGTTCAGGCTCCCTGCCTCGGGTCGGACACCCAGGGCTGCCCTGCCTCGGGTCGGACACTCAGGACTATCCTGCCTCGGGTCGGACACCCAGGGCTGCCCTGCCTCGGGTGGGACACTCAGGACTGCCCTGCCTCGGGTCGACCTCTGGGTCGGACACCCAGGGCTGCCCTGCCTCGGGTCGGACACCCAGGGCTGCCCTGCCTCGGGTCGGACACTCAGGACTGCCCTGCCTCGGGTCGGACACCCAGGGCTGCCCTGCCTCGGGTCGGACACCCAGGGCTGCCCTGCCTCGGGTCCGACACTCAGGACTGCCCTGCCTCGGGTCGGACACCCAGGGCTGCCCTGCCTGGGGTCGGACACTCAGGGCTATCCTGCCTCGTCCAGAGGAGCCACCACCGAGCCCACACTGCCCTGAATGGCCGCCGGGGAGCGCGGTCTCCGAGGTGGGCCGACCGCAGCCGCGAAGGACGGCGCCGCCGAGCCGGCTCAGACGGCCGGAGACGGTTGTCGAGAGGTCTCGGCTCGGCTGGCGAGCGAGGGTTCCCGCGCCAGGTGTTGTTCCGACGGCCGGTGCATTCCGGCACTCCTCATTCGGCCATCTGCCGCCGCCCGCTGATGGGCTCCGATTAATCCACTCAGGCGGACCTTATCGCACATTCATCGATAAATACCGCTCTTCGACGCGTTTTTTTTTCTGTGGTGCATTACGCGCACTTGTCCCACCCCGTCCAGCACTGTGCGCACATCCACCTTACTTGTGCCCGCACCCCTTCTGTCGGTTTTCATCGCGTGTAGTCGATGGCACTTGTGGGTTGGTCGTGGCAGCGGTGCCCCGCGCGTGGGCCGGTGGTCCGTATTATCGTGCCGCCTCTGGATCTTCTCTGTCTGCGGTGCCCCCACTGGGTTTGTCCGTGTCGCGGCACTCCCTTTGGAGTCTGTCCGTGCCGTGGTGCCCCCTGTGAGTCGGTTATCGCATTGCCCTGTGCGTCGGTCCGTGCCGCGGTGTCCTTTCTGGGTCGGTCCGTGCCGTGGTGCCTCTTGTCGGTCGGCTCGTGTTGTATCCCCTGCGGGTCAGTCCGTGCCGTGGTGTCCCCCGTGAGTCGGTCACCGCGTTGCCCTCTGGGTCGGTCCATGCCGCGGTGTCCCCTCCATGAGGGGTTCCGTGCCACCCCCCTCGGGGTCGGCCGGATCCCGATGCCGGCCGTCGCGTGCCGACGTCCGGCGCCGCCGGCCCGGCCGCCGTCGCCTTTGTGGCCGACTTCCGGCGACCGGAGCGGCCGGATCCGACCATTGCCGGCGGGCGCGCGCCGCCGAATGGGGCCGGCCCACGCCGCGGCACGCGCGGGCCGGGCCGGAGCAGCGCCGGACCCGCCCCGGCACGTGCCACGTGCACCTGCGGCGGCCCCGCCGGCGGGCACGTGCCGGGCGCCGGCGCCGGCGCCCGGCGGCGGCCGCGAGCTCCGTGTCCGCCGCCGTCGGCTAATCAGGTCGACGGTCGTCGACGCCGGCGTGTCGCCGCGGTCGATGCGTCGCCGGCGGCGACTGCGGGAGATGGAGCGATCGGCGGGATAATATTGACACGCGGCCGCCGCGATCCGCCGCCGGTAATGCGTCGTCGGCGGCGGCTGCGCGGGTGGCCGGGGCGGGCGGCGCAGACGTCTCTGATGGATGCCACGTCGGCGGCTCGCGCAGGACGCGTGCGGCCGTCTTCCCGGCCTAGTCTTCGTCTCGTGGGGCCTCTTGTCTGTGTTTCGTCCGGACATCGGCAGGGTTCCGAACGGCGGTATTGGGAAAGCTTGACGTTTGCACGTAGTGCCTGGTGATCGGTCGCCAAGACCCTGGGGGTTTTCGGCAAGAACACGATGACTAGCACTGCAATGAGACATCAATCAGCGCCAACGTGGCTGCCTTGTGCGAACGTTCGTGGCCAGAACGATAACGAATAGTTCTGTGCGCTAGTTTGCGGAGACAAATGTGATCTCATTATTCTCGTAAGCTTGTTTGTATGTTCATAACTGCAGCAAATGAGCTCAGTCGTAAATCACCCTCCGCTGCAGCCGTTTCGGCAATGACCAGCCGTAATTTCTTGTTTCCATCCTTAATAACATGAGAGCCATCCTACAAAGACCGCACCGTGGGCTGCCTGTCGTTGGAGCGGGTCCTGCCTGCTCCGTGGGCCGTGCGGTTCAGGACACGACGTCGCGTCGCGGCACGCCCGCGCGGCGCGAGCGTGCCGTCTGGGGGCGTTCTTTGTGTGCGGCCTCCCGGCCTGAGCACGTACAAAGCACGCCCCCGGTCTAACCAGGGCCTGTTGTCGGGCTGCCCCGCGCTGGACGTCCTGACGTATTGCGCACGACCTGTTGTCGCCGCTTTTGTAACCACTGCGTCTGCCGCCGGCTCTAGCACGGACTCTACCACCGACTCTACCACGGGCTCTACCACCGGGCTCGCCGGACAGAAGTAGCGTCGGGGCCAGCGCTCTCTGGCTCGCGATTGGCCGTAGCGAGCTCATTCTCATGCGACTGCGCGCTGTGTCGACTCGGACGCCGCCGCGCGGGTCTCCGCGGTGCCGGCGATGCTTCAGCTTCTTGACGACCGTGGAATAGCCGCTCTGTCGCCGCGCGGTCCGCGTCCTTGCGGGCGCGCCGGAGCGTCGCGGCCGCCTCGTCGAGCTCGTCCTGTCGTGCGTCTTTCCCGGGCGTCGGGACGGCTCTGACGCGCCGCCGCCAGGCCGGCCCCACCGGAGGGCGCCGCCGCTGCCGCGCCTGACGTCTTGCTCGGCCGCCGCGGCAGAGCGTAACAATTCGCACCGTCCGTCGCCCGCGTTGACCCACAATGGCGTGCCCATTAGCGTGGGAAGGATGCGGTGGCGGCGGCGGCGGCGGCGGCTGCCGGCCCGGCGCCGGCGGCCGCCGCCGCCTGGATGACCGCCAGCCGGGCGAAGGGTGGCGGTCGGGGCCGGCCCGCCCCCGGCCGCCGCCGCCGGAGGAGTTGGCCGGACGCGGCGATAATGGAGCGAGCGGGTTCTGCGGGGTCGCTGGAGGCGGCGATGGAGGCCGCAGGCGGCAGGACGGCCGGTGCGCGCCGATAACGGCGTCAGCCCGGTTTCCGGCCGCCGTCCGCGTCGGCAGGGGACGGGCAGAGGGCCCAGCCGCCGCGGCCTCCGCACGCCGGCTTCATCGACCGCGACAGCTCGCCGGAGCCGGCGGCGGCGGCGGCGGCCGCGGTCTGTGCGGACTCGCGGCTCCGGCCGTCACGGCGGGCGGCGCTGCGGCCGGCGGAGCTCCTCCGGCCCCGTCGGCGGCGAACTGCGTGTGCCCCTCGCGGCCGGCCGGCGACGGGGCGACGCCGGGAACGGCCTGGCCGCGGCACGTGCCGAGAGACGACCAGGAGCGTCCGTCGCACCGCTCACGGCGGATCGATGTGACGTTCCTGGAGCCTCGCTTCGAATCGTGGAGTCCGTGCGGACGCCTGGTCCTGCCACGCTCCGGCCCGGGGTGGTCCCGCCGCGCACGGCGACGGTCGGCTGTCTATTTCTGGGCCCGCCGCTCCGGACGGCCACCCTCTGGTGGCGGTCGTTATTGTCGGCCGGACGAGGGCGCCGGCTGTGGGCCCTGACCGCCGCAGAAGGCGGCCGTCGGCTCGGCCGGTGGCGTTTGGCCGTCCCCGCCGGCGATCGCTGTCTGTTCCAGCTGGGGATCGCCGGCTGGTGACCGGCTGGTGCCGGCTGGTGACGGCTGGCCGCACCAGCAGCGGCATCCGTCGGCCGTCCGCGCCAGCCGGCTGCAAGCGGCGTCTTGCGGCCTCGGCTGGTGTGTTGTAGGTTGCGGCTGGAGTGTCGGAGGTCGTGGCTGGTGTGATGTGTCATGCGCCAACGGGCCGTGGCTGTGGCTGACGTTGTGCAGGCACCAGCCGGCGCGCTAATCGGCCGCGGCCGTGGTTGGTGTTCTGCAGGCAGTTCTGCGGGATTCTGTTCTGCGGGACGCCGCAGCCGGCCGCTTGCACCAGCGGGCTGCGGTTGTGGCTGGTGTTCTGCGGGCGCCAGCCGGCCGTTTGCACCAGTCGGCCACGGTTGGCGTTCTGCAGGCACCACAGTCGGCCGCGGTTGTGGCTGGTGTTCTGCAGCCGCCGCCGGCCGACGGCGGCTGCGCTGCGTCGACGCTCCATTACCGGCCGGCGGCGGCCGACGGCCGGCAGCGGCGGAAATGGCGTCGGCCGGCCGTTCTCTCCGTGCACGCCACCGCCGCTGACGGACGAGGCCGCCGGGGCCGCCGACGACCCCGCCGGGAGGGCCGGCTCCGTCCGCCGCCCGCCGCGGCCGTGAGCCGCCGCCCGTGGAGCGGGGCCGCCGCCGGCCGCCGCCCGTGGAGCGGGGACGCCGCCGGCTGCCGCCCGCTGCGACCGCAGGTCGGAGCGCCGCCGCCGGGACGGCAGGCCGGGCGGGACCGCTCGCCCCGCTCTGGAAGTGGCGATCGTCGGCGTCGACGTGTTTATGGCCGGGCCGTCGGGTTTGGCTGACGGTTGGACGCTGTTCGGTCCTGATTGGCTGTGGACAGGGGGAGGGAGTGGTAGGTGACCCACGGTGGTCGCGGTCCGCCGGCCGTCGCGGGCAGCCGGCCGGACGCCCAGCTGAGTTGCGATGGTAATCGCCTGGCGGCGGCCGGGGCGCTGCACGATCCGGCGGCTGGCAGGCGGGACGCCGGACGTGCCGGACCGTCGGCCGAGGGGGGGGGGAGACGGACGTGTGAAGCGGGGCCAACAGAGAGGTGGACGACCGAGAGTGACGATATGGCTTGGTCACGAGCACGAACGGAACGAGCTCGGCCCCAGGCGAAACTATGGTAATTTTGCCCAGCAGTAACCATGTGTACGTGGCCAAATGGAACGTCGTCGAACCGGAAAGTAAGACACGGGGAATCTATGTTGCGATGACGATGGTGAAAGCCGGGACAAGATCGCTGTGCTAACAGTTGGGGTACGCCCTTCTGAGGAATATCGGTTTTTGGCAAGAGTGGTCAGACCTTTGACTATTTGGATCAGATCGTACCTTTACGGATTTTTTTCGAACCTTTGTCTTCATCGAATAGAGCTGGCGGGTTGTATGTAGCTGTTCTGTGCGCCACAGCGTGTGTCGTCGGCAGGACAGCGGTGTTGGCCGGCGGAGATCTGGCGTGCTGCCGACGATCGTGTCTGCCCATTGTTGCCCGTGCTGGCGTACGTGTTAATCGGGCGCCAAGGCGGCAGGAGGCGGGCGGCGTGGCCGGTGGTGATTCGTTCCCCCCCCCCCCTGCTTATGAACAGTTCGTACCCGGCGCCGCCTCGCCCGCCTGATTGCACCATCATTTATTCAGATCGAGTGGCGGACTCCCATTGTGTGCGCCGGACTCCCAGCGTGGCGCGGGACCAACAAGTGGCGCGGGAGTCGCGCCTCGGACGCGTCAACGCCTGTCAGCGGCGGAGGCGGGCGTTTTGACCGGCGAGCGGACGCGACGCCGGCCGTCGGCGGGGCCTGAAAGGCTGACAAATCGCTTATCGATAGCCGTCCAATCTCGCCGCGGCCGGATCGGTCGTTTGGGCTCGAGAGGCCGGCCGGAGCGGCCCGGCGGCGGCGCGGCGCCATAACTCGGCCGCGCGAAGCCCGCGCTCTTAAGCGGACCGCCGCCCGTCCTTCTGGGTGTTATCGCGGAACTAGTTTGGAACCATCCGTGTGGATGACACTCTAGACCCGTCGGCGGCCGCCGAGATCCGCTCTCGGCCCGCTCGATAGCGGAGCCGCGGTCGGCGCGGTAGCACCGCTCCCGGGCAGCTGGTGAGGGGGGGGGGGGCGTTTACCGTCCGATCGGCGCTTCAGCTGGGCTGCCAGACGGCGGTGGAGTTGGCCAATTCGCGGTCGGAGAAGCGGTTTTTTACGCGGTCCGTCCGCGGCGCTGTGCGGAAGGCTTGCGCACCTGCGAAATGGTGTGGAGGTCGCCTGCTGTTCAGGGCGTGGCCGGCCCTGCGGTACACTGCGTGGATACGATGGTACGGACCAGAGTGGGTGCTTCCTCTCGGCTTCACGAGATTGCGTGAGCTGAAGGTTCGGGGTCTCTCGTCTCGTTCGTGGTTGTCGGCGGGATGGACAGGGCGGTACAGCTCGGTGAGATCAGACCCCCTGGTCAGTCGGCGGGGTCAGACGCCGCTCCTCTCGGTCGGCGGCGGGCCAGTTGACATGTCTCGGCCGGCGGTGAGTCAGACCGGGGCGTCTCACCGCCCGCCGCCCGGCCGGTGCCGGTCCGCTGCCGCCGCCGCCGCCGCCGCCGCCGGCTCGTGCGCCGCTCGCCGCGCCGCCGCCGCCGGCCGGCCAGTCGGTGCCGAGATGTGGCCGTCGGCATGTCGGAGCCGCCGCAGCCGCCGCCCGCGCTCGACTGCAGCCCGCTGCTCGGCCGCAGACGGTAGGTGGGCGCCGGCCGAGCCGCGGCTCGGGCCGGCCGTGGCCGCTGCCGGGTCGGGTGGGGCGGCCCGAGGGCTGTGGTCCGGAGACGGCCGGAGAGCCTTCTGACCTTCAGTGCGGGATGGATCAGATCAGTGGCCGTGTTTTGCGACGGCGTCTGGGAATGTGTCCTGATTTGTGTCGAGTGGTCTGCGGCGCAGATATCTCAGAAAGACGCTGGCGTTTGGGACGTTTCGGTCGTCGGGATCGGTGTAGATTTCTGAACGCTTTAATGTCGTTGCTGTTTCCACCGCACCGCGATGGTGTTTCGTGATGGCGCTTTAAACCGGCCAGTTGCGCCTTGTTTGGAAGCCTGCAGCGGGCGATAGCGGTCGTCGGCTGCGCGCCGGTGCCGGTCGGGCCGGGCGGCGCGGCGGTGCTGCGCCGGCTGGCGGCCGTCGTGTTTGCCCCCGCCGTTGATTCAGCGCCGGCCGGGCGGGCGGCCAGCTGACGGGACCGCGGACGGCGGGAGCGCGGCGCGCCGGCGGCAAACAGACGCCGCCGGCGGCGCTGCTGCGTCCGTCTGCTCCGGCCCTGTCGGGTCGTCTGTGCCTGGTTTGGTCCCGCGGTAGGGTTGTCCGGTTCCGTTTTGAGGTGTGTGCGTGTCTGCTCCCCGGTCCTGTTCCGTGGTGTCTGCGTTTTGCTGCGATCTGCTCGCGATGCGTGTGCCTGGCTGCGCCCCGACCTGTCCTGCGGCGGCCGCCCGGTCCTCGCCTGCTCTCCCGCGCCGTAAGTGGGCCACTCCCGTCTCTGGCCTGCGCCGCCCCGCCCCGCCCCGCCCCGCCCTGCCGTGCCGGAGAGGGCGGGGCCCGCCCGCTCTGCACCGCCGGCCGCGAACTGCGCAGCGTCGGCGCCCTGCCCGGGCCACGACCTCGCTCCCGTGGCCGCCGCTGGTCCGGCCTTTTAGCGCCGTGCTGGGCGCTGGCTCAGCGTACCAGGGGCGTGCTGGGCACTCGTCGAACGTGTCAGAGCCGTGCTGGTGCTCTGCTGGTTGCCGACGCGTCGGCGGTCGATCGTCGAAGTGGCCTGATGACGCTCCGGCGACTGACTTCGAAAGGCGCCTCCTTGTCGCAGCCGTTTAAGCGATCGATTCATAATCGGGGAGGCGGCGGCCGGATTCCGTCCTTTGGGAAGGCTGAAGGCGTCAAGGCGTCATTAGTTGGCGTAGTTGGCTGTTTCCATGGTGACGGCTGGGCTCTGAGCGCCGCGTTTTACCCCGTCCTTGAGCGGGTGGCCGTTTCGCCGTTTCAGAAAGAGCCGAGGTAAATGTTGGCTACTTAGTTGCACTCGTAACTGGAGCCATTTGGGAGATATTCCATGCTCTGGGGAACGTGATTCGCGGTGTCTTGGCACCAGGGTTTTGTTTAGAAGTTTCCAGTTTTGTAAGGAAAGTTTTGACAGGGCAGTTTTGTTCGTACGACAGGACACCACTCAACACCTTCAGGCACGCGCGGTGACAGCGACGCGTGAGCCAGACGTGGCTTCGCAGAATATATCCCACACATTGCGATCCCGGATTCCCCCTGGTGTCGTGTCCGCGTGTCGCGACAGTCTGCCCTCTAAACGCGTGTCCCTGGCCGGATCCCCGTCGCGCAGTGTGCTGACCGCGGTCCTGCCCCGACCCGCCCTTTCCCGTCATTGTCTCCCCAGTCGCGGCTTACCCTGAACCCTTCGAGACTTTGCCCTGGCCCCATCATGACTCCTTCACGACCCTTCATGACCTCGTCCCGACCCTTCATGACCCCGTTCCGAACCTTCATGATTCAGTCCCGACCTATGATGACACTGTCCCGGCCCATCGTGACCCCGCCGTGATCCGTCACAGTTTGCCGTTATCCACCGTGACCTCACCGTGACCTCGCCGGGGCCTCGTTGTTCCCCGCCGTGACCTGGCTGTGATCCGGTCGTGGCGCCGGCCCGGAGCGCTGCCGGCCGGTCGGCGGTCGGCCGGGCGGCCGGCAGAGCACGTGACGTGTTTGTATCCGCGGCGGCGGCGGTGGCGGCCGCCGGATGTGCCGCCGGGAGTACTGGCTGGGTCGATGCCGCGGCGGACGCGGCCGCCGGCCCGCGCCCATGCCGCCATCGATTGGCCGGCCGACTCTCAGGTATGGATCCCGGCGTATTTATAACGGCCGCTGCGCCGATTGCGGCAGGCGAATCTGACGCGGCCCTCCCGTTCGCGTTCCAGGGAGCAGCCCATATTCTCGTGCAAGGCTCACGTGTTTCACATAGACCCCAAGACGAAGCGGTCGTGGATCCCGGCGTCCGCCTCGGCCGTCTCCGTCTCGTTCTTCTACGACTCGACCCGGAATCTCCACCGCATCATTTCCGTCGAAGGCACCAAGGTACGTGCGGCGTGGAAGCGCCACAGTCGTCACTTCAGCTCGCCGAACGGCTGACCCCCGGCGAGAAACTGCGCTGTCGGTGAGTTCGGTGTGTGTGGGGGGGGGGGGTGCCGGCCCGCCTCTTCGTATGTCCGGGAAGCCGGCTGCTCCATTAGTGCGTGCGACCACGAGGTGCAGAAGTTTGCGGTCGCTTGAAGTGCCTCACGAGCCGTCGGCGGCGCTGCCGCCGACGGCTCAACCCGCGGCCGCCGGCCACCGGCGCGGACTGAACCGACTCCGTGACGGCGGGCGTTGGCGGCGGCCTGTGCCTGGTCAGAGCCGCCGCCCGATGGGCCCAATCAGGCCAAGCGATCCGACCTTGCCGCCGCCGGCACTGCAATTTGGCGCGGCCCTCCCGGGGGCGGGACCGGGCGGCGCCGGCGGCCCCGCCGGGACCGGCTCGATGACTGGGGTCGGCGGCGGCTGCCGTGACACCGCCGGCGGGGGCGGGGGGGGAGGGACGCCGGCCGGTGGATCCGTCACGGTCGGCGGCGGCCGCTCGCCGCTCGGGTCGGAGTCCGGCCGGCCGCCGGAGAGCCGCCGTGGCCACCCGACGGACGGCCCGCGGCGGCCGGCTGTCGACGCCGATCTAGCGGCGGCCGCCGTCCGGCGGGCAATTTGCCGCCGCCCGTCTGGGGAGGCGTCGCCGGGTAATCGGCCGGGGTCGGACGTCTCGGCGACGCCGGGCGTCGGGGGAGGGTCGACCGCCGCTGCGTGCTGCGGACGGACCGTACACGGTCCCGCCGCTGACTGCGGCCTGCGGAGGGCCTGGTGGGTGGGCTTCGCTGGTGTTGTGTCTGTGCGGAGAAGTGGCTCGCGTGGATAGCGTCCATGTCTTCGCTGCTGTGGGAGAATGTGGCGCTTTGTCTGTCCTTGTGGACGTTAGTGGGCCGTTGAGTGTCGGGTGGGTGATTTCCTCGCTGCCCTGACGTTGTTTGGCTGTCCGGTGACGCCGGTTGCCTGGGGTAGACTGTGAATTGACCGGCGGGTCGTCCCCCAGCTGTCCTGTTTATTGATGAGCGCTCGGCCGACACGGCCACCGTGAGTGGGCTGTGAAGCGCTCGGTTTTGTCGACTCCGCTGTCACGCGGTGACTCGGGGCGTGCCGGGGTTGATCGAGGACGATCCGTTCGGATTGTTTGTCCTCTGGTGTTTGTTGGTGGAGGCTGGGCAGTCTGTGCGCCCGCTGTCTGTTGACGAACTCTCGACCGGTCGGTACCTAGGTGGTCCTGTCCCTTTCCGCCGCCGGACCTCACCCCGTCCCTGTCCGTCGTCAGACCTCGCTGCTGCCCCTGTCCGCCATCAGACCTCACCCCGTCCCTGTCCACCGTCAGACCTCCCTCCTGTCCCAGTCTACCGTCAGACCTCACCCCGTCCCTGTCCACCGTCAGACCTCACCCCTGTCCCTGTCCCTGTTCGCCGTCGGCTTCGTCCTTGCCCGGGAGAACGGTGGGCCTGTTTGCTGCGGTCCTGTCATGTCTGAGCGCGGCGTGTGCCCTGGTGGTCTCCGCCCGGCCCGCTGGAGACTGCCGCACCAGGCGGTGACCCGGACTCACCCGACAGCGGCGTCCGGTCCGAGTCTGCCAACCCTTCCCGGGACCTCCCAGTGCCTCAGAACTGCTGTGGAATGAAGGGGGCGTTTTGCGACACCTTGTCCTCGTAATGATGGTGACTTGATTCTGCGTGTTGTGCTTGCTACGCCACAGTTGTCTGCTTTTCGGCGTGTCCGTGGTGTGTTCGGATGATTCGGACGTAGATGCACTTGACCTGGAGGCGGCGCTCGCAGTGACGCTAAGGCTGTTATGCCTTTTTGAAAAATGATGCTTGTTTAGCTCTGTGTGGGAGACCGCTCCTTCTCACAGCACATGGGTGCCGGACGTCTGCCGTCCGGTGTAGAGACTTCTTGTCCTCGACCCTACTGACGCTGCGTCTGACCGCCGTACGCCCTCCCCGCAGGCCGTCATCAACTCCACCATCACGCCCAACATGACGTTCACCAAGACGTCGCAGAAGTTCGGCCAGTGGTCGGACGTGCGCGCAAACACCGTCTACGGCCTGGGCTTCGGCACCGAGGCCGAGCTGAACAAGGTGGGAGCGCTGACCGCGCGGCGCGACTCACCGCCGTCCCGGACGTCGGCGGGGGGGGGGGGACCGGCGCTCGCCTCGCGGCCTCGCCGGCCGTCGTAAAGCCTCGCCGTAAAGTCGGCGGCTCAGCGCCGCGGCTCGGACCGACCTGCCCCTGTCGGCCGCGTCGGCGGGCCCGCCGCGGCGCTGGCGCCGGCCGGGGAAATCGATGCCTCGCGCCGCGGTGTGGCGCCGGACGGGGGGGGGGTCGGTGTACCGCGCCGCGGCGTGGCGCCGGACGGGGGGGTCGGTGTACCGCGCCGCGGCGTGGCGCCGGGCGTGGGGTCGGTGTGCCGCCGCCGATGTGCGCCGGTCGACCGGACTCATCTCGCCGGCCCGTCCCGGGGGGCCGGCGCCACTCCTAAAGCCGCGCCGTCGGGCGGCCGGCGCCGAGCCCGCTCGTAAACGGGCCGGCGGCCCGGCGCCGCGGCCGACTGTCGGAAGCCGCGGGTCGCGGCCGCCCGGCCGCCCTGTGTTCGCGGTCCTCGGCCGGCTCTGTGTGTGGCTCACGCGAGCGTCCGCTCGCCGACGTGGCGGAGTCCGGCGTCCAGGTCCGGCCGGCGTCGGTCAGAAGCAGCGCCTCCCGCGGTAGCCGAGGCCGGACTCGGCCCGTGTTTGCCTTGGAAGCTTCGCCGTCCGCCGCTGCCCCGTGTAATCGCGCCGCCGCCGGCCGTTGCAGTTCATCGAGAAGTTCCACGAGATCAAGGAGGCGGCGCGCCACGCGCCGGCCGGCACGGCCACCAACGGCACCAGCTCGACGCCCACCACCAGCGCCAACGCGTCGCCGGTCATAGCGCGCGCCGTCAAGATGGACCAGGTGAGGGTTCAGTGCCCGGAGGGCGGGGGAGGCCTGGCACTCGGCGCCGGCAGGTGGCCTGTGGACGCGCTGAGGAGCTGCGTGCGGCTGCCTCGCGTCCGCCGGTCCCGCCAGCCAGTCGCTGCCGCGGGGGTTCACGGCTGGAGGTGTTCCGACAGTCGATTGAACGGTGTCAAGGGGGGGGGGGGTCGTTGGCCGATGGGGAGAGAGCTAAAGCTGCTAAGCCAGGTCGCCGCCGGGAGGACGTTGAAACTTTGTGACTCCGAGCGGAAGGCGGGAAACTTGGCCGTAGGTGCCCGTTTTACTTATCTGCTAGACGACGCTGACGGGAGTAGTTACCGAGCGGTAGCTCCTGACGGTAGCGTAGTTACCGAGCGGTGGGGTGGTGTTCCCGAATGCATTTGTTGGACCGTCCTGTGGGCGGCGTTTCGAGGGATGCCGTAGGGGGCACATGACGGGGTGTCTGCCGCGCGATTTGGCCTCGTATTGACCAGCTGGCGGTGCTGTGGGTAGAAGCGTACCGTCTTTATGAGGAGTTCACCCTTTGATGGAGTGATGGCGTTGCTGGTCCTGACGACAGCTGGATGGCTGCACTTACGTTCCGCATTGTGAATCGACCCGCATTTCCTGCAGCTGTGCTGTGTGCCGCAGTGTGCGATCAGCTGGCGTTAAGCACGCCCGAAATGCAGATGGCCGCTGGCAGTTCAAGGCGTGCATAAAGCACCCAGATAGCCCTTTATTGACGGTGTTTGCTATTGACGACTCCTGCCCGGCAGGTGGATCGTGCGCTTTAATAGGGGCTGCTTTGTATTTTGGATGGGTTCGCACCTGCATGCCTGCAGCCGGAATCTGGGGCAGTGGGGGTCGTAGGGAGTACCGTGTGCCGGGTTGACCCTTGCTGACCTGCAGGTGGACTGTGCCGGATTGGCCCCTGCAGACGGTAGGTGAACTGCGGTGTGCTGGGTTGACCTCCGCTGACCTGCAGGTGAACTGTGACGGGTTGACCCCTGCTAACTTGTAGGTGGACTTCGGTGTGCCGGGTTGACCGCTGCTGACCTGTAGGTGGACTTCGGTGTGCCGGGTTGACCGCTGCTGACCTGTAGGTGGACTGCGGTGTGCCGGGTTGACCCCTGCTGACCTGTAGGTGGACTCGTACCTGCCGCCGCCGCCGGCCGGCGAGCCGGACCCCAAACAGGGCCCGGCTCTGCACCAGCGCAGCCACAGCCTGTCCGGACTGCAGGTAACGCCGGCCCCGTCTCCGGCCCGCTCCGCCCTCGGCTCTTCCGTCGCTGTCTGCTCGGCCGCCGCGCGGGTCCGGCCCGGCTCGGCGGCCGTTCCCAGGTCCGCGGCCGGCCCCGTGCATGAGCCCTCTCCGCGGCCGGCCCTCGGCGTCGGCCGCTGGCGAGACGGCGGCGTCCTGTCGTCGCGGCCCGTCCACCGTCGGCTCTGCTCGGCGCGCAGGGCCCTGACCCCGCTCTTCTCGCACGCGCTGAGAGGCGGCCGGCGCCGCCGCCGCGGTGGCAGCGGCCGGAGTAGCTGCATGTCGGGAGTAGTCGGGCGGTGGTCGGTCGGTGGGCGCCTGGCGTCCGCTCGCTGCTGCGCTTCGGCAGTGTCGAATGGATCGTCCCTGTCTGGCTCATCTTCTGCAGCCTTTGAACCTTTCTGGTGGCCGGTAGAGAGTCGTTCGTGCGCGGACTGGCTGTTTTCAGTGTGCTTCTCCTCGACGCTCCGCAGGGCGGCGCCACGCCGACCGGGGACCTGTTCGTCATCACGAATGCGTTCGGTGTCGGCGCTGAACCTCTGACAGCGTGTGTCCGTAGTCGTGCACCCTCTTCGGACGTGGAACCTTCTCGTGTTGGCCTCTGTCCTGGGCAGCTCTTCGGTCTCTGCACTGCGTCGTTCGGCATGGTCCCTCTTCGGTCATGGTCCGTGCATGCGTTTTTTGTACTCTGCCTGGTAGCGTAACAGCGGACGTTTTACTCGAGACTCGCAGAGGCAACGTGTGCCTCAGCCGTCAAACGCTGGTCGTTTGGAGCGTAATTCTTCGGGTTGGATGGACGTCGGTTGCCGCCTTCCGGCGCGTTTCTCGCGGGCGTCGCTGCGTCGGGTCGTGCCCGGCCGCCGGCCGCTGTGCCTCGACTGTGCTGAGCCGCGGTTGCGACCTGAAGCCGCCGTGACGTGACGCCGCCGTGACGCGACGCCGCTGTGCCGCCAGCAGCCGTCGGAGAGCCCGAAGCACGAGCAGAAGGGCGAGAAGCCGGGCAGCCAGGCGGGCTCGTCCAGCGAGGCCCAGCTCAAGTACGAAAACGACCGGCTGAAGCTGGCCCTGGCGCAGAGGTGAGGGCGACGGCGGCGCGCGGGCCGCACACGGGCCAGGGGTGCGGCACCCGGACTTTGGAGACCGCTCTGTGCCGCTGGGCGCCAGGTAAACGTAGAGACCAAGGCTGTGAGACTCGCAGGTCACTTGTTCGGCCGGGGTTGTCCTGCTGTCTGATTCTTCATGCGCTTTACCATTGTCGGTTTTAAACGTTGGTCTTGGTCATGCGTGCAAGCTGTTCACGTCCTGGCGTCGCTTGGCTCGGCGTTCCTTGAAATCGGACTACCAAGCGTCCATCGCGACAGCGGAGCGTGTCTCACGTTTACAGTATAGCGCCTTTTGTAACCCATATCTGGACGAAACTCATCGGATATGAAAGCTGTCGTTGAAACGGCCGAGTGGCTGCTGTAAATGTTACGCCGTAGATCACTTGGCGTAATATGATTGTGCCAGCTGCGTAACGCGGATGCAGGATATTTATTACCGCTCCATGCGGAGAGTGCATACGTGTGTAATAGCGTTCGCTAAGACTGAAGTAGTTGGGCATCGCTCGGATAGAGACGGACGTAGTCGTTCTCCCTGGGAGCGTCTCTCGATTCGCCGAGGGCAGCTGGCAGGCGCCGGCTGGCGTTATCAGAGATGGGGCCTTCAGCGTCGGCCGGAGTATGCATAATCTGGCGCGTCCGTCGGGGCCGGGCGCATACTAACGCCTCTCCGGTGGAATTGAAGCGGCATCACGCAGCCGCGCCGCCGGGGATGAACGGCCCACGCCGGCCGTATCCGGGGCGCAACAGCGCGGCCGCTGGGAGCGGGGAGGTCAGGCGTGCTGACGCGACGCGTAGTACGGCTCGGGTCGGAGAAATTCGGCGACAAGCAATGCTGCTTGGTTGGTATGCGGAGGTGACCGAACTCTGTGAATGGTGTCGTCGGACGTGTTTTCCCACATGTATGGATGGGATGGCCTGGGAGGATTGTAGCACGCTGAGCGTTTTCCTGTGAAGCCGGGCAAGGCATTTTCTCTGTGTTTGTTGCCAGGCTGTTCAATCGCGTTGTTTCATCACAAAACCAAAATGGGCCGTTGACGTAATCTCGAGCCACCAACTGGTCCGACATCAAGTTTGTCGGTGAATTGTCCTGATTGAGCGCAGACGAGTGCCCCGGAACCTGGACTGTTGACATACATTACCAGCGACGTATACATTCATTTGGTCAACCTGTGGACTGATGCGTCGGACGCTTTTAAAACACGACTTAGAAAAGTAACATACACAGCGTTGCTCAAACGACTCATAACAGTTGCATTTCTCCAGCTGGCAGTAAATTGTGTGGTCGAGATTGGGCCGACAGCTGCATCTGCAGTTTTCCAGGCTCAGGAGCGTGGCGGCAGAGGGCTTCGTCAGGAGCTTTCGATCCGTCGAGTCGTTTACCTCGGGGTGTAAAAAACAGGATGTCTGCCTCGGAACGTGCTCCGGCAATAAAGCCGCGGGAGAAAAGGAATGGGCCGCGGGCTGCCCCGGTCACGCCGTTATGTTGATCGCGTGGACACGCGAGGATCCCCTACCCGCTAGTCGTTCTCTGAATGCCCGGCTCGCCGTGCTTAACGTACAGCAGTCACGGGCCGCCGGCGGCAGTGTCGTCGGCCGCTCGCGAGCTCTCCGACAGCGCGGGCATCCTCTGCCGCAGCTCGGCCAACGCTAAAAAGTGGGAGGTGGAACTGACGACGCTGAAGACGAACAACGCCCGCCTGACGGCCGCGCTTCAGGAGAGCACGGCCAACGTCGAGGAGTGGAAGCTCCAGCTGCAGAGCTACAAGGTGGGCGTCTGGCGGCTTCTCGCAGGGTATTCTTACTCCCGGGAGAGCCCTGAGCGCCCGTCCCGCTCCGTCCCGGTCCTCGCAGTCTTGCTCTGTGATTGCGCAGTCCCTCAGTACTTAGCCGCCTCTCAGCGCCACCGCTGCAGCAGGCTCTCCTCTCGGCACTGTCACCTCCCAGGCAAGAGCCACCCATAACAGTAGGCCGCTGTTATGCCGCTGACGTCACTGACGGCGCGTTCGTTTTTGGTAGTGTTGGTTGTGCTGTTCGGGCCGACGATATTGATGCTGCTCCCGGCACCACGTCAGTGTTATTTTGGACCGGTGCCGTTCCGACTCCGGCCCCCCTCCAGCTATTTCGGGACAGACGTCGGAGGCCATTGATGCTGCCCGCGACACCCTGTGTTCCCTGGCATTTTATCGTCCCTGACACCGTGCCACCTTTGACACCCCGCTGACACGGACTTACAGTTCAGACTGAGTCCATGCCACCCCTAACGCCCCGCAGACATCGAGTCACTGAGTAAACTGACACGGTTCTGTCCCATTCAGACATTCAGCTGACACTGACTCACTGTCCAGACTGATAAAGTACCGTGCTGCGCGTGACGCTGAGCTGACACCGACTCACCAGCTCAACTGCCCCGTGCTGCCGCTGACACCCCACGGACACTGGCTCACCGTCCACACTGCCCCGTGCTGCCGCTGACAGGTGGACACGCCCACTCCACACTGCCCCGTGCTGCCGCTGACACCCCACGGACACTGGCTCACCGTCCACACTGCCCCGTGCTGCCGCTGACACCCCACGGACACTGGCTCACCGTCCACACTGCCCCGTGCTGCCGCTGACAGTGTGGACACTGACTCACCGTCCACACTTCCCCGTGCTGCCGCTGACAGTGTGGACACTGACTCACCGTCCACACTTCCCCGTGCTGCCGCTGACAGTGTGGACACTGACTCACCGTCCACACTGCCCCGTGCTGCCGCTGACACCCCACGGACACTGGCTCACCGTCCACACTGCCCCGTGCTGCCGCTGACACCCCACGGACACTGGCTCACCGTCCACACTGCCCCGTGCTGCCGCTGACACCCCACGGACACTGGCTCACCGTCCACACTGCCCCGTGCTGCCGCTGACACCCCACGGATACTGGCTCACCGTCCACACTGCCCCGTGCTGCCGCTGACAGTGTGGACACTGGCTCACCGTCCACACTGCCCCGTGCTGCCGCTGACACCCCACGGACACTGGCTCACCGTCCACACTGCCCCGTGCTGCCGCTGACAGTGTGGACACTGACTCACCGTCCACACTTCCCCGTGCTGCCGCTGACACGCTGACACGTCCACACTTCCCGTGCTGCCGCTGACTTGGACACTGACTCACCGTCCACACTGCCCCGTGCTGCCGCTGACACCCCACGGACATTGGCTCACGTGACGTCCACACTGCCTCGTGCTGCCGCTGACACCGCCGGGGCGGCAGGAGGAGAACGGCCGGCTGCGCAGCCGCGTGCTGGAGCTGGAGGCCGGCCGCGGCGGTGAGACGGCCGAGCTGTCGCGCGAGCTGCACCAGCTGCGCGTGCGCGCCGACAAGCTCGAGGGCGACGTCAAGCGCAAGGACGACGAGAACAGGAAAATGGCGGCCTCGCTCGGCGACGCCGGGTCCAAGGCGCACGAGGAGAGTATCAAGGTGAGGCGAAGGGCAGTCACGAGGTGGGTTTGAGGGAAGGTGGCGCGGCTTGGCTTCTTTCGGGGATGTTTCAGCTGTGCGGAAGTGCATTGTGTTGTTTGTGGGTCTTTGGTCGTTGAGACTGCAGGATATCGCGAGAAGTCAGTCGGTCAGAGGAACAGCGAACTTGGAAGGCAATGGATCGTCAGGCGGATCGGTACTTGTGCGATGTTCAGCTCCTACCTGTTTGCGAAAAGGAAGTTTTGCATCCCCACAGTAGCTCAGTATGTGAACTCCAATCATCCAATCAACCCCAACCCCAATCCAAATTGGCTTGCATAATTGTTTAACGGACGTGGCTTTCGAACAGCGGATAAAGTGTCCCCATTTCCGCTCGGAGCGGCGTGCAGCCCGCCGAGGCCCCGTGTCACGTTAGTGGAGGTGGCCGCTGGAAAATTCGCCGGAGACTGGCGGACGATGGGCGTTTAAAGGTCAGCTGGGATAATGGCCGCGGCCGCTCCGGCCTGTCTCCGGAGGTCTCCCCGCGGAGACGCGCCTCCATTAACGGCCGTCATATCGCGGTCAGAAGGACACAACTTGTCCGGGCGGCGTCGGCCAGCGGCCGTGACGTTTCCAGCGGCTTATGGCGGCCATTTTTTGTTCAGGCAGACGTGCTGGATGTCGTCTGCAAGCCGCTTGGATGGGCCTTCGCTTATGTCTTTTGTCAGACGGAAAATCGTCGCTGATGCTGGCTGAAGTCGAAACGTTGGATATTGTGGAAGATGTAATGGGAAATGAAACCCTACGCGAAATTCGTGAAATATCTGCGCAGCCTGTTTTTGGAAGCCTGTTTCATGTTCCACAAACTGAGCTGGAGTTTGAATTCGGAAATGATTAATGAAGTAGCGAGAACTGTTATGGACCTAACCGATTGTTTGCAATCATTTTTCTGCCGACGTGCCTGCAATGAACTCTGGTCAAATGATAAATGTGTGAAATTCATGAGTTCTGCCAGAAATAACGTCGACCAGCAGTCGAAAATTCCACCGCCAAAGAGATTACATCGTGCTGTGGAATTAGTCCTAACGGCTATTAGCGCAGGGAACTCAACCCAGCACGAATTTAGCTCCATTTGTTAGCATCCGGCGGCTGCACCTTCTGGCTGACCCTTGGCCCCGTCTTGCCCTGGCACCGTACAAGGCTGACCGCAGGTGGTGCGTCTCAGCACGCTTCCTCGAAACAGTCACCCAACTCGAACGGCTCAACTCGGTCTTGACTCGACGGTCGACGCGGACCAGGCCCGGTCAGGCGGACCGCTCCGCGACTCCTGCCTGTTGTCGCCGCGCGGAGCGTCGGCCGCGGCCGGCCGGCCGACCGTAACGAGCCCACTCCTCCACCTCGTCACGTGTCGGAGCGCCCGGCCGTGCCCCAGCGGTCCGAGCCTGACTGTGCCCTCCGTGTGCCCGCCAGACTCTGGAACAGGAGAACGAACAGCTGCGCGGCCAGCTGTCGCGGCTGCAGGACCAGCTGGAGATGGCGCTGTCCGCGCAGGAGTCGCAGCACAAGGTGCTCGACACGCTCAACATGCAGCTGGGCGACAAGATCGCCGAGATGCAGGGCATTCACGCCGAGCTGCACCAGGCCATACAGACGTAGGCGGCGCGCCGGCCGCCGCCGCCGCCGCCGCCGCTGCCGCCCGCGTCTGGCCGTGTGTTCTCGCTGCCGTCGACTTCCGAGGTGTCGTCCCGCGCGACGGGCCGCTGGTTGTGATTTGAGCACAAGCTCCGTCTGTTTTGTTTCGCGCGGCGCGCGCGCGACGGCGTTGCGCGGACGCCGGCCCGCCGCCGCGGCAGCCGCCGCCACTGCCGCCGCCGCCGCGTGCGTTTTACAGTAGCGGGCCGCTAACTTGGCCGTCGTCTCATCGGACCCCAACGTGCAATCTCATCCAGCATCGCTGCTAACGTTTTATCTCCCGTTTTTCGCGCGCGTCGAGCGTAGTAGTGAGCCGTTTTTAATCTCTGCCGTGCAATTTTAACCCGTCTAACGCCGCTGCAGCTTGACTCAGGAAGGTGTCCGCAGTTCGCATCGCTCCTGGTGGCGGCATGATCTCGCGCGCGCCGAGACCAACCTTCGCCAACCGCATTCCATATTTATTTGCTCGCTCGCCGGCGCACTGGCTGGCCGCCGGGCGTGTTTGTGATGTAGTGTGTAGTGCGCGCGCGCGCGGCGCGCGGTCGGCGGGCGGGGCGCGCGGCTTACCTCAGCGGCCGCGGCGGCGCGCCGCCGCCCGGCAGGGGCGCCCGCCCGGCCGCGCCGTGTGTTTTTACTGGCGACGTGATCGGAGACATATTGCCACTGGGGACCAGACGATGTCATGTGCGTCGTGTGACTAGTTAAGCAGCGCCCCAGCCGTTTACAGTTTGTGTATTATAGCTTGGTTCTGTATATCAGTTTGTAATATAGCACAAACTCCGCGTACAAAACAGGAATCGGCCGCTTACGTGTTTCTCTGTTCCGACTGCGCGGGAGGCTCTCCGGGTGGACGACCGGCGGCGCTGGCGGGACAGCCGGCCGGGCTCCATCCAGGGAGTGGCTCCGGTCTAGCGTAACGCGCAGCTTATCGGTGATGGCCAGCCACCCTAGGGTCGCGGATTTTATTAGGTTTTTTATTTTTATCTTGACGTTCTGTTGCGTGCTTCCGCGTTCCGAAATAACCACATGACCTTTGATGCAAGTCAGTAGGGTAATCGTTGATGCATGCGGTTGGTTAAGTGATCGGTATGGGAGCTTTGCATGCCAGCTATAAATCACGCATAACTATCACAGAAAACGAGAAATCCGCATTGTTTGGGAGATATGATTGGAGAAAAAGCTACTTTGGTAACTTTATTTTCTATATTTCTGACTGTCTGAAAGCCCTGAACAATATGTAAGGCTCAGTTCTGCATATGCAGCCCAGCGGCAGTCAGCAGCGGTTTGTGGCCAGCGCTGCCTGTCCGGCTGGAATGGTGCAGTGCCGTTGGTAGCGCGTCCCCGCTTCGGGGCATCCCGGACCGTCCGTGGCCAGTCGATACGACGTGATCGATTGAGGTGCCGATGATGTGGTTTCAGTTTCGGGGCCACGCAGGCGGGCCCGTAATGATATGGCAGCAGGCTGGACCGCAATCGTATTACAGGACACAGCAGTTGCGTATATGCAACTGGAAACCAGACTGGGTTTTGCCATTTTCTCAGAGTCACGAGATGGGGGGTGGATTCACGGAGCTACATTTACCTTCATTTCAAACGTTCTTGGAATGTTTAGGTGCCAATTTAAATGAGCCCAGGGTGCAGAGCGGGTGCTGGCGGGAACTGGAACCGGCCTTTCACTGGTCGCCGACTCGATGCAGCGAGTCTCGAGACAGCTCGCGGACGCCTGCGGTCCCTCGTGCCCCTGGGCAGCGCACGGCCGCTCCATCCCCAGCTCCACCTTTTCTGTCGCGGCGGCGTCCGCGGGCGGCACGCGACAGGGCGGGGCGTGGCGCGTCAGAAACTTCCGCGCCGGAATTGCACGTCGGGCGACGGCAGCAGCACAGGCGACACGCGAGTCACGAGAAGCGACAGGAGCACGCTGACCGGCCGCGGGAGCTTTGCTGCCGCTAATTAGACGACTGACGGGCAGGCAGGCAGGCAGGCTTGGCTTATATTTACAGGCCGAGTGCTGTCCCTTGTTGTCAAGAAACGGCGGAACTGTGATTTCCAGAGGCGACAAAAGCAGCTTCCGCTCTGAGTGACAGGCTGGGTTTGCAGGCCAACTGCCGTTCCTTGTCAACAAGTGACGAAACCACGTTTTACAAGAGGAAACAAAAAGCAGCTTCCTCTAACGCGAACAGTGCACCGAGTTTCTCGACGTACCGTTGATGTCCGGTACAGACTGGAGAATGGCGCTTGGTGCCAGTGTGCGCTGCATACAGATATGACTGAAGCCGGCGGAAATATTAAATCGCGTCTCTGATTGCGAAAGTCAGCCAGTACAACGGGCCACATTCATGGAAGCTTCGAAGAACTTTAACGACGGCTTTTGCGGAGAATGCGAGGCACGTTTGGGTGTTTCACGTCATGTATTGCACTATCAAACCTCGCGAGACACCGCCTGCGAGGTCTCTTTTTCCGAGGAAAGTGTGCTTTCGTCGGCTGGCCGATTTGTACCAAAACATCTATTCGAAATCACGAAATGAGAAGTTCGTTGCGCTTACGCCTTACGAAATCCCTTTGGCGGACCTCTTGCACATTTATCGAGCATCGAGCCACGACTAATAACGCTGAGTAATCTTCCCCTTCATCTCCTCCGAACGCGACGAACGTCACGAACCCACCACTCCCGCCACGACGACGGCGCGCTCCTCGAGTCAGTCAGAACGTCTCTTCCGTCGCGGACCTGCTACAAGATCGCCGCCGCGGCGGTGCTGCCACCTGTCGCCGGCGCCGGCAGCGCCACCTGCGCCACCTGGCTGGCCGCCGGCGGGGGGCCGTGCACGCTCTCCACTGGGAGGACGGTGAGCACGCGGTTGACGAGGCGGGCCATCAGCTCTGCGATCTTGGCCTCGATCTCGGGCCGCACCTCTTCCAGCAGGAGGCGATCGTTGTTCGTCACTAGGTGGCGCACCGTCTCACCTGCGGAAGAGGAGGGAGTTCAGTCTCACCGTCTCACCTGCGGAGGGGGAGGGGGAGTTCAATCCGCGCCGCTACCTCAGACACACGCGGTCGTCGGTGACATGCTGAAGTGCAGCGCATAACAGCAGACGCCACTGCACCCGGTGTAAGTCGGAAGCTGAGCGTAGCAAGCCGACCCAAACACAAATACCGCAAATATTCGCCTCGTTTCACGTGATAATACGGGATCGTGTGCATTGATTACCGCTATTCACTGATATGTATGACATTATTTATTCAAACTACCATCATGGTTAGGATCTTGTCCTCTCATCACCGTCCTCCACGACAGGAGCCTGCTTCGTCTGGAGATGGCACAAAGCTGTCGCAACTATGGTAGTTTCAAATCAAAGCACACAACCCATGGTGTACCAGATTTTTCACAACTGTATCTTCAGCTTTTCATTTCTTAATTCTTTATTGGGGGGATGGGAATTCATTCTACAACAAGCGCCGCGCTTCGACTTGATCTATGAAATTGCAAAGGCAAACCGGTAGTCCCATTCGTACAGTGTATGTACAACATCGCATCATTTCACCAGGAAGCGCCCTACAAAAACACGAAGTTTTGACCGCTCAAAAACACCACATGAGCGTCGTGGACAATACAGGTTTTAACGTTCACACAATGTGCAGGATTTTTAGGTGAACCGGTCCTTTGGTTTCAATGTCACTTTGCCGGTACAAGAACGGTCTGCAAAGACGCTCGTACCCGACAGCAAATGATTCAAGCACGCCAAGAAAGTGAACATGTGACAATATGGGGGAATCCAACGCTTTATAAGTACCTTGACAGAGGACAACGATGCAGGTAACTCAGTACCAGCGACGCTGAAGCAGGTTATAATATCAGGGCATGCCAACCACAGATTCGCTCTGTGGTAGGCATGCCCTGAAATTATATACATATACCGTATACCATATATATACCACATACCATATATACCATATACCATATATATATGTGGTAGGCAAGCAGCAAATTATGAACAGGCTGCTTCGCCCAAACAGTGCCGTAGTACGATAAATGCCCCTTGGACTCACTGGCAAAATTAAACGAAACGTTTCTCAACATTAACCGTCATAAACAATCCCGGAAGACAAAGCTTCCGATCTTTCAAGGCCATTTGGAGACTTGTTTACTGATGCGGCTCTCTCCATTCTGTTTAGCTGTCCCTAATACAGTCGGGCGTAGTCGAGATTTAGAGATGCGCACAAGACGGCGATCATCCGTCACAGAATACGGCAGTCTTGCCTTTTCGAGTATCCTGAAAAAGGACCGCCCGCCTACGGAAGTTATGGTTATCTCGCTAACCTATCCCGTCGGAGAGTTTTCACACAAATGAAGCAAATGGGAGTCACAGTCCGTTACGGCCAAGGTTCTCACCGATGATGGGGTTGGTCTCCTGGCTGTAGTCGATCTGGTGTTGAGTTTCCGCAATCTCCAGGCGAACATTCAGGTTCGCCATCTGCACGTGGCTCGTACCTCCCCTTTCCTGCGAGGGCTGCACCACCAGGTCACCTGCACCGCTCACGTCCACACCCTCTGCCGGACGCAGGTCAGTGTCGGTCAGTGACCCCGTCAGGTCAGCGGTGTTCGGGTTGGGCGTCCAGCACGACTTACGTCATGGACATCAGTCAAGTACGACGATGTCCATGCGATGAAGTATATGACGTGATATGGTTGACGATATCACGTCATATGACAATACCCACGTGATGACGTGGATGGATATCGTCCAAAAGATAAGATAAACATCGGCAAGCTACGGCACGGGTGCCGAATCGTCACAGACGCTGAAGAAAAGCTTTAAACATTCAACCATCCCCGACCGTTCTACAGCATGGCACGCGAAAGCAGAGGCAGAGAACATACCCTGAGCGACATCTTGACCGGTGATCACCACTCACTGAGATGGGAGGTAAAGTTGCCGCTGCTAGTGACGACCAGGAGGAGAAAATTTCCTGTGACGTCATAATCGCCCGAGAGGTCGACCTCCGGCACGGTCAGGTCAAAGGTCACTGAACGCGCCGCCGGGTCGACGCTGGACAGGGAGAAAGCGCGGAGAACAGCCGTTTTTAGACGGTTCACGTTCACACTCTCTTTACAGCAGATATTCGACAATGGTGAATATCTGCCGCCATTGTCTGCACACGTCGCGTGTGCGGAACAAACACACGCCAAAGGTTAGTGGCATGGACTTTGTTGCGTGCACTTTCTGGCTGGGCCAGGCACCACTGTTGTGTGGAAATCTTAACACAGTCAAATGGGGGTTGACTGGGAGGCTCAAAAGCGCTGTTAGCCCGAGCAATGGTTATGAGAAGATGACACCCGTGGGAAGTTGCTTAGTATGGGTTGGGTGTATTTAGATGTGAAAAGCCTGCTTGTTCTCTTTTGTTTCTTTGGTGATATTTTGGAGTGTTTTAATAATGTTAAACGAATGAGGGAACGTAAAAGCTGATTTTTAAAGATGCGCTTGGAACACACCTTGTTTCTCTGTGCGTGTCGTTCGTAGATGTGGAAAGAGATTTACGACGGAGGGATGCCATACATGGCGTGCAGAAGCTCTTCGCCGGCCGTGAACAGTTTTATTCCGGCGTACGCTCACTTGAGGCTGTGCAGCTGAAAGGCTGAGAACCCGTGGACGATCACGTTCGAGTAGAGCGCGTCCAAACCGTCCCTGGAGAAGGCGATCTCCCGTAGAAACAGGGGGTCGCCGGGAGGTATGCCGTTCTCCGGTATTCCTGGCGGAGCAGAGCGGCTGTGAAATCAAAACCAGCAGGCTACTGCTCAGGATAGGTGTAAAACGTGGGGACGGCGTCGGCATGGAAAATGTAAACATGAGCGAGATGGATATTTTCAAGTTATTGACCTGAGACTTTGACCCGAAAAAACGTCAGATTTCCGATCCAAATTCGACTGTTTTTTTTTAATAACTTATATGTATTCGGACGCCGTTTTATAATGATCCTATGCCAACGTCGCTGACTGCATGACATGGCCTTTCAGTTGAAAGCTGGAACACTCGAAGGACCAGACAATCAATGAGCAAATAGATGAAGCTTTGGCACGAAGTCGATCGGTTGTGGTAGACTGGCCTGTTCTGCGTCGGGTTATCCTTATGGCTGAGAATCTGGTTTTGCACAAGCCTTCCGTTCTGACCTGTCCTGAAGAAGGGTCGCAGCCGCTCCAGGCCGTTGGTCAGGCACTCGCTCAGCTGCCTCTGGTCACCAACGGGACACCCCGCCTCCGCAGCAAACTGAGCGCCTGCCGGCGAGACGCCGAGTCAGACAACCAGTGACGTCACTGGCAGGAGACGGTCGAGTCAGCCGGCGGGCATCCGGCCCTGGCCGGCGAGTATTACGGTGCGGTGAGCGTCACACACGCGTTTGGTCGCGGTGCCGGGTCCGCCGTGGGCAAGACTGCATCTTGGGCCGCGTCGTCGCCCGTTCTGGCCGGCCCCGTCTTGGTCAAATACCGCAGCTCTGCGCCTCGGGGGCCGGCCGGCCGGATGACCCGTGGTTGGGTCGCCGGGACGCAGGCACGTAGCCAGGGGGCATGGAGGGTATGCCCCGAACCAAGGGGTCTACACTAGACATTTAACGATTTCACGGGAATAAGGAATAATGATCATACATGTGCTTCAAAAGCAAACATTATCTTTTCCTGTGAGTTAAACATGAGGTTAACTGCACAAATGCTGCTTTTACTATAATTGTTGCCATATGCCAGGTTCTTATGACAAAACTCGACATTTGCCTCCCCCCGAGGCGAATTCCTGGCCACGTCCCTGTCGTGGCAGGCAGTCGGAAACCGGGGACGACGACCGACTGACGCCTGACGAGACGCGCGACTTGACGCAAGACTAGTCGGCTTCCGACTACGACGCTAATGGTCAGTCCTCACCGATGCGTCGAGAAAGAAGCTAGAGGACGAAAAAAGAAATCCAAAGCAGGCTGCCTGTCGGCACGGCCACACCGACGAGGAGCTCCCAGCAACAGAGCGCAGTCCTCGGCAATCTGCAGGAGACGCGCACGTGGTGGTGGGAGTGGTTTGATGTCCAGTGCCAGACTGAAACGTCAGACATTCCATGTGCACCTCTCGACTTCCAAATCAACCGCGACGGCCGGGAGAAGGGAGATGCATCATCTGAGGAGCGGAGAAAGGAAGGCTTGCACGAGTAAGTCACCTTTCGCTGTCTCATATCGCTCATGCATTCATGCATCAGTCGGCCAACCTATCTGAAGGCCCAGTAATCCCCGAGAGGAAGGAATTATGCTGGAACTCTAGCACAGGAGAGTATGATAGACAGCCTGTGTTCGCGACCTTTCCGATGCATTTGCATGTCTCTGGTCGCACATGGAACGGAGAGACTGCCTCAAAGCCATGATGGCATCCATGGCCATGTTGGTCCGCTGCAAGAACCCCGTCGGAGACGTCCAGGAATCCTCAGCCACGCGGTATCTGAGATTCTAAGTTCTTTTCGATTATCACTTAGGGGACTGGTTGATGATGTGAGAGATTCACCAAACTTGCTTAAAAGCCGCAAGAAAACTTGCAAAAAATACAAACCTCGTGCTATTACCAGTTCGTCGAGACTGCTCGAGGTTAACGCCGTGAAACTGCTGAACGATGTTTTGACGCACTGTCACCGCATAGGTGCCCACCGAAAGACATCCTCATAGGTCCATGATGACAATGTGTCCTACAATCCATAACGAAAATCCGAAGGGCTCATTCACCCGCCTGAAGCCCGCTCGCCGACTCCAGCCCTTGCCTCCCATGTGGGTCGTCCTCTCGTCAAACCACGTCAGACCGGCGCCTGTCGCCCATCTGGCCCTCCCGAGTTACAGCGTTCGGCCTCGGTGGCCTCAGCAGGTTGGCTTTCCCTGCAGTGGGCCGGTCTGTCGGTCTGTCGAAACCTCCGACCAGAGGGGGGATGGGGGCACCAGCCGGCAGGCACCCCGAGCATGACAGCATTGCTGGCAGGTAGAGTACTAGGTGACCTTGAGTTCCTAAACTGAAACTTCAGCCCGGGGCATGAATAGACCGTTTAGCTGGAAATGGAACAACGCTCTGAAACTCTGGCGATTCTGCGCGTTTACCTCGGCATGTGATGGATACTAAATTGGGAATGGAGATCGGGATTTTTATGTTTTCGCAGCGCTTCAAAGCTATTGTGGGCTCTCTGCAGTGATGCTTGACAACGAAAGGATAGTTTCGAAACGTTACAAACATGTAAAAATGCCAACACAACTTCCCGATGCTCGCACACGCCTCTCGAACGGCCTATAGGATGACAATATTAATGCATCGGCCGAAGCGTTGGCCCCGTGCAAATAATTTCTGCTGCGGATCACTGAAGCTTGTATTACCCATACAAGCTTCAGCTAACGTCAGCCAAATTGAGAACCCTGACTTTAATCAGCCCCACTAATCAGCCCCACTAAGACTTTCGGCG
Source organism: Capitulum mitella (assembly GCA_030062745.1). NCBI lineage: Eukaryota > Metazoa > Arthropoda > Thecostraca > Pollicipedomorpha > Pollicipedidae > Capitulum > Capitulum mitella. The sequence goes on along the minus strand of CP099841.1, from coordinate 4,348,790 downwards.
GACGATTACCGTTGGGAGGCGACTAAATCTCCCATGTCGTGCCCACGGACTAAAGGCACCCGACATGCATCGCTGCTCAGGAGACGACCGCTGCCACAGCGTTCACCGTTCACTTGGCCGTGAAGGCTCCAACGACTCGAGAACCCCACAACCACGCTGCACTTCGGCGAAACTGACGGCGACTAGCCACAATATGCTCCCGCCTGTCTCCGGTGAGCCTGTCAACGCTCGTAGTAATCCTCGGTTGTGTGTAGTCATGGGTGTAGCCAAGGGGGCCAAGGGACCACAGCCCTCCAAGGAGTCCAACATTCAATGTTTCGCTGCGCACGAAAACCGAAAAAGAAACAGAAGTTTTCCGAACTCGAAAACAAAATGGCTGAAATCCAAGGAGCATTTAGTTTGGGGAGGGGGGGCTACATTTGTCCTGGCCCCGTCCCTGGCTACGCCTGTGTACAGCAGTACCCCCAGAAACCGGCTGGCGCCCCGGGCGCTGCCAGCACCAGCCACCTACCTGCCAGCTGCAGCGGCAGCACGGTCAGCGCCAGCACGGCGGCCGACGCCCGACCCGCCTCCATGCCGATAGAAAGTGAAATCACCACTGCGCGGGTCGGCCGCCGTCGCCAGCCTTTATCGACTCGGCCGACCCGGTCATCTCAAGGCCGCCGCTCATTGGCGCTCAGCGGCGATGCGAGGCGGCGCGCCGGCGTCCTGGCTGACCCTCTGATCGGTGACTCAGCTGACACTCTGATCGAGGGCCCACGCTGGCCCTCTGGTCGGGGAAATGGGCTCGCCCTTTGATCAGAGACCCGAAATGACCCTCTGATCCGGGCCCAAGCTAACCCCTGATCAGGGAACTGGGCTGACCCTCTGATCGTGACCCGGACAAGTTCTCTGATCGGGGATCGAGTTTGGACCCGTCACTGAGCAGATCAGCCAGGTAACCCTCTGATCATTAGCCGAGACAGAGCCGTTCGCTGAGTGAGTAACTCTTCTGACCCTCTGGACAGCATATTGAAACGGCAGTCATTTTGATTACGATCCTGTTCGCAGAAATGTAAAACTGATCCTCTAGCTTATCCTCGTTTTGCGTCCAATTCTAAGTAGCCAGGATTTTCCTCGGGGGGGGGGGGCAAATATCAAATTATGTCACATGCCACTGGCTTCTGATCAGATGTATAGGAAAAGCCAACAATCGTATGTAACTGACCTCATATTCAGCGCACAGGAAAACACGTAATGTTTGCTTTTATTGTATATATACGGTCCCTATTCCGAATTCCTGCGAAATTGCTAAATATCTAGTGCAGACCGCTTGGTCCGGGGGGGGGGCGGTGGCATGGCCCCCCTGTGCCCCCTCCAGACCGCTGGGTTCAGGGGAGGGAGCATGGGGCATGCCCCCTCCCCTGAGCCAAGCGGTCTACACAAGATATTTTGCGTTTTCACAGGAATACAGAATAGTGATCATATATATACCGCAAAAGCAAACATTATATACTATTCCTGCACGTAAAATATAGTCAGTTACATAAAATTGCCGTTTTTCCTATAATTTTGTCATATGTCAGTAGCATCCCTACTATTTCGTCACCTAGGCACGGCTTTGCCCTGGTTGAACCGGGCCTATCAGAGATGACGCAATGACACATCCAGGTCGGCGGAGGCTTTAGAACAATACGATGATAATCTGCATTAAATGAAATCCCGGTAGGTGCCTGCAGCGCAGTGCTGTTGCAGAGCAATGAGCTTCAGCTTCTCAGAATTTCGTTCGCATTTGCATTGGCGAACAACGGTTGCGCCTCAGGCAGCCGACACGATTTGTTGCACGTGACGCAAGCAGAAAACACGCGGCACGTTTTTGGCAGTTGGTGAGCAGCGAAGCCGGCCCGGGCCTGGCGTGGGTTATGGCACGACCGGGCACTGCATCTGCCTGCTGTGGGGTCTCTGATCACACAGCAGGCACATGGCCAGGCTTCCGCGTAGCCTGGCCCTCGGAAAGGTCACCCAGAAAAAGCCCCCGACGATTATGCATTTAGTCAGCGGCTGGTATTCGTGTGAGACCCCCTTGCTCTGAGGGTTGGGTATGCAGCTCTGCCGTATTGGTACCGAACCTTTCTCGGTTTAGCGCGCCGTATCATGCACAATGGTTATCATTCATCTCGGGTTGAAGGCTTACCGTACAAGAACTGAGTTATTCGGCTTGGCTCATCACATCTCGCCATAACAGATTCTACAGCTTCAGAAGCATTTTGTCTGTGTGCCATCGTCGATCTAAGCGTTTTGCTAAAGTAACTCTCAGAAACACTTGAGTCATGGCACTTAGTCGAATGACAGCTGCTTGGGGATTGACATTTATCGCCGTGTGCCATCCAGGTAAGCGTAAACCAGCACAGGTATGGGTTCTCAGATCTCTCGGTTGCTATGCTGTAACTCCGCGGACCTGTTCCAGAGCCCGCCCGGCTCTCGTTGCAAGTATTCGCAGAATTTCTCGTGCAGATTGAGCATGAAAACCGGTTCGAGTCTTGCAGGTGCTTTCCCGCCCAGTGCAATAGCATATTTTCGACATCAGATGTGCTTGCTCAGCCAGCCAAACGACCTTCAGCTGGCCGACGCACCTAAGCCTGAGTACTGCGCACTCGCAGCCTGATCCCGCCGGCCGCTTTGACAGCCCGGGCCGCCTGGTTACGCCGGTCCGGGGAGCCCCGGTTACCGGCTCAGCGGCGGCGCTCCGCTTCAGACCCGGCCCGGCCGGCCGCTCCTCGGCGACGGGCGATCAGCGGGCGCGCCAGTGTTCACGGCCTCGGCCTCCACGCTCCGGCGGCATTCAGGGCAGGCGCCCCGCTCTGATGACCTGCGGGCGCCGCCGTCCGCGCCGCCGGGCGCCGCTCTCCGGTCTCGCACCCTCTGCTGACGTCACGGGGGCGCAGCTGGGCTGGCGCGGAGACGGTCCCGGCGAGAGGGCTGCACGAAGCTGCCGGCCTCCGACAGTCACCTCAGCGCCGGCCGCGTCCTGTCTGAAGCTGATTGGTTGGCTAGTGGGCTATTTAACGACGCTCTCGACTGCCAGGGTCATTCGCGTCGCAGCCTCTGACGCCGGTTGTCGCCGGAGACGGTAAAATGGCGCTATTACCTGGACTCCGACCGGGAACCTTTCGGCCGCGTCCCGTCTGAAGAGAACTACATAGGCATGTTGCGTGGTTTCCTTTTTCTTATACATGTCACCGCTATTGACAAACACATGCCGGATGGCTGATAAGCGTAAATGGATGTTCACGTGCACGAACGTGAGAACGTCACGGCAGGCCGGCGCCCCAGCTTGTGGAAGAGCGCCGCAGCTCTCGCGGCGGCGGCCGACCGTTGTTCTGCTCCTGAGTGCGCCGGCCCGGCAGCGATTTCAGGGCTCGCTCCGCACGATGCACCACTACGGCTCGTGCAGGACGAGTTTTCGAGCCGCCAGCCATCGTTGTCGGCTCTGCGCAGGAAATTGCCTTTGACCTAGACGGGGGTTTTATCGCGACAGCCCGACATTGTACGACGGAGTCGCCCGCTTTTTACTGGTGTTGGAACGAACAGGTAAATGGCTCTGCTACTGTCTGCAAATGTCATCGTCAGGTTGAGCTCGTCAGGAAGCTAAGCAGGCTTACCTGGGCATCAGTAGAACTAGATAGAACATACCAAGTCACAATTACAAAAGGCCCTGCATGAAGCAGTAAACTGGTTTTAGCTCATCTCCAAAAGGCTTCTGATGAATCCTAACATAGGTAGGATTCACCACGAAAATGATGAATCCTTTCATGAAAATGATTGGTCAGTGCCTAAACATGCTGCCGGACAACCATCCAAAATGCAAATTTTCAGTGAATTTCGGACACATTTTTTTTCTAGTCCCTTTATCCATGGATAAGCAGGAGTGCCGATGTTTCCCTCGATGACGTTTTCCAACATCAGGTGTCCTGACCACATCCCTCGTTCTACCTATGATCGGTAGCAATTTTGCAAGCATCGTTCCATCCAGCGCCGGCCGGTTTGCGTTCGAGGTGCAGCCGTGCGAGCACGGCGTGCGTGTCGTGCGGCGCAGTATCTACCGTGCCTGGAGCTCCGCGGGCGGCTTGAGCGGTGAGTCTGGCCGGGGCTACAGGCGCGCCCGCAGGCCAGGAGTTCGCGAGCACGTCAGAGACCGGAGACACACTCTGCGGTCTGCGGCTAACGTGCCGCAGAAGAGCCGTTGAGTCCTGCAGTGGGGTGGGTTTCACAAGGATTTCGTTCAAATCATCAGTCGGGTCCTCGGAGAGAAACGCACTGTGCCAGTTCGAGTCGGCTGGTGCTGCGTAAAAGGCGCCGTTTTCCGTCCGTTTAAGTATTCGCGACTCAGTCACGACACCGGAACTCGCTGGTGCACCGCCGCGTCACAGCAACAGGGATATGGTAGGCGGCCCTACCAGGTCTCCGCGAGCTCGCCAATCCGCATTCGTTTTCAGTGCGGTAGAGAAAATCGCTTCGAGGAGCGGCCTTGAAGCATTAGTGAATACCGAATACGGAGTAGTCACTTTCGGAAGTGCGTTAGTGAGTACGGAGGGGTCACTTCAGGAATAGGAATTCCATACAAAGTTATTTGTGCTGCAGACAATGGGCGGGGAAGTCAGATCCCAAAGCAGAAATGATCCAGCAGCATTAAGTCCAGACTCCTTTGCGGAGGAATTAAGCAGGCACAGGTAGATTCCTTTGCGCCTACGACTTTGCGAAGTTCGCCGGCTTTGTAGAGTAACTGCTCATTGTTGCACCAGGTTTCAAAAGCCACGACAGTGTTTTGTGAATTGTATTACCAATGAAATGACAAAATAGATTAGCTTAGTTCATGTGACCGAACGCATTTTCGATCGATGTAAAAAAGAAAAGATAAAAAATACACGCAAAAGCACAGACCCAGCACGAATCCAGACGAACCCAGAGGTTTCGTCCAGTCCATCAGCATCCTCGGCCGGTTTTAAGACTAAGCCTATACCACTCGCGCACCTATTAGTTGCACAAATCGAGGTTGGCACGTGTTCACAGTTTAGGTGGTAATCGCCGCCCAGAGCTGCACGGGCCGAAGGTCGGCAGCGGCAGCTGACGCTTGGTGGGCCTGACGTCTGACGCCGACGGGCGGAGGCCGGGACACCCTCTGCCGCTGCCTCCGCAGACCGGCTCCTGAGCTGTCGCAGGCGACTGTTGGGCCTTCCTGAGCCGGCGGTGGCGCAGAGCAGCGCTCCGGCGATGTCAGCCAGCCCTCAGCAGCCGCTCCAGGGATTTCAGACAGCTCAACACACCATGAAAAGCTGTACGGAAGCAAGCAGCGCGATTTCATATTCAAGAAACACTTTTTGGTCCTCGTTCCAGAACGTTGTCGGGATTGGCGCCGTCCCCCCCCCCTCCCTAAAAAAACCTGGGTCATGATCAGCAATGTTAAGTTACAGGCAAGCAAACGCGCTCTGATACAGCCTGCTCTTGACAAAGTCTCACGCAGTGGTCCTCGGCAGCTCAAACACGCGCGCTAACACGGCTGGCACCAGAAATTAAACTCGTCGATAGCACCTATGTGAGTAAACTCTGCACCACACAAGACCTAACAAACACGGTCTGGTCCAGCACCCAGGCACAGAACGGCGCTAGCCGCGACGTCAGAACAACTCGTAAATGTGAATGGCACACGGCGCGCGGGCCGCCTCAGTGCTGCCCTCTGTGGCAGTGTGCCGGCTGGGCGACGGAGCGGACAGGGGGCGCTGCCGGCGGCCGCGCCACTAGGAGAAGGTCGGCCTGGTGCCCAGCGGGCCGCCCGGCACCGACGCCTTGATGCGGTCAATGTTGACCTGCGCCTGCAGGTGCGGCGGCAACCGCTCGTACACCTCCTCCGGCACGTCGTCTGTGGGGGGAGAACAGAGCCTGGGCACGCAGGGAACACACCTCTTCCGGCACGTCGTCTGTGAAGGAAAACAGTCTTAGCACACAGAGGGCACGCCTCTTCTGCCACGTGGTCTGTGGGGAGAGCAGAGTCTGAGCACACAGAGAGTACGCCTCCTCCGGCATGTCGTCTGTGGGCGGAACAAAGTCCGAGCACAGAGAAGGCACGCCTCTTACTGGGACTATATTTGGAGAATGAAAAAAACATTTCAGCGACATTAGCAGCATGGCTCTCTGAAACAATGGGATCCAGGTTCCTCTGATGGCCTTACTTGATATTGTTGCGAAATGTGTTGATCCTTGACGTATTGGCCAAATACATTAACTCGAACGATCTCGCAAGAGCGTCCATTGATTTAATCACGAAAATGCTTGGTGCTCACCACTGTTTGGACATTACAAATGTCTGTTCTCAAGATCGTACGTTTCAGTGTACAAACATACCATTGCATCTGTACACGAGATCGGACCAGATGATCATTTCCTGCGAGAAGCAGAACACTCCAATTCTTCCGCCCTTCAGTGTGCTGTCGTAAATGTTGCCCGAATCGGCTACCAAGTTCTCCCCCTGAGAAAAAGGCACCACTGTTCCAACCACACTGCGCGAAGAAAGGCGAATTGGCAAAAAAATCTAGTCACGGGTAAACAACAAACCAGACTGAATCAAACAACAGTTTGACGTTGAAGTGTACGAGCCAAAGCATACGGTCTTCGGCTGAAGTTATCCTGACTGTGACACTCAAGAAACGCTGCCGGCCCGATGGCTCCAAGCGTTAGCTTCGAGGCAGTATCCAGAACCAGGGCTGATCAGAGCCTACAAGGCGGCGAAACTCAGCTGACACCGGTGTCTCGTACCTCGTAGATACGGAGACGGATCAGGCCGATCTTCGGACGGTGCAGCAACAGCCAGCGGTAGGCGGTCTTCTCCTTCCAGCCCACGTTCCTCGGGTCCTTCCACAGCAGGCGAACCTACGCCAGAATGAAGTCAGCGGTGAGGCTCGGGCCACATCAGTGAAATGCGTTGTTGGAAATACGTGACTGTTGTGTTGCCGGGTTATGGCAGCTGGTTACGATGCATTCGTAATGCGCAAAATCCGGTCTTGGGCATTGTGACGATCATTGCTTTCTGTCGAGAACTCTTTGGATTCCAAACATTTTCACCCTGCGGCCATCAAATTCGCGCGGTGCCTGTGAGTTCAGCAGGCGTAAACGCACAGACGGTATCTTCCGCGCAGTGCGTTTCTGGAACAACACCCTGTAGCGTGAGGCGTATGATGTAAGCGTCGACCATCCTGAAGGCGTCTCAGAACGGAAAACTGGAACACTTTCGCACGCTTCACGTCACTCGAGGCCGCCCGTCCAATCGCCGGCCGTCGGCGGCACGACGTCACGGCCGTCGTTCCTGACCTGGTCGAACGTGTCGCCAGTGTGCCAGAGGGCGTTTCTCATCATCTGGCCGGGCCCGGTGTTGGAGTTGACCACCTTCAGCTGGATGCCCGGCTCGGCCACGGCGCGGAACGGCGTCGCCTGCCAGTACGTCTGCGTGTTCTTCTTCCACATCACCGTGTAGAACTTCTTGTTGTCCTGGTAGCTGGTGGGCAGGGGCGCGAAACGGTCTTACACGCTGGCGGGCCACTGTTTGAAAGGATGCCTTCGAGAGGACACGTAGCAGTAAATCTTTGGAAACTGCATGCAACGTGCCCAGTTTCCTACCAGTCGACGATGTGACCTGAATATGGCCTCGACGATGTGGCCTGAGTATGGCCTATCTGTTGGCTTGTTACCTGAACACGAAACCAACGTAGTCGTCGTCGATTTCCGTGTCGACGAAGAATGTCCCTTCAAAGTCCACGCCGGAGAATTTGTGGAATCCTGGAAGCACGTGGCCAAGTCATAAATAGTGTCTTCATCATTCATGTTCACCGATACACTCGGCATGTGTCTAAAAGAACGTGCATTTAAAAACAACGTGCTTGCAAAGTCCTGACAGGTTAACAATCTTTTTGGCCGGTTCCTGCCAAGGATGACATCATGCAATGCCAGCTAATACCTGCCAATGCAACAACAAGCAGCCCTTATGGAGGTTTTGATGAATGTTTCATTGCTCATGATAATCTTTATCTTTACCATTTAAGCACTAGTTATTACGCAGTCAAATTATTCTACAGCGTTAACGCCCGGAATGAAGGAAGAGCAGTAAAGAGACTGCCGCCACCGATGACCGAAAACAGCAAATCCTTTGTCATGGAAGACTCACGACGTGCTCGACGACGCGCCCTGAAACCCTGACAGCCAGCGAGCCCGCTCCACTTACCGACGGCCAGACCCGGGTCGCTGTTCATCGTCTGCACGATCTCGGCGCCCTGGTTGTAGATGACCCAGTTCGGGTCGATCTGAGAGTCGCCGAACGGATCCAGCACCACAGTCTGGTACGTCCTGAAAACGACAGGGCCACGGTCAACACCGCGGCGTGAGGCGCCTCCTGGAAACGAAGAAGTAACATCCGCAGACTGCGTCATCTGGAGTCGATGTTCTGTGGAAAGGAAAATTTAGCGAAACTACATCGTCCAATGTCAGCGTTTTATGTACACGAGTAATCGGAAATTGTTGCCAGATAGTCGCCATTTGGCGCGACCCGCGAACGTTGGAAACAGCCAGTCTGCAGACTCTGGGACAGGGACGTACTTACGAAACGTACGCACCGGACGTACGTGCGAAAAGCTCGCGAACTGTTTTGAAAAGTATTCACTCTCAGACTTATATTCACCGGACATGGCTTCGGTTTCAAAAGACATTCAAAGGCACCCACCAGTGAGGGTATTCCTGCAAAGACTGCGAAACCACCCCCATCTCCTGAGCTGCAAAACCGGTCGTGACACTGGCTGCTGCCAAGCTACCCCGTTCACCGTCGCAACATTCCGGAGTCTACCGCCTTTCGTCGTCCAACTCTTGTCCGATCGCACGGCGATCCCGGCGTCGACCACCCTTCCCCCACCCGCCGCTCACCTGAAGTCGGTGGAGTAGATCCGTGAGTTGTTGGGGCAGTTGTCGTACTCGTTGGGCACCCTGTCGCCGTCGTTGTCCTTGTCGCAGGCGTCGCCGCGGCCGTCGCGGTCGCGGTCCTCCTGGTTCGGGTTCTTGATGAGCACGCAGTTGTCGCGCTCGTCGGGCACGCCGTCGTTGTCGTCGTCGTCGTCGCAGGCGTCGCCCTGGCCGTCGTCGTCGGAGTCCACCTGGTCGGCGTTCGGCACCTCCGGGCAGTTGTCGATGTTGTTCTGGATGCCGTCCCTGGAGGAACGGTGGAGCCGGCCGTCAGAAGAGGGCCATCCTTACATTGCAAATGAAAAATAACAAAAACGAATACGAAAAACAATACAAACATGGAAAATGGCCAAATAAGTCTCCTGTGATGAGGGGCGCAGAACGTCTGGAGAGGGAACCGCTGGAAAAAGCGCAGGACGTCCGTGGACGGTGCCATGGGGATCTGCTACAAGAGCTCAGAGCGTCGGTGGACGGTAGTACAAGGACCGCTGCAACAAGGACACCTGACGTCAACTGGCAGCCGTTTGAAGCATGTCGCCGTAATTGAGCTGCTGTTCGTGCGCTGACGTGTTTCGAAGACGGGCGAAAAGGGGAGCCGAAAACAGACCGGGCAGACCGCGCGGACCGGCGAGCGGAGCCGACAGACCCCGCAGACCGGACAGACCGGGCAGACCGCGCGGACCGGCGAGCGGAGCCGACAGACCCCGCAGACCGGACAGACGCCGCACCTGTCGTCGTCGTTGTCGGTGTCGCAGGCGTCGCCGACCAGGTCCCGGTCCTCGTCCTCCTGGCCCTGGTTGGAGACGTTCGGGCAGTTGTCGCACACGTCGCCCAGGCCGTCGCCATCCAGGTCGCTCTGGTCGGGGTTCGGGATCTTCGGGCAGTTGTCGCGCTCGTTGATGATGCCTGCAGCCGCGGAGGGGTGGGGGGAGGGGAGTCAGCAGGACAGGTCGCACCACTGGAAGTTTCATCACTGGATGGCTGCCGACAGCACGGTACGTTTATGCGACGCTGAGAAATAATAACCCGGCTCTCGCAAACTATTTACCTTTAGAACAGGCTGGAAAGGACACCCCAAAATATTTTGAAACTATTCTGAAAATATTAAATACATGGAGTGTCTGAAAACATTCCTTTTGTTCGGTTACCGAATTTTCACGTGGGCTCACAAACTCAAATATGCCACAGTATGGTTTCCGGGTGCGTCGATTTCAGTAAATGATTGGGGGGGACCGAGTGGAGGGCCCGATAACCTTACCTTCCCCCAAATGTGGTTGTCTTAACGAATTTAGCCCACTTTATTTTGGCCAACGGAAATTTATTATTTTTTTGTTACTAGTTATCAGACAAAAGAAAATTGCTTTTATCTCATGTGTATACAGGTATATGTGGACAGAAGATGAAAGACAGGTAGATACATCGCTTTAGACTTTATTGTTACTTTCTGTTTATCTGTTATCTATTGTGGCCGTTCTTTCCGTTATTATTCCTCATTTCTCTTTAAATCCGACAGAAAATACTGTGGGCCCCAAACCAGCATTGGGGGGAGCCAAATCAACATTCGGTGGCCCAGGACCCTCTCAAAAGAACACGAATAGACACCACTGACGGTTTTAGCAATTTTTAAGCCGATAAAGACAACATAACATCAGCATGCCACAGAGGCCAAATTCGAGACGACGGCTAGCCAGCTGGAGAGCTACAACACCCTGGTAATGCCGTCTAGTCCGCCGTCCGTCGCCGACCGTGCGTCGGTGCGCACCCCCTCCCGCCGACCCACGCACCGTCGTCGTCGATGTCCGGGTCGCAGACGTCGCCCTTGCCGTCCTCGTCGGTGTCCTCCTGGTCGAAGTTGGGGATGGTGGGACAGTTGTCGCACACGTCGCCCTGCCGGTCCGGGCCGCCCGTGTCCGTGTCCTCCTGGTCCAGGGTTGCGAACCAACGGGCAGTTGTCCTGCAACGCGACCGGCGGACGGTTACCGGCGCGGCGGAAACGGCGCGGCGGCGGCACACGCGGCGCGGTGTCCGGCGGAGCTCAGAGTGGCGCTGGCGCAGCGGTGGTAGCGCTTTGTAGCGGCGTGTTGGGGGTTTTGCCAGCAGTGGACGCGGATGGATGTTCAAAGTACGGGACACGTCAAACCACGATGGAGGAAATAACGACAAAGGCACCATTCTACTGTCTGATGACTCTACTGGCTACGGCTACAAGATATTGTGATTAGATCATGTCGCATTCATGGCAAGCTACGTTCATTTTTACGACTCGATAGGGCATAACAAAATCTGAGATATGCTATGTTGCTTAAACGACGAAGGCACATAATCATCGAGGCCACATTCGCTTATCTACACATCCTCATACATTTTAAACTTCGTATGCTAAGCTCTTTAGAAAGCGTTCTATACAATCTGTCCTGCGCCACCGCGATATCACTTCCTCAGCCACACTTTCAACACAGCAACGCCAGCACAAGAACATGAACTCAGCAGAAGACGGAAAGAAGACCATGGCGCTTCACGGAAAGGCGCCACCGCAGTCAGAGCATTCCAGCGCGGCGCTCTGCCTCAGTATCGGGCCGTTATTCACAGGGCACAAGTGAAGCGGGGCAGCAGTATTCACACTGCCCGGTGGGCAGCGGCGCGCTCCGGGCAGCGGGCACTGGGCACCCGCCTCAGTCGGCGTGCAGCATCCACAGAGAGAAGGGACGGGCCGGCCAGGCAGTGCCCAGGGCTAGTTCACTAGTTCTGTGTCATTCGATAGCGCCGCCAGAGGCACGGAAAGGCTGGGGCGTGACGTCGTGTAGGATATCTGCTGGAACCTTGAGCACAAATGTGTGAGCTCCAGCGTAAGATCCGGAATTACCAACATCTGAACTGCATTGCAGTTTCAGTGGCCGGCTTATTTTCCTGTAACATTAACATGTTTCAGTTGCAGTTACAGTTACAGTCGACGCAAATATTGCCACAGCATTATTTTCCAACGATATTCGCCCTTCTTTCATTGACGAAAACATGTCTTACGGACTTGATAGTTTTATGGAAACACGTGAAAGGATTTTCATTGCATCACTTCTGATTATTCAGATATCGTATGAAATTTTAACTCAGCACGATAGCCGTGCATTCACTGCACATCTATTAAAAGTCTCAGCATGGAAACACGAACCTGCTCTTTGAGCCCACGCAAATTTGCGATAAATCGGGACAATGATAGTTTTTCTATAAGTGTACGCAATGATAGTTTCCCTATAACTATACTTCAGCATCAACACCTAATTTTTCGCCGTTGTCATGGGGATTTCAGGTGGTGACTGACATGAAGACGGAGCAAGGGCACCACTTTCCGCCCGATGCAGGCAGGCAACAGTCATCCTGTGTCCCCTGCATGTATCCGACATTCGAGAGTCCCAGTGTCCCATCCGCCCGGCAGCCTTTGTACAAACACAAGCACAGTGCGAGACCGCTAGGAGGAAGCCCCAGACAGGCCACTTCGGCTTCGGCTTACCCAGCCTTCCCCGCCGTCCTCGGCCGGCTAGAACAGCAGCAGCAGCAGTGTCAGCTGACCGGCAACAGACAGCTAATAGAGGTATATGACGTCATGTAGCTAACCCCGCGTCTCGATGTGTGCCGGGTTAGAGGAAAACGCAAAATAGCCGAAATAGATAGTTCATCAGTCCCATGAAATATATTGTAGGAGAGAGAGAAAGATTGTTAGCCGAGGTTTTGTTTGGTGTAAATGAGACCGCCTCAACGCACAGGCGTAGAAACAACTCTATTCTAATTAATAATTTTGCAGTTAATTTAAGTACCAATTTAAGTGCAAGACTGACCAGTCAGTTTTTCTTTAATCACCTCCACATTGTTACGTTGAATAAATTGTCTAAAAAGCACGTTAAGGATTCCGGACAAACCTGTTTCTACGCCTGTGCTTCGGAACATCATGCTTCGAGGGAGGAAGAGTTGGTCAAGAAATAAGAGAAGGGTGCAAAACTGGTTCAACGAGCTAAACAACAAGCCCCGTAAAAATTCCTCGAGCCGAAAAAACCCAGAACGAACGACACATTTTTACAAAGCTCAGGGACAGTAGACCCGATGATAAATAGCAGAACGACCCATAGGCGTAGGAAAGGGGCAGGGCCACGGCTTTCGCAATTTTTATTTCTCATTATTCCGTCCATGGCCTTTTACGACCACATCCTCAACGAGATCCGCCGTTGGTCCCACGTCACCGTGCTCCTACGCCTGTGGACTGTACGCTGCGCAACTACACCCCACTAACAATTAGTCTGGCGTCGTGCTGGAGAGATCAAAATGCCCCAGGGAAGAGGAGCTAGACGCCGCGTCGCCGGCACGGTGACCTACCGGTCCGTTCGGCACGTTGTCGTTATCCGCGTCGGGGTCGCAGGCGTCGCCGATATTGTCCCCGTCGGCGTCCTCTTGGCCGGAGTTCGGCGTCGTGATGCAGTTGTCCTGCGGAAAGCCGGGTTTGTCGCGACGTAAGTGCATTTCTGCCACGCCAGGGCCATCGACATACCCCTCTGCGGACGCGAGCATTGACGATGAAAGACACGCGGGAAGTTGCGCTGTCTGCGAGACGACCGTTCTGCTCTGGGGGTGGCTCGGCCGCCTCGACGCTCGTGTGCGGGGCGGCGGGTGGGGGGGGGGGGGCAGAGTCAGAGCGGAGGAGTTTGCCGCTTCACCACGACCGTCGGTCGGAGCGGGAGGGAACAGTCGCTGGACCGAGACCTGTCGCCTCACCTGCATACAGCGCCGGTCAGAACAGGCCAGGGGAATGTCCGGGAAGCCGTCCAGATCGGTGTCCGGCGCGCACATCTTGCCGTTGCCGGCCCAGCCGATCTTGCACTGAAACAGGAAAGCACATCTCAGGACGTCAGTCGTTGTGCTGGAGCGGCGCCAGACACCTTCCCTGTTCTGTCTGAGACCATTCAATGCATTTACGAATTCAACGGATCCATAGTTATCACAGAAGCGCGATGTGCCACTTTAGAAACAGGCCGAGGCCGCGCATCCCCTCATCCCCTCACCTGAGCAACCCCCCAACCCATGGGTGCAACAGCGCTTACGGTGGTCATGACAGCTGCCACGCCACGTCTGGATAATGTTTCACCTCAGCCCTATAGTGTTGCCTGGAAAAAACAGCCTTAAGATCGGGGCCCGGCAACCGGGGAGACTCACCTTGCAGATGTAGCGGTCAGAGCCGTACGGTTTCTCGCACTCTGCGTTGCCATCGCACTGCGTGCCGTCCGGACAGAGGCCCGGCCGGCTGCGGCAGCCCACCGTCTGGTTGCCGACGAAGCCCTCGATGCACTCGCCGCACATGAACGAGCCCTCGGTGTTGATGCACTGCGAGTTGGGCACGCAGCGGCCCTCCTCGCACTCGTTGATGTCGTAGCAGCGCTGCTTGTTGTAGCGTGCGTACTCGACGCCGACGCCCTGCCGGCGGGCGCGAACAGTCAGCCGGTCCAGCCGGCCGCCCTCTGAGAGATCTTTTCTGCAATTTTTTACTCAGTATGTCATCGATCGCTGCGAATTTTTGCAGCATACACGACTGTTTTCTGTTATAAATCAACTCATGTGACCAAATCAAGTGCAACCGGCAGCGGAAGTCAACGGTATCAATGAAGTGGTATTTGACAAAGGTCAGTGAATTTTTCCCCTCGGTCTTTTTAATCAAGACGATTTTTCTCAAGAAGAGAATTGCAAACATTCTTAGGACACCGACGTCTTCGAAAGAATGGAAGATGAAACGAATCAGCACATATTACTCAGGAATGAATATGGGTGCTCCGTGCGCAAGACTAAGAGAACCCAGCTCCTCTCATTCTGTGCCTTGGTTGCAACGTTTGTGTCTCCCGATCCGAAACCAACGCGTCAAGCAACGCAAATGACTTTTCATATTCAGGGCCTCATCTGCGTGAATGAAACCCATCTCTGCAAAGGATGAATAGACCGCAGACACCACCATGATGACGGCCAATCCACAACAGGCTTCAGTTTCCATGCTGCCAAGAGCACCGGCCTGTCCCTGACCTCTGGCTGGTTGGATGTGGGATGGGGGGTCCATTTCTGACCATGACCTACGGCAGCTGGGATGGGGTATGGGTTGGGGGCTGCGCCCCTAGCCTGAAGCAGTGGGGAGGGGTGTGGAGGGGGCAGTTGAGTTCCTGACCTGAGGCGGGCGGGGCGGGAAGGGACGGATCCACCTCTGACCTGCAGCGGACGGGGGTTGGGTGGCGGCGGGAGGTTCGGTCCCTGACCTGCACGCCCTGGCTGCCGGTCATGCCGGGCGGACACGGGCCGCAGCGGTAGCCGCCGGGAAGGTTCTGACACCGCACCTCGCGGGTCGCACGGCCGGGCCAGCGCGCACTCGTCGATGTCGCGACAGTCGACGCCGTTGCCCTCGTAGCCGGCCGGGCACGGGCCGCAGCGGTAGTACGGCGAGCTGGCCGTGTTCTGGCACTGGACACCTGGCGGCCGGACGGGGAACTGACGGTGCGTAGGCGGCGCGGCCTGGCGCGACTGGCACGCACCGACGGGCAGGGAGCAAAAAGCGGCGGCGGCGTCACACATGTCAGCCGTCTGCGAGAATTTTCGGCTCCCACCGCGACAGAACCACTGCGTCAACAGCGCAATCCAGCACGCAAAACGCCGCCAGCACAAAGCCTGAAACTGGCAAACTCTGAGTTTCAAGTTGGCACATTTTGGCCCGACAGCGCGTGTCGGGGCGGCGAGGCGGACAGGCGCGCTCGGCGGGACGCTTGATCCGGGCCCTCCCGGCACCGGCCGCTGCCGGGACGGAGCGCACCTTGGAAGCAGGGCTGGCGGTCGCAGGCGTTGGCCGGCCTGCAGTCCTTGCCGTCGCCGGTCATGCCGGGCGGGCAGGGGCCGCACTTGGCGCCGTTGGCCGTGTCGTAACACTGGACACCTGCAGCGCAGCGCGCCGGTCGCCGGGTTATGTACAGCTAGTGGCGCACGCACGATCGATGTGGGTGTGAGCGGGCAGCGCGCTGTCCGGCCACGACGCGTCGGATGACCGTCAGCACCAGATGTGCGCTCACCGTCCGCCTCCGGCGGCGCCGTGGCCGAGACGGGCCTGTTGTACATTTCGTGCGTCGATGTTTTCGTGGAATGTATTGACGTGCAATGCCCATTTTAGTTCAGTGGTAAACCACACGCAGCGGTGCATTGCTGCTGATGGCACAGTCAACAGCATAACAGCAATAGCAACCAATGGTGACTGATCCTCTGGTGTAAAAGTGTTCCTTTTTTGCAGATTGCTAGGCGGTGTGTGACCTTTAAAAACGGACGTGGCAGTGCAGAAAAATCAGGACGTCGGGCTGACGGGTTCATATGCTCCGTGTTATTACACACGTCATGTTACGGGTGCGCACTCCGAAAAACGCCCTTTGAATCAGTGGAAAAGAAAGCTGAAGGTGCCCAATGTGTTGTTTATTTATTTCTGCCTCCGGAATTTGAGGCCTTGAGGATTTCCAAAACCCCATGCGCTGCGAAACGTGATGATTACGGATTCAAGGTGTTATTATGAGCAGCTTTCTGCCGTCTATGGTCTACACATGGCGTGACGCGCCGCTCAACTATTTAACAAGGTCCCCTTCACTGGCAGCATGTGTTGTGGTGAGTCACCTCCGGGCGGTGACAAATTGCGCTATCTTACATCCACCTCCCATGCATGTTGTGTCCGCCTGTCGCATCAGTTTACATGTACCTCTGAGACGACCTTGTCTGCCGTGGTCTGGTTAGTATCTACGGTACAATCAGGGCCTTCCTTGTTACGAATGGCTGCCCATTCTTTGTTGTGTTGACATGGACGAAGGTTTAGCGTGGTAGGTCTTCGGGTGGGGCGTCATCGTCAGTGTAAATGTCTCTGAAAAAGGCCCAGTTTAATCACTCCAGTCGGCGTAGACGCTTTTAGAAAACAACGAGACCGGTCGCCTATCTATAACGCCTTGATCGACATAGAAACCTGCAAGGCGGCCCGCTCGGTGGTCTGTCCGTCGCCGTCCGGTCGGCAGGCGTACCTCGGAAGCAGGGCCGGTCGGCGCAGGTGACGCCAGGCCGGCACGTGCGGCCGTCGCCGACGTAGCCGCGCGGGCAGGGGCCGCACCGCACGCCATCTCGGTCTTCCACGCACTGCACACCGGCGAAGCACGGCGACGGGTTGCAGGTCTCGCGCCGACCTGCGGGCGGCGTCCGGCTCGTCAGCGGCTCCCACGCCTGGTCGGTTCAGTGACGCCGCGGCCGGCCGGCAAATTAATGACTGTCGGGGCCGGCCGGGCGCGCCGGGCGCCGCCTGGGCGCCGGATAAGCCGCCGCGGCACGCGGCCGCCCGCCGACGGCAGAGCCGAGCCGAAACGATGCGTTCATGGCGGCTGAGCGGCACGGAGGGGAGGGCAAGACAGAGGCGGGCGCCCGGCTCGGACGCTTGTGGAAAGTCAAACAGTGCCAACTGCCGGCGACCGTTCGGTCGAGCGAGGGCGACTCTGAGATTGAGGGGCGGCTTTCGCTCCGGTGGCCTCGTTGAGGAGGCGGCGCCGCTGAACTGCGAGAGGCCGCCGCGCCGCCGGACTGGAGCGAGGGGTCCACGGCGGCCCGTCAAGTGGTCCGCGCCACGCGATAGCTCTGACGGGTCGCTCAGTGGGCAGGCACCCAGGGGTCAGTCACTCACTGGGCCTGCAGGCGTCGCAGTTCTCGATCGCCTGCCGAATCTTGGCGGTCTCCGAACGCTGCTGGCCCATCTCCGAGCGCAGCTCCTTAATGGACTCGATCAGCTCGGCCAGCGTCTTGATCAGCAGCGAGTCGCGGTCGTCGTAGTCGTGGACCGGCTGGTCGCCTGGGGCGGGGCAGCGGCCAGAGGTCAGCCGGGTCAGGCCCCTGGGCGGGCTCACCGTTACAGGAAGTGGCGATCGCGGCCAGATTAAGACGTCTCCGGTGGTCGTTACGCCGGCGTCGTGCGGACGCGACCGCACTGAGCAGCCGTAGATAGCGCAGGTACATGACAAGATAAGCTCCTGCTTCAGACTCATTTGGATGTTCTGAGAAAAGCGGGACAAGACAGCACGACGAGTCACCCGAGGCGTGGACAAGGGCTGGTCTCACCGACAGTTCGCGTATGCTGTCCCGCCGCCGGTGAAGGCGCGATACGTGCGAGCTCGTGCACCGGGCACCGGACGTGCAGCCCACCGCCCGACAGTGCTGCAAGAACGCTCAACAGACGAACACACGCCACCTGTCGTCGCAGGAGGGCCTGCCCCCGGGCGGGCCGGCCGGCCGCCCGGGGACCGGCCTCTCTCACCTCTGGTGTCGGGCGGCTTAATCACGTTCAGGGGCTGCGTGAATTGGGGGCAGTTCTGGCCCGGGTAGCGGGTGCGGCAGCGCGTGCGGCGCCGCGGCCGCGGCCTGTCGTCGCCACCTGACCGACCACGGACTGACGTCACAGATCCCGCCACCGGATGTGACCGGTATCCGCCGCCCGCAGCCCGCAGCCGCCAGACGCCGCCGCCGCAGACAGCCGGGCTGCCCGCCGCGCAGACTGGCGCGTCGCTGATTGACTCCAACGCTCCGTCCGAAGACTGACTCGGTCAACTCCTGCTGCTAATCTGTCCCCGGCGGAAAAAAACTTTCTGATGTTAAGTTCCACGTAAAAAAGGTATTGCTCATTAATCCAATTCGGGAGTGATGAGGTAACCGGGCAAGTGGCCCAGCCAGTTTTCGCACGCGACCCAGGCCAACTTCAGGGATGTGACGTTCGTAGTTTTGCGCGCTGTCTGCGGCGGCTCGCCTGACCTGCAGGAAGGGCGGAACGGAGCAGCCAACATCACATTCAGGTGCACCCAAGCCCCCACAGTAGGTGCGCCCAGTGTTCCCGAGCCAAGACGTCCCCGGTGCGCTACACCGCCCTGTTGCCAGCATCCAGGTGTTCCCTCGAGCCAAACACGTGTGTGCACCGCCTCGGGCCAAACATGTGCGCGTTGTGCATTCCCCATGGCATTCACGTAACCCAAGCTGGCGGCGCGGCGACCGCCGCCGGCGGCGGTCTGGTCGCGCTGCAGCCGGGCGCGGCGGCCGGCCGCCGCACGTGCCCGGCGCGCCCCGGCCGCCGCCGCCGACGGCGCGACGAGCCACCGTCGCCGAGGAGAAGCGTCTGTACAGGCGGCGAGCGCCGCTCCTGTCTGCGTGCAGCCTGTGCAGAGCGCCGTGCACGGTCCGTGCACAGGCGGACAGAACACCACGCCTCGTGGGCAGCGGGCCGCGCGTGCCAGCGGCCGGGCCGGCAGGCTCCGGGGCGCTTCCCAGTGCCGCCGGGACCGCCGCAGATCTGTCGCAGCGCCCGGCTCCGGCGCCGGCCGGCCTCAGCCGGGCTGACGCCGGAGAGACGCGGCCACGAAATCAGCGCCGGCCGCCGCTGACAGGCCGCCCGCCCGCAGACGCGGCGAAACGTGCGCGCCATGCACTAACAGGGCCGGAAGAGCGCCGCTCGAGGGGGACCGGACCACGCCCGCCGGCGGCGTGACGTCACTCACCGCGCACGAAAGGGTCCCGCAGCCGGATCGGACTGGCCTGGATGGACTGCAGCACGTGGCCGGCGCAGCCATGCTTGTGCAGAACGCCGCTCAGCGACGTGCCGCCGTAGACGTGCGCGCCCATCCGCCGCTCGCGCACCTGCCGGACACGCCGGGCTCGCCGGGTCAGAGGTCAGCTGGGGTCAACTACGCCTTAATAGCGACAAAAATGGTCTTAAAAGGCTCCCACACGCTCCGCATGATTTGAACAAAAAATTCACTACGCCAGGAGGCGCCGTTTTTATATGCAAAACATGCATATGCATTAATATTATAATATTTTTATTTTGCAATTAATGTGTATGACAAATACTCAGTGATTCCACGCTAGGGCATCTCCAAGAGTCAACATCTTCAGATGATAAGCAATTTTCGGTGGAAGACCAGTCTTGAACATGACCCGACGCCAAAACGCTGACTGCTGTATAAATGTATGTTTTTGTATACAAAACCAGTCGCTCTTGACATAAATGTCGTTTCCTTTCGAATCCTTTCAATCTTGCCGGGACAGTCCGGGTTGGGGGCGGTCTTGTTGGGTGAAGGTCAAGTTGGGTCAGCTCCGGCGGGCTCAGGTCATGAAGGGTCTACTTCTTCCAGCCGGGTCACATCCAGGCGGCGTCGCCCGCCAGATCGGATAACGCATCTGCTCTGGGGTCTGTGATGGACGCAGGAGCCACAGACACGGCCGTCAGACAGGGATCACTGGTTATTTATCGCTGGGTGCCGTGCGGTTTACGAAGGGCCACACTCGTCCTGAAGCAAATGAGCGAAGGCGTTAGTCGTCGGGCTCGTGTGGTTCAAAACCAGTGCATAGCTCGATATGGCGTTTGGATCTCGCGATTCGCCTTCTGCTGTCACCAAATTAGGAGACATGTATGTCATGCCATGCCATATATATCATTATGTACCTGCCGTGTAGCGCCCAAAACATTGCTCGCACCTGCACAAAAAATGCGATACGCTTACGTGAAACACGAAAAGCCCGCTATCAGGTTGCGCTGCTGGCAGCGGAGCTGATGAGTCACTAACGCCACGGAGGCGAGGGCAAGCCTGTGCCACCAATCGCCGCCGCGGACGGCACGGCCGGCGAAACCCCGTCCGGTCGCCGTCGGCGGCTTCTATCGCGCGCTAATGGCGCCGGTAATGCAGGCATTGTGGCGCCGTTTCTCGGCCGCGCCTGCGCCGCGTCCAGATGGCAGCGCCGATAGCCGGCCTCTCGCGCGCGGCACGAGCCGGACAGACCCGCCCGCATCCTGGACCGCGCGTGACCGGCCGCCGCCGCGTCACGTGACCCGGCCCGGCCGTCACGTGACGGGTGACCTGTCGGCACGAGTCCGGCCGGCCGCGCGGCGACCCAGCTGGCCGGCCGGTCACGTGGTGGGCGTCGCTGGCCGGCCGTCCGGCCGGCTGCTCCCCGTGAGGATCAGGCTCGTAAATATGCGGCCGGACGGCACGCCCGTGTCGCGGCCGGCCGGCGAGGCGCGCCCAGACGGCGCCGCGTGACGGCGTGACGGCGTGACGGCCGGCCAGATGGCCGCGCAGACGCTGGACGGCGTGACACCGCTGCCGGCAGGATCCGCCCCGCACGCGAGCAGCAAAAACCGCGGCCGATAGCGGATTTGAAGGTCGCTCCCAATCACGATCGCACCGAATCGAAATAGCAGACAGCTGCGAGGCCTCAGCTGTCGGCTCAGATGTGTCTGGAACCAAGAACGCTGTATTTCAGGACTCCTGTTCTGCAATTTTTAAGACTCCACGCCAGGCTGAAGTGTTGCCAGCGGAGATAAGGCTCACATATTGCCCCAAGTAGATCACACATGTGCTTGACAGATGACACACCAGCTGTACTGCGTATCATCGGCACCGGTTTGCGTTGCGCTATAAACGACGGCCGAAACCCCGGGAGGCCTTCAAACTGCATACACGTTTTGCATATGCGTGGCGGCGCGTCCCGCCTGATGCGGCTGCCGATATCCAAACAGATCTGGCATTTATGGGAGGCGCTCGCTGGCCCACGTGGGCGCGGCTGACAGCGGCGATGCCATCGGATCAGATACGCTCCGCCGGAGCGGCCAGGGCCACGCACGTGATCGGTGCCGCGTGTCACCGCGCGCCCCGACACGGCTGCCGCCGTGTCAAGGTCGCCGCGTGTCACCGCGCGGTCCGACACGGCTGCCGCCGTGTCAAGGTCGCCGCGGCCACAGCCGGTCGGCGGCGCCGAGACGGCCCGTCGCGGTGACACAGGAACACTGGACGGAAGGGAGCCGCGGCCTGCTCGTCGGTTTTAGCGTCAGTCCCTTGACGTGGCATGGAAGGAACCGCCGCCAAATCTGCCGCAAGCGCCCGCCTTTTAGGATGGTCCTCCTCCTGCGTCCCGCACGACCTAGCGGCGCGGCCATGTTGGGCAGGCCTCTCGGACGGACCTCACGCGACGTCAGGACGATCTCAGCTCGCCCGAGATCGTCCTGACGTCTCGGGCGTCACGTCACCCGCTCGCCCCCGGCGGCCGCGGACGGTGCATGCCTCACGGGGAACCGGGAGGCCCTCGGGGAGAAGTCGCAGAGTGGGTTACTGCGGCCAGGAGCCAACTGTGACCAAAACAACAAACACAGCGCAGACAAAAAAATAGTGCCCTAATCCATTATCGCAGCATCACATTGGATTGGTGCATTCTGCCAGCGCTTTCGATGTTGGCAGAGGACATCTTCTAAGAGATTTTCCACCCCAACGCGTGCAGTGTCAGGGCGTTAACTCTTTCCCAACGTCTGCGTAATGGAAAAGGCACCTCCAGTCTAATCCAGCTGAGACCGTCCACCCCTGTCCGCCCGTCTCGGCGAATCATCATTCCCAGTCAGCCCCGGCCCTGGTCGCGGTAAGAAGCGGGGACGCCTCGGGCACGGGCCGGGCCGGCCCTCCTCCAGTCCGTCCGGCCGGCGGTCACGCCCGGCCGTCCGTCGCCAGAGCACCTGGCTGCGCGGCGCGCCGCCGCCGCCGCCGCCCCGGCAGGGGCTCTCCGATAGCGGCCGGCCGGCGGGAGGCGGCGCACGCTATCTCCGGCAGACGGGGCGCCATCTCGGGCCCGCCGGACCGCACGCCGGCCCGGCGATGATCGGGAATTAGCCCCGACTCGATAACACGCTATCGCCGACTCCGCCCTGCGGCCGGCCGGCGCCGCTGCCTTTTACGGCAAGGTCGGCAGGGCGGCGTAGGCTGGACGGCGGCGGACCGCCCAGCGCGGGCGGCGGCGGCGGCGGCGGCGGCGACCGGGCGGCCGAGCCCTTCGCAGCGGCCAGCTGGGCAGGAGCCGGGCCTCTGAGCACCGCCGAGTCGCTGCGTCTCCGGACGCCGGGTTTACGGAGAATCAGGTGCTGTTGCGGCAGGCGCGGCAGCTTTGAGCTGGGATCAGCGGGCGATAACATCTGGCGGAAATGGAGCGCGGGCCGTCGCATTTCACCGCGATGTTGTCAGGAGACTCCGCGCCAAAATGCGCCAACAGGTACGCGTCGTATTTGTCTTTCCGGGGACTTGCCGCGACATAAATTGGTTTGAGGCCGTAAGAGAGCTTAAACGCATAGGTGCATCTCCAGCCTCCACAGTTCCGTGAGAAATACAGTTCAGCGCTTCGGATGCACTAGCCTTTCATATGACCTAATTTTCAACCAAAACACTCCTGCTTAGTCGAAACATGTCCACGCCTCGCCGAGTCTCTGAGGCTAAAGAGCGCCTCCCCAAACACGCTGTTCCACATGCAGATTGGGTGATATATCTCTGCTGCTGTCTGCTGCCGCTGTAACAGCGAACAGATGTCGCTGCGTGTTCGCTCTCGGTTCGCCACGCGCCACCCGCACCTGTGCGTTGCATTTCCACGGACGAACACAGCCCGCCGCCGGCGAGACGTGTTCCACAAATCACCAGACACGGACCCCCGCCGGGGAGGCGGCGGCGCGCAGCTCCCGTAAGCCCCGCGGCCGTACATCTCGCTGTATGTCACACACCGGCCCCGGGGCGCGCGGGTAAAAAACCCGCCGGTGCTCGGTGCCGGCCGACCGACCGCGGGAGACGGCACGACGGCGGCGGGTCGGTCCACATTCTGACGGAGATGGCTTCCTTCACCGCGCGCCGCCGGTAGCGCCGTTTTTGCCGGGCGCGCCGCTTTTGCCGTCCGCGCCGCTTTGCGTCGCCGCCGCCGGCCGAGTGACTCGGAGAAGGCGTGAGAAATGGCAGCCGAGCCAGCCCGGACGGCCGGCGGATGGGCCGTGACCGATGCGTTGTTTTTGCCCGGCCCGGCGCCGTGGGTGACGGAGGAGTGGGAGGCAGCCGGCGCGGGAGCTCGGCCCGACGGCCGCCGTTTTATGGCGAGGTGGGCGGCCGCGCCCCGCCAGACGCCAAGCCGCGGGGCGCAGGCTGCTCAGGGGGCCGCGGCAGTCGGCGGTCCCTGAGATAGCTCGCCGAACAGCGCTCTTCCGGCGCGCCGGCCGGCAGCTGGCCAGGTCACCACCCCGTAATGACCCGCCCGACCGGCCGCCATTCATCGCCATGTGTGCAGCAGATACTGCGGGGAAGAAGACAGCCGCTTTAGCGGAGCCAGCGCAGCTAATCTCAACGGAATGCCGCTCTAATCAGGGCCGGCAAATGGCCTCCTGACGTGTGTGCTCGCCGTTGATTGGTGTGCAGGTCTGTGTTGTTACGCTTTATTTCGTGCAATTTATCGCATTCGCCGAGCATCTTTAGTACCTGAGTACCGTGACGTGAGAATCTGTAATCAAGCCATGTCGCGGATGTCTGTTCCGGGACTTGGTGGCGTGAGAAACTGCCCAGGCAAACCATTTGCGGAAGATATTCCCACTATGCAATGGCATGTGGAAGTTGCCAGTGAGAAAATGCACTTAAGACATGTGCCATGACGCCCTATCACTGATGAGCAATGAACATATTCATCTATTATCGATGCCTCATTTGCATTACTAATCATGTCTTCTTTTCGTTATTTAATCTCTAACATGTTTGTACGGAAATTCTCACTCGCACTCGTAATATCCCTGTCATAATAAATGTCTACGGTTAATGGAGGCCCTTCATTTTTGCCTATGATTAGTAGGACCTATCGTTTCTGACCACGTGTGAAAATCACTGAGCAAATGACTGAGAATTAGGCGTTGCGAAACACTCACTCTTTCTCTGCACGTCAAGCGAAAAAAGATCAAGTACAAAAATACGAGGTGATTAATCTTTTTTTAACACACCATCAGGTCGTTCACCGACACGGAGACCTACAGTTCTAATCCGAACTCCCACCGATAAAAAGCAAAGGAGTTAAAATTTCCGATTCATTGACACGTCTTGCAATAAACTGAGCCGGATTTCGTGCCGGTATCAATGAATAACTTGCGACACAGCGCGGAAAAAGCGCCACAAGTGAGCGAAAATACGCGTCGGCACGTTGAAACTCCGCGGCGGGAAACTTTCGCCCGGCCGGCGGCGGCGGCGGCGGCGCCGCCGACCGAGGACAGGTCGCGCGAGACGAGGACTGGTCGCCGGTGTAAGCCCCTTGGCGGCTGGATCAGGCCGGTGCCGCTGAGGAGTGTCAGCGTGGTCGGGGCTTGTTCGGCGTCGTGGACGCGTCGCAATAACCGGCCGCGGCCGGCCGCACGAAAGTGAAGAGCCGGCCGGAGCCGCCGGCACGTTTCGTCTCGCGCTGAGGTGTATCCGGAGTCGCAATACTTATCTGCTGTTGGCTCAGAGCTCGGGCGAGGGACGAGACGTTTAGGAAAGGCATGCACTGATTTCTGCACGGAACACGCCTCTCGAGACAGAGGCCCCCTCGGGATGAGACATTTAAAAATGACGCGACTTTACGCAGGCCTCATCCGACTGGAACACGACCGATTTAGTCCTAGACGGATCGCCCTGTTTAGCCCGGCGGATCAGCGCACATCTCCACCATCAACTGAAACCATATCGTCACCCAGCTGCCGTCACTCCTCTGGTGTCGGCGCGAACCGCGGGGGATGGGCGGAGGCCGGGGAGCCGCCAGACCTCGCCAAAAATGGCCCAGTGACGTCACGGCACCGGCCCGTGACGTCACTCCTCCGCCGCCTCCGCCGTCCAGGTCGGCGGCGCGCTCAGACGAAGGCAGGCAGAGGAAGACACGGAGATCGGAGCTCGGCCAGGCCTCGGGCCGCGGCGGTCCCTGCGATCGGCCCGGCCGCCGCGAACTGCTCCGGAAACCATCCATCCCCCACCCCCACCCCGCCCGCCTAACATCCGCGTCGTGATATCACGTGTTTACGCAATACGGCCGCCGCCCGGCGCTGGGTTTCAGATTAGTTGATAAAATGCATAAACTTAGGTTAGCGTGGCCCGACTTCCCAGCGTCGAACGACACCGAAAAATTCATTTAGTTTTAATTGGCACGAGCCCAATGAATGGTTCGGATCCAACGGGGGATTTTCCGGTGTTCCGCGATAACGTCAAGAGCACATTGGCGTCCGTGTTATTTACCGTATCATGCAAAGCGGACACTAGACTGCGCAGCGAGTTTCTTTGCCGTCAGCTTCGTAAAAAACGAACGTAGATCCAGTAATTTAATGGCCGCTTCTAAATCACATCATGCTTCAGAAGCAATCAAAGCAGGAGCACGCTGTGGCCATCAGTTTGTTTGAAAGGCCGTAGCGGACTCATGGCTCGACCCAGACCCGTAAATCGTGGCGCCGCGCACCAGAGGACCCCTAAATCTCCCCAACCGCCCACTCAGCGGACGGCCGTCGCCGCCGCACACTCACCACGGAAAGCGCCGACGCTGTGGAGTCGCGCACCACCATCTCCTGCAGCGTCACGGGCGTGTGGATGGCGCCCTGGTCGTAGCAGTCGACGTGCAGCTGGACGTGCGCCGCCGGCTGGTCCTGGTGCACGTGCAGCACCATCGACTCGATGGTGTTGTGCTGCTGCACCGTGTCCACGGCCCAGTGTTGCGTGCGCAGCCGGACCCTTCTCCATGGTCTGTAGGATCACTGAGGAGGCGGCCGGGGTCAGTACTGGATAATCAGAGTCGAGATTGGCGCAGAGCGTTTTGCGTGCACACGGCAGTGCGATCACGCATCCTCACCGACGTCGTGTAAATGTGAACGAGCAGCAACACATCGAAAACCTACCACAAAATCGTTGCAACGTCACGACGAGTGCCCATTGTCTGCCGGTCAGACCCCTGCCGGACGGATGCTGTCATCGATTCAAAGAAGCAGCAGGTGTCAGCCGTCGCGTCCTCCATCATCGCCGGCGCATCCAGCCGGACTCCGCCCTGTCTGCCGCTGACCTCATCGCGCCGCCCGCCGTCTGTATCAGGGGCCGCCCCCGCCCCGTCCGAGCGTTCGCTGCCGGCCCTCGGCCGCCCAGCCGTCCTGCCGACCGGACGGCGCGGCGGGGTCGGCCAGCTGGGCCAGGGGGAAATCAGGGGAGACGGCCTGGGACGGCCACAGTCTGGAGCGCACGGCGAGGGGCCCGCGAGGCTGGTGACTGAGGACGGGAGGTGGCGGAGAGAAACGAGCGGGAGACGGATGGCGACAGAGAGTAGCAGGAAACAGCGGGTGGGCCGTTAGAAACTAAAACACACGGATATGGACGAAATGGACATGGCAGAGGAACATCTAAAAAATCCACGCGTTTCAAGAGCATCTAAAGAAGGCAAAGCGGCACAAAGGAAAGGAAAGGATGGAAACAGGCAAAGACGGACGGAAATAAACACGACTCACACGGCGGGATGGAGTCGAGCGAGGTCCGAGCAGTTCCGGGCAATAGCGAATAGGGCCGGACGGAGCCCGACTCCATCAACAGGCGAATAGGGCAGGATGGTGACCACCAGAGCCGGGCAGCGTCGGGCAGAGCTAGGCATAACCGGGCAGAGCCAGGCACCACCGGAAAGGGCTGAGACGGTCCGGGGCAGAGCTCGGCGGCGCTGAGCAGAGTTAGGCGGAGGACGACAGCGGAGGGCAGAGCCGTGCAGAGCCCCGCCGCGCCGGCCGGGCGGCGGCGTCTGCCGATGCGCCCTCGATAGGGGCCGGCCGGGGCTGACAATTAGCCGGCTCCGATCGGGCGATACGCCGACAGACGGCCCACGTGCCGCCAGATCGTGACACCGGCCGGCCGGCAGAGCGGCGCCGCCAGACGGCTGGCGCCCGGCCGATACGGACTCCGCCCGACCGGCCGAGCTGAGCCAGGGGAGACGGGGAGAGTACAGACTCCACCCGACAGGCTGAACTGAGCCAGCAGACAGCACAGACTCCGCCCGACCGGCCGAGCTAAGCCAGGAGAGACGGGGAGAGCACAAACTCCGCCCGACAGGCCGAGCTGGGGAGACAGACAGCACAGACTCCGTCCGACAGGCCGAGCTGAGCCAGGGGAGACGGGGAGAGCACAGACTCCGCCCGACAGGCCGAGCTGGGGAGACAGACAGCACAGACTCCGTCCGACCGGCCGAGCCGAGGCAGGAGGGACGGGGGGAGCACAGACTCCGCCCGACCGGCCGAGCTGAGCCAGGGGAGACGGAGACAGCACGGGGCCGGGAGGGACGGAGGCAGCATAGACTCCGTCCGAGCAGCCAGACTGGACCAGGAGGGACAGACACAGCACAGACTGGGCCCGAGCTGGACCAGGAGCTCGGTCCTGGTCCAGCTCGGACCAGGACTCCGCTCCAGCCGGCCGGACTGGAACGGGAGGGACTGAGAAGATCCGCGCCCTCCGCCCGAAACACGACTCGCTTCCCGGACGTTTTGATCTGACCACTTTTCAACGCGTCGCGAACTGAAGGAGCCAGGCTTCAGAGCTCAGCGCGGATGGGACAATACTCAGAAACAAGAGTCTTGGCCTGCTCTGGTCGGAAGTTTCACCTTTGTGGAGCTTCCTGTCCAGGATGATGGACATCTTGTTCCTGGTGCCCGTCACGTCCATCTCCAGCAACGTCTGCGGGTGGGTTCTTGCAAATCGCTTCGGCTTTATTCTTCGTCAAGACGATGAAGAAGTCGTCATTCATTACCTGTTCTTGCAAGTCCTTTGTCAGTTCTGAAAAGAAACAAATGATTTCAGTTTATACTTTGACGTCGTGTAGTAGGAAAGTTGCCTGAAAGGAGACTTGACGCGACTTCAGAATGTATATTCCAGGAGCATTCAGCTCAACAGAACGACTATTTACAAACAACGTTGAGAAAGCTCTGAGTTGCAGGAAGCATACGAGTATGCTGATACACACGAAGGTCTATATTTATTTATTCATTTTAAACTTAAATTTGTTCTATTTTATTTTTTTGCTAGGCGGCAAAGTTAACTCATTATGTTCTTTAACCTTGTACAGCAGTATTGCTCACAAATACGCCAGTCAAAACCTCAGTGTAATGATAACAGAAACAAAAATCCGTGCGTCAAACTCAAGGCTGCAAACGCTTCTCGCTACCACAAATATTTGCAACTAAAAATCAAAAATTAAAAAGGCGACTAGCTACAGCTAGTTCGCAGTTAAAACCAGTTTCATATTTGGCTTTTAGAAACGGCCAAAAATCACAATTAAACAGACTCAAGTCCTCTTTAGCTGATGCGCTCAGTATCAGTGCACGCTGATTTGGGCAACAGTTCCAAGCAAGGAATCGTATAGGGCTCCGTCAACTAAGTATGACAGAACTGCGACAGAAACACGTGCAAACATGTGCCACCACACGAATCCAGATTCGACCAGATTCCGCTGGCATGCCGCCAAGCCCTGATGCTGATCGATTAATCTTGCACGCTTGCTTGGACGCGAGAAATCCATGAGTCCTGACCGACGATACGTCAAATGATCTCATCCTGCTGAGAACGTGCGTCGCAGGCTCCGCGCTCCTCCCGTGCCGGATATCCCGGAAACAGCGAGGTGCGAGCTATTGATCGCTCTCCAGAGCCCCGTCCTCCCGCCATCGATCCTTGCCCCGTGCTAATCGCAAACACATCACTCCTAATGCTCAGGTGCCGGCGGCCGGCTCGCCTGGCAGACAGTGCCGCCTCCCTCTCGGACGACTTATGGGCCCGCGGCGGCCGGTGCGGAGCCGGCGGCGCCTCCCCCGCTCCTCCCGGAGCCTGCCCGAGCCGGAGCCGCGCGGACGACACAGCACCTGCGCTCCGGCGCGCGTCACGAGCGGGCCGCGCCGTCCGCCGCCGACGCTCAAAACAGGCCGCGGCGCCGCCTGTTGGCTCGATGAGCCGCCGTCGCCCGCCCTCCAGAGATGGGCCGCCCGTCGACGGCGGCGAAGGCGGGAAAACAGCCGCCGACGGCGTCGGAGAGGACGCTCGTCGACTCAGTCAGCCGACGCCGCGTCTCCAGCGCCTCTGGCGTCGCTGGCATCTCTGGCTCCTCTAGAGTCGCGAACGTATCTAGCCTTCAATACGTCCCCGCCATTTAACGTCACAAGCGCCTCCACCATCTCCGGTGTTCTCTCCGCGCTTATGGCACCCTCAGCGTCTCTAACATCTACAGTTCTGTAGCGTGTCTAATGTGTCTGTTGACGTCTTACTGACCAGCTTTCCCGCTGGGTGCGGTCATAAGGCACGTGGCAGGTTTGCAGGCGTGAGCTCATCTTCACCCCTCGTTACACGCCCCCGGGCTGTCTGCTGCGGCGCGGAACGGCGTCTCGAAGTAGAGCCGGCTCGAGTTGCCACCGCGCTCCGCTGCAGACCGACCGTGCCGGGCGGGGGCCGGGGAGAGCCGTGCTTCGGCGTCCACGAGGCACGGCCGCCGGTGGAGTTCGCGTGACCCCAATGTAGCCGAGGTACGGGCTTTGGCCTGCCCGGGACGGCTGGAGTCGGGAATAGTGCCGGCGGCAGTCGGCGGCAGCGGATCGGCGGCCAGCGGCTCCGTCGTAGCCGCGCTGCTGTCCGCGTGTGCCGCCGCGACAGTTGCAGCGTCTCGGGCCGTTCCAGGGGGGCAACCAATCACCAGTTGGTGGCGTGACACCGCACGACGTCACCACCGAACGCCAGCCGACAAACAAACACGGGTGGAATGAATATTGCTGTTTTTCCGGCGGTCTGTGCACGCCAAGCAAGGCCTTGATGGGTGCGATCGCACGGTGTGCAATGCATTCCGATGTTTTACTTCGCCAGAAGAGCCTATCGCTGCTCGTTTCGAAGCGCGCCGGGTGCACGCTCCTGTAATCTGCGGTCGTTCCTTCGTCCACAGTTCTGCACGCCCGGCAGTCATCGAACCATACACCCAGACCGGAGCACAATGAAGCCCGACCACCCTCGGTAGCCGCCCGTTCGCCAATCGCATGAATGCATTAGACGTTTAAGGATATCCTTTGACTAACGACGCGGCAAAACCGACGGATGCGTGCAAAGCTGATCTCCGGTGCCTTTTTCCTGTTTTGTTTTGTGGGAATGCTTTACTGCCCTTGCACAATTGATATATTTAAAGAGCTCGCATGCAATCGCTGTGTGATTACCGCATGCTTTCACCGAGATCCCTGGCTATTTGTTTACGACTTCTGCAGCCGGACAATGCTATCGAGTTGTCAGCACGTGCAACACTGAGATCTGAGGCGGACGGTGTGGCCCGCCGCCTCGGCCCTGTCCGCACCTGTTAACAGCCGCAGACGGCGCAGGACCGCCCACGAGCTTCTCCTACTAACAGACCGCCGACCCCACTCCCAGGCAAGGTCAACGGTGCCCCTCCGGTCCGGCACGGCGCAGAGGAAGCATCGTCGGCTGCCAAATCTTTCGAAAGTCGACGCCGACGACTCGACCTGGGGGGGTCACGTTTACGAACCGAGTAAACGTCGCCTGCTGCTGTCCGTAATGCTAATAAATAGATGGGCCAACCTGGACATAGATGTGCACGTCTAAGCTGGTTATCGGCGTCAGTTTCTCACGAGGCGACGCCGAACAGGGGTTTAGGTTTGAGACGGGGTCTTTGTTGTCCTATTGACTCAAACCAGATAGCAACAGAGAGGCTTGCAGACGCTGGCTGGCCTTCGCTCACGACCTTGAATGATATGCGGTCCGGAATGTCCGCTAGACTACAGTCATCAGGTCGCACCCTGATGTTTCGGCCGTGGGATTACATGCAGGTGTGTGTCGCGCACCCTGCAGGGCTCTCCCAGTCCTACCTCTCCCTGACTGCCAGGCCCGCCAGACCGACCCAGGTGTGCGGGGCGGGCCAGCCGCCCCCTCCTGCCCCCGCCGGGCGTCCATGGATATTTGACCTGCGCCACTGGAGCTACAGACGGGCGCGGGCGGCGGCCGCGCGGGCGGACGCACCTCATGAGTCGGGTTTTTTACGGCACGGCGGCCGGTGGGCGCGGCGGCGGCCGGTGCGGGCTCACGCACGCGCGTGGGCAGCGGCGGAGGCGGGCGGCGGCGGCCGAGAGTCACGATCCCGTGAAGCCCAGGGCTCGGCAGGGACGCCTGAAGAGTAGGCCTGTTCGGCCGCAGCCCTGTCTGGTTTTAGCCTGTACGGCCCTGAGAAGCTCAGTCGAGCAGGCCAGAACAACGGCGGAGGTCAGCCATCGTACGTAAACGGAAACCTCACCTTTGCAACGTGCAAATGCTTGTTGATGGTATACATGACGTATTTTCACGATTTCCTTTGGTGCAAGAACACATACAGTTGTGTCATGACTTCATGAGGTGTTCCGTTGAAAGCGGTTATGGAGCATGTAGGTCTGACCGAGGATGCACGTGAGTGTAAATGGTGATACCGGTGTCTCAATGCCATTTTCCTTGGCGTTCCCTTTTCTGACGCCGTCAACCGCAAACATTTGCATGAGTGGCGAAGAACGTAAAATGTACGTTCAGTGCCACAGAAGACTCATAGGTTCCATCAGTTCATATTACGTCTTGTTTGTGTTAGCTAAATCTGTTGTTTACAAGATACTCGGTACTTGAAGAGAATATGGCCCCAAGGCTCGCTTTTAAGAAACCTGCTCTAAAAAGCACACATACATAAGCCGGCCATCTAGAATTTCGAGGAAGATAGCAAACACGTCGAGGAAACAAAAACAAGCTCGGAGAAACTCAAAGCGGACAGACTGATCGGTGTTTCCGTTTCTACTTTCTGTCGCCGGCGCGTCGGCCGGCAGCGGCGAGTTACGCGGCAGCGCGGCGTGTCCGGCCGGCCGGCCGGACCGCCCGGCCCTTGCACGGCGTCACGGACAAATCCGAGATAAGCGCCGCCGACGTCGACCGACCGGCGCCTGTTTACATTCCGCCACGGTCGTGCAGGCGGCCGCGGCGGACCGCCGCCCCGACGGACCGCCGCCGCCGCCGCTGCCGCCGCCGCGCGGCTGCAACGCAGCCGCCGAGCTAATAAACAGGCGGCGGCGGCGGCGGCGGCGGTCGGCGGCGACATGTGTAGGGCCGCGCCGGTCCGCGCCGCGACGCTGATCAATCACAGTGGACCGCCGAGGCGGGCCGGCCGGCCGTCGGCTCCGGCGGACTGCCGGGCGGCGGCGGACGGGCGGGGACTGCTCGCGCCGCGGAGGATGGACTCGGCGCCGCGGAGGACGGACTCGGCGTCGCGGGAGTCGCCGTGACGCTGATTGGCCGAAGTCGCCGCGGCCGGGTCGCGGCGCCGGAAGTGACCGTTTCCGGCCGGAGGTCAGCCGCGAGGCGTGAATCGCGGCCCGGCCGGCGACGCTGTGTGCAGGGTCATGGCCCTCCGCCCTCGCTCGCGCAGGAAATGCCTGCGCTGACCCTGCCGACCCGCTCGGACAAATCAGTCACGGGCAGGGTGCTCAACTTACCGCGCAGCAACACTGCACTGCGCCAGAAACCATGACGCATCGCCCACGGCCGTAAAGAGTTGCATTTCACTGTATCCGGTCATAAGGCAATGTTATTTCAGCTATATAGGAGTTAATTCAGCTATATAGGTAAACGTTTAAAAATGTACGCTGCAGTTCAAGGCACATTTTTACGCGCAGCCAGAGTTGGGTGTATTCCCGAAACGGCATTTGAATGATGACGCTATAGCGAATTTAGACAAATCGTGGCGTTAAACGTATCCAAGCAACAACGTCTAATATCCATTTGACAAGTCATTTTACAGGACAGCGAGAAATAAAAAAAAAACGCATTGCAATGCACAGACCAAAATCACAGTTTGACACCACGCTTTAACTCGCACTTCTGAGAAGCAAAGCAAAGCAGTCTGATGCCGGGGAGTTCAAGCCGACGCTGCATCTCTCCAAGAGCGCCTCTGTCGGCGCGACAGTCAGGGCCACACCAACCCGCCGGAGAGGCTCAGCTCTCCGTCTCGTGCCGTCTCCGACGCGAGAGCCGGCCCGACGCGCTGACGGCTCGCCGCAGACCGGCGCGGAGACCTGACGAGTGCCGGCGGAGCGTGGGACGTGAGCTTCGGCACCGCGGTCTGTGTACTGCCAGCATGCCGAGGCCGTGCGACTGTGTGGGCAGTGCGGGACGACGGAGGACAACCTGCCGCGGCGTCGGGGGGGGGGGGGGCGTGGCCCTGACGGTGTGTTGTGTGGGCGGGGGGCGGTGTGGTGATACTCCCAGTGAGCCGGACGGCCAGTCGGGACGTGACTGTGACTGAGGCAGTCTGGTATGGAGGCGGTTCGCCGAAAGGACCGGACAACAGTGCCGGTCAGGGCTGGCGCTACGTGACGCGTGTGACGGGGCAGTGTGGGGCGGGACTGTGACGGGAGGCAATGTGCGACGATGTGCAGAGGACCAGATAACAGTGCCCGGGCCGTTACCACGTTACGCGTGTGACGGGAGCGAGCATGTGCATGTGTGTGACGGGGACGGTGTGGGACCGCACTGTGGGCGGGGACAGTGTGCGTAGGTGACGGGGACAGCGGGACTGTACTGTAACGGCAGTCAGTGTGCGCATGTTGCGGGGGTGGGGGACAGTTTGGGACGGTGCCCGGGGACGGCCGGCCGGGCGGGCCGGGCGGGCCGCCGCCCGCCCGGTCCGCCCGGCTCTGTTTATGGCCGCCGGCGGGGCGGAGCGGCGTGCGGCACCGTCGGCCGTGTTCGGCCGCGTCAGCAGGTCAGCCGGATACGCCGCTGACGTGATCTGTAATCGGCCAGCAGCCAGTCGGCCGGCCGGCCCGGCGCTGATCAGGACCCGGCTGCCGTTTCGGGACCTGCACGCGCCCGAGGAGGGTCCCGGTTCAGTGGGGGGTCCCGGTTCAGTGGAGGGTCCCGGTCAGGGGAAGGGCCCCGGCCCGGGAAGGGCTGCGGAAAGTCCCACCGGAAAGTCCCGGTCCGCAGTGGGATTCTGGTCCGGTGGAGGACCCTGGTCCAGTGCAGGATCACTGCCTCTCGGAGGACCCTGGTCCGGTGGAAGGTCACTGTATGGCGGAGGACCCTGCCCGGTGGAGGTTGCCAGTTTGCGGCTGTCAGGAGCTGTCACCGGCTTGACCAGACCGCCCGCATCGGCATGGACATTGCCCATCTGTCAGCCTAAACCCGCAGAAGAATTGTCTGTGTAGTCTGCAGAGGGTCCATTTCTCATTTTGCACCACGCGCGGCCCAACCACAGCGTATTCCCCTGCACGGCCTTTCATGCGCCACTCCAACGCTCAACGAAGTGCTCCTGACACGACGACCGGTGCCGGATTCAAGGACCCGAGTCCCGCCCGTACAGTCGTCAAGCTTCGAAGCAGTCTTTTAATCTGAATCTCCGAGCACTGCACTGTGAACAGTGCAGCGCGCTTAATCTCATAGCGCTCCGCTCGAGCAGAGAGCTACAAGGCGCCAGGGAGAACGACGCGTGAAACGGAGCACCCGTATACAGATGCGAGATATACGGTAGCTCGTGAGGTCATCGCTGCATTCACGGAGTAATCCGGCGCGCTGCCGCTCGGGCCGTGTGTCCCATTCCGTCCGGAGTGGGACGGTCTGATGGTCGCGATCGTCTGCAGCTGTCCGTCCCAATGCCCTGGCGACGGGGCGGCCGTTGCTGCAGTCACTTACGGAATTACACGGATCGAGTGAGGGTCGCGAGAGGACGGAGGGACGCAGAGAGCAACGCGGAGGCTGCGTTATTCGGCTGCTAGGTTGTGCTTGTCATGGTCCGACCACACTGAGCGCTCGCTGCCAAAAGAGCAAGGCGTTTTATACTCCTACCGCTCCGTGCGGTGGGACTGTTTTTAGTGACGTGCTCTTGTCCAATCACCGCACTCCAGGAAGGAACCGCATCTATCGTGAACTTTGCTCGAGACATGACATGGTGATTTCAGCTTGTAAATAAGCAGTCATCTGGAAATGAAACACTGCCCTCAGGAAACGCTGCCTTCGTTAGCTTGAACATGCATTTCCACGAACCATAAACTCCCCATAAACGTCAGGAGAAACCATACACTGCTGTAGCTTTTCCGATGATGTTTGACATTACCGACGTAGCAAAAATGTTTCTTCCACCACCAGAAACTGGCATCCTGAAGGCAGCCATCTTATTAAAAGAACTTCACGACAGTGCTGCGATGATTGCCCTATATCACCTAACGACATGCACAAACAACGGTCATGGGGCCATTCATGGGCGTCAAGAGCGCTTGTGTCTCAGACTACTGTTCATTTGACGCGGTTATCATCATGCAGCTTTTATGGCTGACGGGAGACCCACTCATTTCCAGCCTTCATCGTTACAGCGTTGATCGGTGACACTCTTGAAGTGTTGCTGGCGCACTAATGGGCTGAATGAAAATGAGGAAATTAGCCAGGAACTTACTGACTCATTAGCAGATTTTCAACAGCCCTCTTTAACATGAACCAAACATTTGCAGGATGAAGAGAGAAGCCGTTGTCCCACTATAAACTTCATTCGATCCCTCCTTAAGAAATTCATTTAATCCAAACAAGGCGCAAGCGTTTTGAAACGTTTCAATCATTGGATACCAAGAATCAAGCCGGCCCCCAGCTGTTTGATGAGAACCAACAGGCTGCTTATCGTGCTGCGACACAACACCTTAGGTATGCGATATATCTGCAGCCCAGTGAAATCTCCGACCATCAGGCGTATCAGCTGTCATTCCCATGGCCGAGACAGCCTTGCACAGAGCCGAACGGCCGACAGCGGCTTATTTCATGAGGGTGAACGCTCGCGATATCGAAATGTGGTGGCATGCCCCTGCGCAAATTGATTCGGCGATCGAGCTACTTGGCGGCCACCCGGAGAAAAACGTCACCGATGGCCGGGACGTCGCAACAGG
The DNA here is from genome assembly GCA_030062745.1 of Capitulum mitella. Taxonomy (NCBI): domain Eukaryota; kingdom Metazoa; phylum Arthropoda; class Thecostraca; order Pollicipedomorpha; family Pollicipedidae; genus Capitulum; species Capitulum mitella. Next base: position 4,312,018 of record CP099841.1, on the reverse strand, counting down.
CAGCCGCGGACACGAGCTGCCCGTGCGCGGCTCTTGTTTCCAGGCCATGTAATGTATCGCGCGCACCATCTTAATTTTGAACGGTTTGAAGGATCTGCTAGATTACAGGAAAAGGAGTGGACTCCGCGGGGACGTTCCATCACATTGTTGTCGTTTTATCTATGTTGGTAAGACTATCATACGACTGCGCTCGGAAGACAGGCCTGACTGAATGCATTGAGCCACAGCAGAAAACTTGGTGGACTTGCAGTTTGTTTCTAGCCCCTACTATCCCAGTATCTTAGCGGCGTAAAAATCGGCATTAAAACCTGTCGAATGTAACAACTTTATTACTTGCTGTTCCTTTGTTCCCGTGCTGTTGACCGGGTCCCGAAGGCTATGTTTATCAGCAAGCCCTCATTTCGTTTGATGTTGCGGCTAGACTTACATCACTGCTTGCTTGTTTTGTTATGTCGTTTTCAACGGGCTATGTGCATTTATCATCAGGACGTAGATAGCCTGTTTAGTTACGAGCACAGACGAGATGTGACCCATTTACTGCGCAATTAACGTTGGTAGTAAACTTCAGTTGTATACCCTGAGGCATCTCACACATTTAACATCCGGGCAATCAGAATGCTCCAAAAATTGTCAAATTGCCTGGAACATACATATGAGCCACGCCAGCGTGACTTGTTTCCGGATTATTCGGCGGTGGTACACCTGTTGCTCGCGACCGTTGCTTGCTTGTCTGTCGATAGTCATGACCTCACTGCTGGTCCGTGCTATCCGGTTGCAAGCTGGCCGCGCTGTTGGCGGCTGTTAGCGGGATGGTGGGAGACGGGCCGATCTGCAGCCGTCGGCCGGTCGCCCGGCCCGGCGCCGCTCTCAGCGGCTGCAGCGGAACGCCACGGCCTCCGTCCGGCGCCGTGCCGCCCCAGATGTGAGCCGCCGGCGGCGGGCGCGCCGGCCGGCCGTTCCAGAGGGCCGGCTCCTCCGTGTGCCAGCCTGGCCGGCCGCCGCCTCGCCCGGCCGCAGGGCCGGGGTCGGCGGCCGGCCGGTCCCGGCGATGGCCTCGACGGCCGCGACAGTGCCGGCGCCGCCGCCGGCCGCCGGCGTGCTGGCCGCCGCGGGCGCCGGAGCGACGGGGCGCCGGCCACGACTGCACGTGCCGGCAGCAGTCGCTGATCTCATCCGACCGAGCGGCGGCCACGTCTGGTCGGCCCAATTGGAGACGTCAGCGGGGACCTCGGCCCAATGGCGAGCGGCGACCACGCGCGCGACGCCGCCGCTGCCGGCTGGTTCAGATTCCGGCGCCCATTCAATTAGACGATCTTGAGACTCGGTCATCAGATGGCAGAGGAGATCGCGAGGAGGGCGGACGGAGAGAGATAGATGGACCGCCAGCTGCCTGAGCAGGAAGCTGAGAGGCAGCTGAATGGCGCTGTGCAAGCATCTGAATGACGGAAGTATATCCACCAGGGTGTGAAGATAAAGGTAAAGACGAAGAAGCGCAGAACAGTTCAGTTACAATGGTGTGGGAAAGTGTGGCACGAATGGAGCTGAGAAGCTCTACTCAGATGGTTAATTAAACACAACTGTCGTGCTCATTAAATAAATTAAATGTGAGACCATCTTCCACCTAGACTGCGCCATTGCACTTCACCTACATTGCAAACATAGATTATTCTCAACAGCTGTCAATACTTAGGGTAGCTTTTGAGCCCAAAGTAACCCATCTCGTGCATCATCTAGCTACAATGACAGGCCAGCAAAAACTCCTTCAGAAGACAGCCATCCCGCTCTTAACCGAGTTCAGGACAAAGGGTTAAAATACAATGTCCATACTGCATCGAACTAAATATGCAGGGACCTTGTTAAGATTTACAGTGAAAGACGGCGAAGCCAGCGCGTTGATCACGTCTTACGTAATCACCGTCACCGCTGTGTCAAAGCCAAGGTCAATATTTGAAAGACGGGGAGGAGTTCAGGTACAGCTCAGCTCTTGCCACGGCTGTGCTGTAATAGCACGACCGTGATTGTGGCCTTGCCGCCGGAGACCAAGCACCTGGGCTGTTGTGTTCACTGGTGCTAAGTCATCCAATTAAATATGAACGATGTAGTCGGCCGTGCCTGGGAAAACGCCCGTACAACAGTCAGAGAAACGAATAACTATTTCGTCCACCAGAACCATTTGTCTGCCTCTCCGGCCCACGAAAGAGATAGCTGCGGCGTCGACATTGTTCCCACAATCTTGGAGAAATTAATGGTTTAAGCAATGGCACGGTCATGATATGCCCAGAGCGGTCACAAAATAAGGAAGATACCTTAATCGGGAAGTGCTTGTGACGGACTTAAACATGCTCTCCGTAATCAGGAACTTAACAACTAATGTGCAAATACTTATTGCATTGCTTTAACCCCACATCGCCTCGGGGAGGGGATGTCAAATAGAGCAACCCTCGGTTTTTCTTGAATTACCTCTAAGCCGTTAGAGCCAGCCCAACCAAATTTCCGCTTCCCGTACATCAAACAATTTGGCATGTCTTAACTTCAAGATTATTTCCATGTTAGGTCAGGTGATGGAGATATGACGTGATAAATGAACCCTTGTACGCATGTTTTCGCCTACGCGGGTGGTGGCGCGAACACAGATCGTTTTGTTTAAATAATATTCGCGAGTATAATGCATGGATTATTTGGATTTACATGGGGCACGGTCCTCAACAGGATATCAAACGCGAAACGTCAACACTAGAGGTCATGCTAGGTCACATGCATGATGACGATTGGACTGACTCGCATAGTGATAGAAGTGGTTGCTGCTAACCTCCTCTATCGCTCAAGCCAGAAGAGGAAAGCTATAAGCGCCTCTTAGCAAGGTTCACCAAATGCAAAATGAGGATCATGTAAGGTCACGTCAAAGGCAGATGTCAAAACGAAACGAAATACAACATTGTCTGTGGGAGATCGTCCAGGTGTTATGAACGTGCAACAAAGAGAAATTATTATTCCTAGTCAGAAAAAGAAAAATGACTATCTGTCCTGACCGGCTTGACATTGACCCGATAAAGAGCAGAAAGCGCAAATTTAATTATCACGAGATATCGTTTCACTTCTATAGTTGACGCGGTTAAGAACCTGCGCGTAATTATTGATCGTTGTCATCAAGAGTAATGCAACCTTATCTGAAATGACCTAGACTGACCTTGACTGCATGATAAACAGGCAATGCAAAACGAATCATCAGAAGGTTTCACTTTAGTCCTTTTTGTCATGTGGACCAAAACGGCTACGATTAAGTATCGGTCTTTGGCGTGTGAAATGAGAACAATATTTCACCCGGCCTAGGCTGACTTTGACCCCGCGTTTTTTTCAACTTTTTGGCATGCTTCTGATGAAGAAGACTGTGATCTTTCCTTTGATACCCAGTTGAAGGCTCTAAGACCAGTATTGCCCATAATATGGTGTATAAACCGATGCCAGTTTTTCCGACGTACGTCATGTTACGCGTTTTCGTGACCTGTGGCGTCATCATTCACATGGCCAGGGTCAACATAGTATTTTCTGAATTGTAAGACTCAGGGCTATCGACTGGTGGTAGACCGGTCCAGATCCGATGGTTAGACCCTGAGACAGCAAGGGGTGCCCTTTTTGACATCCATCCCGGGCTGTTGCGGGTTCAAAAATACGCCAGGCGGTGCCGGGTTAAATCAACAGATTATACGCACCACAGAAACAAATAAATTCTGGCTCGAAATGAAGTGACAAAACCAAGGTTCTGAATCACTCACTGCAATGTACACAGACTTCAGCGTTCCACTTAAACTAATTTATTGCCTTGATAGCGACAAATTAACACATCTGTTTCGAACTTCGCGATTTTGAAAGACCAAAAAAAAACGTAAAATCCTGAAATGAAGCAGGTGCATGAGCTGGCTTTGGTCGAGAGATGTGTGTGACTACCTAAATGCTGCTGCTTAAATGCTAAATGCTACCTAAATCATTCCCCTGACGGACTTCAATGGATGAGCTCTGTTGCCTGTCTTTCTTTAGAAAGTTGTGCTGCTGTCTTTCAGTTAGAAAAGAGTACGAAAACGTCACGATTTTCGCATGTTGCCAAAGCCCTGCCGCGTAGACCCAGAATGCTTTGCTGCTGTCCTTGACGTCAGTGGAAAACTTTTGCAATGGCGCGTCCACATAACATTTAAGCCACGCTCCGAGTCTTCTGAAGCTCCGAAAAGTCAGATGGTTCGTAGCGCTGCAGACTGTGACGCACCCCAGGCCCATTCGGAACGTCAGGAATGCACGGACGGAGGTCGGCGTGTCCCTCAGAAATCCGAGCCGATAGCACACGTACGGCTCGTTGACGCCAAAATGCCAGCCATCGTCCGGGATCCGACTAGGGCCCCCAGCTCGAGCTGTTTTCGACGCTGGAAAGTCGGTCTCAGCCGCGAATCGAGACCGGTGATTCCCCCTATACTTCAAACTTCCGTAAAGCGTTCCCGAGTGTGACTTCCGTATGTTATGGGACCCCGATCATTTCAAGTATCAGTGAGGTTTAAATTTCTTAGGTCCGAACGCTGAGCTCTGAACGCTCGTGAGGCGTTTCCGCGCACGATTCTCGACCCTGGACTCGTCTCATGACCTCCGGAAATTCGCGATCACCTCCGTTTCGTCCATACTGCGAGTCTTACAGACAACCGCGTCAGGCGGCGACCGTGGACAGCACAGCTGCTGCAGTGCTGTCCACGGTCCGGCGTACCGGCACGCTGTGGAGCCGCCGGGCTGCCAGTTCGCAGTTCGTCCGGCGTCCGACCTATGAGGTCGGCCGCAGTGGCGCCATCTAGCGGCGCACCCAGGCAGCCGACCCGGCAACCCGCGCCGTCCGGAATAGGCGCCAGACGAGCCGGCCGCAAATATTTGCTCACAAAACACGCGCAAGGGCCCTTGTTTATTGGGGAACGCGCCCATGGACTCTGCAGTGGAAACCGACACGGAAACGGCCAACAATGCGGATAGCATTGGGGCATTGAGTCTTAGTCGCGGCGGCCCGCAAGAGGGCACGATTTAATTGCCGGAGAACGGGTGACGAGTGTGGCTGTGCATAGCTCTGCCGTTATGCTGGACGGAAACATGACTAGTTATCAATGGGGGACCGAACGAAACAAATCAGCAATGTCGGAATTAACTTTTAAGCCCGATTCCGCGGCGGCAGCCGAAGGATTTCATCTGGAAATACAACCGTGATATCTATTGTGTTGCATGTATCTATAAATACAACTCTTGCGTCTGGTCCATATCCATTCGATATTGGTCAATTCACCGGGCGTTTTGCGTTTTACTGGGTGCCGTGCAGGTAGTGGAAACGAATTTAATTGGTGGAGCGCTGCTAAAGCTAGCAATATGCTCCGTATGCTTTGTTCTGATGCATAAAATTCCCTTATATTCTAAAACGCATCATACGTATCATGAATCGCTGTATGTCATCACATTCGTCTGTTCCTGTTAAGTGCTCTGGTTCATTACTTGGATAACGGCGCTTTGTATCAAACGAGACGCAAATAAGGAAAGGCACTTAGACAAAGACGGATGCTTCCCATGCAACCATTCAGAGCAGTTATTCTCTGAGAAGGCATGCAAGTTATTCCTGACCCTTTATTGACGATATGACTGTATATAATTATGAAATAAATGGTCAGGATAAGCATCATTGAGGTAGCTCTCTGAAAGAGGTTTTGTTTACGAGGCCATTTTGCTTGTCATGGGAGTTATTTACAACAGTGTTCAAGACAACAACTGACAGGTTTGCAGAGCAATCCGCGTTATAGATGTCGCCATAAACAGGCCACGAATTTATGTTGTGATGCTGTTAAATTACTGTCTATTCGTGAATCTCCTCCAAACCTTTTCGTAGACCAGGGGACACATTTCACGATGGCTATCAAAACTAGTGCACACTCAGTCATCGCGCCTTTTGTAACAGTCAGCCTGGGCACAACAGATAACAAACATTTGCATTGGCATGGCTCCTAATGGCATACTGTCCATGACATGCCTATTGCACTGTCAGGCTCATCGCTCGTATGCCTGACGAAACATGGCACGTTCTGGGGTGCACGTGGATCACCTTGCTCAGAATCAACACCGAAGCGTGACCGATCAAATCGGCGATGAAAATCTGCTCGATGTGCTTCGTGACAGTGGCTGACCTCAACGTTTGCTTTTTATAACCAGGTTTCTTAGAACAGACTCATATAGCTGAGTTACCGGTCAGGAGGATGGTGGTTAATATCAGTTCTACCGAATTCGGATCAGTGACATTTTTCTAAGTGCTATGCCCTTTTTTGTAAAAATGTTACAAGGCCGGTGTGATTTATTTCTGAACAATACTACATTCCACAATGAGTACAGTTTCACTAAATCCCGTTTCACCACACCAACGAGGCCTTACCTTTGCTGTAGACGGCTCCATTGCCCCTAGCCAGACACCAGAGGCAGAGCAGGAAGAGCACCAGCACCACGCCGCGCGGCACCATGCTCCGGCCGTGAGGTTCGTCGCGCCGGCAGAACCCGCCACCCGCCGCCGCTGCCGGGCCCGCAGTGGTGCCGGCACTGCGGGCCCGGCCGGCCCGGCCTGCCGTGCGGCACAGCAGCCGCCAGGCGCCCACACCGGGGAGACTGCGACGTTTGCCGCCCGCACAGAAAAGCAACTCCAGGCCGAGGCGCCGACGACTGACTGTACGACACACAAGACCTGAATCAAGACACGGACGTTTGAGCCCAAGTGGCTGTGCGTCCTAACTCACAGCAGACATCTGGGCCGAGGAGCCTGGCCTGCATCTGACGTAAATACACGATTCCGGCAGACTGCCGTACGGAACGGCTGAGTTCACGAGGTGCATAAGCTAAAACGTCGCCGAACTTCTACACCAAGGCACCATGAAGGTTCGGAGCCTACCTGCAGAAATCCTCAAACAGTCGGGGTGCAAAGCTAGGGTCCCGTCGCGTTTCTTGCACCGCCCTCGGCGCGACGTGAGCTCCAACATCCATACGGACGTCTCTTGCTTTGGGACCCCGAGGGGCCCTCATGCCCACAGGTTAGGGCCCCGGGCTCCGGAGGCCTTCGGGTGTGCGGGAGCCAGCGGTTTGAGTCCTTCGGGCTTCCGAGGACTAGTTAGTTAGTTAGTTAGTTCGGAGGCCGCTAGGTACGATGGCCCTCAGCGCCGCACCATGCGATACGTTGAGAACAATTACACATCGGGGTTCATCATAATCAGAGCCTACCAGGCGACGGGAAACGCTAGATTACGGAATCCTCTTTCACTCGGAAGATCCCAAATGTGGTGTTAGTTTTCAACATCAGGAGAATTTCAGGAATTACGTTCGACTTCAAACCGTGATTCGAAACGATCTCACACTATTCCATGAGCCTGGAGAGTCCGATGGTGATGACCCTGAGGCCAGCTGGAGCGGCGGCATCAGCACGTCCGGCCGGCCGCAGCTTTTCTGCAGCGGATTCCTCAGCGGCATCATCACGCCGCGTCAGCCATCACGGCGCGTCAGCCATCACGCCGCGTCAGCCATCACGCCGCGTCAGCCGTCACGGCGCGTCAGCCATCACGGCGCGTCAGCCATCACGCCGCGTCAGCCATCACGGCGCGTCAGCCATCACGCCGCGTCAGCCATCACGCCGCGTCAGCCATCACGCCGCGTCAGCCATCACGCCGCGTCAGCCGTCACGGCGCGTCAGCCATCACGGCGCGTCAGCCATCACGGCGCGTCAGCCATCACGGCGCGTCAGCCGTCACGGCGCGTCAGCCATCACGCCGCGTCAGCCATCACGGCGCGTCAGCCATCACGCCGCGTCAGCCATCACGGCGCGTCAGCCGTCACGGCGCGTCAGCCATCACGCCGCGTCAGCCATCACGGCGCGTCAGCCATCACGGCGCGTCAGCCGTCACGCCGCGTCACGACAGCTGCCGGAGTTACCAAGACCTGGCCATTAGCGTTCCCTTGTGGCCCTGCCGTGTGATACAGAGGATCCTGCCGTGTGGTGCAGCGGATCATGCGTATGATGCAGTCGGTTGGTTGTTGGGTTATTTAACGTCGCTCTCGACTGCCAGGGTCATTTCGCGTCGCAACCTCTCACGCCGGTTGTCGCGGTGGACGTTGAAATGTCTCTATTATCCGGACGCGAACCGGGCACCTTTTGGCCACAAGGCGAGCGGGGCAACCACTTCACCACGCCGCCCCGCCGTGTGATGCAGAGGAACCCGCCGTATGTCACAGCGGACCCCGCCGCATGATACAGCAGGGTCCTGCGTGTGGCACAGGGGCCCTCCGCGGTCCTGCCTTGTGATGCAGAGCGGGCTGAGCCGGGCCCGGATCGGCCCGGTACGGCGTCGGACGCCTGTTGGCGCTGCACCGGCCCGCCGCCAACAGTCGCCGCCGGCGCCGCTCGGCTGCCGGTCGCAGCGACGCGTGAGATTCGATCGGCTATTCCAGGCTCATTCAGCTGCCACTCGCCAGCGTCCCAGCATCGGGATCTCGCGCGACGTGTTGCAATCGGTCGCGTTAGAGAGCTGGCGTTGCTTCTGCTGACGGCTCCGTGCCGCGAGTGGGGGGAGGTTGATATGAATCCATCTGAACTGGCGGCCAGACGGCCCACAGGCCGCCGGACGGACTGGTCGGTCCGCGTACCCGGACCAGGTTAGGAGCACGTGGTTGGTGACTCGCAGTAGACTGAGCTCTTATCCGTTTGTCGTTCGCGGCCGCTTTAGCCGGAGTATCTGGCATCGAACCTGGTATACCGGTGAAAATAACGAATTAGCGTTCCAGTCAACCACGAAACGAGTCATTAGGTTGTCTTAGATATCTTAGACAGATATAGATGCTCGGTGATGATAGAGGTAGACAGACAGTAGGTAGATACCTATCGATTCGTTACACTGCAAGCTGGTTTATTTCTCCTTATACGTCTCCCAACTCTCGTAAGCGCGGCTGGAGCGTTCCTGATACTGAGACATCAGAGTGACTGCATCCTTGTGCTTTTTCACTTATCTAAGTCCTATTCATGTATGTAACTTCCCTCGCTCCTCACTTTCTCCTCAAATTCAATTTGCGAGGCATTTCTGAAGACATCACGAAGGCCTCGGGCTTCCGGAGCCATCAACCCTGCGAGTTTCACTGCGATACCAACAGTCAGTGAACGCACCGACTCATATTTCTGCTTTTCGTAACTCCTAGTCATGTTTGCTGCATGACATCTCAGATTACTGAGCTAGGTTCGTAACGCTCACTATACACATGGGGCCATGTACATGGTCATCGGCACGGCTAGACGGAAACAGCACTGCTCATTCCTTACTTGGTTGGGAAAACCCCTACCAACCTTCAAAACAGGGTGTTTTGAGTGCGGACAAGAGAAAATTACCTTGTCCTATCGATAAAAAATTAGATTTGAAATCAGTACAGCAAAGGATGGCTATGTATTTATCCCTCTGATTAGGAAATCAAGGGGCTCATATGGCGTGAAAAAAAAATCAATACAGATAAGGTGGGAAAGGAGTCATACATTCATTTTTCTGGACGATTTTGTAGTCCATTCAACCGACGTAAATTGCCCTCTTACATCCATCGTCAAGCCTCAGTCAGCAATATTCCGGCGCACACTGCCTTGCATATAATTGTGTGAGGTCTTGAACAGATGTTCAGCGAAGTCGGTAAGGCCTTGAAAGAACTGTTCTGTAAAAAATATGCTTAAGCTAGCGAAGTTTTAACATTTTCTTGTGTCCAAAGTTTGTAAATGTTTGGGCATCGGAAATGCTAACAATAGTGTCATTAACTGCGCATGTTTGGCTCACATCCGCAAGCCTTTAGAGGTAAAGTACTGGAGTCCAGGCCAGTGATGTTCATGTTTATGTTTTTAGACGGCGGGCGGAAAATGACGAGTGTAAAAACGAAAGGAACGCAACAAAACAGACCTGTCACTTGAAATTGACTACCTTGGATGATAAGCCCCAGGTATCGCTGGTGACAACAAATGTGTATTCTCGGTGTTAAACGGAAAACCGAGAGCAAAAAAGACTGAATCCAATTATAGGGCCCTCTATAGTGGCACAGGAAAAGGAAAGGGCACAGCCAACTTTATCAGACCGATGAGCAGAATACCAACGAACATGCACTGCATCCACAAGAACTTTCCTACCACTAAACATTTATAACAATGTTCTTTAGCGCAGTCATCCCTTAAACTGGTTGCGTCTGATGTTGTTAGGGTCCTTTCATCAATAAAAATCATTTATTTCGGGGCTATGGGAATAAGAAGAGAGGACTGAATGACACTTGTGGAGTGCGGGATTGAAGTGGTTTTGAGGGTGCGGACTCGGCGTAGCGAGCACGGGAAACAATTTTTTTCCAAACATTGCGGTGCGCTGGATGCTGTTCCTATACTAACCATCAGCTATTTCCCAGGACATTTAATGATGTTCTAGTTAAGTTTCGTGCAATCTAACTTTGATTTATCTCATTCACGGGTGTTTCTAAGTAGTATGGAGATAAATGTGCGTGCGCTGGTAACTAGATCGCACTGCTTTACACACTTGCCTATTTTATTTCTGCCGTCAATTCTCGAACCTTAGCCAATCGCTGAAGACGTCAATTCTTACCATTTTTGTCCGTTAACCACAAAAAAACGTCATCTTCATCATTGTTGCTAGTGGGCACAGAACACGAGCCTTCTACTTATAGTTCGCCTTAATGGTGATAGATGGCAGGAGCGTCCGTACCTCGTAGAACACAAATCATAGCGGTTTCAAATCGCATTCACGGTAAAAATGGGACGGAGAGACAAGACAGAAAAGACGAAAATGTGTTCTGTCTTTTCTGTCTTCAATCTCTCGTATTATAACAACTTGGTCTGGTCTAAACGCTAGTAAATGGGAAGAGAAGATTCACGGGGTGTTTTTATCTGCTTTCTTCTCAAAGCTCCAGAGCCACCTCTTTGTCACGATCTATCAGTTTCTTACTCAGATGCCTGCTGCCAAATCCCTCCCAGTCCATTCATTCTGGGGTGAAACGGTAGCTCACCGAAAGCCCGCTGGCTGAAACCCCTTTGCCGCAGGTGGCGGTTTGACACATAAACTCCCGTCTCCTGGATGTCAAAGTGGAACAGAAATCGGAATTTCAAAGATTTCGTGGGCGGGCCCAGAGTCGAACGTTATTAAGAGAAACACAAACATCTTTGGAGTGGATGATTCGCAATCTGTGACACTGCTTTTAAAAACGGTATGGATTTTTAAATACGCCTAGGGCTGAGGAAGTGTCCAGACAGAGAGAACTGGACCTCAACAATCCTCGGTAAGTACACTTTATCCGGAATAGGATCTTTGTCTAACGTTAGTCGTCTTGACTATCACTGGATAACGTCCATGAATGGATGCAACGTGTCCATGTTTTAAGTTCTGTAAACAAAAAAATAAGATAAAAGATGCAGACGAGGAATACGGTGGTATTTAAAAAAAGGCAACGGAAATGATGATTGAGAATAAACCGTGCGTGTTAGATAATTGGTATTCTGAACAGATCCTGGTTTTAATAACCATTTTCAGCAATCATTTTAACCTACGTGGTTACACGTGTCTCAAGGAGTTTGGCATCCCCAACTTTGCAGGTGACAGAGGAAGTCTTACAACAAAAGTGCGTGGCGTATCTCGTCCCGTCTCCAGCATCCATGGTTTCCGCATTGCACAAACTGCTACTATTCAGTCTCATTTTTAGGATTTGGGTGAAAACAGCACGCTTGCTCCTCATGAGGAACTGGATGCAGAATATCGCTATTCGGACCTTTATCTTTGGGTCAAAAGGTCCAAGGTTCAACGTTTTCGATTTGTAACTGCCCACCATATTTACGGGATCGCTTACAGAATTTTTAGCTGCTTCCGTTACAGCCAAACGGCGGGGCGTTAAACCGAAAACATTTCACTAAAACCCCAGACCAGAACAAAAAACTTCAAAGGTGGCATTCTCGCACCATAACTCAGGGAAGACGCGGCTCAGAACGCAGTCCACGCGCGGGATCTGGAGCTTGTTATTTAATGCCGCGAGAGTAAACAGGTAATCTCACGTCAGTGTTTTCTCAGCACCAGCAGAGGGGGCGCGGGGAGCACCTCTTATTAGCGGCATAGACGCGGACAAAAACACCCTCGGTTGAGGAGAGCCACTGATGTTGCTGATAGTTTTATAGAAAGGATTTATGTGTCGGAGTAAAGCAAAAGCAAAATGTTGCAGAATAAACGATAAAATTATCAAGAATTATTAAAAAATTTATGAAATTATTCAAGTCCTCATTGGCGTGGCTAGTTGTCTTTTATATCTTTCGGCAAGTAATGTTTTATTACTTCGTCAGAAATATGAGTGACTGAGTTAGCTATGCCGTTAACGATGGAATGTGTTTGCAAGGCTATTTCGCCAAATACTCCAAGAAAACTAGAATGCCCAATATGCTTATTTTCACCGTACCGACATTTCGTTTTTTTTTATTTGGTGCAGGGAAATTAACAGTCTTTTATCCAGAACTTTAACTACGGTTATCTAGCCCACCTTAATGGGTTAAAAAACACAAGATCATAAATTCCACAGACAGTTCGGCAGCACCGAGCTGTCCGTGGAATTCATGAAATTTTCATGAATTCATGAAAATGTCAAAAACCCTCTCAACGTCTGGCCACCGTGGCCAGAGACATCACCATCTGACGTGTCGATCAACTGCCTTATCGACGCGCGGCGGGCAGCGAGAAGCTCATCCGCCCTCCGTCACCGGAGGTCGCCATCCCTTGACGGCAGCCGCGGCGGCGAATGGATCCGTGGCCCCCGCCCCTGCTGTTAACTCGGCGACGGTGGGGGACGGACCGAGCTCGAGTGTCGCCGACAGGCCACTTCTGCGGCCCTCGGCCGGGCTCCAGCGTCCGTGCCAGCGGGCGGAAACGACGACGGAGCCCGGCTCTGGTGCCCGACTGAGGGCGCTGGCGACGGTCGCCTGGTCCAGAGCGGGTAGACGACGGAGCCCGGCTCTGGTACCCGACTGAGGGCGCTGTCGGGTACAGCGGTCGCCTGGCCCAGAGCGGGAGACCGTGGTGCCTGACCCTGCTGCCCCACAGAGGGCGCTGGCGATGGTCGCCTGCCCCCCCCCCCGCACACACACATTGATGATACCATCGTCCTGAGCGGTTCCAAAGGCGAAACATGGAACTGAGATGGATAAGCATTTTTAGCAAAATGGATGCTCTACTACATTAATGTGATGTACTCCTCGCCAGGCCTTGCACGGATCAGGGAAGAATCGGATAGACCATGCGCAGTCCAAAACTGTGCCATTTTTTTCGTCGGTGTATCTTCGCATTATACGACAGGTACAATGCAATCATCGTTATGATCTCGTTTCGTTGGTAGGTAAACAACCTGAAACGCAGTCTAATTGCGATGACTCATTGCCCGCAAATTTACCACAAATTTACCAGCCTGGTACAAGGTCAGGTCGGTGAACATACCGTCTGTAGTTTCCTGCCCCCCGTCCGTTATTATTTCACAGATGTTTGTCGCGAACCCCAGCTAGACGTCATGACTTCGCTTGGCGCAAAACGAGCCTCCGATCCGTAAAACGAAAGCAGCGGTCCCGGTCACGTATTTACGAAAGGCGTAGCAATACGGCGCCAGGTTTCTGTGCTTGGCTGATTTAGCGTGTCACGTTTCCTAGACGACGGAATACCTAAAGCGCTCCCCAGATGGCGGTGGCCGTCAGGGCCATAGCAGCGTCGCAGTCAGCCAGTCAGGAAATGACACCGCAATGCCCGTTTAGGGAACGTAATGGAATCTGGTTGGGATTGTCATCCCTACCATATTCTTTTCAAATGGAAGTACTGGAATCAGTCTGGCGCAAGATAAATCACGCTGCTTATCAGTTCAGGAACCCGGCTGCAAAGCGGCATCGCAAAAGTCGTCCCGACTGAAACCTTTAAAAGGCGCGTCAGGCAGTGCACCGTGATTGCTCGGTTTTCGTATTACGGCGCTTGATCTGTACACTTCTAAACAACGTGGCGTGGACTCAGATCCTTGGCGTCGTAGCAGTTTTCCTGTCCTTGTTCTGTGAACGAACACTTATCCCTATCGAACGATGTACTTTCCAGAAGTACTGGTTTTTATTGTTCGTCTACTAACTTTGTAAAGGCAGCAAATTCTGCCGATAGCGTCTTATATTTGTTGTGATTTTGGTCCTGTTCCCTTGCATGAAATGCATGTAGACGAAGAGGCTTATTTGCATCGTGATCTTTGGAATACATACTCTTCCCTCTATTCGTTTTTGCACGCAGGAACAAGTATTCTTGAACCGAGTGACCATTCGTGTCAAGAACACTTACTCCTGCATGCAGAATATGAATAACAGGGAAAGAAGGTTCCGATGAGCACGATTTAAATGGCGTCACTGGAGATTTCCCAATATAATCCGGAAGGGGGAGGTGACAGGGATTTCAGATATATTTTTCCGGCCATTGTCATAGACCTAAAACGAAAAATTCCGAAAACTCCTTGGGGACCTACAACTTCCCCTCCCCTCCCCTCCCCCCACCGATACCGAGCCATGTGTGCAGGCCTCTCCGGCTGAATTCATATCATGCATAGGACAATGGCTGTAGCTATTGTATTGACAAGATGATGTCCTGAAGATTCATCACGTTCCGAAATCTTTAGACAAAGAGCAAGAATGAATACTTCTGGAAAATGCACTCGCAGATCGTGGACAGTTGTTCGGTTCGCAGAAGAATGGCAAAAAAGCTTCCGCGACATCCCGGATTTAAACTCGCTCCACCCTGGTTACAGCTGCGCATATTAAGCGCCGCAACAAACTGCACCATCCCGGCACCTACCAATGTATCCAATCTACCCGAATTAAACGCTGAAATCTAGCGGAGCTTTAGTGATTCTGCCTTGACGGCTTCCTGAAATGATCAGCAGTTTCACTGCTCAGACTTACGTCGTATTCAAAGTTCTTCGGCCTGAAAGGAATGTGATAAGAACGGAAAATCCAACAATATCTTCCATTACATTCACCAAATGGGACCCAAAGGAGCCATTTCCTGGTTGACAGCGACCACCAACCGGGAAGCATTTCCATGGGTTACGTCATTTAGAAAACATCACGTACCAAATCAGCCAATCCACAGGAACCTAGCGCCGTATTGGTATTCGTTTCGTAAATGTGCCTTCCGGTCATGCAGAAAAACTTGGCGGAGTAAAGCTACGGTTACATAGTCTGAGTCTGAGAGGGTCAGCTGGAAACGTACATTAAAAAACGTACAAACTTCGTCAATCGCATATAGGGCATTAGTACTGTAACCACTTCGTAATTCTTGTTCCCACATTTCCATTCAGGGCTGTTGGGAAATGCTTTTTCATTTCTTTAGCAAAGTGCTCATCTGTTTTGGCGTTATCTTGCCATTCATTCTGCCGGACGTACCGTTAATCAGTACCGTTAATAAGTTCCTCGGGTTTAATCACGACAAAGTGCGTGTGGGCGGCCGGGCACTTAATTGCCTCCAGCTGTTTATCGCGTCATTAACGGCGCAACAATACCATATTGACCAGCCGGTACAAATTGGCATGGTCATACACGATCTGCTGCCATATTCGTGGAACCCATATGTTCAGCCTGCATCGATCCACACCACGACCGTCGTAATCATCCCGTCTCCTCCCTAATTATCACCACCGCCATTATCCCACCTCCGCTGTAATCACAGGGATCATCGCTCCACTTTGTTGGCCACAATACAGTCGTACACGCCTATCGAATATTGACCACGCTACGGCAGCGCGGGCGGGCCGTCCGCTCGGCCCCGAAGACCCGTGCGCCGCGCGTCAGGATCGCCACCGCCCACCGCTCCACGGGCTTCGGAGAGCCGGAAGAACGGTACCGTCAGCAGTCGACGAAACGATGTTTCAAACGGCGTTTCGTGGGCTCCGAGACAAGGCGACAGGCGCTTTAGTCGCGGGGGAATAAATCAGGCACCAACAAGCGCAGATCAGGAGGCAGGCTGCGAAATCGATCGGAATGGACAGGTTACAAATTGATCAGTTCAAGCTAGTGGCATCCATGATTTTGAAAGTATACAGTTCTCCGTATATCGGGAGAGACTTGGGTTTACTCGCAAAAAATGGATATATTAACAAAGAATGTTTCATCAGCATGACATTCAGTTCGTTTTTACCCTCGCCATTTTCCACATGCCGTGTCAAAACATTAGCATGGGTATCAGTTGGCCCGTACTTCAGGATTTCCGCTTTAAAGGCTTGCGGATGTATGCCAGATATGCGACACAGGGACGGATGCCTGTGTATTCATGCCTCTCATTAAGAAATCATGAGGCTCAAATGAGGCGAGACAAGTATGATTGGTTAAAGTGGGATTGAAATCATGCATTTATTTTTGTGATCAGCTTTGTATCCTTTTTCAACCAACGTAAAATGCCGTCTTACATCCATGCTTAAGCCTCAGCCACCAACATTCTGGTGCACACTACAAAGCTTGCACGACTTATTGGAGCTCGACAAGCCAGGCAAACCTCTGCCGTTAGAAACCCACAGAGCCCAGATGTCACGCCTGTCACACTGGAGTCACTGGAATTCGGTTACTGTAGCACATTGGACAAGTCAGGCCAAAGACGAGGCACATACTTCAGCTGTCGCAATCGGATTTAAGCCGGACCCTCCAACTGCCTTTCAGTCCGGGCCTCAGCCGGGACCGTCCGGGCTTTCCACAGCCGCGGCAGACTTGCCCTGCAGACCGGAGCCCCGGCCGGCCTGCCGCGGCTGGTCGGGTGCCGTCGGCCTCGCCGCCGGCCGCGTGACCGGAGTGGGGCGTATTGTGGTCGCGGCTCGGCTGCGCCGACCGAGAGCACGTTTTCAAGCAGTCATCAATAACGGTCGAGTGTGACGGATGGCCGGCGCCGCCCCGCCGGACGGGGGCCTGCGCGGGAGACGTCCCAGGAGTCCCTGGCGGTGGACACTAGCCGAGGACCGGCGCCGACAGAGCCCGACCGAGGCAGGGACCGGAGCGAAGAGGGAGGGACAACGAGAAAGAGGGGGAGGGAGAGAGAGCGTAGCGGAGATGCACTGGAACAAACAAAGACAAGCGAGGAGGGCGAGAGAAATACTGGGGCAAACAGAGATTCAAGGTAGGGGCTGGAACAGACAAATCCTGTGAAAGAAGAAACGTGGTGTTTACGGATCGGGGCAGGCAGAGACCTGTGCAAACAGAGCAAGCAAGCAAACAGAGATCTGAGTAGGAGAGACCGGAGGAACACGGACCAGGACAGGCAGAGACCAGAACAGACAGGGACCAGAGCAGACTGAGATCACAGTAGGCAGAGACCAGACCAGACAGAGGCCGGAACAGACAGGGACCAGAGCAGACAGGGACCAGAGAAGACAAAGACCGGAGGGGGCAGAGGCCGCAGCGAGCAAACGCCGACCGTCACAGAGCGGACTGAGAAAAAGGAAATGCTGCCAGCGGCAAAAACGCAGTATTTAGTGACAAGCCGAGTATTTTGTTGTAAGAAGTGTCTTTGCCCTTGGCAGAGACCACCATCTGTTACCACGCAGATTGAGGCCCGATTTAAATGTTGTGAACCGGCCGAATGGCAGGGTTCACTGTGCTGCGCTCGAGTTCCAGAGATTACATTGCATTACATAACAACTAGCAGAGACTGTCCTGAGTCGCTGATTGTGCCCCGGACAGAGGCTGCACGTGGGCACATTGACAGTGCTCTAGACCACACTCCATTAATAACTTTGCCCCCACTGTTTCTCACAACTCTGACATGCAATGACCCAGTGACCTTGCAGGACGTTTCCAGATGGGGCATAGAAGAAGGAAAGTAGAAGCAGAGTAGCAGTAGAAGTTTCCATACCGTGTGAGAACACGGTAGAGTTTTTAGATGTTAACCAATAACCGCAGAACTTGAAAAGTTCGACGCTTGTCTTAACCCTATTCCCGGCACGGGGAAGGGGCTGAGTCCGCCCCCCTCGGGTACCTGCCTGCCAATTCCAACGTTTTTGACGCAGCTTTACGAAACTTGGTCACTTTTCCGATATATTCTTGCTACGTACTGTAACGAAATTTCGTAACTCTATTTTGCTCTGGGGCGGAGCCAGGCAGCGTTTTGGGAGGCACCTTGGGCTGTTTTTGGCCCGGTTGAGAACAGAAAAAATGGCCTCCAAAAATAGCGTTTTTAGGATAAATCATGATATTGGATGCATAGGAGAATAGTAGGGCAAGCATCCGAATGCAGTTTTGTTAATCTAAGACCACTTTACAAGGTTAGGTCAAGGTCAAAAGCCGAAATTTGGTTTTATAACAATAATTTCGGTGCTATTTTTTTTCAAATGTTAAACCGGAATACATGTGACGTAGAAGGGTGCCCTCTACTTGTGTACCAGGCTCCAGGTTGATATCAGGTCGGATCATGGAACTAAGACCCAAAATGTCATAGCACGTACCCTGCATCACAACAGCCGTTAAATGGAATTTTAGAAGTAGTGAATTCAAATGACTGGAAACGTTTTTAAACAATATGAAATGCACTCAAGATCATGCCAAATGGCACTACGGTCCCCTGGCACTGCCTTTGCTAACATTATACAAACAACGCAGTACGATTTGTACTTCTTCAGCATAACATGACTATCAGAAGCTGGAAAAGAGCATTAACTTCTTTGTGAATTCAGCTTTTGAAAAACTAATCCTACTATTTTTGAAACCCTGTGAACGCCTATCAAATGTATGGACCAATGGTAAAAGTCTCATTCATAAGCTCTCGATTCTTGTTAGTTTGGTATAGTATCGTTCGTACCAATATGGTAACAAGTCCAAAAAATCTCCCATTTTGACTTTTTGCCCGTCTGTATCCACTCCTTTTGAAATTTTGGAAGCTTCGTTTTACAAAAATGTAGTTTATGTCACGGCAAATCGATTGCCGTTTGTTGCCATGAAATCGAATGTGTAGTTCTCGAGATCTCAGGGGGGGCCCGAATTCACTCCCCTTCCGGGAATCGGCTATATCGTGTAGCCCTCCGGGAATAGGGCTAAAGAGCACCAGTAAAGAGATGGAAACATACACAGCAGCAGAGAGCCTATACAGTATGCACCCAAACCCTCCACGAATGTTATTGTACGAAAATGGTGGCACTTCTTTTACTCTAATGCAGTGTAATATTCTGCTGCCGACATCGAGACTACGTAACGGTCAAGTATGTTCCCTGGTGATATTACGCGTGTAATGAGCAGCATAATTTGACGGAATAATGCCTTTGACAGTAATCTAGATCACGCCATTCCGTATTTTTACATGATGTGTAGGAACACTGAGCGGGCCTGTCTGCGAATCAGCGCAATAAAATCTCCACTGGTCAATATCGCTCCAAGCAACTGTAAATGTCGTTGCTGTCGCACCATCCCTTCAACGCTGTACACTTCACTTTTAGTTTTACACCAATCCAAAGGTCAACTTTGCTCGAACCGGTCTGCTTCACTTCCAGCCAAAACGTGCCTGATTGGGCGGGCCTTTTACGTCCCCATCAAGCCGGCTGTGGGCGTTGATTACCCAGCAGTGCGGCCGGTGCCGGTAACAGGGAACTGCCTGCGGCGGGGTCACGTCAAAGGGCGCCCTCTCGCCGGCGACCCGCGTCCGCGGCAATCACGTGACCTCGCAGCAGCTCAGGCACCGTCGCCGTCACGGGACGACTGGGCACGTCGCACAGCCTGTCGGGTCGGACGACCCAGCAAGCCTGGCGCTTCGGGCTGATGAGTTTAAGTGCTCCGTACACCTCTTGACCGTGGCAGAACGTGGTTCTTGATGCTGAGAAGTTGTGCGACAACGTCTCTGAACAGTTTTGAGCACTGGATGATGGTTATACATGTATTCATTTACTGCTTTATGTATAAGTTAAGTTAATCACCGCTGATGAACGTTTCTGGGAAAACTAAAGCATCGAAATCCGATACCGCTTGTTTCAGCATTTGCGCATGAGTGGGTCCTTCAGCGGCAGTCAAACATCATTATCGCGAGCTGCCACCTTTTGAATCACCGCCATAACTCTGATTTATTCCCTCTGAGAGCGGCCAGTGCCGCCGCTAACAGTCGTCATATCCATCGCGAACATGGCCCGCCGCCGGCTGGCGCCCGTTCGAGCGGCCGGCGGACGGGGCCGGCTGTGTCGCGGTCCCGTAACGCCCGACGGCACGTCTGCCGCGGCCGGGAGACTTGCCCAGCAGCGGCGCGCGGAGCTATCAGTATGACGAGTGGGCCCGGCCCAGCCATGAATCGCTTCATTTGCCGATGGACTCGGCGAGGTCGTAAAGTCGGCGTCCAGCGGCGGCCGTCGCCGGGTGATGGACGAGCCCGGGCGGCACCGAATGGTCCAGTTTTATACCGGCCGGGCACGGGGCCGCCGTCGGCCGGAGGTGCCCTGAGGCGCGGCGGTACGCCCTAGCACGGCGTGTTCAGTGCCGACCGGCCGGACATGAGGACGGCGTGAGTGGGTCACGTTCCCGTCAGACACTGGACGCGGCATGAGGGGTCAGGAGGAGTTCGCCCTATCAGAGGCGGCGTGGCGGGATCTGTCCGTGCGTCTTGACACCGGATACGGTGTGTTGGGCCCAGGGGTACGTTCTGATATCGGAGCCGGCATGAGGGACTCATGAGTACGTCCTGATCTTGTAGACGGGATGAGGGACTTGTTTGTGAATTATGACGCGCAGCCCCTTGAGCTCAGGCATTCCCAAGTCCTATGTCGAGTCTTGTGCCTCGACAGGCGTCAGTCGGTCGTCAGAGGTGCTCAGGGTTAAATTCTGACGGTGTGAGGATAGTCAGGACGAGGCCCTGGTTGGAGGAGTTTCTTTGTTTCTAACTACGGAAAGGTCAGGCTGTCATACGGTCGCGTCATGCATTGCATGGCGCGTTTAACTTGCGTCTCGAATTCAGACAATCATTCGTTCCTGACCTGGAACTGTGCGTTCGGGTGTGTGCTTCAGAATCCATTCAACCGGATCTTCTTAGTACATACTGCTGCCAAATCTTATCCAAGCGTTCGGACCAAAATCGTTCACAAATAACACTAACGCGGCCCCAAAGAATGAGCTCCTGTTGCTATGGAGGAAACAAGGCACAGCGAAAAACAAGCAGCCAATAGCTTCCACGAATGCGGGCGGCCGTTGGCATCTTCCTTCGCTGGACAGGCCTGAGAACAGCAATGACAGTGACATTAGCAGGCACAGTCTCGGACGGGGACCCAATCTCCTTAAGTGACAGGGATTTCGCCGACTGTGGGGCTTAGAATAGCTCCAGACATCGGCCGGACTAAGCACATAGGATCTGGAATCTTTTCAGGGGGCTCAGAACGAGTCTCATCATCCAATCGCAGTGGAATGCCAGCGCAAAGCCCCATCAGATCAGCGCGTGATTGTTTGAGACAACGGACGCTTCCGAGTTGAGCACAGTCATGGGTATGCGTGGTCTTTGTACCTGTATGCATCCTCCACGATGGGGAACGATGAGCATCTTTGGTGCTCAAAAGGCGTGGTGGCGTCCAAATGAGCTATCTTTTGTTCTGAGCTTGAGCTGTCACTCATCATTTCGGGAAAGACCGAATTATCCGGTCGAATACGGCGCAAACAGACCGTCTCGCAACGGCGAAATCGCTGACTGGGCGCCCGACTTGGCCCGAACGTGACTCTGAAAATAGCCAGATCGCCGCCTCTCGGTGTCCGAAAGCATGAATGAATTCATGGCATTTCTGACGCAGGAAGCGAATTTCTAAGGAGAGGGATATCACCTTGATTGTCTAGAGGACAAAATCCAATGTATTGCCTTTGAGCAATACAGCAGTAGATATTGGCATTTTATGCAGGATTTTGCTGTCTAAATCCTACGTTTTTTTTCTCTTTTCGCCTTCCATAACTTAAAGGCGCACTGATGTAGTTTGGTTACAAACCAGAAGATAATGACAGGCATACCTTTAACTGTCCCACTTCACCGTCAAGACACCAAATATATGGAGGGATATCCATTGAAATTTTCATTGGAATTCAGTTGCTAGAACAGCAGGTTCAAAACTAGCCCAGACCTAAGCATAATCAGGAAAACAAGACAGAAAGTTTCCTATCCGAGTTTGTCTGTCACAGCATAAATTCTGTCAATTTATCCAAATACTTGCTGCATGAACCATTGTCATGTCGGGTAACAATTAACATTAACAGCTGTCAGGGCTGATTCAGGTGTTATGACAGTTTGGAAATAAGAAGTATTTGCTTTTCACCTCACTGTTTCATTACAAATCTGTGCATCATCTTGTTTGTAATGCTGGCACAAGGTTTCACGTGTAATGAACGGTGGTCTTGACACTCGATTCATCACGTCCGAACCAACACAAAGAGCGCCAGCATGCGCCCCGTGTTTGCGTGCGTGCGGACCCGGTCCGTGGACGGGTCTGTGTGCGTTGACAAGACACCTGCCCGCCGGTCGGACATTTTGTTCCGTCGCCGGCTCGAGCAATACGAGACAAACTGTCGGCGGACAGCGCAGCACCATTATTGGACAGCTCGCCACCCAACACCGCAGAGTGGCAGAATGACGCCTCGCAGGGTGGCGCAGCAAAGTCCGGCAACAGAAGCAATGCCAGCGGTGTTCTCGGGAGGGACTGAGTCTTTCTGGCATGACCACTGCCATCAGTGGTCGATTGTCCTATCAACGGAATTCTGTCGTCCGTTTCATAAGGCGATTGGCGTGGACAACTTAGCCCTCAATTTAATCATCCATAATGGAGACCATGGTGGCTTGATTTGTCACCAACTACGTTCAGTACATAGACTGAAACAAAGCCTTTACTACTATTTCTCCCAGTTTCATTTGTTTACCCGCAGTTTTATTTTGCTTACATTCATGCCAACCTGGCCCCTCAACACGATTACTCTAGGATAATCTTGGAGCAAACAAATGATTTTCGGAACGCTGGTTCCGGGACCTTCAGTCAGTCAGTCACGAAAAATTAATTCTCTGGCACGCGGCGAGTGCCATGGAAAGAGTCGCTGGAATTAACCGACCCATTGCTAAAGTTTGCTTTCACGTGGGCGTTGTATAACCTTTTGTGGGTGATCGGCCGCCCGCAAAGCTGGTGGGTGAACCGACAGATATCGTGTTATCATTAACCATGAAAAAATGTTAGGCCATCAATGTACGTATACTGACAACATGATTTTGACAAAATGGGTACTTCATGTTACAATTTAAATAGTTAAATTTCAAGAATAGTAGTTCCTTGGCATGGTAAATAATATAATAATACTAACAATAGCGTGATTGATTTCGGGCACTCGTAAGATCCAAAAACCTCTATCTCTGCGTGCATGTGTATCTGCTTTTCCTAAAAATGTTATACATTATCGTCAGTGAGGAGCCCGAGGGACTAATGAACGTATATCGGGTATAATGAATGGCACGATGAAGCCAAAACATGTAAGTTCTGTACTAATGAACCCCGTACAATCTTGAATGAGAATGCGAGAGTAATGACGCAGGTTTCCCGTGAAAAGATTCTCAGCAACGTCTGTTCTACTTTCTGTTGTTGCGTGGCCTTCGGCGCTATTAGGCCGTCAGAACTGCTTTTTACACCGGCACAGCGACCGCAAACATTGGCATTCGGTGGGCGGTGCGGTAAGTTATCGGGCTGTTTGTACTTCCTGCCGAGAGTGCCTGAGGTGTGGACACAGTTGCGAGTGAAACACTGTTCCGGTGATCAATACGAACACGGCCCTTCGTCCGGCGGCAGTCCGGCCTGCGGCCCACAGGCCTGCGGCGGCGGTCTGCCGCCGACAGAATTCCGACATCTTCTGCCGTCGCTGTCTGCTGCGGACAGTCCGCAGCCGGCAGAATTCCGCCGCCCTCTGCCTGCGACAATCTGCTGCGGGCAGTCAGCAGCCGGTCGAGTCCTGTCCCCTTCCGCCCAGCGACAGTCTGCTGCGGACAGTCTGCAACCGACAGAATTCTGCCACCTTCTGCCGGCGACAGTATGCTGCGGATAATCTGCTGTGCAAAGTCTGCAGCCGAATGTTGGACAGGGATCGTCTGCCACGCCCGGTGTTGTCAGCGGTCTGCAGCTCCGCAAATGGTCTGCCTCCCACAGTCTGCTGCAGATATAGTCTACAGCTGGCAGTCTGCCGCCGGTTTGACAGTCGGCCTCGGCCGTCTGCCACTGACATGATTGAAATCGGATATCTTTCAGTGGCGACGTCCGTCCGTCCCGTCATTTCACCGCCGTGTTCCCGAGTGACTATCATCCACCGCCAGTTAGCCACCGGCCGGAACACTGAAAGGACACTCTGTCCCCTACTCGGCTGTCTGCAACTTCCAGGCAAAACCGGGGCTTCTCGCGGATTAAACCACACCATTTAAGCCTCGCGGTTCTCGCTCAGGGCCATGGTGACCCGACAGGCTGGCCGAACTGTGGGATGGCAGCGGCTGTCAGATGCGTTGGCCGCTGTCTTCCAGCTCAAACGTCTCAAAGCCTGCTGTGTGGTGTGGTTTTCCACGGAACAGCGCCAATCCGAGAGGCTGGACGTTGTTTTGGAGTCCCGGTAAAATGCCTGACACTTGCTTGTTGCAAACAACGAGCAAAACAGACGCGGAAAACAGCTACGGTTTAGGCTCGGAAAATGGTCACAGCACTGTGAGTGGCCGAGTGCTTGACGGTAGCGTACGCTTTTCTGAAACCGTAGCGACATGAGCAGCGTATTCACTGCACGCAGCAGGGTGTTATCATATAGTACCGCCGTATGTTGAACCTGAACAATGTTGGCAACGTGCCAAAAATGCGCTCTGTGCAACGCCACGCGACAACGACGAAAGTTCTGAGGCTCTCCGACACCTACCGGCGTGGGACCAAAGAGGGTCGATGCTTTTAAACTACGGCGTCACAGCTGTTCACGATAATGGAATGCCCACAAAGGTCGCCACCGGGAGTATTGGCCACTCTTCCGCATCTTTGACAGTCTTCGCAGCAGTATAGCACTGGTAGTGTTGGACTTCCGTAGATCTCAAACAAAGAATGCGGATTCCGCTGCCACTTCAGGGGCGCGTCTGCCGTCCATTACCACACGATCATCCTTTTAAGGGCTTCAGCAAAATAACGCTGAAGAGCCTAACTCCTGCGAAACGCATCACGGAAATGACACTGGTCCGGTAAACATCGTTGTTCGATCACAGTGTTTGATCACATATATGTTGATGCTGGGCGTGGTTTTGTTCCCATTAAAACGCATATATATGCGAGGGGCCGATGCGCTCCTCCCGCTTGGTTTCTCCCGCCCTAAAGATAATTGTCTGAGTTATCGCACTGAAGTTCGGTGACTTTTCCGAAGTATTCTTTTTACACATGACGTCAACATTTGAGCTTCCTACATGGAGCAAGAACGGCCCCAGCAGATGTTCTGAGAGATATGTCAGGCCGTTTTGCGCCTGCGCTAGTCATTTGCTCATTTCTTTAGTCATCCGGGATTAATTCTCGTCGGGCCGACTTCCGGATCCACCTTTGCTGGGCCGGGGGGGGGGGGCATGAGAACCCCCGACCCCAAGGACTATCAGTCTCACAGAAATAACGTTCCGAATGTGTCTGGCTCGCATATGAAGTCTGTAACTATCATATTAACGTTAAACAAAGTCAGCGTAGGTCAAGGTATTGACGCCTATGCGTCGGGCATTTCTGGTGTCTGTCGTATTATCTGCCACGTTATCATTGATCAGGTACGGTACACCATAAAATGCTGTAACATCGGGTCATGAAATAACAGTTCTACGCCATTTCATCATCATGCCCGAGATCATTTTTTCACGAAGCCACTCAGATACAGGGCGGCAGGCACGGCCGCAATGCAAATCTAATATTTGGCGGGAGGTCATTTTTGCGACGTGAAGGATTTTCATTTTGGTGACAAAAAGTAGAAAGATTGGGATAATCAAACTTTGTAGAAGAAGGGTATAGGTATAGTCCTTATCATTTGTTGCCAAACAAAGTGTGTTCGCATTAAAAGCAAGAATAATATTTCAAAAGGCCAAATCAGGTCAGTCTGGATCAAATGGGATTAGGTCACCCTTGACGAAGAAATTATTGTCTCATATTAGTGTTTCCGGATCACATATGACTAGCAATAAACATTCAAAAACTGTACACAAAAGAATTACATTCGGTTGCGAGTCTGCAACCGGTGTGAAATGCGACATGACCCCAGGTTAGGGGTCAAGGGGTAAAATTACGTCTGCAAATGGCGTAACAAGCACCGGAGTGTATATCCAAGCTTCAGAACCGCCGAACCAGTCCCACAATCTCAACAGCAAACGTAGAAAAGTTCAGCTGCCTTAACCCTATTCCCGGAGGGCTAGACAGTATGGTCGATTCCCGGCAGGGGGGCGGATTCGGCCCCCCTGAGATCTCGAGAACTACACATCCGATTTCATCGCAACAAACGGCAATCGATTTGTCATGACGTGAACTACGTTTTTACAAGAAGAAATTTTCAAAATTTTGAAAGGTGTGGATATAGGGGGCAAAAATGTCAAAATCAGGGGTGTTTTTGGACTTCTTATAACTCCGTTGTTTATGGACCGATTTCGATAAAACTGGCATGAATCGAGAGATTATGGATAGAACTTTTACCGTTGGTACACACATCTGAAATTTTGAGAAAATTCATGGGTGTTCACAGGGTTTCAAAAATAGGAGGATTAGTTGTTCAACAACTGAATGAACAAAGAAGGCAAAATCAATTTTTTGGCTTCTGCTAGTCATGTTATACTAAAGAAGTACTAATCGCATTAAAATGTTTGCATAATGTTAGCATAGGCGGTGCCAGGGACATGAAAAAGGGGAAAATGTCATGGTCACACGTTCTTCAGATCAACTTGTGACCTTTGACCTTAAATGACCTCCAGTGACCTTGGAGTCACTTGGAATGATCTCCTATGCATTTAATATTATCTTTAAACGTTTTCAATCATTTGAATTCACTCTATTTCAAAAATTTCATTTTATGGCTATTGCGATATAGGATACGCACACCGGCATTTTAGGTCACAGCTCCGTGACCCGACCTGATATCAAGCTGAAACTTAATACACAAGTAGAGGGCAACGTTCTACGTCATATATATTCCGGGTTTGGTATTTAAAAAAAAACAGCGCCAAAATTATTGCAATAAAACCAAATTTTGACTTTTGACCTTGACCTGACCTTGTAAAGTGACCTCAGATAAACGAAATTTTGTGTGCACATTGCCCAACTATTTAGCTATACATCCATTTGAAGTTTTAAGTTCTATCTTAATAACTCTGTTTTTGGCAGACATTTTTCTTTTACCTTCAACATGGCCAAAAATGGCCTGAGGTGCCTTCCAAAAACGTTGCCTGGCTCCGCTCCTGAGCAAAGTAGAATTGTGAAATTTGGTCACAGCGCGTAGAAAGAATAGCTAGGAAAAGTCACCAAGTTTCGTGAAGCTGCGTTAAAAAGCCTGGAATTGACAAGCAAAAAACCAGAGGGAGGGCGGATTCAGCGCCCCCTGCCGGGAATAGGGTTAAACTTTTGTAAGCCAACGCAAGCCTACAAACGAAATGCAATCATTCAAAAGGAATCTGTGTTGTTTTGCGCTGGCCCGAACTTGTGACAAAGCCGTGGCGCACCCGGATCCAAAAGCTGCGACCCCAAGTACTGCACTGTTCTCGTGGTCCAATCCCAGGACGTCTCGAGCTATGAAAGTTTGTCTACTCGCGTGCCGGAGCCCGAAAAGTTTGTTCTCGGCGACGAGCAATTGTCTTCGAATTCTGCTCCTGACAAAGGAAGCGAGTGCCTGAGCCTCCAGCGTCGCTCGCACAGTCAATATCGACAGATCGCGGGAGAGATCGCAGGACATTTTGTGAGCTGGAAAAATTTCAGCATTTTGAAGCCTTGCGAAACGTTGGCATTGGTCATTTGTGCTCATGCTGTGTGGCAGCAACACTGGACGATTCCGGGCGATGATTCCCTTATGAAGTGAAGCAAGCGATAAAAGTGTTGTCTTAAACAATTCGTCTTCGGTCAGATAGACAGTTTTAATGTCCCTGCGCCCCGCCTCTGACCGTCCTTTATGTCCCTCCCCTCTCTCTCCCTCTCCTATCTCCCCTCTCCCCCTCTCTCTCCCCCTCTACCTTCCCACCAAGGCGTCAGAGATCGCTGACTATACTTAATCGATTGTCTTCGAAGCATGCTTTGCACGCCTTAATCGACCGAGGAAATGGCACGAATGCATGAGAATCGTCCCTTTTTTCTCTTCTTCCCGAACTGAATGCCGAAAAAATCTGTAGGTTTTGAGGTTACGATAGCTCGGGCCACATTTTTAAGCAGAGAGTTTGTAGCAGAGACTGAGAGCAACAGGCGTCAGAGTCGAGATGGCCTTCTCTGACGCCGCATTAAACGGTCCGGCTGCCCTGCCGGAGCCCAGAGAACCGGCCGAAGGCGGCAACGATAGTGTCTTGTTTGTCTACGGTGCCGGAGCCAAGCGGGCAAAATTGTTGTCATTTGTTAGAACGAAAGCGCCATTCAGAGGCTTAGGAAATGTGGCTACGTCCTCTTACCATACATTATTGGACGCCTTGAAGTGAGAAAACTGAATTAAACACGGAGTTACGGGGGGAAATGTGGCACAATTGCACCCAAATGGCTGCGGGCTGCGTAGAGGTCCATTTGTCGTTGACGAGGTATTGTGGACGCCATTACGGTCTAAAAAGACGCAAACAGTACAATAAAACAGGGTTTGAAATAAAATCAAGTTCAACATGGTTAACAACAAGCTTGTAGTCATAGATGTCACCAAGGAAAAGAAACATAGAACAAGAAACCCTTAATTTCTGCTAATTTTGGCAGAAGACAGTAGACGATACCGATAAACCTTGCGTGGAAAGCAGTACATTAGAACGCCGATATCATCTCAGCTTTTACCCAGGGGACAACCCTAAATAAAAAAAGTGAGCTGACACTGCGTATGCCAGTGGAAAAGTCTGCCAGAGGGAGAGAGAGATGTGTATGCCAGTAATGCCAACTCCACAAAATGGCGGAAGAGATGTCCTGGTTTCTCTTATTGTTGGTGCCTTGAGCTACTTTAAGATCATATCCTTCTTCCGCCGACATTTGTGGATTTGGTGCCAGCCTTCCAGCCCGATTGCTCTGTCGCTGACGAATCTGAGTGATCCAACAGCTGAACGAATCTCCATCCCTGCAAAAATTAGCTCCTCAACATCTGGAGCTGGTCGGCCTGGTATAGCCAGAACCATACACAAGTAATCCGACTCGAATCTGGAGCCTTTGGACAAAATTAGAAGGCAAGTCTCGGTGCCAGGTCACCCACTGCAGGGCTGCGTTCCAGAACTGAATCGCCTGACGCACAAGGCTCCCTCTTGCTTGGACAAGGTCGTTTTGGACAGGAGAGGCGCCGCATATTTTTGACTGTGGGGTACTACCAGCGGCACAGCCCAGACGATGAGCTATTGAAGAAAATCCCCCCTCAAAACTGGGTTTATCCCCGGATTTGGGCCACTTCATTTTGCAGTTTACGATCTTTAAATAACAAATTTGCCCCTAATCTGGCCGAAATGACAGCAACATTGGCAAGTTCCCTGCATATTTTTTTGCTTGTTTTACATTACAAAACGAACCGCCATGAAAGCAAACTTTGTCACAATAGATCCCAATAGAAGCATATCACAGAAGATCACAATGGAATTTCGCCGGCTATATGAAATCATGAATTTTTGCTGTTATATGCGCCGGATTTCAAATCTCTGCCGAAATCATGCTGATAATCATTCGCACCGGCAAATTTCGTTAAAATGAGTAAGCTTCCAGAATACCTCCATATGCAAAACAACTTCGCAGCTGTATTTGACCTCACGTGCTACGAATATTGTGGGGTACTGGGTATGGACAGTACCTCACAATCAAATGGCTGTGGGGATATGATATGCCACGTAACCCACAGTGGCGCCGCCCATGATTTTGGAGGAAAAGTTGATGGCGGAAACAGCGTTGCCGTCTAACACGGGTTGAGGACAAACGGTGTAGGTAACCGCCCAGATAAGTCAAAACCTTAAGGGGCCTTGTCTACTTTCCCTTCGACAGCTCCTATGACTCGCCATTGGACTGCACAAAGCAGGGTGGTGACGCACTATCCCTGACGGTGCAGGTATGACGACTATGCCAAATATGCGCCCGAAGCGTCGGGGGCGAAAGCTGCCCCTCTGCCGCCTGTCGAGCCGTCCGACCAGCGTGACCAGCTCTCTCCATTCCTTACCGCGGCAGGGCGGGAGGGAGGGGGGCTGCACTCCGGACCGGCGCCGTGAAGAGCGCGGCGGCGGCCCGACCGACCCGGTCCCCCGGGAGGCCGTCATTCGAGTCAGGGCTGCAACAGGGAGTCTGACTCCGTCCCCGGGGGCGGGTCTGCCGAGCTCGCTCCCTCCCCGGCGGGTGGGGCCGGAGGATCAAGGGCTGGCCGTCGTCGGACGGTTAACGGTGGCTGACACGCTGCGGCGAGGCCCATCACGGCGGCGAGCCAGGCGGAACGACACCCAGGCAGCGGACGCCGTCGAAGATGGGGTACGGTGCCTTAAGACACCATGAGATGTTCTATGCAATGTCCCACTGGACACGGGCTGGGGGCTTTTTAGTGAGGAGCGTTTTCATGGTGACGTTGGAATCTGTTGTGGTGCTATATGAAAACAATCCGCATGCGACGAAGAAACGTTTGCAGGACGAAAAGCTTGAGGATGTGCTTAAAAGGCTGCAGTCTACCGAAATTAATTCGGTATCCCATGAAATCTGTCTCAAGAAGTTATCAGCTGTGACAAGTGACAGTTACAATGACAGTGACCATGAACAAGGAATGGGATTTCGCGTAGATGTCGGCAAGTCTTAAGCCACGTCATATTGCGACGGAATCTGCAGTCTGCCCTTCAGCAAAAGTTGAGCAGCGCTCCATAAGTTTTGGAATGGTGACGATAACGATCTTCGCCGGGGGCTTTTTAGCGTACTCGGGTTGCCACGGCATTTCGTGCAGCCTTAAACCTCAGCACGGAAACATACAGCTTGGCCATAAATTTGCCAGTGCCCAAACCAGCTGAGTTCACGTGCCTCAGCATCGCGAGCTCCGCTCAAAATACAGCAACCCATAGGATAAAGGAACGCTGCAGTATCGCAAGCCGATTAAATATAGATTGTACAAGTAAAGTAAAATCAATGAAGATCAGATGAGGCTCAAACGACTGAAAACTGCTTATTAAAGCTACTGGACTGAAATTAGGTAATTGCAGAGGTTCCACGTACGTCGCGCGAATACCCAAATATTTACTGTGAAAACCAAACGTGCTGCTTCTTTACTTGCTACCACATAATCGGTTATGTCTTCTTCCTTTTATTCCATTACTTCGAACCAAAGGCAAATTGATTAAACTGAGTGTCGAAGAAACACTGAAAAGAAAAGAAACGCATTGAAATTGGCTATCAACCAATAACATGATCAAAAAATAAAATGCTGAGCTATGAACTCAGTAGTGGAATCAGCTTTTCATGGACAATGATGACAACGAAGTTTTATTCAAAACTGAATTGATACGCCAAGCTACGGCAAAACTTTCTACAAGCTATACTGAACTTCTGACCAATACATGTGCGACATCGGCGCGCTTTGCCTCCGACGTAGAGCTGAGCTAGTTTCCAAACTGACATCCCACACAGGTCTTTACGACATGGACTGTCCCGCGCGAGTGAGCCTGCCCTTCTGTGTCCCCTCCTGTCAGACATGCAGTCCAGCCGACGGCTACACCCAGCCGCGCACGTGCTGCCGCCTGGCCGGCGCCCCTCCCTCCGACCGGCACAGACCGCCGTCCGGGGCCTGACCCCGTCTGGACGCATGTCGCCGCCCGGAACCTCGCTCTGGCGGTCACAGGCTGTCCCAGCCGGCGCCTGCGGGCCGTCTCCGCGGCGCCGCACGCCTGTCGCCGTCACTCGGCCCGTCCGCCCCGCTCCGTAATGAGTCGCCGAACAGCCTGCCGCGTCGCGCTTTGTCTCCCGCGCCGCCATTGTCTCGCGCCGCCGGCGGAACTAATGACGGCGCGCCGCGCTGTTCAGGTGTTGCCTCCTGCGCGCGGATGAGGCCGACGCGTTATGAAAGGTGGCGGCGAGTTTTCCGGCCCGGCCGGACGCATGCCGCGCCAGGCGACGAGACGATGCTCGGGAGCCAACGATCGATCTGACAGCATGATTTCAATTCATCGGCAGTGGACGATGACAAGATGAATAAATGTTGGTGATTATCGCAGCGCCAGGGGCACTCACGAATA
The DNA here is from genome assembly GCA_030062745.1 of Capitulum mitella. Classification (NCBI taxonomy): domain Eukaryota; kingdom Metazoa; phylum Arthropoda; class Thecostraca; order Pollicipedomorpha; family Pollicipedidae; genus Capitulum; species Capitulum mitella. The sequence continues at coordinate 4,279,574 of CP099841.1, read as the reverse complement.
TGCGCAGAAAAGTGTTATATGTCCTCACTTTGAACGGGCGAAGTTCGTCTGGATCGCGTTGCAGTTAAAGTGATGGGCGGAGAAAGGGGTTTGCAAAGCATGCGTTGAGGTGGAACCACTTAGTTCCAAATGCCAGTCTTAACTGAGCATTCAGCTAGAGTGGGATTTGCATCTATTGCAGCACAATGTGCGAAAGTAGCATTGCACGAGGCTTGTTGATACATGGTCTTTACTCTGGCTTGCATTAATTGCAAAGCCAGTTGTGCTTTTTCCTGATCTGCGTCATCCTACCGTCTTTAAGTTTAACTAAGCCAAAACGCCTGCCAGGGCCCGGATTATTCACCTCAGGTCTCGCTAGCTTCGCTCGCTCGGTGTGACACTGCCGTTGTTACATCAGCCAATACGCGCCGCTGCTCCGCACGCTGCCGCTCCGCTCTTTACCTCCGCAGCAGCACATAAACTAGCCCTCTCCCGGGCAGAGGAGTGTGTCGTAGTGGCGACACCGACGCTGCCGTCCTCCAGGATCGCTGGTGACCTGAACGTGGAAATAGCATAGTCAGCCCTCAGAGCCGGCAACGACGGTTGTGTTTCCGTCCGCGCTCCGGATGTCTGCGTGCCCGCTGCAGCTCCTCCTGATGCGTCCGATTCCGTCGGGCCGTCGTCGCTTCCTCCCCCGTCTGCCCGTCTCCATTTGCTGCCCCCGCCTCTGTCATCCCCCGTCCGCTCCCGCCTGTGTGTCTGGTCTGCCACTACCCGTGTCGTTTCGTTACGCCTGCCTCTGCCGTCCCTTGTCTGCCTCGCCCCGCGCCTTGTTTCCTTCAGATTGAGTTTAGTCGCTCTAGGCTATCCTGTCGCTCGCGCTGAGCAGCTTTTTCATAAACTGCACTCGTGCCATTAAGTCACCTCTTCGTAAATAAAACCATATAACAAGTAGACGCAAACTTGTATGATAACTACATACATAAAAAGTAGTGGGTAGCAACGGCCTGTTACGATATGCAAGGTCAAGGCAGCGCCGATACGTCTCTTTTAAATTCAGTTAACAAGACATTTCGGCGACCCAAAAAAAACGGCGGGGAAAGGTAGCGCCAAACAGTCTCGGCAGAAATCAGTCGGCCATTAGGAGCGCCAACTGTTGGCGGCGCCCGGCCGCGAGAGGTGGAGGCCAGAGGGAACAACCGACGCCCATCCATCTCACCCGGCTGGCATTGCGCTCCTGGGAGCACCGTCAGATGGCGGCGCGACGGGGTCCGTCTCCCCTCCCCCCAGACAGGTCAGACCGGGCCGGTGGCGACTCGCAGACACCGTCTAACTCGTCTGCGGACGGCCACCGCCCTTCCTGCCGCCCTAGGCGACCGGCGGGATCGGCATTCACAGCGCCGCTCGGTGTCGGCCGCCTGCTCACGTCTTGACGCCGAAAATGAGTCTGCGAGGCAGGGCAAGGCCGGGACTGCATGTGCAGCGATCCACGCCCGTCCCACGTGACCTGAGGACTTTGTTATGCTGTTTGCAACAGGGCGTAGGGGCCGCGGCGGGAGGCTGCCAGAAATTAGATAAATATTCACCCCAGAAAATGGGAGGAAATTAGTTTCCCACGGGACTGGCTTATGAATAATTTGCCTGGCGGTTTCCGGCATCGATTCGATTGGCCGGGGGGGGGGGGAGGGGGCTTGGCTCAGACGAGCCGAGAGGGCGGCTGAAGGCAGTCAGAGGCGCCGTCTCAGAGCTGGAATGAATTTTTAATATCGCCGGGAAATGAGCCGGAAAAATCGACGAGCCCCGATCTGCTGCGTCAAGCCGCCACAGAGTGGCGAAAATCGGGGACAGTTCGAAGAATTGCTGCGTCGGCAAGACGCTTGATCTTCCTGGTCAACATCCCGACGACGTGCCGAACACAGGTCTCCGGTAGCAACAAAGCTGGCTGTAGATGGGAGTTACAGGTCCCTGGCTAAGCATAGCTGCTATCCGTTCGGTAGCCGAGGAAAGCCCACATTTTTGGGCGGATTTTTTATACTTTTCCGAGAAACGACTAGATATCGGCTTATCGTTCCGTCATTATGGACAGGTTTTGAAGGAAAACAGTCAGAGTCAATAAAGAATAAGAGAAAACCAGCTAAAGATGAGCAAAGTAACGTCGTGAGTAAATGCTCGTGGAACCAGAGATGAAATTAACTTCTGTCGATTTTAGAGCACGGCCGTGGCACGATTAACCCGGCACCGCATGGCGTGTTTTTAGATCTGCGACCGCCTGCGGGAGGGGTATCAAAGAGGCCACCCCTGTTTTCTTAGGACCTTACCGTCGGATCTGAAACGATCTACCACCAACTAATAGTCTTGAGTCCTGCGATTCAGGAAATACCATGTCAGCCCTGGTCAAGTAAGTGATAACGTCATAGATTACGCAAAACGCATAACACGACATTGGAGAAACTGACACCGGTTCGTACATCATATCATCGGCAATACTGGTCTTAGAGCCTTCAACTGCGTAGCAAATGAAAAGTCACGATCTTATGATTCAGAAGCGCGCCAAAATGAAAAATGTCAGGTCAAGGTCAGCCTAGGTCAGATGAAACACCTATTGGTCTTACCTTACATGCCAAAGATCGATGATTACTCGCAGCCGTTTTGATGCACGTAGCAAAAAGGAGGGACGTGAAACCGTCTGATGATCAATTTTGCATTGCTTCTTTTTCATCCAGTGAAGTCCATTCTAGGTCAGGTCAGATAAGGTTGCATTATTCTTCCTGACAAAGAGCAATAATTACTTGATGGAATTCTGAACTGCGTCGACAACAGAAATGAAATGGCTTATCACGATAATAAAATCTGCTCTGTCTATTCGTGACTGGGTCAAGGTCAAGCCAAGTCATGGCAGACAGTCATTTCATTTTCTGATTAGGAACAATAATTGCTCTCTGCTACTGCTGAACGATCTTCCACAGACAATGCTGTATTTCTGTTTGTCTTGACATCAAACTATGACATGTTCTGACCTGACATCACGCTGCATTTGGTGAACCTCGCTAAGATGCGCATATAGATTTGCTTGTCTGGCTTGAACGATGGGGAAAGTCAGCGGCCATCACATCATCACCCATAATGCAAATTAGTCCGATTGTCATCACGCATGTGACCTGGCATGACCTCTCATGTTGACGTGTCACAGTTGTATATCCTTTTTGAGACCGTGTCCTATGTAAATCCAAATAATCTATGTATTATGTTCGCGAATATGGAATATAATATTATATTATTATATATATATATCATAAAATATAGTAAATAATGAAAAAACGAAACATGTTCCTGCGACTGCCCGAAGAGACGCAAACATGCATACAAGGGTCCATGTATGATGTCATATCTCCATAACTTAACCTGGCATGGCAATGGTTTTGATGTCAAAATATGTAAACTTGATTGGTGAGCACGTAATGGAACTTTGGTTGGATTGCCTCTAATTGTTCAGATGTTATTCACGAAAAACCGAGGGCATGCCCTATTCTTCACCCCCAGGCGGTGCCGGCTTAGCATAAGCACAAGTTTGCAAACGTAACGTAAGGGCGAAGTACCACAGTTGGTTTGGAGTTGTTTCTTATTGTGAATTTCAACAAGTGGGTTGTGGGAAAAATTGCGTATAAAATCTTCACTTCATATGTTGAAGTCTCCACAAACTGATCTTTTGCACTTTTGGTGTCCTTTGCTTTTCTGTTTCCCTCAAGATTGCGAACTTTTCATCATATAGTTTGCATTCAGTATGTTCCCAGGCTTACGTCTTTCCGCTTATGCTATTTTCAGCTTACCATTATAACAGACACCAAACTTTTTTGTTACTGTAGTTGCATCAATGCAATAACCATACCATCAGCGACCGTTGGCTTTTGAACAAGACCACTTTGCATTTTGAACGGAGTGAATAATCTTTTACGCTGCTCAAGTTTCTGAACAAGTACTGCTTGGATCAAATCGAATTTCGACATTTGTCGAAAAGCAAAACCTTTAACCCTATTTCCGGCATGGGGGGGCGGAATCCGCCCCCCTCGGGTTTTTTGCTTGCCAATTCTAGGCTTTTTGACGCAGCTTCACGAAACTTGGTGACTTTTCCTAGCTATTCTTTCTACGTGCCGGGACAAAATTTTACAATTCTGTTTTGCACAGGGGCGGAGCCAGGCAACGTTTTTGGGAGGCACCTCATGCCATTTTTGGCCATGTTAAGGGTAAAAGGAAAATGTCTGCCAAAAACAGAGTTTTTAAGATAGAACTTAAAACTTTATATGGATGTATAGCTAAATAGTTGGGCAACGTACAGACATAGTTTTGTTTTCCTGAGGTCATTTTACAAGGTCAGGTCAAGGTCAAAAGTCAAAATTTGCTTTTTTGCTATAATTTCGAGGCCGTTTTTTCAAATGCCAAACCCAGAATATATATGACGTAGAAGAATGCTTTTTACTTGTGTACCAAGTTTTAGCTTGATATCAGGTCGGGTCACGGAACTATGACCTAAAATGTCAGTGCGCGTACCCTATATTGCAATAGCCATAAACCGAAATTTTTGAAATAGAGTGAATTCAAATGATTGAAAACGTTTAAAGACAATATTAAATGCACAGGAGATCATTCCAAGTGACCCCAACGTCACTGGAGGTCATTTAAGGTCAAAGGTCACAAGTTGATCTGAGAAACGTGTGACGATGACAGTTCCCCTTTTTCATGTCCCTGGCACCGCCTATGTTAACATTATACAAACATTGTAATGCGATTTGTACTTCTTTAGTATAACATGACTAGCAGAAGCAAAAAAGGGTGTTTGCCTCTTTTGTTCATCCAGTTGTTAGGAAACTAATCCTCCTATTTTTGAAACCCTGTGAACGCCCATGAATTTTCTCAAAATTTCAGATTTGGGGACCCATGGTAAAAGCCCTATTCATGATCTCTCGATTCATGCCAGTTTCATCGAAATCGGTCCATAAACAACGGAGTTATAAGAAGTCCAAAAGTACCCCCATTTTGACATTTTTGCCCCCCTGTATCCACAAATTTCAAAATTTTGAAAATTTCTTTTCATAAAAATGTAGTTCACGTGACGGCAAATCGATTGCCGTTTGTTGCGATAAAATCGGACGAGTAGTTCTCGAGATCTCATGGGGGGCCGAATCCGCCCCCTGCCGGGAATCGGCCATACCGTCTAGCCCCCCGGGAATAGGGTTAAGTAGTGAAGGACGATGGAAATACTTCTACTTAAACCAGAATGTAGAGTGGCATCAATCGGGTTACATGCGAACACAAATGAGAAAACTAAGTTTTCGGAAGGCTGCACAGGAATATTTGTCAAGTCAGGATCTGAAATTACCTAGAAAGCTGGCGTATGTTAAAAGTGCGTTTGAAACATAGCCAACACTTTGAAGTTGTCATAAGGATTACATACCTTCAGTGTTTCGTGTGGTCGTAGCGTGAGGAACCATGCCTGAACCAATAAATAAACATTTTGATAAGCATGCTGCATGGCGAAATAGATAACTGATTGCATAACACTTTAAAAGCAGATCAAATTATATAAGGGCAAGGGATAAATAATTATTTGGTGCACTCTTTGTCCTAAGACCTTTCCAGAATCGTACTTTTGGGGTTAAGAAAATTTGGGAATGTAGCTGGACTGTTTTCAAAATAACGGACGCCATTAAGCCATCGAAACCTTCGTTGACCATGACGAAACGTGAAGTCATTCCGAGAAGCCGAACGGCAACCGATCCGTCGGACCACGCTGCACCACGGCCATTAGCCCCGGAAGTCAGCCTCGCTGATTACCACGGGCCGGACGCTCGCGTGCGATCGTAAGCCACCGCCAGCGTTACCCGAACGCAGCCCGTCCCGCAGACCTCACCGAAACGTCGGTGGGTGCCGGTGCGCCCGTGCCGTCGCATCGACGACGCGGCCAGGGCCGACGGCGGCCATCTGGCGGCAGCCGGAAGTCGGAAACTACTGCCGGAAATGGCCGCCGCTTGCCGAAAAAGTTTGTCCTCGCCGGACTATCGGCCGGTATTGGCTCCGTGGAGTCGGCGGGCGCCGAGCGCCGACACACTGCGCCTGGACTCGAAAAGCCAAGGCTGAGCTCCATCCGACGAGGCGAAAGGTGATTTTTCAGCACGAAAAAATGTTCCGCAGGACAAACGTTTTGTCAGTGCTGAGTAAAACTGACAACATGGTCACGAAGTAGCCATAGTGTGAACAGACCGAACGGTCTGGCGAAGCGACATTATTCAGAACTGAAATGTTTGGTCAGACCGCCAGTACCCTGATAGATGGCCAATACGCAGCTAATGTCAGGGCATTACACGAGGAAAGGATCTCCATTACCACAATGAAGGGAGGACAAGAAAGTGGTGCATGAGGGATACCCGCCAATGGGAGAGGGGAACAATGAAGTAGCGTTGGTAAGAATAGAGGTACCGCTCCAGCCAAAGGGAGGATGAAAAATGAGTGAGACAAACGTATTAGTTTTCAGAGTGAAGAAGCACAAGGAAGGAGACCGGCGGCATAAGGTACGCTACGGAAGAGCAGTCTTCGGCACGAATGGTGGTATCAGAGGGTAGCGTTTTGTCTGGTTCCGATTTTTGTAATAATTCGTGACAGCTAACATGACTTAGTGGTACCCTGATTTCCAGTAATTCTAAGTCAAACGCCGGCTCAACAACTGCGTAATGCCCGGTTTTGTTCCGGCATTTTCTCTGCAAAAAAAACACGCTCTAACAGACCAGCATCTGGACTGGCGAACTGTTAAGATTCTTGGTGGGTAGCAAATCAGGTGTAGCAAAACTTGATACTTGGTTCGGAAAAGCTGTCAGGCTCCAAATCTGTTGGCCATGCTTTTGTGACTGGTAGTTTTTATTGCTTAATTTACGTCACTGTTATTCAGTTAGCATGTGTGGACATTTTCAAAACGAATCTTTGGAAAGAAACAACGGTGAAAGAGGAAAACAAGAATAACAAATCAGAGACATGCTTCTGTGTACTACACAAATGGACTCTGTATCAAACATATTCCTTTTCAATCGGCTATGGGTTTCAACGTTTTATGCGGTTTAGCCAAGTGCCGAGAGGTATATTGGTAACAGGGCGAGAAGCGGCGAAGTACGCTTACTGCGCGGTTCCCCCATCATGAACTCCGACTTCTCTGTCATTTAGCCATGCGTGGCTTGGAACCGAGAGAGTAACTCGTAAATAAGCGGATCGACTGAATCACTGCTTGGTGATGCGCCGCTGCCGGAAGGGCCTGTCCAGTGATGAAGGGCTGCGTTACTGATGAGCTAGGTCCGCGCGCACCGCCGCTCCGGCAGAACCTTTCCAGCGACGGACCATACCGAGCGGGCCACACTCGGTCCTCGCGGGGATCGAGCCGCAGGTACGGACCGCACCAGGCGGGCCACATGTGGTCCTCTCGGATATCGAGTCGCGAACATGGGCCACGCCGGGCGGATCACATGTGGTTCTCTGGGTGAGTCTGGCAAAGGACAGGCGGCCGCCCTGAGCGGACCCGTGTCGTCCTCTTGTGTGTGGACCCGAACTATGCGTCAGGTGTTCGATCGTTTCCGACCGTTCTTCGCCGTGACTGGCTGGTCGGGACCATGGCAACATGACTGCCCAGCGCCTGGCCTGCGCCGTGACCGTCTCGGCGTCTGGCTGCCGCCAGGACGATTTGTCACGGTGAGGGATGTACCGTGATATCCAGGACGTGATCGTTCAGCCGCTGTCGGCCGACGAGACGACGATCCTCTGACGACGATTGGATCCCCGTGATGTGGCCGCGGACAGCAGCCAAGTGCGGCCTGAGGGATCGGATTTCGCGGCCTCTTCGTCTCGTGGACAGGGGCGAGATAAATCGCCGCCGACGTCGTCTAGCCCTGTAGGCATCGCTCGGCTCCGCTCCGTCAGCCAGGTGATGTCCCACCGGCAGTGGACACACCACCGGACACTATCCAGAGAGCATCGCCTCGGCGCGGTCCGGACATGATTCGGTTCCGGACAGCGGCGGCTCGCGACACGCCGAATGACGGGCGTTCTCCGCCCGCAATCCGGACCGGCGCCTGTCGGCGGGGCAGGCGCCGAGCTGTTTGTTCGCCGGTCTAATTAAATAACGCTCCCCTGCGTCCCCCCCCCCACCGTGTGTTCACCGGGGAGCGGGGGAGATCGACGGTTCTCATTCCGCTGATGATGGTAGTGTCTGCAGCGGTTGTCAGACGGCGTGTCGGCAGGATCGATCACCTGGGCGAGGCAGACGCTGTTTCCAGGTCAGATCACGCTTAAAAAAGCGGTCGATTGAGTTGCTCGGCGTTGATTGACCACCGTCGACGTAGCCAGCCGTTGTGTGCTTTTGTAAGACGAGCAATACACGTCGTGAGCTCTTCAGCCTTTATTGTTTGTTATTGTTCAGTGGGTCCATTGTTCTTGTTCACTGGCCAGACGAGACATGTGTTTATTTCGCTTGGAGACAAGAGGATATTGCCCAACGAAGAAATCACGCATACAACATGAACCAACGAGCACAGACAGCAATGCAGCCGACAACGCAAGGCACGCACAGAAGACCACGGAACGGAAACGAGCAGCCGAACAGAGCAGCGTGGCCGGTTTCAATACCTCTTCTGGCGACCGTAGCCAGATCCCTGGCCGTAGCCGTGGCCCCGGTCTGCGGTCGGACCATTGCCCCTCCTCACGTTACTGCGACCCTCCTCCTGCCCGTAGGCGTCGACGAACACGGCCTCGCCCTCGTACTCCAAGTCGGCCACAAAGCCCGACTCGCCCTGGACCGAGTAGGAGACGGTCTGGACACGGCCGTCGGGCAGCAGCACGCTGTACTGGCCCTGCACCTCCTCTCCGTTGGACTCCTCGGCTGCGCCGAAGTCGTTGCCGCGCACGTCCAGCACGTCGTAGCTGAACGAGTACGGCTGCGGAGGGAACGCCTGCTCAGCCTGGCCGTAGCCGCCGTTGGACTGCTGGCCGTAGCCGCCGTTGCTCTGCTGGCCGTAACCGCCGTTGCTCTGCTGCTGGCCGTAGCCCCTGTTGTCAGCTGGCTTCAGACTGGACTGGAAAGGCCTCCTGCGGGACTGCAGACCGTACCCAGAAGAGCTGGATGAACCATACTGCGGCTGAGCGCCCGAGGGGGCGCCGTACTGCGACTGGGCACCCGACGGGGTACCGTACCGGGACTGGGCACCCGGCGGGGCGCCGTACTGCGGCTGAGCGCCCGACGGGGCACCGTAGCCACCAGCCGAGCCGAGCCTGTCGGCGGCAGCCAACACGACGCAGGCAGCGACCACAAGAAGCTTCATGGCTGTCTCACGGAGCGGCGGCAGCAAGGTGTGACTTCGGTCTGGCAGACGGCGGCTATATATCCCCCGACTTCTGAATCCTTGAGCAATCCTGCTTCATTTTCATGCATTATTCGGATTACACATTTTGCGTCTCACGATGCAGACAGCTGTAAATGTATCCATTCATCGGGCATGTCGTTAAGCATGGTGTTTCCACACATCCCTCATAGGTCGCTGCGTGCCTTGAACGGTTCATTTACCCTGCACGGGACCCTTTATCGTGCGCGAGTGAGATGGCCCATTGTCTGCTGGCGCCGGAGGTGAGCCATTGCTTTGCTGCTCTGAGGCCACGCTTGTCGGGCATGTCGTTGAGCGTGGTGTTTCCGTGACGTCACTGACGACCGGGCGTGACGTCATAAGCGATCAGGCGGTCCGATCTCGTGGCCGATAGCCAAGATCGGGAGGGAGATAGGAGACTCAATTGCCCAGCATAGCCCGTATGGGGCCGAAAGGCCCGTAAACTGCAAATCGGGTGCATGTCACAGATTTATATTTCACATCAATGGGTTCACGAACTTTATACATATGCAATGAAACCCATGGACGTCCACAAGAGCATATGAGACGAGACACCGTCCATGAGCATGGGCATTATATGTACTCACACGCAAAAGTGTCGTAGAACATTTTTTAAATCGGCTCTCGGTTTGCCGTCATATTCTTTGAAGGCAGACCAATAAAACAGCAATCCAGCAAAGACATGAAATAGCAAAAGCTCAGCACATGGGGTGCCAATGTGGTTTATCTAGTCATATGTTCCCAGACTGACTTAATAGGCATTGAAAATAATGGTAAATGCTCGCTGCAGAGCAGACTACTCTGCTTCCCCGAAGCCGGCCGTTACTCGGTCTTAATGTCTTCTTTCTTACCTTCTCCCAACGCATGAAGATGGCCGATGGCCGAAAAGTCGTGTGAGTGCTACACTTCTGTCCGTGATCTTCTTTCTGCAGCCTGAACCGCACCGACGTCCGTCTTTTCATCTTTGCTGTTCTCGTCCGGGAATAACTAGAGTTGAGGGCACTAGAAGTGAGGGAAAAGCAAATAACCAAGTACAATAATACCGTACATACAAAAGGTCTTCCGTAAATTGCATACGTCTTATTTGATCAACCTGCTTTTGACAGTAGGCTGAACTGAATATGGCCATGTGTTTGAAAAGTTGAGTCGCATAATGATGACCAGCGTTTACAAAGTGGTTTAAAAGGGGCATTTGCTGTATCGCTTTGCAGTGTAATTTTCTACAGCAAAGTGAGTGCGGTTTGTCTTGCCCGACTAATCGCATGAATCATGTGTATACTGAGGTCAGTGGAGGATGACTGGAGAAGACCGGCGCTCAGAACAAACGAATGAGACATTTCACCCAGTTCTGTTATTGTTAATACAGTAAAAGTTTCGACGTTGCTCCGGTCTAAATGAATCCCCAATTAACGTTAAAGGCCTAGAAATCTTGATGCCAAGTGGATCAAAGACAATCGTAACTCGAGTTTTAGCCGCTTTTTATCCATTTCAAAATAGTGCCTCGTGTGCCACTTTACAAGGGATATCGACAAGTTCTGGAAGTACTGACATTTTTATTATGGACATAAACGCCGCAACCCAGTAACCACCACGTTTTATCGGTACGCAGCCTTTATATTGGCTTCAATCTTGTCCTCGCCAAATGCAGATTAAGCAGCAACTCATACACTAGGACGCAATTAAGAGCAGTTGTAAAAGGTCAAACGCATTTCCTCGGCTCTATATGTCAACATAAATCGTGTGAAACTGAGTAGCTCACTCTGGAAATTGCAATGCCGGACCGAATTGCTCTAAACCAGTGATCTCGAACGGCGCTTTGTCGGCCAGGCAGCGCGATGCCGACCGTTCCGTTTCTGTTCATGAGAATGAGAATGGGAACGCTCAGTAATGGAGCTTTATTTGGGACTTAAAAGGACTTAAAATGAAGGCGTTCCAATCCGAAAAGTTGCGTAAATGCTTTAAGAGAATGCTGATGGCCATATCATCAGTTCCTCATACCTCACATCGTATTAGCCCCTTTGACCAAATAGAAACAATCTGTTACTCAGAAAAACGTCCCCCTCATATGGCGCTTCAGCCCCTCCTCGAGAAACGAGTCCCCTCTTTCCAACAAGGTCCCGGTGGTTCCAGAGCGGTGCGGTCCACCGGGGGCCGACCATGGTCCGTCGGCGGCCCGGTGACCCCCGCAGGACCAGGGTGCCGCAGGACCAGGATGCCGTCGGCCCGGCCGCCGTCAGTGCGCGCGAAAACGCATTAATCTCGGCGCCGGCCCGCCTGTCAGCCGGACGGCCGCCGACGGGCCAACTTGGCCCAACTTCGGCCGACTTGGGTGACGGAATATGAACGGCTGGACACCTGGGGGGAAGGGGGGGGGGCGTTCGGCTCATTTGTCGGCCAGCCGGCCTGGCGCGCCAGGTGTCCGGTCGATGGGCGCGGGCGCAGCCGCCCGCGCGGCCGCCCCGGCGATCCGGCGTCCGCGCGGCAGCCGAACGGAAAGTTGGATAATCCGGCGTCAGAAGTTCACGATAAATTGACACGCCGCCGCCGGCCCGCCCCTCCCGCGGCCGGCGCGGGCTCGCGTGGGCGCGGCCGCTCTCGTGACCGGCGGCGATGGCGGTAACGGCGGCGGCGTGGCGCGAACGAGCGCGGGGTGCCGAACATCGCCGCGTGCGCCCGCAGGGCAGCCACCGCCGGCGCGCGTGAGTAACGGCCCACCATCGGACGCCGTCAGCCGCGCTCCAGCCGCTTTGTGGCGTCATTAACCTGATGTGTTTACGGAGGTCAATCGGAAGTTTACGAGCGCGTTTCACCGTTCTAACGCCGGGTAAACCATGCAAGGCACTTTCTGACGCGAAGCGGCAGACCACTTATGCCCTGATCAATAACGCAGGGGTCCGGGACCTGAAGTAGGGGTCGGGGACCACCGCAGTGGCCGAACGTGAACCGCGCACCTCCAGGAGAGAAAGCCTTGTGCAGCATTTAAGAGCTAATGATCCTGATGGCAACGTTTACAGAAATATGGCATTTTAAAGATGTCATATTTCTACGTATGGACACTTTCGCGTGACTGCAGTAAGGGACTGGAACTGGAGCAGGCGAATAGGCAGTGCGACGACGTTTAACCCTATTCCCGGCAGGGGGGGGGCGGAATCCGCCCCCCCTCGGGTTTTTTGCTTGCCAATTCCAGGCTTTTTGACGCAGCTTCACGAAACTTGGTGACTTTTCCTAGCTATTTCTTCTACGCGCTGTGACAAAATTTCAAAATTCTATTTTGCTCAGGGGCGGAGCCAGGCAACGTTTTTGGGAGGCACCTCAGGTCATTTTTGGCCATGTTGAGGGTAAAAGGAAAATGTCTGCCAAAAACAGAGTTTTTAAGATAGAACTTAAAACTTTATATGAATATATAGCTAAATATTTGGGCAATGTGCATATGTAATTTTGTTTATCTGAGGTCACTTTACAAGGTCAGGTCAAGGTCAAAAGTCAAAATTTGTTTTCTCGCAATAATTTCGGCGCCGTTTTTTCAAATGCCAAACCCGGAATATATATGACGTAGAAAGATACCCTCTACTTGTGTACCAAGTTTCAACTTGATATCAGGTCAGGTCACGGAGCTATGACCTAAAATGTCAGTGCACGTACCCTATATCGCAAAAGCCAAAAAATGAATTTTTTGGAATAGAGTGAATTCAATCGATTAAAAACGTTTACAGATAATATTGAATGCACACGACATCATTCCAGGTGACCCCAAGGTCACTGGAGGTCATTTAAGGTCAAAGGTCACAAGTTTATCTGAGAAACGTGTGACCATGACAGTTCCCCCTTTTTCATGTCCCTGGCACCGCCTATGCTAACATTATACAAACATTGTAATGCGATTTGTACTTCTTTAGTATAACATGACTAGCAGAAACCAAAAAAGGGTTTTGGCCTCTTTTGTTCATTCCGTTATTGGAAAACTAATCCCCCTATTTTTGAAACCCTGTGAACGCCCATGAATTTTCTCAAAATTTCAAATTTGCATACCCATGGTAAAAGCCCTATCCATAATCTCTCGATTGATGCCAGTTTCATCGAAATCGGTCCATAAACAACGGAGTTATAAGAAGTCAAAAAGTACCCCCCATTTTGACATTTTTCCCCCTGTATCCACAAATTTCAAAATTTTGCAAATTTCCTTTTATCAAAATGTAGTTCACGTCACGGCAAATCGATTGCCGTTTGTTGCGATGAAATCGGATAAGTAGTTCTCGAGATCTCAGGGGGGGCCGAATCCGCCCCCCCTGCCGGGAATCGGCCATACCGTCTAGCCCTCCGGGAATAGGGTTAAACGGCACATCAGTTCTCTGAAGCCTTGAAGATCAGGCCATTGCGGACTTGCAACATTACGGAAATTATTTAAAGTGCAGTGAATTTCTTCGTGTCTGCTGTGTCATCACTTAGTCCCATAACATAGAACGAATCTATATTTCAGTGCGCCATAAGAGTCCCTGAAAAAAATTGTCGACGTGTTATCCCAATGAACGTTGAAGTTCTCAAGACGAAATGAGTGATAAAACATCATTCAGTTAAGACCACGATGACCCTTTGTAGGTCTGAGGTGTGCAAGCACGCATGAGCGCTCGATAAGTTTTGTATCGTGCTAGAAAATATCTTTTAATTCACCACCTAACCCAATGACTCCTTGTATTTCATCTGTACGATGCCACGGTTTGGTTTGTAAAAGATGTGTGTGAAATGCCAGTTATGAAGAGAAGCTTAGTTCGCCACCCGAAAGTGCTAAATGGTATGCATTGCAATTTTTTAAACATGTGGCCGCGAAAAGACCTATGGCATGAATCAAACTTGCATTTCGCCCTGGAGCAACTGAAGGATTGTTATGACGTCCTGTCAAGCAGGAGCATAAATGCTTGCCCACGTGCAGCAGCACTGAAACCAATGTCAAACAGATAACGAGACATTCTCGTGGTCTCAGCTTCACACAGATTCTCCACTGAACAAATCTGGAAGGTTCGTAGCAAATCAGGTTAGAGGAAACCGAAACATCGTCTACCTCTCGGCCCAACAGAGAAAACGGCCTATATGCTTACTGGGATTTACATGTCATGCACAGGGCCTCGTCTAAGGAGTTTTGACTGGGGGGAGGGGTGCTAAGGGAAGGTCTGCGAACTTAGTATTCCAGTAACACCTGCCTAATACGGTGGTGTAAAAATGAAATCACAGAAAATCCGCAAATATGTTGATATAGCCCGAAGGAGCAAAATTATCGTATTTGTTTAGAGTCGTTCGCTGCGCGGAAGTGGCCTTTTCAAACCAGTCATTTTTTCCCTTCAAACGATGGTTTTTTCTGGCTGTGCACTTTTCACGAGCCATAACCTCGTTTGAACCACACCAGCCCTACGTTTTTGTCCTGCCAGCTCAAAAGGTGCTATAGGCCATGTGAGGTGAAATATTAGGTCATTTCGCATATCAGTTAGCTCTAAGTTTATTTGATTGTGTGGTTTAAACAATCTTATGCCTAATGAAAAAGGAATTGCCGGGAAAAACGGCCATATTTAAAGAAAAATGGTTTAAAAAGGGTAAACTCTTCAGGAGTAGACCAACTTCGAAATACGGCAGTGTTGGTTTGGGGGGCATGGCTGCGTACAAGGTAGCCATGTTTTTTGGACCCTGTTTTTTTCTTCGCCCCTAGCCTACTACCTACCCCACCCGCTTCCCCTTCATAGTTTGAGTGTTCTGTTTGGGCTTCTCCAATTGGTCTCATTACAGCACAAAAAATGCTATTAGTATATCTTATTTCCATGCACTGCCACTGGTGATTTAATTGCACGAAAAGCTGATTAATGAGGCATTTTTGCAGTGATTTCGCATTTTTAAAAAAATGCCACGTCTCCGCAGAGAACTTGCTTCCGACTTAATAATTTTAAAAATTCCAAATGGCCTCCAGTTACCCAGACTTGCTTTGACTAGGGGCTGGCGTTTCCACTGCAGGGGCACAGCCCCCTTCTCAGTTAACAAGTTAGACGAGGCTCTGGTCATGCAGAACCAGAGCATATCTAAATAGGGATGTGAAATGGATGACAAATGAACCGGTCTGAGCTTTAATGATGAAAGGGGTGGCGGCGGAGTTGCCGAATTTCCACCATTTCTCGTATAAGCCCTGCGGCGCTGTTTTAAAAGAGTCGCTATAAATACGTCACTTCTTCCTTCTTGCTTTCACCCTCCTACCCACACGATTTCCAGTGTTCCGAGATCTTTGAAACCGGTAGCTCCCTTGGACTATGGCAAGAAATGTAGTTTGTCGCATCAGATGCTGCGATAAATTGTCCTTGTTGATGCCTCCGACCTCTCCCCTGGCCTGCAGCCGGCGCGAAAATAAAACATTCGGACCCACCTTAAATATTGTCTCCGGCATCAATCCTGCTGTATCTTACTGCTGTCCTGATCAAATGGCATTTTGATCGCCTCCAACGTCAGAAATTCTGGTGCCAAAATTTTTCACGTTGAGTCATAAATATTCATTGCAACAATAACTTTCTGGGGTCTATGTGGCTGGTTATCGATAACGTCAACACGCGCCAGAGTAACTATCCAATCGACAAAAGTAAATAAACATGCTTTGTTGGAGGGACATATTTCGCACGATGGGAAAGGCGGTTCCCGGCTTTCCTAAACGGGACGTCGGTCCTCTCTATCCTGAGCTTAACGACGCCCCGTGTGATGCGCGAGATGTAGAGACGCAGCGGCGCAGCGCTGCGCCTGGGGACGGGACGCTGGCGGAATTCGAATGGTCTCCGGCGATAAATTCCGAAAACGGCAACACCATCAATCATTGGCAACGCGGCCCCTCCCCAGCTCCATCCCATCTCAGCTCTGAGTGCATCGGCTCCGTCTTTACCATGTTCTCAGTCGGCATGTAGCCTCTCGGCTAACACCTAACTCTCGCTCTGCAGTTATTTCCGTACTGATTACTGCCAATGAACCATCCTGCTGTTTGCTTGCCTTCAACGTAGCCGATGCGTAGCCTGCCATCCATCTGAGGCTTACTCTGCCTGCCTGATTCCCCTCTGTCCGTGGCTGATTCCTCATTTGTCCCAAAGCAGTGTTCACACTGTCCTCAGCTGGTGCCAGGTCCCGGCCTCATCTCTTCGCGATATCATCATCAGTCCCACAGGCCTGGAGCGCTGTCAAATTCTCATCGATGCTCATGTGGGGAAGGCCTGCTGAAGCAAAGGAAAAGGAGAGAGAGAGAGAGGGAGAGAGAGGGAAGAGAGAGAGAGGAGAGAGGAAGAAGATCCCGTGATGAAGATTGGAGAGGCGGAGCACAGAAGCGCCAGTACCAGGGAGAGAGCGCTACCCGGAATAGGGGGCCCTGGTCGACCGGGAGGAGGGGAACGTTAACTCAGCTGAGAGGAGGGGGAGAGAGGAGGGAGGCAGGGGGGGGGGGAATGAAGAAGAGCCGCTGTTGGCCGCCCGCCGCCCCACTCATTTGCACATTGATTATATGCTAACTCCCATTGAATCGCGGCTAGGCAGGTCTGAGGTGGCCAAAGGGCCGACACTCTGCGCCGTATTTACTATGTATATGGAGATTATTCGGGCGTCTCCGGGGAGCCAGGCGCCCCGCTGCTCCGGTGTCGCCTCATTATCGACTGATGACGTCGTTAAGCAGGATGAAACCGCAGCCAGCGTCGGGCCGGTACCGGCGAGAAGAATGGGAGCTGCCACCCCACGCAAACAAGAATAATCACGGCCCCCATCGTGCTTCCTAACGCCAGGTCACGCTTTTGGGTCAGCTCCCTTTTTCCACTTTGATGAAGGTGTTAGCAAAACATATACGCAACGCACGCTCTACTCAAAATGTACAGTGAAAATGCTGGAATTGTCCGCTGGATGAGACATTTCCGTTGATGTTCGATTGGTTTGTTGAGCATCGCTCCAGTGGTTCATTTTCGGAATTTTCTCATCGTTTTTCTTCGTCCAACGCAAGTCGATTTAAACCAATTTCGTACGATTCGAAACCTGATCTCCCATCTGGCAACGTTTGCCTTTTTCCATTTCGAAAGATTTGGCGGTCCATTTTTAGCACGGTCGCCGGCGAGAGTCCGTGAGCAGGCGGCGAGGTGCGTCCGGACGGCGGCCTGATGATGCTATCACAACAGATCGGCCCAGCCATGCACAATGAAACCTCTCTCCAACTTTCCGGCGGACGGAGGGTGGACGCCGCCCGGCGGGTCGATCCGGCCCGATATGAACCGCTTTCAGAGCGACCGGTGATTGATCCCAGGCCGGCGTCAGGCCGGCCCGTCAGAATCATCCGATCAGATCGGGCACGTCAGCAGAAGGCCGCAGCGGTCCGCCGGGCGCCGTGGCCGGTCGGTGCGCGGCCGGCGCCGCCCGGGCCGCAGCATCACGTTCCGAGAATCAACTGGCCCTGTTCAGAACGGAGGAGGCCTCGCGTGGCTGTCAGAGTGCAGATTCTTTGATGCAGTGTGACTACCATGATTCTGGTGCGACCTATTCTTTGGACCGAACCATTGCCACGTTATTGTTTTACGCTGTTGATTATACATGCTATTTGACTAAGGTGTATGTGTTTGCCTATCTGTCTTTCTGTCTGTCGGGAAATCTTTACTTCGGCACAGTCCCAGACGGGTTAGCGGGCCGGTACGTGCCATTCACCGCTCGAAATGTCTCGTGCGCCACCAGCGCATCTGCCAATTTCCGTCGCTGCGGCCAGTCGTTGCCGCGTGCTACGCCCTACGAGGGTGACCTTTTTGTCCGCAGGGATAACACGTAAAACGGGGAACGCAGACAGTACCAAAAATCGCCTCTGTTTCGACGAGTTTTCTCGTCACCCACGAGTCGGATCGCCTCGAGACGCACCAACTTGAAACGAGAATTGAACGGGCAATCGCTTGGCACACAGTACGTTTCAATTCACGCAGCACGATCGTCTGTTTTCAGCCGTCCCGCCTGAAAACAGACGATGCACTCATTCTCGAACCTTTTATCGATTCCAATTCAATATCACATAGAGGCTCTTGACTTTTCGTAATGAAAAAAAACACATCGGCATGCAGCCCGTCCTTTTGTAGTTCATATCAATTCAGAACCACTGTATTTTACTGTAGCTTGTCTGTAATAAGTCGTTTAGTGAAGTCCTGCATGTCGTAACGCAAATCTATCGCGAAAAATAATAACATGCCGGCTGCAGTCGCTGACTAAGCTCACAGTCGAATAAAATGAATCGTGTACGCGCGACTCAAAACCTAGGATCCGCGTAGTCAGAAACTCGGCACATTCCATGGTCAAAGCAGTCCTGGTTTCAGAGGGTTGTCTCGGCCAACCAGGAATAGTGACTCGAAATGGATATCCTCTCAAAAGAAACTGGACAGCTCTTCGCATAGCACCCAAAGTGCGTTAAAGAAGAATGTGGGTGTGCCATTCAAAACTGTGTGCCAGAGCAAAATTGCTATTTCCTATGCTTTTCACCTTTTGTGTCGGACGAAGAGACAGTCACCAAGTTTGGATCACCAAAGCGAAATGCAAAATAAAATCAACTGCATTTAGAAACGGGATCTGCCATGCACAGGAGCATGCAGCAAGGAGTACGATATCGTCATTTATGAAAATTCGCGCCTGAAAGTCACAGACTAACCAAAGGTCTCAAAGCACCGGCGGCTTCAAAACCGATACTGTTTGAAACCGGCAGTTCAGTGTTAAATCTTGCACAAACCTTGCTTAACGAAATAAACAGCAAAACCTAGTGACATCCATTTCTTAGGAGTCTCAAGAAAACGCTGAATACAGTGCCATTGGAAACCGTTTGATGTTATGCTTTCTAGCGCGACGTGACCGCAGTGTTTCATACTTGGTGGAACTTTCCACGAACGCATGATTAAATCGTCGATTCCAAAAGCTTTTTTTTCATGAAACCTACCGATTTCGCTTTTGTTGCAGTTTGAGACTGTAGCGCATATTGCTGAAACGATTGAATGTAGTCATGTTTCTTTCCATTTTTCAACCGAACTAGGGCATTTTAAGCCAATAAATTGACAGCTCTCGAAAGCTAAACTTAAGGATGATCTGGAGGTAATAAACGCATCCGAAGTAATTTGTTGAATGTTCTGAAGGTGAACGGCTATACAAAAGCGATTTGATTTTACTGTTGCTGTGTTAGAGGCTTTGCGGAAAAGGGAATTGTTTTAACCGTTCCGGCAGCAGACGGCATTGTTTTTTTCCAGACGAAAGACATCAAATTTCGTTGTGGAGCCGTCCCATTCAATACCACTCGGCAATCTCTTCACAAGACATATGTTATGAAAACGTTCATTTTATTATCTACCACAAACAACAGCGGCATAGCACACTAACACGATGAGATGGTGAGATGTCGCTTGTTGACTTGCAGCCTCGCCATGTTGCATGGCCGCTGGATGCTCTCCTGCGACAAAGAAACGCTTGTAAAGAACAGAAATCACAGACGCAGTAAATAAACTGACCAATAATACGACAGCCACATGAAAATTTCTCAGGACGAATCGGTCAGCACATCCATGGCAGACAACCCAGGGGCATGTGCAGGACATCACACACATGTCTTCTGTCCACGAAACAACTGCCGCTCTTGGTAAAGAAACACCAGCCCAGACCGACCATGAAGCAAGGCCAGATAAGACCGTATAGTCCGTAGAATGAACGTATGAAAAACCACCACGAAAAACTGCGCGCAAAACAAGCTCTGTAAAATGAAATTCGTGTGCCCGCGCTAAATACATCGTGGCATTTTATTCCATCACGTCACTCACCGCTGATAACGTGCACCTGCACGTGCGCGTGCGCGGCGCTGGCCGGCGCGCACGTGTACGTGCCCGAGTCGCGGCGGCGCGCGCCGCTGATGGTCAGCCGCGACGTGACGTACTCGTCCGAGGTCTCGGTGACCCAGCGCTCGGCGCCCAGCTGTTGGCCGTTCTGGAGCCAGACCAGCTCCGCTGCGGCGAAACAGGACTCTGGATCAGCAGGTCGGTCCGAGCGACCAGGCGGCCGTGCGGACTCAGCCAGATCACACGTCGACTGGGTTTGTTACGCCTTCTGGGTATAAATACGTTTGCTATGTGCCAGGTGTCAGAAATAAGTTCAGCGTTACTTCTCATTCATATCATGTAGCGTTCGCCGCAAGTAGTCAACGACTGCCTGTCAGACCATGCCTGGTATGAAGTTGATATCCTGAACAACTTTCTTATCACTCTAATCTGCGACTACTCATGCACGCAGAGATATCTATCGGAAGAAACTCTGGAGCCTACTGTTTATGTTTTATGCGTATGTTTGTATTACCGTTCTACCATGATAATCGTGTTATCGATCGGAGCAAGCGTTTTTCATTGTCAAACTACTCTGCAACGTGGTAAACCAATACCCGTCTGATGACACTAGTGAAATTTCTTTCGCACGTTTCTCGTACATGCCACTGAAACAAGACAACTGTCAGATGAAGGCAATAAACATTTTGGTATAGTATCTGCCGGGCTCAGTCACATTGTTTCGACGTTACGGACGAGGCTAGTGAATATCTACCAGTCCTAGAAATATCCACCAGCGCATCTCAAATCAAGAACTCTTGCCACTTGCCTCCACCGCTCGTCGGCATGTTGACCACACAGGTCAGCTGCAGCGTGGAGTCTACCTTGGCGTACACCTGGCGCGGCCCCTGAATTGTGGCATATGCCTCTGGAAACGCAACAAACATATGGCCCACAAACTGGTTGAACCGGAGCATCTGCGAACCTGGTGTCATCAGGAAAGCATGACTATAACAATAGGATTTCACACATACCAGTCATCAACAACGACGTTTGGACCAAACTGTCAAATCAGTGGTCCCCATAAAAAAATCATCATCTAAGGACGTTTCCTATGTCCCTGCCCTTGGCTGATAAAAAAGGCGTCAAGCGAGGAGAACGGACGAAATAAGTGCATTGTGTTCGTCTGCCAGGCCTTTCAGTCTCGGCAAAGACAGGCGACCTCCTTTCACTGACAATGCGTATTCAAATGAGCCCTCCTCGTTTATGGAAATGGGCTTCAGGCTCTGCGCCGCGCCCAGCATTTGTGGAGAGCTTATCAGGTAAAAGACATATGAATCGAGCAGCGATTCTTCTAATGCACTGAAAAGAAAACTCCCGCAGTCCATACGTCGCGAAACAGGGTTCAGCTCGTCTGATTATGCTGTTATTACCATTGAAAACAAAAGTTGACTGGAAAGGAGCGTCACATGTTTCCGACACCGCGGCGGCTGGATTTTTCCGAAGATAATAAAATTCTATATTTGGGTTGCCTGGGATCCAGAGATCAGATGATGTTCAATATCGCAGGGAGCCATTAATCTCGTCGAGGGAAAACACGGGTTACTTCGCTGCCAAAGTCGACGGCCGCCTCAGCACCCAGCTTCGTGTTTTTATTATTCGAACTAAGCACAAGGATGGTATGCAAACTGTGCATTACACGAACAATGCATTGTGAGAGGTGTCATGCCTATCGTACCAATTGCAATGCCACAGGTTCAACCCTCAATATTGTGAAATGGCAACACTTGAAAAATGGTCCAGATATGCCGAAGTGCGTAGCGCTGGGATCAGAGTCCGTGCTAAACCAAGTCCCCGCCACGTGACTGTTTCCAAATATGGAGAAATTTCGTCCCAGGTGCCGGACCAAATGACGCTGGACGATCTTTATCTTGCCGTGCAACCCCACGACACGTCCGTTCCGTGACCGGCTGACCCTTTCGGTCTCTGGACAAACACAGGTCCCCGGTCCGGGACTCAAACCCAGTGACGCAGTGCTTACCACGCAACGGACCCTGTCAGGCTCCATGTTCACCAAGCGACGACGGCGACTTACTTTGATTTTCTCAAAAATGAAAAATGACTGATGGAAAATAGGCATTACGCTTGCGTCTAAACCGAGTGATTCGATGGACAGCGATGAGGTGCAGGCTCATCGAAAACGGACGGACAACAGACCACCTAGTGATAGCTCATCGAAAACAGAGGGACAACAGACCCCCTAGTGACAGGTCATTGAAGACGGACGGACAGCAGACCACCTCGTGACAGTTCACCGAAAACAGAGGGAAAACAGACCACCTAGTGACAGGTCATTGAAGACGGACGGACAACAGACCACCTAGTGACAGCTCATCGAAAACGGACGGACAACAGACCACCTAGTGACAGCTCATCGAAAACGGACGGACAACAGACCACATAGTGACAGGTCATTGAAGACGGAGGGACAACAGACCACCTAGTGACAGGTCATTGAAGACGGAGGGACGACAGACCACCTAGTGACAGCTCATCGAAAACGGAGGGACAACAGACCACATAGTGACAGGTCATCGAAGACGGAAAGGCAACAGACCATCTAGTGGCAGTTGGAGGCAAACGACGCCTGCCGACAGTAGGGAAGAAAAAGGGCGCATTTCGTCAATGCATAAGTAAAATGGTGCCTGCTTATTGCTCATTATTACAGCACGAGAGCAAAAAGAAGTTTATCCCGTGACCCTAACGTGACCTAAATAAAAATCTTCGAGTGAATTTTGCCATACGCGTTTTGTGAGAAAAACGAATGCTAAGCCACAATGCGATCTAACAAGTTTTGTTGGTGCACGTGAAAAAAACGTGAAAGTTATTTATATCCAGCACAGTGCCAAGGAGCGCACAAAAGAAACGTGATTCCAACTTCAAGAAGTCCGTGGCATTTCTGGGGAGGAGACGTGTTAGGGCCACATCACTCGGTGAAGTGGATGGTGAATCGCGCAACGCTCTTATCATGAGTTTCATAATGGACCTTAAGCCTGAGCAAGGAGAGTATTACGAGCCGACTTACGAGGAAGATGGTGCCCACCAGCGGCAGCTACGAGACAGTGACAATGGCGTCCGTCGGAGAAGCGGGCCCCTCTGGCCTCAGCCTGGGCATGTGTACATTCAACGCATGCGCGATTAGTAACGTGGCAGTCAACATTTCAGAATGATACCTGATTGAGTTCTGTTTCGCTAACCTTGTTGAAATACAATTTGAATGTGACCTGCTTGTCTTCGTTCATCCCATGAAAGGACAATGATGGACATCTCATGATCACCGACGTGAGGAAATACACATGCGCAATGGACAAGCATTGCCTTCGCCATGCGATAACGCTTCTTAGCCCTCGGCCGCACAAAGGGGGATGGATGGCACCCACCCCAGGTATTTTCTTTGATAAACATCAAGCTGTTAAAGACGGTGGCCCCATTTTTTTAGTAACTGCTTTTTATCCTTTCTGCAGGTTCCCTGAAAATTTCAAGTTTCTCTGACCTTTGTTTTGTTAGATATGACCTTGTTCTCGAGGGCATGTCGCGACCCCAAAGCGCGGTGTGCTGTAAAATGTGCAAGCAACGCGTCAAATGCACTGTAGATGTCATATTTGCTACTTGCTTTGCAAGCTGCATCCTACATGTATAGGAAATGTGCACTTAGATGCTACGAAAGCTCAAGGTCAGAGTCGGGGTCAAATAAGGTCACGAAGCATATTATATCTTGTGGAGCCGATTTGGTAGACATCTGGAACATGGGTTTTTGAACACATAACTTGATTCTGTCAACCACAAGCAACCAAACACATCAACAAACAAACGGACAAACAAACACACAAAGTTACAAATACAAAGCAAAATATTCCTTTCATTCTGAACCTTTTCTGAGCCCTCCCAGAGGTGGCCATTCAGAATTATCTTTCGTAGTGTTACATAACTTCCGTCGGTATCAGGTCATTACCTATGTTTTTAGGTCATGTTAGGTCATGGCCTGACTTTCCACAATGTGTTTTTTCTAGGTTAGAGAAGCAATGCGACATCATTTGTATATGTTTTTTGGGGACTTTGCAGCGAATATCCAATTGGTACAGTTCAGGGCGAAATGAGGCATTTCACCTCGGATGTCTTCGGTTGGCCTTGTTATTTTTCTGTCTTGCGGATGAACCTGGTTCACTAAAGCAATTCCAGCTGGATGGATTTACAAACAGACATCGGTACGTAACAAAATGCCTTCAAGCTAGTGTCGGAAGCAGATTCTGCTCAAAAGGACATATGCTGACCTGACCTGGAATGCGACCTAATGATCTCCGGCAGTAAAACTGCACGTCATAAGAACGACCAGAAGCTACTCTATCTGATTTAGTACCACAAATAGCTGTGCTTTTGCTGGATAGGGACTAATATGCGAGAAATCCCGTTTGTAGCGCAAAAAAGCAAAATATTTTTGTTTGGCATAACCCAGGTCAGGATTTGTTCTAAGCGGGCCATATCGGGCACCGTTGGATTGAACACACCTCAAGCAATCCGCTGGTCTATGTTGTGCGGCTCTATCTCAATTAGGAAATGAATGAATTGGGAGGAGGTGGTAACTAGTGTTGTTATTTTCAGAAAAATTCTAACCAATTTCCAACTAAGTTCCAAGGAGGAAGCCATGCGAGTGTGCAGGTTTGTCCGGGATCCAAGTCTGTCCAAGACAATTCAGATGTTTTTTTTTTTTTAATAACGCCTGCTTCCTGTTTTCAAACAGCCAGGACAGGGGCGTAGTCAGGATTCCGCCGGGGGGGGGGGCAAATCGGGTCAAGGAGCCCTCGTAACCTAGGGGTCCTCGCCAAGGGCGGACCCAAGATTTCGCCAAGGGGGGGGGAGGTGGAGGCGAATGGTCAGCGCGGGAACCCCACTTCTCTTAAAAAAACAAAACTACATCGTTTTCAAGGTATGAAAACGATGTAGTTTTGTTTTTTACCATATAAAATAACCGAAAAAACTCCAACGCGTCCCCTTATTCGAGGAAATTCTACGTTTTGTTCCCAAACAAAGTGGCCGAAATATTTCAAAAACAGCGAGATTTTAGGCGGTTCCCTCCCTCCCTCCGTTTGAAATGTCGTGTCTGTATCTGATCCAGGAGCCCGTCTGTCCCCCCATCCCGTAGCTTCTGGGGACTTTTTGTCAGCCTAGTTTAGGTTCCCTCTTGCAGTAACAGGAGCACGTTTGGTGGTCTCAGCCCGTCTGCCGCGTCATGACCCTCTAGTGGTCTCAGACTCCTTTTACAGTTTCACGTGTCCCGCGGGACGTCCGAGGCGCTCCTTTGGCAGTTTCAGGAACACCTCAGACAGTCCCAGGGATCCGTCTGGCAGTTTCAGGAATGCTTGAGCCATCTTGGGTTCCCTCCTATCGTCCCTGGGACGTTTTTGCCGTCTAAGGAGCCCCTCGGGCACTATAAAGGCCCTCTATAAGTCTTCCTCTGCCGCGATAGAGGACCCTCTGGTAATCCTCTAGGTCCTTCGGCCGTTTCAGGAGCAGTCTGAACGTCAGGTCTAGTAGTTTCAGGGGCCCCTCTGGTCGTCTCAGGGGCCCCTATTGCTAGAGACTTCTAGTCAGCAGTCTCAAAGGTCCCTCTCTGGCAGTCTCAGTGGACCCCCTGTGGTCCTGGGTACCTCTCTCATCGTCTCTGGGAAACATTTTTGCCATCTCAGGGGCCCTCTGGCAGTTACAAAAGACCTTTTGGCAATTTCAGGGACCCTGTGCAGTGTCATAGGCCTTCTGAACGTTTCCAGTGGTCCCCATGCATGTATCAGGGGTCTTCCTCTGTTACATGAGGTATATCTGGCAGTCTTTCAGGACCCCTCTAGCCGTAACAAGGGACTTTTGTTGGCGCTTCAGGGGCCTCTTTGGCAGTCTCAGGGGGACCTTGCCCGTGCCAGGAGCCCGCTTATTACATTCGGGGACCCTCTGGCCGTCCAGCGTGCCCATGAAACCCAAATACCGTCTCAAGTGGCCCTCTTCATCGTCTTTGCCTCGCAGGGGCCTTACGACCTTTTTGGCTGTCTCAGGGGTCATCTGCGGTGTACGGGCCCATCTTGCCGTCTCAGAAACCACCTGACTTTCCCGGGGGCCCCTAACAGCATCAAGAACCCCTTAAGGTTTCAAAAAGGCCAGCGCAGCCCATTTATGGCTCCTCTCGAGGTTGAGAAGGTCACCGACGAATCCCCGTTCAGGGGCCCCTCTAACTGGTCAGGGTTTCCTTATGCCGTGCTAGGCGCCCTCTTAAGTTCTTTCCGTCTCAGGTGCTTCTCTGGGAGTTTTAGCGGTCTCATGAACCCTTTGCCGTGTTGGGGCCCATTGCGGTCCCAGGGACCCTTGGAGAATTTCACGGGCCTTTCTTTCCATCTTAGGGGCCATCTTACCGTATCAGGGTCTTATTTACCCTCCCGGAGGCTCTCTGACTACATGAAGAACATTCGGCTTTCCATTCACAGGGGCCCCTAGGGACTCAGTCCTCATCTTGGTCGTCTCAGGGGCCCTATGAGTCATCTAGCGGTCTCAGGGACACTTTGCCGTGTTGAGACCATGTTGTGATCTCAGGAGCCCTTTGGGATCTTCAGGGACCCTCTATGCGTCTCAGAGGTCATCTAACCCTCCAGGAAACCTCCCTGACTGCATCAAGAGTCCATCAGGTTCTTGCAAAGACCCCGCGAAGCTCATACGGGATCCCTTCGGGGCTCCTTTTAAGTGCAATAGGGGCCCCTTCTCAGGCCTCAGGAAGGGGGGGGGGATCGCTCCAATTACTCCCCCTTTTGGATCCGCGCCTGGCCGTTGTAATCAGCGGGGTCCCATGTGGTTAAAATTGCTATCGGTTTGTAAAGGGGCCCCGATGAAGTGTAAAGGGGGCCCACGTTCGTCTGTAAAGACGACCGGCGACTTTTGTGGCGGGCGCCTCTTACAGGTCGGCAGGGACATCTTTATAGGAAAACAGGGGCCCCTGAATGATCGTTTAGGGGCCCCTGTTGGCCAGGAGTCACTGCCTGTCTGTAGAGGGCACGTTATCCGCCTCTAAAGGACCTCTGTCGACCTCTGGAGGTAGAGGCAGGAGCATTGTTCTAGACCGAAAGGAGGTCCCTTCAGTGGTTGACAGGGACCCTTTATGGGCCGACAGGGGGCCCTTACCAGACAAGCAGTGAACTCCCCTACAAGCTAGCAGGGTCCCCTAAACGTTCATTCAAACCACTGGCCTGTCTTCATAGTACACAAAGCCTTCTTGTATATTCGGAGTACGTCTTTTTAGGTTCGTAAGCCTTCTTCAAAGCTTAAAATACTCTTGTTTCGCTTCAATTGTCTGTTTCGGACAGTGTAAGACGCCCTGCGGGCGTCTCACGTTATCCAAAGAACTGGAGCCTTCGGTCCGGGGGGGGGGCACTCGGTCACCAGGGGGCCCCGCTTGGCCTCCAGGGGGAGGGCCATGGCCTCTTTGGCCCCCTTGGCTACGCCACAGAGTCAGGACTATATGTATTGCTCATTTTTTCATGAAGACGACTTACCGTCATGGTTGAAGGAAGCAGGTGGGATAAAATAAACATGTCCTCCAATTTTTTTTAGGCATGTAGCGCTGGCCATAGGGTGGAATGCATGGGTACTTTCACGACATCCCATAAACAAACATGGGAAATAAGAATAGGACTGACAGCATTTGCAGGTAAGTGTGTGTGATGTAACATGATAAAAATAGGACTGACAGCGCTTAGAGGTAAGTGTGTGTGGCGTAATATGATGACACGCATGACTGGGAACCCAGTCATTTTATATAAATAAATAAGGTAGGTTAAATGGTGGGAGGGAAGCAGAGCATAAATAACAATAAGCCAACCCATCTGCTGAAATTCAGTTACGTTACAAGACAATGTTAGGAGGAAAAGGTGTGTTTGCACCATGTGGCACATCATAAATGCCAGTTTGCAGTTTGCATGTGCTTTGGAATAGTTCTGGGTTATCTTCAAATTATTAGACCTGTTTCAGGTCCCCAGTGCTATGAGACAGTTGTGGGTCTTCCATAAGGGTAATGTTGTACCTATATTTCTGGAGTGCATGGGCAGCATTGCTGGAAAAACTGTCGTTTACTGGTGTCAATGAGCACTAAAAAATTTATACTCCAAGAAAAAGTTGTACTCCAAATTGGTCATTTGCCCCTCCCCAAAAGACATGGCTATTCCTACTCAACCAGAGTTTGAAGTTGCTCAGCGTTCTTCCCTTTCGCCCCCGGGTGATGGTTTAACATTCATACTCGGTCGCTCCGAACCCACGGTCAGCCGCCTTCCACCCCCCTGCCCCCAGTCAACGATTCAGCTGACGTACCACGTAGACCCAGGGAGCTGAAAACGGAGCCCCTGGATCCGCCCCTACTGGCCACATATGCTTGCAAAGCACCTAGTTAGTCCATGTTTCTTACATAAACGCATGACATTTTATACTTCAAAGGAGAATTTGTACTCCGACACCAGGAAGAAAAACTAGGTTTCCAACACTGATGGGGAGTCCCAGTAATCTCAAAATTGAGCATTGTGCCTGTGGGCGATGCAGGAGAAAATTGACCTAAAGCCTGGTTGAGGACTTTCATCACTTTCATAAAACTGCACTTGTGGGCCATCTGCAATTCATAAAATTGTAGTCTGATCTGTTCATTTGTTCTGGCAAATGTTTTGATGTTTGAAAACAAAACATCATATGTTTTGTTTTCCTCGGATATAATCATAGTATTAAAACTGTAACCAATGTGATGCATTCCATTTTTCACTTAGAAGTCTATAATGATTGGTCTGACCAGCAGTAGTCCTGTTTCACGTCAAATGCATGCGATGAGGATATGAGCATTTAATGTGTGAAATTGAATTTGGTATGCAAGATGCAGAAGCCAACCCAGCCATGGTGTTGAGTAACTGCCAAAATGATAGTTTTCTGTCATGTTTGGTGTTGAGTTTAAGAGTGGGATATTAAACAACATTTGGTTTTGTCGCATTTTTTGACAGTTGGCTTGCAATATGCTGTCCAATTTTTTCCGAGAAATAAGTGCCATGTCCGACCGATTCCCAGTTCGGAAATCAGTCAAAAGTCTTCGAAAAGTCGGAAATCGGATTCCGATAATCTAGTGGTAACCCCCCCAGGTGCGTTCTAGGATGGCGAAATGGTAAGTGCGGGAAGGGTAAACATACTTTCAACGGTCAAAACCAACTACAAACAAAGTTATTATCTACAATACCGAGGCGAAAGGGTACCTACCGACAGTGGAAGGTGAAAGGGCACGTGCAGACAAAGCAGAGACAAAAGGATACCTACCAACAATGCGAAGATAAAAAGCCAGGGACCGTTTTGGTTCAGTGTTGACCTGACATTCGTACACACCAGAATCTCGAGCCTGTGAACGAAAACAGTAGTCAGGTATAGATGACTGAATGAAGTGGATACTGACCGCATCAACGCTTGTGTTCGTTCATTGCGCTAGTGATGCCGTTAAGTTATATTCTGTACTACGAGAATGAAAGAATGAACAGTTTCTCATAAATACATTTTAACTGGGTATCAACCTCAAAGGGCTCTAGATGTAAAACCCTAGATATCGCATGTCTCCGTAAAAATTACAAAAAAAAAAACGTTTGATCAAAGACTTCGAACACATATCATGAAGTTCCATCACATGCATCAACACACCAGCACGGATTAAGGCGCAGTAAACCATACATGCATGTGAACAGTTTAACTTGAGCAACATATGCGCATTGTATTTGTTTTGCCTCGGAATGCGATGCGTAGGTTGGATAGAGAGAGGTTTTTCCATACCCGGTCATTATTGTAAAAAGTATCGGCATAAAAAGATGATGACGCTTCCTGCAGCTTCGTTAACAGCGGCAATCAAAACTCATTAATGGCACCCACAGTGTTCGACGTAAAAATGGGGCGTCGTGTCCATGTTGTAGCCAAAAGCCGACTAGTTTAATTGCAGCACCGCAATCTAATTGCGACGTCGCTTGGAAATGGATGACCCAGACTTACATTTCATTTCCCGAAAAACGGAAGGGTGGTTTTCAATTCTGCAGCAGTCTGGACAAGCGAATGCTCTCAAGTTACCTGCGCATATTTGACCAGGAGAGTCCAGTTTGAGGATCCCTCTCGATGTGCCACCTGGTACCGCGCGTCGGACGTGTACGTGAATATGTCCGTCGTCAGGATATGAAGGTCTCGCTTCCTGATCCACGACACCTGGAACAGAGATGTGTGGTGGGGAAAAAGTAGATGGCTTCTGCACCTCAATTTGGTTCTGCCATTACGACGCCCTCAGTACCATAGCGATATTACTTGAGCACTGTCTCGTTTTTGTGGGATGTGATAATGAATGCAGAAAAACAATCTGCAGAACACCAAACATATTTGTTTAAAACAACGACGTTGGCTGTCTTTTTTCTAAGTGACTTTCATAAACTACAGTTATTTGTTGCGTCGACGGCATGATAGCTATGACTGAACATGACGGAAAACTATCTTATAATGCCAAGGGATATTGCCGAG
Source organism: Capitulum mitella (assembly GCA_030062745.1). NCBI lineage: Eukaryota > Metazoa > Arthropoda > Thecostraca > Pollicipedomorpha > Pollicipedidae > Capitulum > Capitulum mitella. Next base: position 4,248,775 of record CP099841.1, on the reverse strand, counting down.
ATAAATTAAATGCCGCTCTCGTTGAGGAATAAAACTCAGGCAAGTATTTTGCGTTCTACCGTGTTTATATGAACGGTGAGATATCACAAAGCCTGGACCGGCAACACATAAATATGGATGGGCTCACAGTAATAAAACTGGGTCATGAAGCCGTTCGCCGTGTATCCGCTGCAGTCTGCAAAGGGATGGGAATCTGGCAATGCAATTTTGCAAGGGAAAAAACGCTCTTCCGTATTGCTTATTTAATGTGGAAACGTCTGGTAAAAAACTGAATTGTTCTGCGATGCGCAGATTCTGTGGCCAGCGTGCATGTTTCATCACATAAGATGCTTTCCGTGATAATAGCAAGCGAACAACTACGCAACGAAAACTAAGGCCCATATACCGTAAATAACTAGTCATTTGATGACAACACATGTCGCCATTCCTTCAGACATGACATCAACCGTAAAGACAGCCCCAAATCTGTTCGGGCTAACCGCCGAATAAATCACTCATATGGACGAGACTTATATTCTTGGAGACAAGTCAAGGGCATCGTCTCTGTTGCTCAAAAGTCGGCCAATGAACTGTCCAATTTCTTGAACAAGATTTCGGAGCGAAGCTTTTTCAGCGTTTTTCACGAGGAAGTCTTGAAAGCGTAACAATGCTGTGGAGGTTGTCGAATGTGTAGTGCTCTGCTGACATAGTGAGAAATTGTTGTACAGAGGACGTTTGGTTAAAAAAGATTATTTGCTGTTTTTTCCTTGCTATTGGTGGTTGAATAAAAAAGGGACCCCAATAAACCTCGGGGAATGAAGTGTTGCAAATAAACAGCCACGTTACAACTACCGTTACCTCGGTATATGTATCTTAAGAAGATGTTACCTCGGTATATGTATCTTAAGAAGATGAGTGTTTTATACTTAACCTGTATCTGTACCAATATGAATGAAAATTATGGAACACAAGCCGTCCTTGATGCTCCACTGCGATGGCGGTCTATTCCAAATGTGTCGGACAGCCTCATTAAAAGAATTTACATAAGTCGTAACGGCACGAGATACGACAGTTTCAACACCACCAGCACGCGACATAAAAATGCACGCAGCAAATGCTGCAGTACAAATTTTCGCTTGAATAAAACTTCATTAGATGCACGCATGCTTCGACTAAGTCAATAGAGCTCCACGTTCCGCCGGCAGGCAAGTGGGATGTTAATCGATGTACGGATGTACAAATAAACAAGGACATCAGTTAAGGCTTAATAGTAACGGCGCTAATATGGCGGGTTTCAGCTGACATGTTGATAGTGAGCTTTGTGAATGTCATTTACCAGCGACAGACGCATAAATTGCAAAGGCATCAAGGTCTAGGTGCCGCTTGAAGACAAGTCTCGTTTAACTGACCGTAATACCGTGGTCCAAATTTACTGAACACCGAATCTCGTTGGTACCCCAGGATTTTAACAAACAAGATATTTTGGCCGCATCAGAGCGAAAAAAAAACTAAATGGTCATATCGACATCATAAGAGCTGCTCCAAAAGACATCGCCAATTGCAGCACCGAATCACACGCACCACGTGAGCCACAGAAGTTTTTAAACGGACTGACCACGAGCTCTGCCTCTACGAATCATAACTTCGCGCCGCACAAAGGAAGCAGTTCGCCACATCACGGCCGGCATCATATCAGCACTGTGCCTCGACATCTTAAGGCATGTAAGCGCTACGTGGCCAGCCGACTGTTCGATGGGTGAGTCGCGATAAATTGAACTGCACGGGGGAGATCCCAGTGAAGTGAGACACGCGCAGCCCCGCGCCGCGAACCGTGAATGATGGATCTGGAGTGGGCTTCTTTGATAAACAGGCGACCCGGAAAATCTGTTATAAGTCCCGGGGGAGTCATGTGCTCCAGTGCTCCGCATCGTAGCGAGAAAAGCTCGTCTTTACTGACTTTATGTATCAGACGTAAACTGGTCCGCACAGGCTGTGAAACACACGAATGGTCTCAAACTTCCCCGAAATTCACGCATGCATTGGGCGTGTCAATAGTTTGCGCAACCCATGCCCGCCTCCTAGATTACAACTGTCATGAAGACTGATGTGCACCTTGCCATCAATAAAGTGCCAGGTGAATTAAATAAACAAGAACTATGCAATTCGGATGATCGCAATAGACTACAAACCGCGTTATACTGATGAATAATCGGACATCAAACAAGACTGCAATCGCACTGTTCCAACAAATCGGTAGCACAGGACACCATGTTAGTCAGCGTCAGCACCTCGTTTGGCACTCCGTACCGGAGAAGCCGGGCTGCCGCTGCCTGGACGGCCGACCTGGCACCGGCCACAGAGGAGCCGGCCGGGGCCATCGCTCATCGCGAGCCGCGCAATCGACATGCACCGCCCCTCACCGACCGGCCGACCGCGGCAAATACCCCCCATCGACCCGGCGCGGCGCCAGCTGCGACACGCAGCGCCGGCCCGCTCCGCCGCACGCGGGACGTGGCCCTGACGCGCGTCACGCGTCACGCGTCACGCGCCGCCGCGCCGGCCGGCCGTCGCTCACCGCCCGGTCTCCGAGGTCCTGGATATTGCAGAGCAGGCGCGCCGTCTGGCCGACGGTGGCCGTGACGTTGGCCGGGCCGCCGTAGGTCAGGCGCGGCAGGCGGGCCGTCGGAGCCGCTCCTCCGCGCTCCGCCACCGGCCCCGCCAGGCTCGCTGAAACAGACACACCGGCCGGCTGAAACGGGCCGTCGGACAGGCTGAAACGCACCCTCACACGGACTGAAACGGGCTTTCGGACCGGGCGTAACAAGGTGTCAGACTGGCCGACACGGGGTGTCAGACGAGCGAAAACAGAGCGTCAGACCGACTGAAACGGGCCGTCAGACTGGTTGAATCAGACCGGCTAAAACTGGGCGTCGGACGGGGCTAGAACAGGCCGGGGCGGCCAACTTAGACCTCATGTGCTGCAGGCGGAGATCAGACGATCTGAGACTGACTGAGCACAGATGGTCAGACCGGCGGTAGCATGGCGCACTGGATGAAACGGCAGGTCAGTTTAGCTATCCGCAAGAGGAGACTAATGTAGATCAGATTGCAGGAAAAATAAGTCAGGACGGTCGAAATTAGACTGGCTGTAAAGCAGGGCTGGGTCGTTTCGGTCGCCAGGCCAGCTGGTGACAGGTGAAAAAGGAAACGCCGCGCGAAGGAACGACGACGTCAGTCCCCTCGTCCGTCGCAGCGCTCCTGACGTCTGGCGCGCGAGCCCACGAGCCCAATCTCGGCCGGCGTCACGCTGCATGCAGCATCCGGCGCGGAAGGGTCGACCAGGATCGGGAGCAGGTCGGCTGAATTTGTCAGTGTCACGCCGATCATCTCCCGGCTTCGGGCTCGGCTCGCTCCGTCCTTCCGCCCACGTTCGAGGAGCAATCGACCGTTTCATTTGACGTCGAGGATGATCAGTCACTTTATCCGGATGCAGCAATGGCGTGGCGTTTTGGTTGAGAACAGGGTCGTGATGATGATGATTTTACTCGACGAAATGCATGATTTTCCATCGACCTGGACTGTCTGATATTTCCCACATGTGACATGATGAAAGTAAATGGAAAATACTGCTTGGATTACATCAAAATAACGTGTTCATAGTTTTGGGACTGCTCTTCCCGGCGGAATTGTTACTTGTCAAAACACGCAAGTTAGTAGCAAGTTGTACTAATGAGACAGGCAACACTCCCTGACGAAGCAACAGTCCGATTGTTATTTACATCATATTAACGCCATAAGGTCTATCTCGTCACCACCGTTCCAGTAAAAACATAGTGCGACCCGTTTCAGGTTTGGGACAGATTTTGTCAGCTGTCTCCACGCATGACTGGAGTTTTTTATGTCTGTGGGAGCCTGGCACCCACAGACCTTAAAGCATCCCAACAATGTGCTTAATTGCTTACATCTGCGTAACATTCTGGCATAGCACGCACAAACGCTTGATGCAAACGAGCGAAAGAAGTAGAATATTGAGATAGCAACAAAAATATTTACCGTGTTGCTCCTCGGCTTAGACTTATAAAACAGCGCTGCGTATGTCCCAGTCGTCACTAGCTGTAATTTATAAGGGGACCTCCCTTGCTCCCTGGTGTCAGGTTACTTCGTGTTACTTCGCGCGGCTGGGGCAAGTCCGTCCCTAGCGCGAGCAGCCTCAACCCACGGTCACGGGGCGCAGGGTGCCATCTGGGTCCCTGGTCCCGACGGCGCTTTAAAGATGCATTTGGGAAATTCCAGGAGGCCGCTGGGCCGGTGCGGAATCAGAGTCGACTCGACGTGTCCGCGAAAAGGTGGTGCGATGTCCTGGCCTAGCCGTGCGGCTCGACGAGCGAAGGTCGCCCTCTTTTGGTCCTGTGTTTGGGTTACTCATGGACTCCGCTGTTTGAGCTTTCTGCCAGTCTCACCTGACGGCAACTAGGTCTCGGTCAAAACAGAAACCACGTCATGGCAAATGAAGTAAAAACCGTCGAAAAGCAAATAAAGTGAAAAACCAAAAAAAGGAAATACAAGACAAAACGAAGATCTAACACTTCCCAATGAAATCAAGTATGAGTGACACGCGAGTGAAAATAATTAGGCGAGGCTAAACGTCCTTACTAAGACATTGCTCTAGTCGCTTTCTACGTGATGGTCCCATACACCTTATAAGGCGGTAATTTTTTTGTATAATCAGGCCTGGAGTCGGCTCGCAGAAGCTATTTCGCAATCACCGCCGTCTTTAATCTGCGTCCTGCAAGCTGAAATGAAAGCAGCCAACTTAGTCTTGACGGACTCGATCATTTGCTCTTCACCTAGTCCTGTCGCCTTGAGAAATCGCCCAAAATCATACTATCATCAAGACGTGACAAGGTCAGCGTCGTCCGACCTCAGTTCAGTTCTCAGTCAGACTGGTGCGAGGAACCAGTCTGACAGCCGGCTCGTCAGCCGTATGAAGCTTCATCCTCTGGCTACCACAGACTCCTGTCCACCGGTGGCCGGCGGCTCTCGCCCCTCATCGCCAGGTCTCTGTGCCGGCCATCGCAGCGCGTGGTGTGACGTTGATCTGACCCACCGGCGCGTGGAAATGGAGGCAGCAGGTGCCGCCTTCTGGACAGACGCCAAGACATGTATCACTGTTCAGTCCTCGCAGATTTAGGCTTTGACACACTCGTCATGAGTGTATGAATTTATTGTTAAATGAACTAGAGTCAAATAAATTTACGGCACATGTAAGGGTCAGCATGTGCAAAAAAATGAACGAATGAACCTAAAAACAAAGACGAACAACTCGTCATGAACCTTTATCGCCAACCGACGCCATTTTTATACCATATCAGTTATATGTTATCACGTCTTTATCAGCAACAGTACATCATCTCGCGAATCTTTTTTTTTATGATTTGTTTATTTATATAATTTTAATATTAATAATTTGCTTTTAAACGGGTGAGCGATGTCGTTTAATTGCACTGGCATACGTGCATTTTGAGTAGCTGAGTTTTATTTCTTACTCTGTTTTCCTTTCAACAAGTTTGGCTTGGCGCTCAGGAGAACCTTTTGTGGCAGAGTTACACAGTGGTGTAATAAATAAATGGAAAGAATAAAGGAATTGCAATTTTGGGTATGAGGGATACTGCATTCGTTTCATCAAGCTGTGCGCGAGTGTTTCCGTCAGAATGGTCAGTACGCCGTTGCCTACGATATCGAGAGAGCTATGATATCCAAACATTAGGTTTTCGCTTTCATGTGTTCGCGTGAAGAACAGCAAAACACTGAACAGCCCGGGGTGAAACGCCGATAACAGATACCAGGAGATATGAGACGAAGCGCCATGTTTGTACGCAGCCGTGTGATGACGCATCTGCTATAGCAGCACATGGTATATGAGAGCAATGCTAACTCATTTAAACAGCACCACACCAGTGCTCCTCAAATCACTGGAAACTCCAGTGTTTCAATGCCGATATTCAAGTAGGGCATGGATGTGATCAGCGGATCTCTCTCTAGTCTGTCTGTGACATGTCCACCCAGACTCCGTGATGAAGCGCGGAACCACCTGAACTCTGTGGTGTGCTGCCGCAGAGATTCTGCTGGACCCCTTGGTGCACTGCCGGTGGGAGTTGACTGGTACTCCATCGTGTGCTGCCAGTGGGGGCCGGCTGGACTCCGCGGTGCGATTAGGGGTGCGCCGCATATCCGGTCCGGCCGGATACCCGGCCGGATACCCGGCCGGATACTAAGGATTACCCGGTACCCGGTATACGGCCGGGTATTTCTGTGATCCGGGCCGGATATTTAACCTTCCTGAGTACGATCAAGACGTTATTCTAATGTCCGCCTACAAAACCATTTCAGGAGAAATGTGCCTCGTTACGTTGGATTGTCGATGTAACTGGCAGTTCCAAGATCGGTCTGAAGCACCACTTTTCCCTCTTAGTTTGGGAGGGTTGAGACATATTTTGCAAGAGTAGGACTCAAGCTCAAGGCCGTGAAATAACAGCCAGCATGTGCTCAGCAGCCCATTGTGTGACGTATTATCTCGCTATTTTTCAAGCATTTATCCTTCCCGAATTCTCGGATACAAATGCATTAACCCGGCACCTGGCGTGTTTTTCTGCCCGCGACCGCCTGGGGGTGTCTCCTTTTACCTCAGGATCTAACCGTCGGATCTGAACCGTCGATGCAAGAGTTCATTTATGACATTATATCTCCATGACCTGATCTAGCATGGAAATGGTTTTGATGTCAAAATATATAGAATTGATTGATAAACAGGACACTGAAAGTTTGGTTGGGCTGGCTTTAACGGTTCAGAAGTTATTCACCGAAAAGCCGAGGGCTGCCCTCTTTGACACCCCTCAGGCGGTGCCGGCGTTAAGGGACAATATTTTCAAGAGACTTACCTCAGTATTTGCATAGAATGCTTATCAAGGCAGGTATTCTAGTACTACCAAGGCGTTTTAATGGCATTCTGCGTATTCTGGAGCCTTTGCTCATTGGTGTAGCCTCTGCGGGTGTCCCACGTAGTTTTCCGTAAGTGGTGATTCGTCTCACCTATTTTAAAGGTATTATGTAGGTTTTTGCCATTCGTGACATAATTTCTTGGAGCTTTGGAATATAGCAAAAGGAATTTCAGCCGTATAGTGCCATGCAACAACTGAAAAAAGTGATTTTCCCCCCCCACACCTATTCCTGGTGGACTGCGGCCAGCTTGTCTGATATAAGCCAGCTTGTCCCAATATCTGAACCGTAAGTACACATATGCCTTTGCATGCAGTGAGAGAGTGTTGAACTGTGCTAGGGTTGTTGTTTTCTTGACTGATTTATTAATTTTATACAAGGAAACCTATCGAAACCTAACTGTAAGTGTAGGCACTAGGGTGAATGATTCACCCTGTTAGCATTTTATTTCATGTTCATTTTATTTAATATTCTTTCAGTTTTCAGATCTTTTCTTTTTCAGTTTTTCTAGGTCTTTTTTATCAAATTCGTTTCAGTAAAAATATTAGGTAAAATAGGTAAGCATAATATCCGGTATCCGGCCGGATATCCGGCACCCCGATCCGGCATATCCGGTATCCAGCCGGATCACAAAAATCCCGATCCGGTGCATCCCTAGGTGTGATACCGGCTGTGTGGAGGGACGTCTCTGGCCAGCTGCGGCCGCCGGCCCCCCGGGTCCCGGCAGGAGCCGGCTGGACTCCACAGTACGTTGTCAGCTGTGTGGAGGGCCGTCGGTGATCAGCAGCGGTCGACCGGCCCCCAGGGTCCCGGCAGGAGCCGACCGGCGCCGCTCCGGCGGCGACGATGGCCGAACTTGGCCGGGCCCTGATAGAGGCGTGTCCCTTCCGAGACGTGGTGGCTCCATCGGTCGGGCAGCTCGCTCGGCAGGCACCCGGCGAGCCTCAGAGTTTCCAGAACCAGAGCTTCCATCCCCCCCCCCCACCTTCCGACCGGCTCGAAGTCTACGCTCGCCTGGTGGCAGGCAGCGACTTGGACTTTGTAAAGGTGCACGATGCGTGCTGGATTCGTAGCAGAGGTACTAATTACGTGATTCGAAGTGCCTGAAAACACCATCAACATACTCGCAGGACTACAGCAAAATGATCCTTGAAATAGCCCATGCGTTCCAGTTAAGCATATTTGTAAACGCTCGTCGTGAAAACATGCCAAGAGCATGGCAAAAAGAAAGGATGGAGTTCGATTCAATCCTCGGCCATCTTAAAAGGGAAGGGGTGAGAGAGGATGCTTGCAGGATGGAAGTATCCTCCGAAAAGGAATGGAATTACGAAATAGAGGGATTCAAATGGAACATAAATATCGAACTGTGAACACGTTAGGCCACGCTTTTTTGTGACAATAGTTCTCCAGACTTTGCTGCCTGTTTCTCGTAAAACAATCGTTGTAGGCACTGCAGCTTTTTTCCTGCCGAAACGCTCTATTTTTAAACATAATCGGAGCGCAACAAGTATTTATACTGAGACTCGACAAGAGACATATTTCAAAAGACGAAGGGCGGAGAGACACGCCAGGACTGCCTCCACAACTGACAATGGCCTAGTTTTGATGAGATATATTTCCATCTGCCGCCGACAGCATTCACCGAGCAACGAACTCGCCCATTCCGGACGCGCGAGCTCCTGGAAGACTGGGCAGATAATCCCAAAGCGGCTTTTTTAACTGCGTTCGATCTGTTATCAAACCAAGGCTGGCCTACGTCTGCAGGTTACAAGCCAGAACAGGCAACTTCCGTACAACGTTCAGATTTGCCAAAGTGGAGACGATCATCACGCCATGCATCTGATGATGAGCAGTTTATGACGTCTTAAGGGTTATGGTTATTCGAACCTTAAACCTTGCTTTGCCGTGTGTGGTTTTCTCACCTAGCTGCGTTTTACTTTGTTGGGAGAATTTAAAGCGCAGTGGACATATTAAAATACGTCTGGTCTTCTTACAAGTTACACGCCGGTTCGACTGGAGACGTCTCCGGTACTTCTCCAGCCCACCTAAACGACAACTGCCCAGTGTATTGTGATCGCGTGTCCTTCAAAGTTGTTACTCCACGGGACCACGTCCCTGGTGGGTCAAAATACTATGCAACTGGCATGACGCCTCCACCGATCGTTGGAGTTCCCAACTTTTGCCAACAGACTAGTTGCAGTCAGGGTCATTATTTATGTGCCGCAGTTCGCTGTCACTAAACTCTATCAGCCGGGAGCACTTTGATCTGGACCGGGACAGAATTCAGAAACATGCTCGGTGTAGTCCTCGCTGAGACCGATACGGACCATAGCTAACGCGATCCCAAAACTTCAGCCGTTCTGAAGATTAACGCTGTGGAACAAACCTGCTCGGTCCCCTCAGGCTTAAAATGTGAGTTTCGGCAGAGGACGAAGACCACCCAACGGTGCGTATGCTTTGACACGGATGGGATTCAAGAACAGGCACAAACATGACACAGACATTACACAAACATACAAAAGTTCAGGCAATGGTTCCTATAAGCGTGATCACTTCAGTAACATACGCATGTTGTCGGAAGGTGTCGGAAAAGATTTAAGCGCAGGCATGCGTCTCTTGCTCTTCAAAAAAGCAAGGATGTGAAACAAACGTATGTGTCAAAGGGCATTGTTTCTCGAATAACTGCTATGCAGTGTATAGTGTAACCAAATAAGAAGGGACAATACGCATGTAGGGAAACTGATCAGTTTTTGGCCAACAGTGAGACTACAGAAAGCTTTTCATGGAATCATAACATTAAAATCTGATAGCGCTAAGTGCTTAATGGCAGTCTGTGCTGAAAAAAGAATTCATATTTCCATTCAGCTTTATGAACGTAAAAAGAGCCCTGGTTCTCACCTGGGGACAGTTTTCACAGCTCATTGAACATCAGACATCTTTGCGTAGTCTAACACAACGTAACAAGATTGCCCAGTGTGGAAAGTGAATGACAGCTCTGGTAAGAGTAGGGGCGGCAGAACCACTCAGGTATCGGGGGAAGACCTGCGTCCCTCCCCTTTAAACACTAAAATTTAACACGAATCCTACGGCGTCGAAGACAAGGAACAAATGGCGTATGTCTTTCTTACAATCCCCCCCCGAACACAATTTAGTTCGGATGCTCCGCCGTGAATGGTGAATGGTGAGAGTTAACGTTAATACATGCATTTCGTGTGTTTTCCGTAGGAACGTCTAATAATTGAATGATGCGTCTTGAATTCAGTTATGTTTAATTCGGTTATGGTACCCTTATAATAAAAGCATTTTAGCGTTACATTCTAAGCCAATAATATGTCGACAAATAAACAGATATTTAGTTAACCCTCGTTCAGCCCCATCCGGGGGGTGGGGGCGTTTCGATGCTCCCAGGACTTTTGATGACAGCAAAATAGCACAGTGCGCGAATGCGTCGAAATTTCCAATACATTTTGTTACATCCTTTGCGCACGTCCTGTAGAATTTTCAACTTTCGTACATATAAGATCACTCGCCGAGGTCACGTAAAAGAGGCAACATCCAATTTTTTAAAGTGTTCTACGAACCACGCCGTGCGATCGATCGACCTGAAACTTTCAGGGATAGTTGTCGAACCCATTCTTAGGAATTACGCTACGTGATTTTTTGCCAAGGCTAAGGTCAATAACCTGAAGTCAGCTCAATGTCCGTCCTACTGCCATACTTCTAACGGCTCTGAACCGTTTCTTTGGCTCGTTGGTACCTGAAATACATTCCTGGACCAAGGGAGTCACTTAGCACGACAAACAGTGTGAACCTGCATGAAGGGTAATGAGGTCAGGTCAGGTCACATTTAGGGTGAACTAGCAAAAAGGGGTTTAAAACTCCATTTCGATGGTCCCTAGGGTAAAAATAGGCGCTGAAGTCGATTTTGCGGTCTAAAATTGTGCCAAACAGGGGCGCAACCAGGATTTTGATAAGGGGGGGCAGAGCACAGTGTGAATTGAAGTCACACGAAAAGCACATGCCGGGAAGACGATGTGCAATGGTTTCCCCCAAAAATACCGGCCTAAGGGGAGCCCGGACCCCCTTGGCTGCGCCTCTGGTGCTAAGACACTTCCAAACTGTGAAATAATCTTAGGTCATCTGAGGTCATGCGAGATCACCCTGGTAGAAGCTCAGTTCATATGCAGATATCCAGCTTTATCTTTCTGGTTTATTTCATGCAGCAATCACTAGCCAACGTCTACACATAAAGATATAAAAGCTAAGCGTCCTCCAAGTCAAGTCATGATCCTACGATAGGTCAGGTCATATGATCATCCATATATAGTACCCTATGATCACTGTTGTGAAATCCAAGAAGTTTCAATCCAAAGGTACTTGCTCGACAGAATCGAAATAAAGCAAAGAGAACGGCTGAATGCTAGGCCAGGCCACCAGATCAGGCCAGGGCACGTTGGGTCATTGTAGCGAAATGAAAAATGGCATTATACCAGGTTACTTGATGCAATGTGTGATCATATGCATGTAACAAATTACCTGTCGCCGTAATCTACATTCTGTTGGTTTTCCATTGACTTGCTCAGAATTGCTTTAGGTTTGCTAGGTCAGAGCTAGAGCTCTTCTTGCAAAGTGACATTTTTTACATACACAGGCCAAAAACGCATAGTTTTTCACGATGTCCAAACCAGTTGCATGTTATGGAACATATTCATGAGCGTTCCGTTGATATACGTCTCATTCTTCTCCGGCGTTTCGTTCACGAGACACGGAGGGGGGGGGGGCGTCGAAACGTCCCCTGGGCCCCTGCCGCCCTCGTCAGGGTGCCGGCTGGGCGAGGGTTAACCTTATCGCAAACAAACATGCAGCTACATCGTTCATATATCATTACCTTTCACTGAAATGCAAGGTTTGTCCGAAGCACGTCACAGTGATTTCCTGCGGCCTGCAGTCACGTAATGGCAGCCAGTCCCCCCACAGGGCCCAACACCACAGCTGTGAAGTGCAGCGCTCACTGTTTAATATTCTTCATTGGGCGGGCCGACGCCCATGCTTCAGCTCACTTATTTGGTTTTGGAACGTGACTGGAGCTTCCGAGGAGACAGCATCCAGCTGTCAGTGCTCGCACCGGATTCCGGCTTTCGGCTAATGTGCGTAGGAGGTGGGAAAGAATATGATGGAAGGAAGCAGAGTCACTTTCAGGTGTAAGCAAGGGGCGAAGGAAATTGCAGAGTCGCGAAAACATGTTGATTTCCCGACGGTGACCTACCAATCTACCTGTGACTTACTTTTTACGACTGAGTAGCCGGCATTTGCAAAAAAAATGGCGTGCTGCAGCAAGACCTGTAAGCAATTCAGAATCGAATCAAAACCGATTCCGATTTGATCGACGCTCCTTGTGAATTAAGATCAGAATCGATTGCCTTTTCAACAAATGCGGATCAGAACCATAATCAGAATCACCTTATGGCTCAAAAAAACGAATCGAATCGATTCATGAAATTGTTGCGAATGGGTTCAGGGAATCGATTCACAAATCCTGGTTTATTTGAACGCATGCTTTGTTTACTCAATTAATGAGACCAGCTGTTACCAATATCTATCAGAATATCAATGAGATCTGTCAACGTTGATAGCAGATGACTAGCTGAGAATAGAAAATGAAAATCCCGGTAATGATCAATGGAAAATAAAACACTTCTTTTACGTTTTTTACTTTCTGTTGAACACAAATGTAGCAAACTCTGTTTGTTGGCAAATGCTGGTGCACATTTTCATTCGCACCTTTGATCGCAGGCACCAACGTATTCACTCATCTGCATTTTGTGTGCTTCTTGACCTGGGACGTAGCCAGGGGGTCGTGCCCCCTCATCCTGAGACAAGCGATCTACATAAGATTTATAGCGACTTTGCAGGAATACGGCATAGCGGTCACATATACGCTGCAAACGCAAACACTCCATGTTTTCTCGTGCGTTGAAGATGAGGCAAATTACGTGAACTTATTATTTTTCTATAAATTTCGTCATACGTCAGTGGCATATGACAAAATTTGACATTTGCTCTCCCACCCGAGAAGAATCCTGACTACGTGCGTGCTCTTGACATTCAGCACATATTGAATTTATACTGGGTGTTCTATGCTTATGCGTTAAAAATGCCATGCAATACACGATGCACTTTGCCATTGTTCCCTTATGCTGTCCTATGGTCTATAGCAGGCCTTGGTACAAGACAGAACCCTGGACTTAGCTGTTGCGTCTGTGACAAAGAATTAAACGAGTCCGATTTTTTTTGCTATAGAAATAAACTGTCTGTCGAATCGTGAATCATAAAAAGTGAATTGAATCGATTCCTTGCAGTTCATTATGGCCCCTGAATCAGAATCGAATAGATTCTCTGTTTTCCAACGTGAATCAGAACCAAAACCAGTATCACATTCTTGGGCAGCAAATCAAAATCGAATCGATCCCCAATTTCGTGAATCACATAGAAGGCTGGTTGTAACAAATGGCCCTGCATTTTCCAGCGGCACAAGCCGTATTCCTTAACGTGGCGTATCGGTCAAGCTGGCCAAAAAGCAGCCAACTCTCTTAAATAAACCAGGGAAAGTGTCATCCAGAGCAGGAAACTGACACGTATACTGGGCGATCCATTACCTCGTACCTCTCTCTAAACACATGCGTAGTGACCGTTAGGAGACGCATCACAGCGATGAAACTCTGGTCACACTTCTCTGCCTCTCGTTGCGACAGAGATCGATGCCCTCTCTGCTCCGACTCACGCTATGGCCCCTGTCTGCCCGGCGCAAAATGGAGATCGCCGCCGTCTCTTGGCGACGACGCTCCGCTCGCAGTGCAGTGTCACTGGGTCCGTCTCGCCTGCGGGCCAGAGCCTCGCCGCTCCGCCAAATGGAGCCGCGACAGGCGCCGCTGCCGCGTCGGCTGCGGCGGCCGCCGGCGCCAAGTTTCCCATCTCGGTAACGGACCGAGACCGCGGGATTTCGGCTCGGCGCCGGCTCGACGAGGATATCTTATTTCCGCTACAGAGCCGAACGCAAAACACCCGCCGCGCCGAATCCCGCGGGCGGATTTGTCAATGTTGCAACAAGCCACGAAAACAACGGCCCAGCCGCTGGAGACGTCAGGCAGCCGTTCGGAGGCGGAGGCCGGGGCGGCCGCGCTGCGCCGCTGAGACCGAACTGCGCGGCGGCGGCGGCGGCGGCGGAGGCGGAGGCGGCGGAACCGGCGGGCGCACGGCCAGCCTGACGTGGCCGCGTTAGCCCCGCCATAAGCCGAGATTCGGCCGTCGCAACGCTCATGCGGCACTATTTCAAAACTAACGCGCCCTGTCAGATTTATGACATGGGGCCGGCCTGGCGTCGCCGCCGAATTTGCCGCACGTCACGCAGCGGTCGATCCGTCGGTCCCGGCCGCCCCGAGGGCCGCACAGCCTCCTTCGTCTTGCCGTCAGACGCCCACCCGCGCCGCCTGTTGGGAATGACACAGTTTTGTGGAACTCCGCATCGGGGAAAACGCACATCGCATAATCCATACCGGAAACAATCGATGTTGGCTGCTCCGATCAAGTCGAACAGCCAGCAGAATACGATTCAGTGAATGGTCCTTGTTTATCGAAAAGGGACCAGTGTTTCGTTGTACGAAGGCTGTCCTGTTACCGTCTAATTCAACTCAGACATAGCTGAGAAACGAGACCTTTGTGCGCCACACAGACAGGCTCTATAGTGGCGCGCCACACACGGCCGTTCGGGTGGTGCGGCGTTTGACAACCGCCATTGAGTGCTACAATCCAGCTAAATCCGTCGTCTGCACCAGATTCGCTCCCTGAAAGAACTTCGGGTGCTTTCCGCAGTGTTTTGCTGGCGACGGCTCACGATATCTCCGAAAACTGGGCCCTGTTAGATTGGAAATAAACTTCTTTGCCGCAGCTACTGGAAGGGGGAGGATGGAGGGGGAGGGGGAGACGCGAGCTATGTACAAGTGGCGCAGAATAACTCTCGACGCCTGAGCCGGGTAGGCTGTGCCGCATACCCCAATAGTTCGGCGGCACAGCCAGGGTCAGGCGGTGCTGACTCTCGTCCCTACAGGTCTTAGGGGCAACAGTGACGACTAACATGGCGGGTGATGGAGCATCTGTTTTGCGTCCAACTGAGGAAGTTCTGGCTGATAACAACTAACCCCGAGCGGCAAATCGCGAGTAAAGGGCGAATGCAAACAGGAAAGTGACCGGCATCATTCTTGTAAGAACACCTCGGATGGCGGAAGTGCGGGGTAGTACTACATGGAAAAAACAGTTAGCTTGTCCTTTGACCCCAGGTCCGAAAATGTGACACCGTATGTTAATTAGACGAAGAGTTAAGTGCTGCAGCAACACGATCAGATCTATTCCACATACTTTTTGTGTTTTATTTGTGCTGGCTTTGTGAACACAAGAAACATCTTCAGATCAACTTTGACAGATTTTCACTTTGTTCTCTGGCTGAACGTTAAAACTGAAATCCCACCTCTTCCCTCACTCCCAGCGGACACCAACAGAACTTACAACCACAAGGTCCCGTCCTCGCTTCGTCGCATCCCCATTCGCAGTCCGCCGACACTGCTGATTTTCATCCGACCAGCGGCGCTGGCAAACTGAGCGTGATCCCTAATGCCTTTGGTCGATTAGACGGAACGGAGTGGGAACCGTCGTCCGGACCTGGCTGTTTGCTCTCGCTCTAATGACCTTTATTTTCGCCGTAATCTCCTGTGTAATTTAGACTGCCTCCCAGATAATCGGAAGCCAAACGACCTAAGGACCGGTGGCGTGGAGGGTTGCGCTACTCCGTCACAGGTAAAAGGTCCATTTCGGGCTTAACCGCGTTGACAAATGGGTCATAAGAAAATGATTTCAGCCCCGGCAGTAATCACGACGAAAATCGCAGCGCTCTAAAACGCCAATGTGAATACGAAATATTGGGTCGTCATTTCTTCTTTGTTCCTAGAATAGTCATGACCATCCCGCATTCGGTGTCTGCAGGTGTCGAAGGCGTGCCAACACACCGTAAATCGAGATCGCAGCCATGGCAGCGTCCGCTGGAAACGCCCGGCCGTGCACGGTGGGCAGGTGAGGCCGCTGCCAGTCACTCCGCGAACGAACACGCCGCGCCTGTCGCGTCGTGCGGCAGTTCCGCCAGCCGCGCGCGGCCGAGTCGCGTCGCGCCGGCGGCGACCCTCCGGCGCGAGCTCAGCGTCGCCGGGAGCGGAGCGGAGCGGCTGGGCGGTCCCACGGGCCGGCAGCTGCCGCGCCGTCGCCGCCGCCTCAGAGCCGAGTGACGGCCGCCACAATGCGCGCATGAGCGATGGTCGTTAGCGGAGGAGCCGGGCCGGGCACGGCCGTCCGGAATCAATCGGCGATCAGGCGGCGCCGACGGCCGCGACAACGGCGCGGCGACACGGCGGTGACGTGCGGCGACGCGGCGGCGACGTGCGGCGCCGCGGCCGCGGACGTCCGGCCGTATTGATTGAGCCGCCGACCGTCTCGCGCGCTCGAGAGCCGTCGCGCGAGCTGGCCCGGTAACGAGAGTGACCTTTTCCGAGGCGCCGCCGCCCGGCGGGACCGGCACTGGGGTCGACGCGGCGTCACGGGACGTGACGAGAGACCGACGGCGTCCAAACGAGATCGCTCGCGACGTGACGGGGAGCACGAAGGGCACGTCCCGCCGAAACTGCGGAGCTCGTGCGGTTCTCGGCGGGTCGTAGGATGTGCTGACATTCACGGTGCGGTGTCCGCGACGTGGCGCACTTTGGCCGCGGCTTTAAAGGCCGCCCCCCCGGCGAGCGTCGCAGGAACAGGCGCCACGACTCGGCAATATCGAATCCCGGCAATCAGCGTCATGCAGGAAGCGCCCAGCACTGTCGGCGAGGCACGTCTGGCTCGGCGTCCGATCCCAGAAGCAGAATCACGAGAATTAATGGCGGCAGGGTGGAACGATGCTGGCCAAAGCCGAAATGTTTGCAGATTTCTCTTCGCTGCGGGACGCTTCATTTGCAAGACAGAAAGGATCGTGGACGCATGAGCTCAACGTAAGCCTCACCACATCAATGCACACTTGCAACGCATGCCTTCAATTAAAAAAAAAACACCTTAGGATACTTGTAATCTACGCAAGTAGGCATTTGTACCAAAATCTGCAGGACGATAAGTTCTTGCTTCGCAACAGTTTACAATTTCTTTGCAGGAAATTTCGTGTCACGACGGTTGGGCACGCAGCTAAATTCTCTGTGAAGCCTTACGTGTAATACAGAAAGCGCACGTGAATGCATGCAACGCAATTTCGGCGTTGCTCGTAAATAATGAAAATAACACGCGTGCTACGCACTATCAATTTTCTTTGTCATTTGCAGTTTTTGGTAGTCTTGCGAGAAAAGGGATCTTCACATGTGATAAATTATAGCGCGCTCTGGAACTCTGGATAGCTGCCTCTGAGAAATGAGGAATGGGGCCAAGCCACCCATTGATACATGGCCGACAGCTTGTCTGAAAATTGAATCGGCTAGACGTCAAGTAGTCATCATTACGAGCCTACTGAAAATGCTGATGGAAAATCCGAATCATTTCAGAAAGCAATGACGGCCAGAAACGTTTAGTACCTCAAGGCAACATCAGACGACAAAGACGCTTGTGATGATGGTTGCAAGCCACGTATTCTTCAGATTACCACCATCAAATGACGTCTTTCGAACCAGAAGCTTTCACTCTAACTTTTCCGCACTTTTTTCACCCTAGTCCTCTTCTGAAACCGTCCGTCAATTAACAGCACTCGCGAACGTTGTTCGATTCACTGCCTACCTAACACGAGGCACACAGAGATACAGGCAGACACACAGGGCCGGCCTTCGCCATGGAACCGACACTTCGGAGCCAAATGCCTTTCTTCTGGGAGCCGCCCAGGCGCCGCCATCAATTTGGGGCGATTGCTTTCATGTCGGGCGGCGGCCAGCCATACAGGCAGTGGTTGAGATCCAGCTGACGCCGGTGGAACGTCGGGCGGGGGGAGGGGGGGCATGAGGGACGGCCCGGCCGCAACCACACATCACCCCTCGCCGCTCTGGCAGCCCGCCCCGAAACGGAATCTGCCGCCGGCAGTCCAATTTGACAGCCTCGTGCTGATCTACGGCTCAGCTCGCCAGACACTCCACCACAAACGGAGGTTGCGCGAAAAATTTCCTGCAATGTTGTGGAAAATTTTTCAGAAGCGGAAAGCGATACCAAGTTTCAGGTGATGCTGATAATGATATTGATATTGGACAACGTGTTTGTTACTTCGTCTGATGTTTCACAGCTTTTGTTTTTTTTTTTTTTTTTATCCCCACAGTGCTCTCACAGGTTCGCGTCGAACTATCAGTCATTGGGCAACTGGTTGGATATCTGCCCCCTCTCGTCTCTCTCTCCTCCTCTCTCTCTCTCTCTCTCTCTCTCCCCCTCTCTCTCTCTCTCTCTCTCCAAACGCCTGAAAGCTTTCCCTTTCCCTGGTTGTTCCCAAACCCTCCCCTCCCACCTCTTCCTCTCCCAGAGCGGCGGAGCACAAATTATCGGCGACAGGGACACTTTGGCCGGAGACAAACATCCAGGAGCCGCTGCCGGCGCCGGCGGCAAAAACGACCGGCCCGGACGGCGAACGGAGCGCCGAACACGGCCGACCATCACCCACGGCCGGCCGCAGACCGCAACCACAGGCGACAAGTCGCAGACCTCAGACCGGACTGGCCAGTGATTCCCCACACTGGGAACCGATTCGATTCCGATTTACATTGGAAAACATCGAGTCGATTCCATTCTGATTCAAGGACAAAATTTGACAACAAGAAATCGATTCGATTCGCGATTCACGATTCACGATATGTCATTCGACTGACGTTTCAGTTTTGTGCCAGCTAGCAGAAACCGAGCTAGTTAATTCTTTTACCACAAATGCAATAACGTGGTCCTGGATCTTGTCTTATCCCGAGCCCTGCTATGGATTATAGGACAGTGTTAAGAAACAGCGATAGCGAGTATCTTGTACTATATGACATTTTTAAACATGGACATAGAGCACTGTGTCCCATTCAATTTGCAATGGGTGGCAAGTTGCCAAAAGTGCCAGTGTGGTACCTAGAGTCAAGGAAATGATAAAGATGTTCACCAGCAGTCGCCCATAAAGAAGGCTTCATACATTTATGTTGACCAAGAAGTAACAACAGTAAAGGAAAGATTTTATTTTCCATTGTATCATAACTGGAATGTTAAGTTACTTTTCCCATTTGGTCATCTGTCCGCAGTCCTGATAAACGTCATTATGATTCATATAAATAATGAAAATAAATGGTTTCACTGACTACGTAAACAAAACATGCATTCAAATGAGTCAGGACTTATGAATCGATTACCAACAGCTTTGTGAATCGATTCGATTTTGGTTCTTGGGACAACAGGCGATTCTGATTCTGATTCTCATTCACAGCTGTTGAATACAGAATCGATTTTGATTCCGAATCACAAGCAGAGTCGGTGAATCAAAACCGATTCTGATTCGATACAGCCGACAACGGACCACGAGCGAACGCAGACAACGGTCGAACGTAGACGACAGACCACGGCCGACCACAGATCGCAGACCACAGACCGCAGACTACAGACCAAAGATCACGGCCTGCCACATACTGCAGACCAAAGACCACGGCAAACCAGAAACCACGGCCGAACACAGACCACAGCCAGGCAGTTATGCTGATCTGTAGCCGTGTGTTTCTTTCTAGGCGAATATTGTACTGCGGTTGAATGACACGCGTGTACGACATGCAGTCGGGACTTAATTACATAGGCGCAAAAATGGTTGCTGTCTGTCAAATGTCTTGGGATTTGTTTTGAAAGACCTGGCTAACAGTGTATTTACTCTCCAGGGACGCCTAAAAATTATGTTTGATTCGTTGTATACTGGTCCAGATCAGATCAAGATATGATCGGGCCTTCGTTGCTACCTGATTAATGTTGCAGCCCGAATCCTAAACAGTGCAGAACACCCACGAACTACCGATTAGAGGACATAAAAGACAAACACACTTCCATTCTATTCGAATCGCTTTTCCATACGGTGATGGTGGGTCCTTAAATGGCACGCAAAATCGGTCTCCGTAGAATTTCACTGATTTCTAGCAAGTTCAATCTCGGTGCCAACGCCTGCCCTCGACAGGTTTTCACGAAGGTCCTCGACAGGTTTTCCCCGTCACTTTCACCCTTCCTGCAGGCGCTCCCTCGAGCCAGGTGCCTCTCCTAGGTCAACACGGGCAGCAATGACCACCCCACCGTCGCGCGGGCGCGCTGACCGCGCCGCGAATGTCGCGCTGCGCCGCGCCGCTCATCCGTGCACAGTTTCCGCACGGTGACCCGCAGTCGGCGCCCGGCGGGCGGCCGAGGGCGGCCGACGCATCCCCCGGCTCGAGCGCGGCGCGGCGCCGGTTCCGGCCCGGCCGGCGATGGATGGCCGCGCCGTGGGGCGCAGTACCAATCGCCGGCAGTTTCTAGCGGATCCGATCGGCCGCTGATGGATCGGCGCCGCCGGCCGGGCGCTGACTGCGTCCGATACGCCGGCAGACGGGTCGGCAGACTGAGCCGGCGGAATATCGTACACGTGGCACACACCGTCCACGCGATACGCCGGGTGAACGAAGAAATAAAATGAAATAAACATACGAACAGATATGACAGCGTCAAAATGTTTTATACTGATGACAGTTTTTACGGCGTTTGTGTTGAGTTCCCCGTTCCGCAATTTGTCTCTTTTCATCAAGCTTCTTTGAGGTTATATGTGTCTAAACTTATTCCCGATATTAACCTACCCGTTAATGATGTGACGCCTTTACTAGCCTGATGTTAACCAGGCTCGGTGTCTGCAATGTCGACAAATAAATCAAACAACAGAGACGCGAGGCAACGGTGGGCAATACGCGCAGCAAATAAACGGTCGACCTGCGGACGACGCCTATGTCACTGACGAATCCGACCAGCGTGGCAGACAGCAGGCACAGCAGGCGCGGCAAACATGGCCGCCCTGAAGAGAGTGACGAGCGCGGTGGACAGCGGACACAGCGGACGAAGCAATCATGGCGACTCAGAAGGGAGTGAAGAGGGGGGCCGACGAGAGATTATCGCCGACAGTTCAGACAGCGTCGCACCCAGACAAGGTCAGTGCCAAATAGCGTCAGAGCCAGACAGGGGCAGTGCCAGACAGCGTCGCACCCAGACAGAGAGGGTGTCAGACAGCGCCAAACCCAGACAGGGACATTTCCAGAGGGTGTCAGACCCAGACAGGGACATTGCCAGACAGCACCAAATGCAGATAGAGACAGTACTAGGCAAATTTTACATTGCAAAAAATAAACATCTGGCTAATGACACCATGGAGAATAGTAACAGTTACCGACATATACGACAAAAAGACATTTGTGTGCATACAGACACTACGTTTCCTCTGTTGTAAAAAATGAAAATGAAAACAACGAATTGAAGAAAATCACAAATGACGAAAAAGAACGTAAACGAGCATTCATATAAGTACCGTTTTCCAAATGGACAGCCGTCTGCAGCGTCCGGAGCTGCGTTCTCCGCTCGGTGCCCGGGGTTCACCACACCCTGCGAGCTCCATCGCTCGCTGCCCGCTGCCCTGGGCGGTGTGAGCGAGCAGTCTGTCCGGACGATGACGCGGGTATTACTCCGGAATCTCGCCGCAAGAGAGGCGGGCTCTCAGCACGAGCCGGAAGTACGGCACTGCCGCCGCCGAGGTTACAGAACGCCCGCCCGGGGGGTGCTTTTAGACGTCCTGGGGACGCAACGACCACCGGTAGTTCACAGCCGCGGTGTGGCGTGAGCGCAAACTCGCCACGACACCATGGCGGAAATCTTTTTATGCTCGTCATGCAGTGTGCGACATTCTTGTGCATGTCCGCCAAGGGAAGGAGGGGGGGGGGGGCGTTCAGCGTAATTCATCTTGATTCCTGGAACACGGCATGAAATGGAAAAAAGTTATTCATTGCTTCGAAACTGAGATGCGCTCATCAGTAACGATGGAGGCGATCGCTGCAGAAGGCCATCACTGTGGCGAGACGTCCGGTGCGGCCTCCTCGGCCAGCCCGGCTGGTACGCGGACACTGACCTGACAAAGCTCCGCCCGGAATACCCCTCTCGTCGTTAGCGGGATCGATCAAACGAGCCGGGCGAAGTTAGCGTGGACCCGCTGATTGCCTGGCTCCGCCGCAGGTCCCCGCGACACGTCAACGACCCCGGCCACGAGCGCCGGACGCACTTGTTGCCGACGGTGTTCGTGAGGGCCGCCATGGCACACCCGAGGCGGACCCAGCCGCGCCGTCTGTTGGGAGCGACAGCACGGGACCGACTCCAAATCAGCCATCCGAGCTCTGCCTTGAAGTTTGTTTTCGCTGATTTATTTTCCATTTTATTTTCGGAACATCTGTTCAGTTCCGTCCAAAGGCTGCCGTGATCATGAGTGGCCGTTTCCGACTTCTCATGTTTCGAAAATAAATTTTCAGCCAGGCCCACTGAAGTGGGTGTCGTGTGGGATCAGAGCCTAAGCCAAACTTGCTGAGAAAACATTGACCCTGCAGCCCAGTAGTTCAAACAGGAACTAATCTTATCCCGGACACCGCAACAGATGACCCTGAAAAATCTGAAACTTGGCGTGTAGCTCCACTACCCGGTCACAGCATGACAGGTTAACCCCAGTGATCTGGTACTGCTGACTCTCAGTCAAGGAATCGAGCCCGGTGACTCACACACTGGATATGCCATTTGAGTCCCTATCCGTTTGAGTCCCTATCCGCCTAGCCTCCACTGCGATTTTGAACTAAACTTGCTCGTCCAAATAGCAAAATTTAATGTTAACCGTTTTCGTTGGTGACTTTGTTACTATGATTATTTTATGTCATTGGTGGCGGCCATAGGATTATTTAAATGGGCAAAAATTCCTTTTGGACCCAAGTCACTGGATATCAATATACCCGGGCTTTCTAGGTGCTCCGCTATGGGTTACGGACATTGTCTGCAGGAAATATAGATGGAAACAAAAGACACTGCGGCTTTCTTGGCGAACAAATCGTCAACAAACACGTATACAGCACGTTAAGTATGCGTATTTCAATCCGGAGACAAATAATAGCAAAACGTTTACCAAATCACACTCAAAGACAGCCTTAGAGAAGCCAGTTTCCGTGATGTTAATGGCATTTTCCCTCACGGAAACACGAAGCTGCTCTTAAGCTGTCCTTTGAATCCACTTTCAATGGTTTCCTTTTGGGGATTTAGGATTATGGCAGTTGAGGTGAAATATTGTTGGGATCTGGCAAAATATGTTCTTGTTCCCAGAGCTGTTGGAGAAAACGACGAAGATCTCAACTCTTTCCCACATCAGGTAAGCTCCGTGTGAACATCCTGGTTTTTTTTTTGTCCTAACGCCTTCCACAGAATATCTGACTGTAAGCTAGCTTCCGTCTTGACACTCTGAATTGTTTCCACAAAACTGACTTATATCTGGGTGGTTGAGATCTCTCTTCATGCAACAAATCCTCATTGGCGCCGAATGGTGTGGAATACCAACAGCAAAGAGAGTAAAATAAGGTACACCTAAATTTCACATTTCCTTTCGGTTCTTCTGTCATATTCCATCATCGCGATTACACGTCAGCTGCCGATGTTCCCGACGCGAAAACGAACAACACTTTCCATCGATAGAGCTGCTCCGGTGATGCTACCGCCGCATCCGTCTGCGAGACGAAGTCAGGGCGTTATAAACAAGCCCACAAATTATCTGCCGATGAGCCAATAGCCTGAAAGCCGGCTCTCGGCCGGCGATCCATCTCGGCCGCTGTAAGCCGTCGGCCGGCGTTGTTCCGCCAATCGCCGGCCGGATAGCGCCCGAACACGGCACGGGAACGCTGCCGCCTCCCTGCCGCCGCAGGGCCGGGCACGCCACACACACGGCCTGGCATAATGTCCTCCCTCCTGTCTCTGTCTCGCACACCGTGGTTAAAATCAGCAAATTCTTCTTTCAAAAGCTTCATCAGGTGGCTTAAAGCGCCGATTAAACATCATTATTGCAAGTCTCCCCAGGGGGATTATTTGCTATTATTTGTCTTAATAGCTATGGATGCTATTATTTGTCTCCCAGGCAACACAGGGGGAGGAGGGATTGGAATTCTAGCAATTTTCGTGAAATTCCTCGTAACATAACTTTCTCTGTGGCTTTGGGAACCACGTTATGGGAAGGTGACAATGATAAAACTAGTGCCTAACAAAAGTTGCCTTGTCAGGCGTAAACCATTCAAGATCTGGAAACGTTCGCTATCCATATTTGTTCCTGCAACACGTAACACTAGTCAGTACTCCAGCATATTGCGTCACGTAACAATTTCGGTTCCACGGGCCCAGACTAAAGCATTACGACCGTACACTACCAGGCATTAGCACATAAGCCACAGAAATAGTCAATGGACACAGCTGCGTCGGATGCAACATGACACACACTCGGATTCTGTATGTTATTTGATTGACACATCTAGTTTTGAACTTCATTTCGTTGATCTTGAGTGCTGCGAAAAAACTTGGAACGAAGGTCTTGAAATGTCCAGCAGAATAAATTTGGCCCCTGTGTTGCCTGGCTTTACATTTCGTCAGGTAAAACAATAATAGTGCTAATAGCAATTATAGCAGTACTAATGGTATCATTAACCCTATTACCGCGCCCACGTCAGCATCCTCTTCTCCTTATACAAAATCCGCCACTTCCCAACGCCAGAAGCCCGTAAGCTCCTGATCCAGAGCCATGTTCTCCCACATAAACCTGTGCTGCCTCTCTGTTTGAGGCAGGGCTGTGATGTGTCATATGAACAGGGCGCAGAAAGTGATAAACTTCGGGGCCAGGATCGTCTCTGATGCTCGCGGTCGTGACCACATACCTCGGACTGTGGGGGCTCTTCGTTGACGCAATGTGCCCAACCTTGTTACCCACCGCGACAACCTGGCTGTCTTCAGGGCCCTGCACGACGCGCGGGCTCCGGTGGCGGTCCGGCTCCTGTTTGCTCGGCGCGCTAATGTTTCGGGCGTCCCACTCGTTCTTCGGCCGCGGCCGCCCGACAGCCACTGTCGCTTCGCCTTTCTTCGTCTAGTGGGTTATTCTCCTACCGAACAGTGTCGTCCCGGAACCGCTTGCCACCGGCACGAGCCGCGTCTTCCTCCCGGCACCAGCCGCGTCTTCCTTCCGGCACCAGCCGCGTCTTCTTCCCGGCACCAGCCGCGTCTTCCTCCCGGCACCAGCCGCGTCTTCCTCCCGGCACCAGCCGCGTCTTCTCCCGGCACCAGCCGTGTCTTCCTCCCGGCACGAGCCGCGTCTTCCTCCCGGCACCAGCCGCGTCTTCTCCCGGCACGAGCCGCGTCTTCCTCCCGGCACCAGCCGCGTCTTCCTCCCGGCACCAGCCGCGTCTTCCTCCCGGCACGAGCCGCGTCTTCCTCCCGGCACCAGCCGCGTCTTCCTCCCGGCACCAGCCGCGTCTTCCTCCCGGCACCAGCCGCGTCTTCCTCCCGGCACGAGCCGTGTCTTCCTCCCGGCGTGATTTCGACCGCGGTTTGACGTATGTGTGATCTCCTGGCTTTTGTTTTATTTGTGCGACCCGTCTTTAACGAACTTCGCGTGTTCGTTTTACCCATGTATTTGACTCGAAGCAAGGTAAGCGATTTTCCACGCACTAAATTACATTTTTACCAGAAGTTTCGAAAATCTTTGAAGTAGTGATTACAGAGGATCAAAAAAGCCGAAAAGAGGTATTTTATACTTGTCATTGTTTCGGTGTTTATGGACCGATTTCCACGTAGCTGGAATAAATCGAGGGTTAATCGATGGAAATTTTCTCTTTGGACCATACGTTCATAACTTTGAGAGAATTTATAGGCGTTCACAGTGCTAGGAAAACGGTGAGAATATTTTGTTGTCTTTTCTGATAACTGGCTTAGCTGAAAAGTTTAAATTCTTTTTCAGATTTTACTGGACATTTTACACTGAAGAAATACAAATTGTATCGGCTTCTTTGGATAATGCTGGCTTGAGCCGCTCCATGGCCATGAAAAAGGGCGAACAATTATGTTCGCATGTTCATCGGGTCAGTTAATGAACTTTGACCTCAAATAATCTCAAATGACGCCATCGTCACATGGAATGGCCTTGGGTTCATTTCATAAAGTTTTCAAACGATTCAGGTCACTCAGTTTGACAACATTGCGAAGCCTTGTTCATGACCATCGTCATATAGGATGCGTGATAGGCCATTTTAGGTCATAGCTCCGTGACCCGACCTGATATCGACCTGAAATTTGAACCAAAAGCAAGGAACATTCTGTTGCCTCACACTTGTTCTGGATGTTCTTTGTTAAATAAGCATCAAAAATTTGTACAGAACACTTTTATTTATGCTTTTTTGTTTTCTTAAAAAAGCTTTTTCAAAATTGCTTTTATTTATGGTCTTGATCTGACTCTGTAATGTAATCTCCGGTTTACAAAAATATTTTTATTGCTGCCGAGTTATTTACGTATACATTTTACACTCATTTAAGGGTCTAAGCTATATATTAGACTATTTCGGCGGCCTTTGTTATTTTACTTCCATCAGTGCCGAAAATGGACGGAGATGTCACTCAAAGACTTAATCTGGCTCTTCTCCTGATAAGCAAAACAAAGTGAAAATTTGACAGATAACGAAGGAAAATACTTAACTGAAAAATAGAAAAAAATCCGCTGAGAATAAAATTGTCAAGTGCTTCTCGTGCTCCACACAAACGGAGGAAAGAATAGACATGAATGAAATTAGCAAACTACCTATTGTTTTTATATGGACGCATTTTCCTCACGTTAACTGGGAGGACTGCTTAAGGATCATGATCACAAGTGAATCCGAGTGAATTTTGCTTCAACTGGTAGAGGAAGATCAATGTGGGCGGCTCGGCCCGGCCCGGGCTCGCGCCATAACGCCTTCTGGAGACGAATAATTGACCACTGACAACTCAAACACAGACAACCAAATCATGAAATATTAATTTCGAAAAAACTCAGTTCTTATGATTTGATGTGTTTGTGCTTTCGATGCAAGCGTTCATTTGTAAGCCACTCTTCAACTTGACTATTCCCAGGGTAATGATTTCGCTTTTAGACCTATTGTTCCATATATGTTTCACGTGTCTTTTCGAACCGCTCAGTATTTATTTCTTTATTTCTTTATTGTCAATCCTAGTGACTTCTTGTGGACACAGACTCTTAGGTCACAGTGTTAATACAGAACATAGCAAAAATTCAGGGCACGTAAAATCAGTAAAAGTCTAATAGCAACAAACAATATAATGGGAGGACATGACATTTGAACCTGAAGTTTTTCGGATGCAAAATAATGAAATAGGTCGAAAATATCTTATTGTACTGCAAAATGCATAGACGGAAAACAATGATGCAAGCAGCAACGAAGCAGGTCTCCCTCGTCATGCACCCCACAAGGCGTCTTACTGGTAGGTGAGAGTCCTAATGGACAAGCTCATAACACGAGGGACTTACGTGCAAAATACGCCTCCAGTCGGGGAATTGCCATTTAATGTGCTGAAACGTCTCCACATTTCACTCTGCCCACAAATCGGTTCTTGACAAAACCGCCGATCAACACATTGAGGAAGGCTATAGCTGAATTATAATAAAGGGGCAGAATGGCCCGTCACAGGCAGAACATGAGATCGATAAGTGGACCCCAAAATGACCGCAGTGGCTTCTCCTGTCCAATTCCCGCCATTGTTTCGCCTGTTGAATTTTTTATCCAAACCTTGTCCAGAGGGTATCGGCAGTCCGAAGCTGTAAATTTGGAAGGCGGCGAAGGTTCAGCATTAAAATGCAATACAGACGACGCAAAAGGTTTGTTCACTGGGATAGCGTGTGATACAGAGTGATACCATGAATTGTGACAGAACATGCAAGGTAATTGGAGAACAGGCATGGATACGATGAACCACTTTTCCACTAATTACCTTCTCACAACTCTGAGATGACTTCTGAATGCCACCTCGGACGACGCGTTGTCCATTGCATGTCCACAATGCCGTTAAACAAACTAAACGTTATTTGCTTTCGTAATAGTTAGACTTTTGTTTTGAACTACAAATCAGTAGATAGATTTTAGTCGTTTATTTAAAAGGTACGCACCCGTTTTTCCTTCTTTTTCCCCCGTGTGCGTGCAAACTTCCGAGAAGAATATCGTCGCACGACCAATGGGAAATTCGACACTTGACACAAAAATTCGACATTTGACGGAAAAGATATCGCATAGCCAAATGCACTTTGGAGTTGCCTGCTATAATCTCGCGTCATCTAGTTAAGGCAAGCGTTTGAGATGGAGATTCGCTAGCTTGCAGCGAATGCCGCTTCCCTTTATCTTCCGCATGTATAGGTCGCCGCATGTCATTCAATTAGCCGGTACTAATTCGTTAATGCTGTCCGATGCATGCATCATAATCAGGTTTGTAACGCGATTAGCCGCCCTGGCGGATACACTGGCTGGTCGGGCGCCGACCAGACATGCATGCGAGCTAATGGCGGCCCTTTTGCGGCCGGCGATCCGTCGCCGCCGGGCCAACCGCCCGAGGACTCTGCATAATCCATGATACGTGGCTAATGGACGACTGCGCCTGCCGGAACAAAGCAATACACAGACAGAGAAATCCGGGGACCCGCGGGGGGGGGGGGTGAATAGAAGGAAGATGTACAAAAGGAGGAAGAAAGTATTTTCGACGACAGAGAGAGATCACCTCCCATGCATCAGAACGAGACGTCGACCCGGAAACAATTGTCCATTTGGTGCGACTTGGGCGGCTTTATCGTGAAGAGTTATGGGAGCAGTCCGTTGTTTTTGTATTCTTGTTTGCCAGCCGAGGTGTCCACTTCAGGACAGCGCTAATAGCCATCGTTACTGGAATAATTGCATGAAGAGCACTTGGCGATGACACTGGAAAACAAAGTACGAAGTACGGCGTAATATGAGAGAATTGTGGGATTGACGTCCGAGTCACATTTCAAGGATTTTAGCCATAAAGGTGTTACATTTTGTATTTCTTGCACTGCATGCTAACTAAACAAAATGTATAAGTGGAATGAAGCATGGTTGCTTATCCATGGTGACTTGCTGAGTAAGCAGTAATTTCCTAGATAGACATGCCATTTTTCATCGTTAAATGTGTAGGCTTAAATACGGATTTTTTATTTCACAGTCATTCAGATTTTAGAGCGTTCTTCGGTAATCCAAGATAATTTGACACACAGCCTCATACATGGCAGGGCAGTTGCAGAAAAGATAGCAATCGACGAATATTTCTAATATGACGAACCAAACAGCATTCTGGGACGATTGCACTCTTCTTCACAGTTTTTCACACGAACTTTTTAAATGACTTGACCACTTCTCGACATTGCGGTGAGAATGGATGTGAGAATTACCACGACCATTGCCTAAACTGGTGAGCGTAAGAGAAAAGACATTCCAAGTCAAAATTATACTGTTTCCATTGCCCATTTTTTCCAGGAACGATGGAGCTTTTAGCCATTCTGCTATGACCTAGATCTCATGCGCTGAAGCATCAGCGCCATGATTTTGTCCGTTTGGTCGGGGGAAAAGAACACATGCTTTTCATGTCACTACGCGAGGGTCCGTCAATACGTGCCCTTTTCGTCATTTTTCTTCCGGATGGGTTGGTTCACGAAACATCATGTGAGCAGAAGCAACGTCGCGAGGGCTCCTTACTCACAGGTGAGCTGCAGCGCCTGGCATAGACCGTTCTGAGGTGACGAAATCCTGACATCACCTGACCACTTTGCGGTCTCCGCACGCTGCATTCGACAAGTCGCCGACGAACCCCTACGAAAGCCAACTCACCTTTGTGGAACAACACATTCAGATAAACGATGTACAGGAGCGTGACGGCGCTCTGCCTGAGCTGCCACGGCGTCATGCTGGCGCGGCTTTACATCGTCCGCCGCACGTCGTCGCGCACGCGGTCCGACCCGCCCAACGTCAGAGCTCACAAGTCCGGCCGGCGGGGGGACCGCATCAGCGCCGTTCAAGCCGCCCGCTCGTCCGCTCACACGCCGCGAGGAGGGCCGCCGGGGTCGTGGCCGCGCCGCCGGTCATCGGCGCCGACGGCCGACGCTGCCGCGGACGCCGGGCGTCGCGAGCCGCGGCCGCCGCAGGTCGCCGCCTCAGGCGGAATGTCGATCAGCGCGGGCCGCCGGCGCACAGCGCCCCTGGCGGCCGCCGGCGGAAGCTGCCGCCGGGCCGCGCGGTGGCCCGGTCAGCGCTGGATTTATGGCCGGGGCCTGTCGCCGGCGGACAAAAAGAAAACTGGTGCGACACCGGGGCCGAGGTTCGGTCAGCTGAGCTCGCCCAAATCACCAACGCACAACGGCACCCGTCAGCAACGTCGATTTCTGTGATGAATTGTCCGAAGTATTGCGTTGACGCGTTGCGATGCAATTTTGGGTGGAATCGCGCTAAGCACTTTTCCGCATTGCTGTTCATTTTAAAAACGCACCCAAGTAACGAGAGGCCATGAAGATAACGGCAATACCAGATGACTGAAAAACTTGTGCGCCTTCAGCACATGAACTAAATCATGGCCTTGAAA
Source organism: Capitulum mitella (assembly GCA_030062745.1). NCBI lineage: Eukaryota > Metazoa > Arthropoda > Thecostraca > Pollicipedomorpha > Pollicipedidae > Capitulum > Capitulum mitella. Next base: position 4,218,055 of record CP099841.1, on the reverse strand, counting down.
GGTGGGTAAAGAACCAAAAAGTTTCAACTTCTCGTGAAATACCCTGGGACATGTCAAACGTCGCAGTTGCGTTGAAGGGCTCTACCTTCTTTAAGTATCTGCCTCTGAAAACTATCAGTGTTGGCGAAAAGATGAATTAGGCATTTCGGTTGATGAAGGTGTTGAATTAAGAAAGAAAGTTTGTTTGATGCAGAACGTACCAAAATAAAGATGTTTAAGTAGGTCGCATCTGGTCGTCAAAGTACGCATAAATGAACTTTTTCCTAAAATAAGTGAGGATGGAAACATACAACAAACAAAGGCAACCAATATTACGTTCCCGGCCTTCTCCAGAAACAGGGAAATGAAATCTACGTTTCAACAACTAAAAAAAACAAAAAACAAAGAAACCCGTCACGTCGTTTGTTCCATATTGTCCTTATTTACTTATGTTCAGAGCTGGAACACAGGATTTTTTATATTTTTCAACCGAGATTATTAAAATTCATTAATGTCCAGTGCCCCATATATACATATATATACACATATATATACGAGGGGTGTTCAAAAAGTTTTGGCAACAGGGCAACAAAAACAAAATTAATAGAGATACACATTTATTGAGCATCACACTCCTTCAGCATACTCTCCTCCAAGGTTTACGCACTTCTGGAGCCGTGTCATCCACTTGACAAAACACTCAGAGTACTCACAAGCAGGTATACTTTTCAGTTCTGCATTTATCCTTTTGGCAAGGTCCTGTTCCCTGTGAAAATTGATCCCAGTAAGTTTTTCTGACAACTTAGGGAATAACCAAAAGTCACATGACGCCAGGCCAGGACGGTAAGGCGGTTGGTCAATGAGCTGCAGCTTGCTTTCCTCCACAAACTGGCGAGTTTTGACAGCAGTGTGACTGGAGGCATTGTCATGGTGGAGGTGAACCTTTCCTGAGGCAAGGCGTGTGGGCTTTGTTTTTCTTTTAGATTTTTCACTACTGACTTGAAAGCTGTTTCTGTATAGTAAGTTGCATTAACATTCTGACCTTTGGGCACAGTAACAAGGGATACAGGGCCGGTTGAACTGAAGAACATGATGAGCATTTGCTTTCGTGAACGAAATCCTCTCTTGACAACGGTGGGTCGTGCATCTTCTTCTCCAAGCCAAACCATGTTTTGCCTCTTGTGTGGCACTTGAAAGAAGTAAAACCACTTCTCGTCGCTAGTCACCACGTCTGTGATGCGTTTTTGACCTTCAGGACCAAATTCAGAGAGAATTGCCGAAACACACTGAACTCTTCTCTTTTTTTTCGTCGTCTGACCGGAGATGCGGCACCCATCGAGAACAAACCTTCCTCATCTTTAGATCTTCATGGATGATCGTATGGATGCTGACAGTGGAGAGTCCAAGATCATCACTAATAAGAGCAATCGTTGTGTGTCGATCTTCGTGGATCATTCGTCTGACGGCAGCAATGTTTTCCTCGGTCCGTGACGTGGAAGGACGTCCAGTTCGTGGGTCATCTTCAAATGACTCTCTCCCATTCTTAAAAGACGATACCCATCTTGCTACTGTGCGATATGAAGGACAATGCCCACCTAGAATTTGGTTCATGTCAGCTCCACACTGTCACAGTTGCCACCTCGTTCCAAAGACGCTGGGTCTTTTTTGAGACGTAGTTGCCAAAACATTTTGAACGCCCCTCGTATATATATATATATATATATATATATATATATATATATATATATATATATATATATATTGTTTGTAGCATGTGCAACGTTCTGGAAATACAGCGCCGCCGTCCTGACACAATGAAGGGAGTGACAGCTGTTGGCTGAACTGAAACTTCTCAGAATTTTTCCCGAAAAGTAGGATTTTAACTGAATGAGGCGTTTGGTACGACCAGGGGCTACCAACGGCGATATGGCAGAAGTAAACTGTGGCGCAGTCCTGACGCATTTTGGGCACCCCTCCATTCTAAGTGAATAACGTAAAGGTCATTTTCGAACAACTCTAAAGACCATTGCAATCTCTGGAACTTTGATGTGCCGGACTACCGTCTACTAGAACAAAACTTATGACTTGGGGACATTTGGCTTATAGGCTAGGTAACTTGCTTTCATATCCGTTTAGACTTTTTCCTTCAGTTACCGCCGGAAGAAACATAAATAAAGACTCGCATCATTCGATTTGTTCGATGCCAAAATACAACCAAGGCGTTTATGGATTAATGTCACTATCAGTAATGTAATGGGACAATAATGAAATTTCCAATGTCACGGTATTGTCTGCTGTCATTCCTGGACCTTTCAAAACACCTTGGAAAAAACACACTGAAGAGCAAAGGCATAACTTCAAAAGTAACTCAGCTACAGGTTAACTTCCAAGGCTGCTTTGCCATTGCGAATAAATAATAGCGATTTAAAGAATGAGTTATCTTCCGGTGAAGACTGCATGATGCACTGTCAACTGTCTCTTGAGTTACGAGCTTGCAAGAATACGTTGCAGCCGGACAGGACGAGCCGGGCCATCAGCTCCACCTCATTGTCTCTGCCAGCTGAAACCTCGGCCTACGATCTTGCTTGTAATTATTCTATTACCATAATCCTGTGTTTAACACTTGGTTACGTTCATGGACGTAAGTCGGCAAATTATGACTTACATAATCGCGTCCGTGTAGTGCTGATCCCTTGGTACCTAGCCAGAATCAGCGCAGCCAAAGACGCATCGTTCGGGATCATTCCAGGCCGCCAAACCCTGCCGCCATCGTCTCCGAGGATCGCACCGTCCACGCGCCGCATTTGTCAACCAGCAGCGTCCTGCGGTCCGGTAACCGAACCTCGCGGCCGTCCGCACTCGTTACCGGGACATGGCACCGCCAATTATGCAGATGCGTCGCGCCGGCCCGCCATGCGGCATTACCATACAAATCTCGCCGGCCGCCTCCGGCTCGCGTCCGTCGGTCTCGGGAGGCGGCCTGCACGTGCCGCGGGACGGAGCCGACCTGGGGGACTGCCGGCCGGGAGCTGGGGGTGTAGCAGGCGGAGCGTCGCCAGCAGGAGAACGTGTTTACACTCCTTGCTCCGCCCAGTAACATGGAAGAAGACGGGCGGTCTGTCTATTGACGGGAGATGGGCTGCAGAGGCATGCGTGGCGGAACATCCTCACGGAATTCTGCTCATGGATTCAAACTAAATCGAAGGGGCATATTTGGCCACTGAGGTCTGGATCCGAGATTTTGGAAAAAAATGAGCAGTTGCTTTAAAAAAGCGCCCGGAAAATGACTGGAGTGTCTCGCGTTGGACCCCTGGCTGGCGATCTTGAGGTCGGAAAATTGGAAGGATTTAAACCACTCAACTTTTCAAGAACTTCAGCATAAGGCCTACGACAGTAACTGAAAAACAAGGATCTGAGGTCCTTTTCAATCTTTTCCTGCACCCCCCTCCCATACCTTCAGTTATTGCTAGACATCTTAACCATGATTTGGACTTATCGATTCCACTTGCAGATGTCACAATAAACGATTTTAAAGGACTTCTTTTGACATTCGAAGGACAAAGGTAGGAAAATAGCAATATATCTGGAACATCAGTGCCTTGATTTCCTGCTGTAGTAATTGCGACGTGGCTTCTTCCAATACCCGAGCCAATATCCATTGTTTTTATGAACGGTGGCTCAATTTCTATCGCTTCAATACCTTAGACACGTAGTTTTTGGTGGAAAAGAAGTGCGTTCCACAAATTCTGTTCCAGGATCAGCACCTGAGCATTGACACTGGAGCGTAAAATGCACTTATAGCACTGTTGGTACCGGTTGCAGTCTACTGATGATATATCGATCGTCGTTTCCATTCTAAAGACTAAAATGTCACGAATCACATCGGCTTATTAGACACCTAGCCGGCCTTACGAACCTTCAAATTGTATTCTTAACAAGAACGAGAGCTTGCAGATACATGATAACTGTACTGCACGCCCAAAGCGGCGCTTGAACCGAAAGGAAATGCAGCTGTCACTGGGGACCCGCTGTCGGTGACCCATGTGGGACTGGCCACCTCGCCCGCCGCCAAGGCGCCGGCCGTGTCCGACATTCGCAGCGACCTGCTCCAGGCCATCAGAGATGGCATCCAGCTCCGTAAGGTGGAGATGGTGGAGGAGAGCGAGCGTGGGCAGGCGCGGCCGCTGCATGATGTGGCGTCGATCCTGGCGCGACGTGTCGCCATCGAGATGTCGTCGGGTCCCTGAGTCGGACTCTGACTCTGACTCAGAGTGCTGGGACGAAGAGACAAGCGCCTAGGGCCGCCCCTAGCTGTCCCGAAGACGTTTTTTTCTTTGTCTCTCATCTTTTTCTTGGCATCATCTTACCTCACTAGATTTATCACTGGTGGGTAATGTTCCACCTCACTGGTTCATAACTGGTGGAAATGCTGCAGTAAGACTGTGGACGGCCAGCACTACTCAGGCAGCTTTGACAGAAGTCAGACCCGGACATGGCGAGACTTTCAAGATCAAGAGTATGTGCTGGCACTATGAGAGAGCTCTCGTCGATACGCATTGCCAAACATTTCATTGTGTCTGCTTGAACACTAGTCAGCAGTTAGACATATTTTGCGATTCTTGCTGGCTGGCGTAAGAAGAATTCTCCTCCTTCTCGTCTCTCTTTATGGGATCACAGCGGTGCTCATTGCCTGGCGGACTGGAGGTGATATTTCGGATGGTGTTTCCTCCATACAGATTTTTTTCATATGGAGGTAATATCAGTTGGTGGTTTTGTTAAAATGGGCGTTTTCGCTTTGTTCGTTTCATTGTCATAAACATGTTGTGTCGACAACACAGCGTATTCTTGGTAACTCCTGGAATTGATCTGAAAGTGTTTTAGCTTGGTTAAAGCTCTAAAATAAAAAGCATTAATTTTGAACCAGCTCACCAAAACAAGTCACGCCGTCAACAGCAAAGACCAACGTGGCACGCGGGAGTTCTGCTACACGAAAAATATATTACGGCGGGCCGTCACGATTGTTTCTTCGTAATGTTGCAGTAACCGAACTCGATAACATCTGCAGAACTTGGCTCGATGACAAGTGCAGATTGTTCTTAACAGAAATTACAGAATGCTCGCACAGACCTCATGAGAATGCAGAAGCTAGCGAGATGTAATGCTAGTATGAATCCTAAAACCCTTGAGAAGGGGCAGTGGGGTGAACCTTCCCAACTTTTGCCAGTGTTTTATATTCATAGAAGGTTATGACTTTGAGCGGGAAACAGGCCTTACAATCGCCTTTGCCTTGCACTCTTCTCCAGCTGTTTTTAAACTTATTCCTCGGTGCATGTCGACGCGGATTGAGATAAAGCAAGCATACGGTTAAATCGGTACGATATGCCTATTCCTGAACCCAAAAGAGAAATAAATTGCATTATGGTGTTGCGTTGTGAACTAAACTTGTAAAGCATGCTTATGAAAATATTCAGCCCTCTTTATACCGCGAGAGACTTGAGACTTGGGAACCTGAGTAGATTATTCTTGATTTTATGAACTTAAGCTGTAATGAGATATTTCGAGCATTGCCAATTGTAAAAAATCATTCGCAATAGGTGTTCTAAGGCTTGTGTTAACATTTCATGAAAAGATGCGGCATTTTTAAATTGAGATAATTTGTATTATAAACATACTTAACCCGTCCCCGACTGGGGGGGGGCAGTTGACTGCCCCCCCCCTGAGGTTTTTCTGAGATTGCGAGAGAACAAACAAACACAGAGCCACGAAACTTTGTGTACCTTTTGCTCCATCAATTTTACGTCTCGTGTCAAAATTTTGACCTCAGGTCAGGTCAGGTGCCTGACCTAGACCAGGTCAAACAGACCTAAGTCCAAAAAAGTTTAGCGCCCTCTAACTTTTTCGCAAAACAAGATATCTCAGTAATACTTTCAGGGATTAGTGATCGTGATAGATGCAACAAATCTGCTATCTCTGATTTTTCGGAATTTTTCGGGTCATTGACCTAAGGTCAAGCCCATTTTTAAGACATATCGCCGTTTTTTCTGAAATTGACGGAATATTTCATCACACTTTTAGTGTGGAGTGAAGCAGACATCTAGTTACCGTCATTGGGCAAAGCATCAGTGACTTCCAGCCATTGACCTGAGGTCAGGTCACGAATAACTGAAGTGGGCCAAAATGTACCATCGTCAAAATCGACGATGAATTACTCAGAATGGGTAGAAAATGGCAGAACTAGCTTGCACAGACGTAAGTAATACCAGGAACCTCAAAAAGTTTGAAAAAGTAGCATATTTTGGAAATAAACAGGCTCTCGCGAATAAAGCTCCGCCAACTTTGTAGATTGACAACTAATCAATTTTTCCAAAATTTAAGCATGAAAAACCATCACAAGACCCACAAAGATCAATAAAATTTACATAGATTGTCTTTTTTCGCAAAAATAAAGGAACGCTAAAATTAGTTCCCGTCAATTTGGTACCGCATACGGCAGCGGCGCACAGTGACGCCTGACGGGAGAATTACGGTGTCTTTAACTCAACGTTTCGGCGTAAATATTGAACAAATCTGAGGAAATTAGACGTGTATCGGCATCCGCGGACATTTACTTGTGCGCTGGTGCCTTTACCTATGCGTTATTAGTCACAGCCCTTGAGATTCAGGCCATTTCTCGGTCTCATGCAGTCGGCTATGAGAAAACATATATAGGGCGTAAATTGGCTTACATATTATCTAAAACTAAAAATGAGACCAGTTTCGAGCTCTACTCGTGACGGGCTTTCCAACGGTATGCTTATTTTTATCGTGCGACCAACCGTTCGTGAGTTAGAGGGGGGGGCAGTCAACTGCCCCCCCCCAGTCGACGGTGTTCGGGACGGACCGACGGTCGTGCGCGGGTTAAACTGCATCCATGCTTTAAGCTTTTAACAAGATTTACCCCTAAGCAATTAATCTGGCGGGAATACCAACGAACTGTGATTGTTGCTATGTTTCACATGGTCGCACCGGAGTCTGCATTATTCGCAAAACGTTATAACTGACGCTCAACCCTACCGCGTTTTTAGTTTTGACGAACGGATGCAGACCTTAAGGACTGCCTGGCTGTTCCCGGCAACGCGTCGCTATTTCAGCCCTCTCACAGGATCCCTGTCATGGCCAATTACATTCTCGTTTAAGGCCGAATAATCTGCACTTCCGGCGAGCCGAAGTGCGCCTCGGCGTCCGTCGGCGTCACGTTAATGGAGCCGACGAGGCCCGGAAATTGCGGGACCGCTCCGGTTCGAAGCGGCTACAGTCATCTGTCTCGGCGATCTGATCATGACGCACTTGTGACAGGTGGCGCGATTGACGCCCGATGGGCCCGGCGGCGATCGATGGTAGGAGAGCCCGGGCTGGGAGAGGCACTCGGGTCGGGACAGGCGCCGCGGCGGGGCGGCGCGCTCACGGCAGCGACCACGTCCCGAGTGGTCTCACCGTGACTCGTTCACTGTATCGCAACCACAGGCGCAGTCAAGGGGGAGGGAGGCCGACCCCCCCCCCCTTAGGCCCGCATTTTTTGTGAAAACCATCACACATCGTCTTCTCGGCAGGCGGTTATCGTGCGATTTCAGTTCACTCTGTGCTCCCGCTTAAGAAAATCCTGGCTGCGCCCTGATCGTAACATTGAACATTAGTTCAGTACCTGCCTATCTAAATGCTGCCACGAATTTTTCCGTTACCTTGGAGACAGAGACTTCCATTTCCAGTCCGGCGGATCACGAAAATGAGAAGAGCCACTCTCCTAATCATGGCTTGAGGTCCCGGGGAGGGGAAGGGGATTTCTAGACACCACAGTTTCCAAAGATTTTAACATTAAACCCATGCAAATACTGGAAAGGAACGGCCTAAAATCCTATGCAGACCCCATGGTTTCCTTAAATCCGCAGCCATGCTCCTAAACATGAAAGACGTGGTCTTAGCGGAAGTCAGATGGAACTAGATGCCTGATTCCAGAAAACTGATTTGATGGGAAGGCTTACATGTTGGTGTTACATGCTTCTGCAGGCGATGTGCTGCAGCTGGTTTATTGGAAAGCTTTACTGTACTTGCCAGCAGTGTGTCATCGGGCACAAAACCCTTCGGACGTATGATTCCCTCAAATATCCGTTTCCTTTGCGGATATTTGACGGAAGCCTTCATTGCATATTTTTCCAGACACGGAGAGACTGACTTACGTAATGCTAGATTCAGTCAATACACAGCACATTAGATTATCGTTCGAAATGACGGCTAAACTGCTTTCGTTGGAATTTAAGCCCCTGAAGCGTGAAGCGTTTCCTAAAAATGAAATGAAACGTGCTGTTTCACAGATAATACATTGACTTTGCATTCGCGCTGAAAGAGGCTATGCCAAACGATCACTTGTTTCTCATTAAAAAACAAATGTGATACTGACAGGTATGATATTAACTATCGCATCATTCCATACTATTTAAGAGTATCTAAAACAAAATGGCCAGTCCCCGTTTAATCGGGCCAGGTCAGGCTCTGTCAGGCCAAACAGTGGGTATTTCTAAATGAAATCATTTAAGCACCACGTATAACTCGGAACATGGGTGAGACAATCTCATTCTAATTTCGACTCGAATGGCTAATTAGCCAATTAACCTGACATAAAATCCATCAGCTAACAGTCCGTCCTCCACATGTCTGTCGTTGTCCAGGCCGCAGTCTCTCCAGGCTGGCTTTAGGTGGACAAACCGAACTTTATGATCTGAGGAGCAGTGGTCGATAGCAACGTCAGTGAACTGCTACCGCAAAACTGGTGTGTGATCACAGTGTCCATGTGCCGCACCGATTGTTTTTGGCGCGCAAATAGCGCCGTGACGAAAAAGTGCACCGTATTGCATAAATGAGCTAGAGCGCAACAAGTGCACGTTAACATCAGACAGTCGCCTGCCATTTACCGGCAGATTCCTCGCCTGGACCAAACAAACGCCACAGGACGACCCCGGCGCCGTGGTGGGAACCCGTCACGGACTGTCTCCAGGTGAGCGGCCCACTTCGCCGTGGCCGGGGACGGCCGCGGCGGCCGCTCTGTATTCGGGCCGACGGCAGGCGCTCGGCGCGGATTGCGGCCGCCTCCGCCGCCGCTGCCCCCGTCAGGCCGGGCCAGGCCGTCGCGGGCAGTCCGGTCACGTCGGCCGAGAATGACCCGACGAAGCGGGCTCACATCCGCGGCCGAGCTGACCTGTCGGCGTCCAGCCGGCGCGGCCACGTGCGGCGCGCGAGCGGCCCCCGTATGGGCAGCGCCGAAACTCGGCCCCGGCAGACTTATGTCGGGCGGTAAATCATCCGGGTTTTGGCTGGTCGTTCGGCGCAGCGCATCACTGCCCGCTGGTATCCGGGTCTTGCAATGACGCCATGAATAGCGCGGAAATTACGGGCCCAGCCGCTCCGAACAGACACCGAGATTGGCCTTCGTTTATAATAGTTATGAGGTTTGAACAGCAGTACGTCATAGAAAGCCTTAAATGAACAACAGCGGTAGTCATTGCTGGAGCACGACATCATTCGTGATTTCCGGGGCGGAAGCTTACTGCGTTCTAGCAAAAGCCATGTCGTTTCCGTCGTCTTCAACCAGCTCTATTACTTGCCTTGTTTCCTTTTTACTGAATCCATTAGAGTGCAGCACTAAAGGCTTAAAGGCAAGGTCTCATAGCCGTGAGCTGCAAAATTCATCAGTTGAAACACATTTCTTCTTAAGGTACGAAACGACTTCCGACCAGCATCGTTTTTCATCGCATCAACAAAGCGTTGAAACCAGTGCAACTGACGCGTCGTACATCGTTAAACGCCCACTGGTTATCGGCAAAATTTTCGTGACGTTCGGTGGAGACGCGCAAGGTCCAAGGTCCTGTCGCGATTAAGCCATGCTTGTCAGTCACTGTGGCCGACTCCTCAACCTTTTGTCGGGAATCCTGTATGTAGAGCTGCATCAGATCTGTGTCGAGAACGGCACTGAATTAATCGTTTTTGGCGTTGGTGTAGATGAAGTCGAAACATGGAACAATAACATATCGTAGCGTGAGTGGGGAACCTTAGGAGGCATGACCGGAATCATGTCACGTGCATAAACGCTCGTGTGGGGTAAGTACGGTCAATACCACACCAAAGCGACCCATTTACGTGATTAAGTCGTCTGGCTCCCGAAATATGCGGTTCTAATCATAACTGAGAGAACTAATTTGGGGTAGAGCTGGGCTGTCTTCTTCTATGTTCAATGGTTAGGATTAACTGCGGCTGGACCCACCGACTCATCTTGTCCTCATGCGCCCATAGACCAACACGTTTCCAGCACTGAGAGTCAATGACCAGAAAATTTGTTTCAGATCAGCAAACAGTGCTTGGTCTTTCGTTACAAGGTCTGGAATCCCAACGGAAGTAGGGCTTGACCTGGAAACCTAACCGAAGCAGGTTTGTAAGCAGGTTTTGATCTCGGCGAGAACAAGGACAAAACGACGAAAAAGACAAAGCACAAGACGACAAAACACCCTCAAAGGAAGCCGGGTCTGTTCCGAGTCAGCCGAGACCTTTGCGTTCTGCACCGCATACTTACGCCCGCAACGAGACCCGATCTCGCCCGCGGCATTCCGCCAGCGGTTTTGAGCCGCATCATCCATTACACTGCACCCGGTACTGCAGCCAGCGCAGCCGACCGAACTCCGCCTCCAATAAACCCCCCACGAGCCGGCCGCACCGCGCCGGCCGTTCCGGCTCGCAACGGCGCGAGCTTGGCTGGCCGGACGCCAGCCGCAGCCGCCGCGGTGTCGGCCGACGCTCCGCCGCCGCCGGCGCCGTCCCTCTCGGCCGTCCGACGGGCGCCGGAGACGACGCAGCGCCGAGCTGTCCGACCGGCGGCCGTCCGTCCGTGCCGACCCGGTCAGACTGACGTGGGAAATTCGGCCATTTCGCCGTGATAGCCGCCTGTCCGCCGCCGGCGCGTCACGGAGGCCACGGGTGGATCAGCGCGTCACGCCGTCTCAGGGTCGCCTCAGGCCGCTGAAGAAGGCTCTCTCGGGAGTGTCGGAACGGCCTCGCTGCACTGACAGGGCCAGATGGCGGCACGGGTCGGTCTCAGTTATGAGGCGCTGGTTCCCGAAGTTGTATCGGCGGCAGCCGCTCGAGACAGAAGCGGTTATCCGGTGGGGTGGATGGACTGCGGCGCAGAGGAGGGAACTCCACTCTGTCGTGGGCTGACAGGTCGGACGGTTGTTAACGCCGTGATGCATCAGTGCAAAAGGCCAAAGTGACGCAAGTGCAGGCAGGTGTGCAATATTTCGTAAAGATTAGGTTCGGAAATCTAATTAAAACGTAAGTGCTTCCACAAATCAGTTTCATATAGTATCCGGAAGCAATATCTTACAGGCCAATAAATTTTCTGCTTTCACCATAGCAAACCATATCATGCGTAAATTCCTAGATAACCACTTTTGGCGTCAAATCTGTATCCCGTGCTGAGCCTGAAATTTAGGCTGTCCTGCACTCCCAGCCGTTATGCGGTACAGTCGTGATCAGCCGTGGCCAACTCGAGCACCTCCTCCCAATCTGAGCAGGGGCCATAGGACAGATGGCAAATGTTAACATGCGCAGTGGAGGGAGTTTGGCGCTAGCGCGCACTGAAAAGGTCTGTGCCCCCTCTCCTGTCTCGGAAACGGAAAAGCTAGACACGAAACTTTGAGGGTATGGTAGGGTCTTAAAGAGCTACATTTGTGTGCAAGAGGGACTAGGTCAGTATTCCCAAGGTCAAATGGGGTCGAAAAGATTAACTTTGGACATTTTCTTGGCCCGAACTGTGACGTTGTCTTACACCAAATGATACTGGTGCCTGTAGTGGAGCGACACGGGTTTCACCGCGTGCAAGTTGCCGAGATTATGTACGTGAAAAAGGATAACAAGTGATCGGGGACAGTTTTTAGGTCAATGTGTTTAGAGTGTGACCGTTCCAGTTGCTTTCCATCTATTCGGAGTACAACCATGATATGCCAGACACATATCAGATTACTGGAGATTGCAATGATGACAAACAACGCAACACAAACAGACCATCCCGTACGGCTTTTCGAACGAGACGGGGAAAGAGCGTGTATTAAAGCCTTAAAGTGTGGAGTACGATAATTTCCATTTATTTGGCGTCTTGAGTGAAGATGTCGGGTCAAGGTCATGCCAGGTCATTGACTTATGACGTCGTTTTTCCTTTATTTTTTGGGTCAGATTTCGAGCAACACGTGATACTGGTGTAGCTTGAGTGTAAATAAGGGCTCTAAACGCATAATTTAGCGCATTTTCAGTAAAGATATTCAACATCGGTGCTTTTGGTTACTTCCAGCGTTCACGGACCTCCGCAAAGTCAAATGAAGTGAAGCGAAGTCATTGACCTTGAATGAACCTCCCGACCCAAAGGAAGCTCTAAGTGAACCGTTTGCAATGAAGTGACGTGGTTATAATGAACTAATAAACCCGATTACATAATTTGCTTGTAAAAAGTAGAAATAATATATATACATATATATATATATATATATATATATATATATATATATATGTATGTATGTATATATATATATATATATATATATATATATATATATAAGCATATCAATGTGCGTAAGCATGTTTTTATCAAGTTCTTTGTATGTATACTTCATACAAATCGACATGTTGCAGAGAAAATCTGGATCAAGTCACAGGCTGGGTGACCTTGACCTTTTATGACTTTGACCTTCGCTGAATCTGGGTTTGCTCTTAGTTCATCCATCGTCATCAGTTATCCCCGAATAATGTCGCCTGATAATGTTCACATGGTGCACTTACGTAGAACGCTTGTCCTCTCGCAATGTTCCCATCTGTCTGCGGCAACCGATATTTTCGTTAGGTTTATTTGATTCCAAAGGCTTCAAAAATTTCCGGCCGATTTTCGATTTCTTTGCGTCAGTCGACGAGTTATTGGATTGCCATAAATGCCACAAAGCATCACCGGCCAGCTCAGATTCGTTCTTGGGATTTTCAAGAAAGACAGGTCAGGGGCACAAAGTGCACATATTAAAGGACATGTTTTTTGGACCCTCGACCCTCGTCCGGCGGGGGGTCGGCTTAGGACCCACCTGCGGTTTTGGGCGGGAGATAGATCGCTGATTTTTACTACAGCTGAGTGTTTAACATATATACACCTTGGGCGAAATTTTCAAGATTTTTCATGAAATACATCGTGACCTGCGAACTTTTTGTCAAGTCCACGTCAGTCGCGTATTTGACCAAGTCAAGCAATATATTTCATTTGTGGAAAACCGGGCATTGCAATGCTGTGTTACATGTTAAAGTGTTGGTGTCAAGAACCCGAATCTAGTGCATGGGAAGGGTCAGGTCATCAGAGGTCAAGCTAGGTCAGACGGGCATGTTAAACCTTGACGTCAAACGCCATTGTAGTTTTGCATGCGGGATAAGTGATACGTACACTTGCAAGAGTGCTTTTTTTACGATCCGCTATAGCAGCATTACTTGGATGTAAAGCCAATGTGTAAGTCAAAGTTAAGCTGGGCCAGAGAAATTCTAAAAATTCTAAAATTCGAAATTTGGTTGCGCCCTTAGAGGTGACCTTGAGGAACTATGGCGGCCACCACAATGATATACTAGGCTACCACCATGATACTAGACCGTGTGCCCACCTACCTGCACACCAAATCTGGTGGTTCTTGCTCGAGTGGTTTTCGACAAGGAACGGTTTCCGATAAACGGCATGAGCGTCCTGGCGATGACTTTGGGAACTAACATGGCCGCGACCCCAAACAGGCCACCCCTCCCAGTCCGAGGAGAATCGGTGTATCACGTTTAGCACGCGTGTCGTAACACATTTGATTTGTGACCCGACAAAAGTGTGGTGGGACTATCATGCCTCCCATTGCAAATTTTAGCTATGATGACATCTACGTGGCCTGGAAGGTAACCCATTGACTTAGACCCGAAAATTCACAAATTTGCCGATAACTAAGACGACGGTCAACACGTTAAAGCTCACGACATTGGCTTATTTTTTTAAAGTCTAGAAACTACAGCGCTAAGAAAACTTCGGCATATTTCGACATCGCCGCCTTGAGATCATTGCCGTGATATAGGGGGTCATCTTTTGACCTGAAACCCCGAAAATTGAGTATCGTTTGAGTTACTTGTGTGGCGAGGAGCACAGTGGTTTTTACCGCGTTGCTCTATCTCTGTTGGTTCAAAAGTTAGTAGGAGGGTCGTTTTAAGATCCCCCGCCGGGCGACGATGTAAAAATGGCCTCACCGAGAGAAGGTTTAGATGCAGCGATCCTTTTCACTCTGCGACCGTATGGGACGAACCTCAGAAGCCCCTCCTCTGTTCTTCCCCAGCCATTCCGAAATTTAAAGCCATTTGAAGCAGATTCATGACACTTGACCACTTTTCCTTCTATTCTCTCTATGTATTATGTCAAATTGTCATGATTTTCTTTTGACCAATCCGCACCACGTTTTCGGGAGATACCACAGGCTATGCTTGACACTGTTAAAAGCAAAAAGAGAAACGGCTGCCATTTTTGTAGGTTACACTTGAACCCTTACATGGATGTGTACGTAAATAGCTGAACAGACATACAAAAGCATTTTTGTTGATTTGAAGTCACTTTAACAATGTCAGATCAAGGTCAAAAGTCGAAATCTGGATGCCGGAATATATGGGACTCGCCAACGTCCTCCACTTGTGTTTCAAGTTCCAGGTCGATATCGTGTTGGGCCACGGAGCTTTGACCTAAAATGTCCGCGCGCGTACCTAAAATCGCGACGACCGGAAGCAGCATTCCTAAAAACAGTGTCAGTTCAAACAACTGAAAACGCTTCCAAACACCTTAAGACAATTTTAAGGCCATTCCATATGGACTCTGGGGTCATTTGGGGTCATTAAAGGTCAACGATCCTAAATTGGCCTGATGAACAGGCGACCATGGCAGTTCTCCCCTTTTTCACGTCCCTGACGCCGCCTATGCCAACATAATACAAACCACGTAATACGATTTGTACTTCTTGGGTGGACCATGGCTGTTAAACACTAAGAAAAATGTTTTAAAGTTTTATGGCCATCCAATAAAGAAATATATTTCTCCCATTTTCCAAACCTTCCGAACGCCTATGAATTTTCCCCAAAAATATACGTAAGGGTCAATGGAAAAGTTCTATCGATCAGCCTTCGACTCACTTCAAGTACATGAAAATCGGTCCATAAACATCGAAGTTATAACAAGTGAAAAATTTCCCTTTTCTGACTTTTCCCTCTACACTTTTTTGCCATTCTTCCAAGATTTTCCAAACTCTTATGAAAATGCACTTCACGTTATATCGAATCCTGTCCAAGATTTTTCAAACTTTTTATGGAAATGTACATCACATCATATCGAATCGATTGCCGTTAATTGAGACGGAATCGCACATGAAGTTTTCGAGATCCCAAGCGGGGGCCGAATACCCCCTCCCCGCACGGGAATGTGTCCTGACGTTATAGACACGGGAATACGGTTAAGGAAACATATTTTATCGTAATCAGACATATGTGAACCGAGCAGGGATGACTGAACACGTTTCCATATTCGTTAGGATGAGCTGCCTTAGTGTGAAGACGTCTCCCGGCAGATTTTCTCGACGTTTTGGACGACAGGCAAACACGTCAGCAAACAGTCGATTAATTGGAGCTGGGAATGCTGTAAATCGTGGAGGGCCGCAGTATACCGGAGAAGGCTTCGCCCACATCCCTGTCTGAAACTGGGCGTCGCATACCTTGACAACTTCCCGTCTGAGCCGTTTACGAGCCATATGCTCAGAGGCCGCACAGTGCACATAGGGTAGAATTGTGTCAACCAACCTAAAAATTGGCAACGTGATAAGTCTTACGGATAAGGGATTTTCAGTGATAAATACGTTGGTTGAATTCACACCGTCATCACAGATAAACTCCGCAGACAGCATGGCATGTATCTAAAAAGTTCTTAAAGAGTATACAAATGTGTATATAAATGTGTCAAATGTAGCCGCGTGATCTATGAACTTCATTTTTGTTGTTAAAAACGAAGACAACCATCAAGTTCTGGTATTTTTAAGGGCGAAATAAACTGGTAACTAAACATCGTTGTCATCACTGTCTAGCAGCTATGTCATATCATTTACCGCGCTATTTCGACCGAACAAACCCTGCTACCGCAGCCCACGCAGTTTCTGCAGAATTCCTTTTCACTCCCTGTGTCCGCACATCGGTCGGAGGAACAAAAAACTGCGGCCCGTATATGAGGACACGTCAAATAACCGTAAGTAATAGAGTCGTTATTTCTGTTGCGAGAGCGGCGAAATCATTGAAATACGACATTTACGAGGTGGTTTTCGGGATGACGCAGCCCCTGTGCCGTTTGGGGCTGTAACTGAATAAAGCAATCGAACGAAAAGAGTGCGCTGCCTTTGTATTTCGTCGGCGACGAAGCGCGTTGTAAACGCATTTGCAATGCCTACACTGCCTTTTTTGAAAATCGAGGGAGAAATGGATGTTAGAAACTAGGAACTTCGCAGGACGTAACTATGCTGGCCATTCCTCGACGTAAACAAACGTTTCTGCTGCTGTTGCTGTTGTTGTTGCTGCTGCTGCTTAAAAAGAAAAAAAATACGAAAAAGCCTTTCTCAGAACTAGACACAGACACGTGAAGCCTGACTGCATTTCATTCAAATGAAATATAATAAAGAAATCTATCACAGATTGGCAGTTGGCGTTTTCCCTTTGCCTTTTTCACAGTATCTTGAAATATTTATGTCAACCTCTAAACAACAATAAAACACGTAGAAAAATGCAAAAGAGCAAGAACAATGCAGAGGCGTGGGTCATGGATTCCGGCATGTGCCATACGGTCATCGGGACGTTTTCTCCAACTTCGGCGCATGTAAACATTACGCTGTTGGCGTTCCTTGAACGAAAGGTCGTAAACACTCCTTCGTTCCCTCCATCTACGGCATTCGGCGAGACAAGGGGGATGGACAGAGCTCACCATGTTGTCTTTGTTTGCGCTTGGACACCCGCAAAAGCTGAAGAAAGCCCAAATGAAAATGGCCAGAAGGTGCACGAGAGGCGAAATCATTGAGCCGCAGATGCTGCGGGCCTGTCGAATTGCAGTAAGTCGTTACGCAAAATCTCGGTGTGCGCCACAGCCAAGCTACTTTGGTAAGCAGCACACGTAAGCGGGTGAACTGTAGCCTGCAGCACGGCATTAAACCATCCGGCCAGGCTCCCCTGTCCGATTTCATTAGACGTAATATGAGGCCATAAACGCGACTATCCGCCAGGCGAGCATTCTTTGTTTTTAGACGGGTGTTTGTCCTGGCATGGTTACGTGGTACAGGAGTCTCGTTTAGAAACAATCTCCCGTTGCCTCGCGGCCGTAGCGTGACGTGGATGCCATTGGGACACTTCACTGCTCAACGATTTGCCCTCCGCCACAGAGCCCCACCTGCGCCTCCTCCCCCTCTCGCCGCGGCTCTCGGCCGGGCACCGCCGGCCGGCGGCGGCGATGACGTTTTCATCGGCGCCGGCACGCGCCTGCCGGCTATTTAAATGTTAATGGGTCGGTCCGGCGGTGGCCGCTGCCGCCCGCAGCCAGAGTTATGGCGTCGGACGGCCGGCGCCTTAACTTCGACGGGTCGGCTCGACTGGGTGTGCCGGACGGCGAGGCTCCACGGGACGGCGCCGCGGCCACCGCTCACCGCCGCAGACCAGGCGGGGGAGTGGCGGAGGTTCCGCGGGAAGGCGGAGGCGGACGTCGTGGCCCAGCCCGGAGACGTAGGCGTCTTTCAAACTGGACGCTCTGTGTCTTCGGGAGAGTGTTCTGATGCTGAGACGTCGGCGCCGGCGCCAGCGGTACAGCGGGTTCGTAAAGAACACGCCCGCTGCCAAGTCGCACGCAGACGATGAGCTCTATCCAGTCTCTCGCTCCATCCACACTTTTAGGTTACAAAATACGACTAATGCCTCCACTTTTGTAATATTAGTACAGTATTCCGCCTCTCTTGCAACAACTAGACATTGGCATTGTCTTTCGTGCGTGCTTATGAAGTTTTACTGCCTATTTACAGCGGACCTTTCGGTGCATCTGAATTTGTCGATGGTGCTGTATACCTTTTTGAAAAACACGGAGGCATCCAGACGTTGATGTCTGCTGACTTATGGAATGAAGTGTATGTTGGTCGGACTGAGTGGTATGGATGTAACGAATGTGTGTGGTTGTATGATTATTGATTACTAGTTTTCAGGATAACGCTTTGTGGAGCGCATGAACAGCAAGACCTACTGCGTTTTTCACGAAATTTTCAAAAGGGAACGTTGTTAACATTGTTTGACACGTTTTTTCCTTCCTTATTCATTTCATGATACGAGCGGATTTTATCGGTGTATCCATTTCGAGTATTTTGCCTCCGATGAGTTGCAAGTTCCAACGTCTCGCGCGCCCATGATATTGTTCGCTCTGATTAGTCAGCGAAAACAACAACAGAAACGTTGGTCGAACGAAAACATTGCTCCGAGAATAGGAAAGGCAGTCAAAAAGGCTGCAAGCGAACACTCTGCCACTGCAAACGCTAACAAAAACTGGGCCATCTTCTGGCAAAAATGTTTTGACTTGGTGCGGACGTTTTTTGATCTCAGGTGTTACGGCCGGGCCGGATGTCCATTCATTTGTTCTGCTAGCTGAAGTAAGATTTATTCAGCAGGCGACCTCGCCCGTACTAACATTGTTAGTAAGTGGACAGTCACGAATAAAGCAGTGACTGTTATCGCGCTTCGAAACTAATCGATGAATTGGCAAATACGGTTAGGTTATCGAAATACAAAATGAGTGCAAATGCAGTTGAAAGCAAGAAAATGCAAGTTCTTAGTTTATTTCATGCAGAAAGCATTTGCGAAATGAGCTTCAATTCTCTTCTCCAATGTTGAACACTAACATTATTTTTTTTCTTCGAGAAGAGTACGGATTGTCTTCGTATATGCTCATGCTCCTGATCTGCATGCGCTTTCCTCATCACTCGCGTACCCACCTCGTGACCACTGAATTGCCTGAGAGTCATCTGGGTGGATGTGGCAACTTAATTGCATCAAGTTATCATATCCACTCGCCGTTAACACACTCCATTGTGGCTGAGGCAGAAGCCCAAAGCAAAAAGTACCTGGTGTAAAATGGGTATAAAGAGTGTTGTATTCTTCCGTTTCATTTAACTGATGCAATCGGGGCTCGCGAGCGTTTTAGCGCTTGCGCTACTACTTTGTTTTTGGACGTTTTTGGTGTATCTGCATCAGGGACAGCTCGCAAAACAAGAACAGAACCGAAATGATCAGCAAATTTGAGCTCGCTTAACACCCATTGAACAAATAATCACATGGCAAGCACCAATCCAACGGCGGCGGATTTCCGGGGGCAGGGTGTGCAGTTGCACACCCTGCGTTCACAGTCAGCAGATATACCGAAGCGATGCCTTTCCTTGGAAATGTGCATTTCTCCAAGGAGGAAAAATGACAGCAAATTGGCAGGTCTTGTCCTGCGCTCATAAGCGACGGACGGCGCTCAAATGTGAAATCTTCTGCATAATCTTCCATTTTATAAAGCCGTCAGTGGGATCTATTGGTGGTGATATGACAAAGGCATGACTTAGGACGTTTTCGCACAATACGAGCTGACGCTTTTTCAATGTGGCCGTGCGCTCTACGGCCACAATAAAAAAAAAAAACGCTGCGGTCGACCTACCCTCCGCATTGAACCATTCGCCAAAATCTCAACGCAGAGTGATTTGTCATTGTCATTACCATCCAGCTGAACTTTGCCGCAGACGTTTTGCCACCTGCAGTCCCCGCCTCAGTCTCCACACTGTCAGCTGGAGCCACCCATATCTGATTTACCAGCTGACCGCGCTAGTGAATTTTGCACGTCCACTCGAAATTGGAATCCGCCACCCCTGCACCAATCAGAGTTGCATTGGCAAAAGCCAATGCAGTACAGACTGGGATGTTGACCAAAAAGGACTCGGCACAGTCAAGTGTGCTTCCTTCTGACGGAGAACTGAACCGTCGCGTTCTTGTTTCACCTCGAGGTAAATTACTGGTATTGAGTTCTACAGCCCGCAAACAAGTTTACGACACCAATTTGGGGTCTCAAGCGCCCGTAAAGCAAATTTACCACGTACGTAGAGAGCAATTTTCCGGGGAGCTTCTTGCAGGGTCGGTGTTCTTCGCCACAGGAGAGTTCACTGAGTTCTGTGTTGCGAGCGCATACAAGGCATGGCGTAGAGGCAAACGTTAAGGGAAAGACCAAGTACTTGGGTTATCAATGTCGGTCTTAGTCTTGATGAAATGTAGTCCAGATCTTGTTAAGTAAAATTCGGGATGCTTGACAACCATCCGTGGTCGTCCAGAAAACAGCTGAGAAAACACTCGCTTTTCGGGAAGTAGTTTGGCCGTTCTAAAGAGCCATTGACGAATGTTTTTAATTCCGCGGACACACTCCATCATTCACATCAGACATGATCGTCAGTACTAGCCTTTTGACGGGCCTCTGTCGTACTTCTGAACTTCATGTATCGGGTTTGCGTGCGATTATTGGCATCTTCGTGTATGATTATAGAGCAGACTGCGCCACTGAGGAACCATTGGGGATGAGGGTTCAAACTGCCCTATAATACCGAGCTGATGTCGAAGCAAGTTTGCCTGCTTCACACGGGTAAACTGGTGGGCCGCTTAACTTTATCCAGAACGGTAAACCTGGCCGGTAGGCGACACAAAGTGACGCCGCCTACCTAACGAACTAAAGGGCAGTTGGGAAGTTGCCCGGCACGGTGAAGGTCCTCCAGCGCTGTGTGGCTTGGAGCTTAGTACGAAATTAGAATTCATTATTTCGGGACACTGAGTGATAAGGTTATAGCCTGCGCAAGAACCTGCATGACAGCCCCCCTTTTCAGT
This sequence comes from Capitulum mitella, assembly GCA_030062745.1. Taxonomy (NCBI): domain Eukaryota; kingdom Metazoa; phylum Arthropoda; class Thecostraca; order Pollicipedomorpha; family Pollicipedidae; genus Capitulum; species Capitulum mitella. The sequence goes on along the minus strand of CP099841.1, from coordinate 4,197,055 downwards.
ACGCTGTGGCTAAATTCACTAGAATAAAAAGTGGTCCCATATGAATACAGGAACCAGAAACCAGACCGTCTACCATTAAGTTTGCTAGCAGCAGCTAGCTGTTCCGATTCTTTTTTTAATTCGAATCCCTGATTCGAACTTCGAGTTTGGCCCTTACCAAGTCAAAGGCCACCGGTTATGTTGCCTAGACCGGTTCAGTATCTTCACACTGGCTTTTATATGGGACCACTTTTGGTGATGTCGACCGTTAAATTTTGGCGCAGTAACACTCGCAGCATTTTGACCTCGACTTTGACCCAGTCATGGGTCACGAATAAAGGCTTGCAATGTTGGCACTGGTTTTCAATTGGAGCCACTTTGGGCGGCGTGTACTGGCGCATCTGGCCGAGGTGCGTTCCTCTATTTGAGTGACGGAAATATCACGATCCACTTCACCATCGAGACTTAGACGTCGGGCTGTTGCTAGAGTGATAGTTACCTGCTATAGTTATCGCTTACGCTCCATCGATTTGGAAACTCGTGAAGAAGAGTAAAGTGATGTACGGCCTTTATTCAAGGCCATATCGGTTAACCGAGGCCGATAGTATGAGATAGACTTGTATGTGGTGCAGAGATAATAACATATTTTTTTTTACATTAAAAAAAAAAAAAAAAAAAAAAAAAAAAAAAAAGGGGGGGGGAAATTTCAAAAAAAAATAAAAAAAAAAAATTAAAAAAAAAAAAAAAAAAAAAAAAAAAAAAAAAAAAAAAAAAAAAAAAAAAAAAAAAAAAAAAAAAAAAAAAAAAAAAAAAAAAAAAAAAAAAAAAAAAAAAAAAAAAAAAAAAAAAAAAAAAAAAAAAAAAAAAAAAAAAAAAAAAAAAAAAAAAAAAAAAAAAAAAAAAAAAAAAAAAAAAAAAAAAAAAAAAAAAAAAAAAAAAAAAAAAAAAAAAAAAAAAAAAAAAAAAAAAAAAAAAAAAAAAAAAAAAAAAAAAAAAAAAAAAAAAAAAAAAAAAAAAAAAAAAAAAAAAAAAAAAAAAAAAAAAAAAAAAAAAAAAAAAAAAAAATAAAAAAAAAAAAAAAAAAAAAAAAAAAAAAAAAAAAAAAAAAAAAAAAAAAAAAAATGACAAAACAACTTTAGCGCAAACAGTTGACATAAAACTTACTTTGGGTAAAAAATCTTCATCCAAGGTCAGTGACCTCACTTCATTTCTTTTGACCTTCCGGAAGTTACTTAACGCTAGAAGTGATCAGCTGCACCGATGTGGGCAATCTTCACTGAAAATACGCCAAAAGATTGCATTTAACACCCTTATTTACACTCAAGCTGTCCCGTGTTGCTCGAAATCTGGTCTGCAAAAGATGAAAAATGACGCTATAAGGTCAATGGCCTTACATGACCGTGTCTCGGAATTCTCAATCAAGACGCCAAATAAATAGAAGTTGTCGTATTTCACGTTTCAACGCTCAAACAAACACGCTTCTCCCGTTTCGTTGGAAAAGTCGTACGGAATGGCCTGTACGGACCGAGAAAGTTTCCAAAACTGACCTTTTCGACACCAGCTGACCTTTAAAATACTGGCCAAGGGCCACAAAAATTGCACACAATGTAAATCGTTGTAGCCCCACCCTATCCATGAAATTTTATGTCTCTAGCTCCTTCCGTTTTTTTAGATCGGAGGGGGGCACTTTTGTGCCCCTTCCTTCCAGTGCGCGTTAGCGCGAAAACCCCTTCTACTGCGCGTGATATACCCAACATTCTCGTAGCAGCAAAAATGCTTTGATTACGTACTATGAAATCGTATGTGGTGTTATGCGCCCCTACTTGAAGTTACGCTTCACCTGATAGCCAGTAGCACAGCCCGAGGTTGGTGCAGGTGGCACGTGCTCCTCTGGAACTTTTAGAGGCCCGGTGCCAAAGGAACCCGGCACCAGAATCTACCTTATCAAAATCGAAAAATGAGTAGGAATGAATTAGGAAAATCAGTCCATGTGACATATACGGGCTGCTTGCAAGCTCCTCGCCTCTCCTGTATCAGGATCCTTGTGTCTATACCAATGTCCGTAAGTCCGTGGTGCTGGAGTTTATTGTACGGGTCCGGTGTCTATTCCAGAGAAGTAAAATGACAGAACGAACTAACGCAGCTCCACGAAACTTTGTGTACCTTTTCTTGACCATTTTTGCTCCTTCTATCAAAGTTTTGACCTCAGGTCAAGTCAGGTGTCTGACCTAGACAAGGTCGAGTGGGCCTATGTCCAAAAAAAGATTAACGCCCTCCAACTTTTCCGGAAAACATGATATCACAATAAACTTTGGTGGATTAGAAATCTTCATGGAATGCAACTTAATCTGCTACATCAAATTTGTTTCCGAATTCCTCGGTCATTGGCTTAAGGCCAACGCCAATTTTAAGACATGCCGTCGTTTTTGGGAATCTGACGGAAATTGTTTTGTAACAATTTTTAGCGCAGGGTGATGCAGACATCCATTTACCTCAATGGACAAAGTATCAATGACTTCTAGCCATTGATCTGAGGTCAGGTCACGAAGGACTTACGAGTCAAAATGTACCGCCGTCAAAATCGGCGGCAAATTACTCAGAACGGAATCGAAAATAGCAGAACTGGCTCGCACAGTTGCCAATAATACCGAGAAGCTCAAAAGTTCCAAAAGTTGCATATTTTGGAAATAAACAGATTCTCGTGAACAAAGCTCCTCCAGATGTGTAGATTGATAACTAGTGATTTTTTTCCAAATTTAAGCATGAGGCACCATCACAAGAAACGCTAGGATAAAGGATGGAAAGGCCTATGTCACGAAAATAAAGAAACGCTAAAATTGGTTTTCGTTAGTTTCTAGCGTTCGGTTACGGCGCCCGCCGTCAGTCGGCGAGAAAATCGCCGTACCTTTAACTCAACGTTTCGGCGTATGTATCAGACAGATCGGAGAAATTAGGCGTGAATCGGAATCTGCGGACTTTTACCTGTTCATTGGTAAATTATTAATTTACCCCAGATTTTATTAATCACAGCCCTTAACATCCAGGCCGTTTGTCGAATTCATACAGTCGGCTGTGAGAAAACATGTTTAGGGCGTAAATGGTTTACATATCTTGCAAAACTAGAAATTAAACCAGTTTCGAACTCTTCTTGTTACGAGTTTTCCAACGGTGTGCTCATTTTTTATCGTGCGACCAGCCATTAGTGAGTCAGAGGGAGAGGTCATCCCCCGTCGAGCGTGGTTGGCGCTGACTGCCAGTCGGGCGCGTGATAAAGCGACTTGCTAGGGTTTTAAAAGAGGACAATGATACGCGCAGGGACGGATCCAGACCTTCGCCAAGGGGGGGGGGACGAATGGTCAGCGCGGGGCCACCCTCCCGGCTGCCCCTCTCCCCTTCCCATTTTTGGCTCGTCAGATATGAAAAAAAAACGTTTATTTCCTCGCATCCGGGCTGAAATATTTGACGAAAATTCGCGTTTTTTGCCATGTAAAATTAATGAAAAACACTTCAGCCGCGTCATCTAATTAAAAAAAAAAATTGCGTTTCTCTCCCTGCAAAGTGGCTAGAATATGGCAACAACGACGGGATTTTAGGCGGCTGCGTCCTCCCCTCTACTTCAAATGTCATGTCTGTATCTGGTCCAGAAAGCCCGTCTTCCCCTTGTAACTTCTGGGGACTTTTTTGCCAGCTTTTTGGTGGTCTCGGGCCGTCTACTGTGTCAGGGCACTGTAGTGGCCTCAGGTTCCTTTTACAGTTTTATCTGTCCCTCGGGACGTCTCAAGAGCTCTTCTGACAGTTTCAGAGACACCTCTGGCAGTGTTATGAACCCATCTGGCAGCTTCAGGGACACTTAAGTCATCTCGGGTTCCCTCCTGTCGACCCTGGGAAATTTTCAATGTCTAAGAAGTCCCTCAGGTAGTAACAAGGGCCCTCTATAAGTCTCTCTCTGCCGTGACAGGGACGCTTCTGGCAATGCTCCAGGTCTTTCGGTCGCTTCAGGAGCTGTCTGGACGTATCAAGACTTAGTAGTTTCGAGGCCCATCTGGTCGTTTCAGTGGACCCCGTGTTGTCTTAGGTGTTCTGCTTGTCGTCTCTGGGGAACATCTTTGCCGTCCCGAGAGCCCTCTAGCAATTACAAAAGACCTTTTGGCGACTTCAGGGCCTCTGTACAGTGTCTGGGCCCTATGAACCTCTCCGGTAGTCTCCATGACAGTATCTTTCTCTGTTACCTGGGGTCTGGCGGTCTTATACCTGACAGTCTCAGGGCCCCTCTAGCCGTATCAGGGGCCTTTGTGGGCGCTTTAGGGGCCTCGTTGGCAGTCTCAGGGGGACCTTTTTGTGCAAGAAGCTCGCCTAACACACTCGGGGGCAAGGGGCGCAGCCAGCCATGACTCTCAGGATGAGAGGGTCCTCGCCCAACGGTGGGCCCCCTGAACAAAAATATCAACACAGCATTTCATAGGAGGCTCGCAGGGAGATAAAGCCGGCCCAAAATGTTGGGGGGTGCGTGACCAATGGTGAGCCAGATCCTATAAGTGGGCTGAACAGAAACAGGCAGTCAAAATTTTACAATGGACGCTTACCGTTGCTAAACTTTACTATTTGCAACCATCTAGCTCTTATGGTGGTCGATGATGGCGCCAACAGCCGTTTTTACTGGGGGCCTCCAAAGATGCCAGAGAACCCTTCTGCAGGCCGTTAGGGGCCTCTTCTACACGCAAGGAGGTCTCTCCACAGGCCGCAAGCGAGCCTCTCCACAGGCTGGCAGCGGGCCCTACAGACGGCGGCGAAGGCCCCTCATGTCAGCAGGGGTCCCTTCATGCCGACAGGGGACTAGCTACAGGCGATCAATGGGTCCTTTCCGACCGGCAAGGACCCTTGCAGGCCGGCAGGGCCCCATAGGACAGCAGGGGTCCCTCCACAGGTCAGCAGGGGCCCTACAGCCGGCGGCAAAGGCACATGCATGTCAGAAGGGGCCCTTCTTGCCGACAGAAACGGCATAGGGTCCCTCCACAGGTCAGCAGGGGCCGCCGAAAGCTGGTAAGGGCCCACAGGCCGGCAGGGAGCCCTACAGACCGGCGGGTGTTCCCTACAGGCCGGTAGGGGCCCAAAAGGCCAGCAGGAGGCGTCCTACAGGCCTGCAGGGGCCCCTGCAGCCCGGCAGAGGGCCCCTGTAGGCCAGCAGGAGCTCTACAGACTGACAGGGGGCCCTACAGGCTGGCAGGAGCCCCTACAGACCGGTAGGAGACCCCCTACAGGCTGCAGGGGGATCGCACAGGCTGGCAGGGGGTACTACAGACCGACAGGGGGCCTGTAATACCCTACAGGCCATTAGGGGTCTCTACATGGGCTTAGACCTCTTTAAGCTTTGCCGTGTTGGGGCCACTCTTGCGGTCCCAGAGACCCATGGAGAGTTTCATGGGCCCTTCTATCCATCTTAAGGACCATCTTGCCATCTCAGGGTCTCATTAGCCCTACCAGAAGCCCTCTGCCTACATCAAGAAGCTCAGCTTTTCACACAGGTCCGTGAGATCCATTCGGGACCCTTATGCCTTTCCAGGGGTCCCTGTAGACACGCGCTCGTGTTTCGCTAACGCGGTTGTTCTCGCCACCGACCCGCGCTTCGCACCAGTCGGCTACGCCACACCTCCCAGTTTCCCGTTCATGACTCGGTCCACTGGAGAGGTCTCCTCTCAACAGACTCAACAAGGCTACCGCTACTGTACCGCCTGCCACACGGTCGTTACGTGCAGCCAGGTTGGCTGATTAGCGTTCACTGTAGAGCAGCCTCGGCAGATCGCGCAAAGGAGGGAAACTCTCATAGTTAATTCATAAAGGTTACGTTATCAATAGAAAATTTACATTAAAGTAATGCGGACGAGCACATATGATGTACAATGAAACACACCAAAACTCAATGTGCAACATAGGGAAAGTCCCCATCCCCTGAATGCCGTTACCCTCTTTAGCCCAATACCAGAAGAACCTACCCCAAGGAAGCCACGGTTCGAACTGCCCGGTGGGCGGGCTACACACGCAGACACCCGCCGGTGGCTGCAACGCCGGAACACAGCCCTTGCCGCCTCCTGGCGGCCGCACAGGCCGCGTCTCATACTGCCCCCAGCGGCGGCGCTCCGAGATGGCGCTCCGACGTGTGCGCCCTGAGCCGCGCACGGCACCGTGGCCTCATTACTCTTTACACCCCTTTGCCATCCCAGGGACTCAGTCCTTATCTTGGCGTGGTCTCAGGCGGCATTTGGGAGCTTCAGGGGCACCTCTACTCATCTCAAGGGTCACCTAACCCTCCCTGATTGCATCAAGAACCCGTCACGTTTTCACTGAGACCCCGTGAAGCTCAAACGGGCCCCTTCCTGAGTCTGAGAGGCAAGGGTGTCGATTTCTGTTCTTTTGAGAGGGCCTTGGCCCACCCAGTGTTGATTTCGGCCCATCCAATGTTGGTTCCCCCCCAAATATTTCCGGCCCGTTTGAAAAGGAAATGAGTAATATAATAACGAAAAGATCGGCCGCAATACATAAAAGATAAGCAGAAAGTAGACAAACTCTAAAGAGATGTATCTATCTATTATTTATATATATGTACATGTACATATATATACGTATATATGTACATATATATATATATATATATATATATATGCATATATACATATATATATACATATACATATTTACATACATATGTGTGTATATATAGGGTTAAATGCAATTTTTTATTTAACAAATAGCAACAGATAACTTTTAATTTCCATTCGTCAAAATAAATTGGGCTAAATCCGTTGAGAAACTTGCATTTCAGGGGAGGCTAGGCTGTCGGGCCTTCGGCTCGGCCCCCCAAACATTTACAAAAATCGACGCCTCTGCTGAGAGAGGTCCCTTTGTGACCGGTTCGAAAGGAGCCACTTCGGGCCCCTTTCAGCCACTTTTGTCAGTATTCTTTTCACAGTTCAACACATCTAGTTCGCCAGTGATGCTGGCTGCTGGGGCGGTACTCGGTACTGCGTCTGATGGAACGAAAATATGAGAAAAAAATTCCTTCACGTTCCTGCCAAAGTTGCAGCGTTTTACTTTGAAGTCTCGACGCGGGTCGCCTCGCTGCGCCCAAATTGTCACTACGCCTACTACACCGGTTGTTGACGATTTCGAGTATGTTTACTGGTTTCCTTACCGAATGACGGTTAATGGCCATACATGTGTACGGATATAGGTAAATGCGGATACACAAGCAAACAAGGTGTTTTAGTCTAGCTTTCGGGCCGTAGACTAAGGCTCTATGTGTGAATACTGATAGTTGCGACTTGGCAATATAAGTTTGGGGAGTCTTGAAACTGCTGATTTGTTGTCTTTAACTTGTTTTTTTTTCTAATTCCACAGCATGATAAGATGGACGAGGGCAACAGACCATCACCTGAAGAAGTAGAGGAGGAAGAAGGTACTCACAGTTCAGTAGATGTGGGGAATGTTGCTGTCATCAGACTGCTACAGGTTCTGGTTGTTTCAAGTGCATGTTCTCTTTATGAAACTTAGCAGTTTTTGGATAGTTCCTTGGAGTGAATGGTGTGGTGATCACATGATATTTATTGATGTCTCAAAAATTTTGTTTGATCTGACCTTTTTGTTATCATTTATCACCATGTTTGTGTTACTTCAGATGTCATTCCATCTTCACAAGGGGAGTTCTTCTCCTCACAGTCCAGTACTCCAGATCTACTAACCCCATCTGAACTGATGCCAATTCTGCAACCCTCCCAGTCAGCCAGTGGAGCTATGAGCAGAACCCCACCATGCCCCAGGTATGGCAGTTTTTTTTTATTTAATATGGCAATTGTCTGTGCATTGCTGAAGTTTGTGATGTGATTTGTGGAGAATAATAAATTAACTAAATTTAATCAACTTTTGGGAATTTGTGATAATGTGTGCAATGGTAAATTCCTCCAGGCAGGATATGAATTATAGCATGTCTTGTTCATGCACTGTTAATGCTTTGATGTTTGTGTTAGAATAATTACATATTCAGAAATCCATATTGAAGAATGGAGTTTTTGTGCTCTCTTTTGATATGTCTCACTCAAATGTTGTATTATTGTGATAGGTAATGAAACTGTTTTTCTAGGCATGGCTTGATCATGGTCATAACACTATCCACATTAGCAGCAAATTGTTATGAGCAAGGTTGGAGAGGGTGCTGTTTTGTAGTGTTGAAGAGCACCAGAAAATATGTGGTCCAAAAATGCTTCATACTACAGAAGTTTGATCTTGTGCATGCATCAGAAAGCTGCATTATAACCATGCTGATATATTCCCCATTGCAAACAAATGACTTTGACTCATTGGATAAGAAGCAGGTGTTATATAACTGACTTACACCAAAAATCCCAACTTAAATGAATATTTCTCATTATCAGATTTTGTATTCCATAACAAAGTTACATGAAGACACCAAGAACAAAATCCTGATTTGCATCCCTGGTTATGAGTTTCTGGAATTTGCTTTTTCAAATCCTCCCAATGGGCAATTGTGCTTAATGCCCCATGTTTTCTTTGATTTCCCTCATCTTACTTGACTTGTTCCAGAAGAATACCAAGAATACAGCAGCACAAAGTTGTGTTTATTATTACAAATTGTATTGTACTTTAATCTGAGTGTCACAAAATTGAGTGTGTCTCACATATACATAGATCCAAACACATATGGTAAAGGCATTATAAATTGATGAATAAAATATCCAGCCATCTGTTGTGACCAAATGGACTGCAATGGACTTTGTCCATAGTTATGTTTATTGCAATCCACCACTTAATAAATCCAACCTCCGCATTATAAATCCACCTGATGGGAATGTGCCTAGCACCTGGTCATGTCTGGGGCATGTGCAAGTGTCTCAAGAATAGGACCTAATCTTCTTCCCCTGAGACCATGAATGCATAACCAAACAGCATGAGAATTTGGCCAAATAAGAGAATTGGTCAGGGATTGCATTCAGAAGAAGTCTGCACCAAAGCAGAGCCCCTTTGATTTGTTTCCTTTCATTGTTTAGGCCTTGTCTAGCTGTTCCTTTGCTCAGTTGAGTACATAGTTATGTCTGTCATGGAATATTCATTTACTGAAGAATAACATAATGCCTTGATGTTATTTCACAGGATTCAGTACCTGCACAGTAGTTGGTTGCAAAGAAGTCTGCCTCTTAATAAATATGGCAGTTAATATATCCAAAACTCCTGTTACAGAGGCAAACTTATTAAGGAAAATCTACAGTACATGGAAGCAAAAAGTTCCTATCACTTTTGTTTTGTTATGTTGCCCATTGAACTATATCTACAGCTATTCTCTCCAACACACACTTTTTCAGATTAAAATGGGCTCTGATCAAGTTCTTTGTGCCATCACTGTGCATCAGCATTTGCCTGTCCATTACTTCATTCCATTTGCAAGCTTCGTGTTGGCGGACTGGCGTCCGTGCCATGAGAAATCCTGATCCCATCAGTAATGTCACTGCTCTTCACAGGCCAATCAGTAATGTGCTGGCATCCACACCATCTGAGGTGCGCCTCGACGCGACCGCATCGCCTTCCGTCTGCGACATTTCCGACGAGCCGGGCACGCCCCAGACCAAGCGGCCTGGTGCCGGCGACGACTCGGACGTGCAGTTCGTGGAGGAGGTGCCCTCAGACGTGCAGGTGCTCTTCACCTCGCAGGAGGGCCGCACGGGTCCGGCCCCCGCCCCCGCCCCCGCCCCCGCCACCGCCCCCGGGACCACCGCACCGGCTGAATCGCAGGTCGGATTCCATCTCAGCTTCTCGCCGACGGAGTCTGAGCAGACGCCATTTGAGGCACTGGAGGCCGCGCATGCGCAGACGGAGGAGAAGCTGTCTGAGGTGCCGGAAGCTGGGCACGCGCAGACAGAGGGCAGGCCTTCCGAGGCGCCGACAATCTGTGACGCGCCTGTGGAAGGAAAGGTTTCCGAGCCACGCAAAATCAGCGAAATGCAGGTGGAGACGGCGAAGGGGAAGCCCCCTGATTTTGCAGGAGCGCGTGACGAGCACGTGGAAGAGGAGGCCTCCCAGCCGATGGAAGCTCATGACGTGGAGTCGGGAGAGAAGCCGACGGCCCCAGCAGGAGAGCGCGTCCCTGAGAAAGGGGTGAAACCGCCCAGCTCGCCGGAGACGGGCGACGCGGAAGCCGAGCGGAAGTCCTCGGCGCCGTCGGAGGCGTCCGGCGAGCAGGCGGAGCAGACGCCGCCCGACGTGCCGCGGGCGGAGCGGGCGCAGTCGGGCCAGACGTTCGGCCCGGCCGACGCCAGCCTCGCGCAGTCGGAGGAGCCGCCGTCAGCTGCGGCCGAGCCGGACTCCGAGCGGCCCGGAACGGACGGGCGGCGAGGGCGGCGCCGGCCCGCGACGAGACCGGCGCGGCGTCGTCAGAGAACGGCGCGCCGCCGCCGCCGGCCGAGTCCCCGCAGAGCAACGGGCTGGAGTCGGTCGGCGCCGGACCCGCCGGCCGGCTGCCGCACATCCCGACGCCGTCCGAGCTCGGCAGCGGCGCCGACTCGTCCTCGTCCGGCGCGAGCACCGTCTTCGGCCGGGCGCGCCGCCTGATCGAGGAGCAGAACCGGCAGCAGGAGCTGGCCGAGAGCGCGCGCCGCCAGGAGCCGGAGGGCGGCCGGCCGGCGCCTGAGGAGCGGCAGGAGCGGCCCGGGTCGCAGGAGGAGCGGCCCGGGTCGCAGGAGGAGGGGGCCGGGTCGGAGGAGGGGGCCGGGTCGGGGGAGGGGGCCGGGTCGGGCGGGGGCGCGGAGCCGGCGGCCGGAGACCGCGGCGAGCCGCCGCCGGAGCGGAGCCCGCCCGCCGAGCTGTATCGCCGCCCGCCGACACGGGCGCCGCCGAGTCGCCCGACCGCACGGAGGAGGCCGCCGACAGCCGGCACGCCGACAGCGAGGACCCGTTTCGGTTCCACGGCACCCAGTCGCAGGAGACTCTGCCGTACCTGCGCCGGCCGATGACGCACAAGGTGAGTGTCCGCGCCGCGCGCGCCCGGCCGCGGTGCGGGCCGGCTGGACACGATTCAGCGCAGATAGCAACAGTGTGCCGCCGGTGGCTGATCGTGCTGTGTGGCTGTTTTGTACTGGCAGCGGTCGACGAGGGCGAAGCAGCCGGACGCCGGAAAGACTGCGGCTTCCGAGGTCTCGTCGCAGTCTAGTGAGCGAACGGAAAGCTCTTTGCAGAAATCGATCATGGTGAGCAGTAGGATTGCACCGGGTGCTTCGTGGAGTTACGCTGCATGGTGATGCCGTTTGCATTGGTCGGCGCTATGGCTTTGTTGCATGGACTTTTTGGGGCTGCGCGTATGTTCTATTCATACAAATGTAAATAGCATTTTTTCCGTTTTGACGTTTGGCAATGTCGGACTGACGATGGCTGTGGGTCTTCAAATCTGATATCCAGCACGTCGAAGCGTAGCGACATAGCGACACAGTATTTGTTCATATTAATAATTCATAATAATTCGTAATAATTCAAAGCGACACAATATTTGCATGCGTATATAATAGGACAATAATTTTTTTTCTCCTCGGTATCACCGCAGTCCGCCGCAGTGGAGGAAGACACTCCCGTACAGATGTGCATGAGACACGCCCTTCAACTAATTCAGTCCGTTTTACCGCCGCATGAGAACCATGGCTGCCGTGATCTGGTCCGTTCCCGGGTCGACCTGCAGTCCATTCACCAGGCACCTCGGGCAGTGTTTGACCTGTGTCCGGCGGTCCCGCGTGGCTGCCTGTCCGGGCGACGTTGGACCCTCTGGTCTCAGCTGGTGACCGCCGCTCTGGTGCGGCGCTCAGTCCGAGAGCGGCTGCACGATCCCTGGAGTTGTCCAGTCGGTGGCCTGGAGCCGGCCGGCGGCGGCGCGTTGAACCTGCGTGAAGGGCGTCCTGCTTCCGCAGCTGTCGAAACTCGGCAGGCGTTGTTGTGTGGTGCCGTTTGAATGGCTTGCTTAGGGGCTGCTCTGATGTCTTGGTTTCATTGGCATTCCTGAACTTGTTGCTTGCCATGTCTGGCCGGTGTTGTTCCCCGCGCTTTGCTGCTCATGCGCCTTGTTCGTATTTCGCCCGCTCGTTTTTTCTTATGATGAGTAACTTTCAAATCGAAATCCATATTCGTGCCGTACCGCAGTATTTCTGTGCCATTAGTTTTTTTTGGTCATTTATGATATGGCTTTGCAAAAAATCTCGAACTGCAAACGTTAAAACCCAGATGCCATGTTCATTTGATTTTGGTTGGCTGCTCCCGCAAAATCGGAATTCTTTCTTTTCTGCCCAAGCGTTTCTGGTTGACTCAGTTAATCATGACTCAGATTGTCAGTGCACGACGTACTGAAATAACCCGTTCTGAAATAACCCGTAGATCGTTTTTACAGATGGCGCTGGCATCGGCGGAGGACAGAACACGCCAAGGTTGCGTGTTGAAGAAAGTGCAGATCACTACAACCTGGCTGGACAAGAAGACAGGAAAGGTCAGCATTACCATTTGCCTTTTTTACTCTTTGCTTTCGGACATGTCGTTTTTTGTGGGCAATCATGCATGTTCCATGTTGCATGAGGAAAGTTTTAAGTTCATCTGTGCTTCATGGCACCGCCTTTGACAGGAACCACCGAGACTGTGCGTTGCCTCCCAGTGAATGAGGGCCTGGTACTCGGATTTTACGGCCTCCGTCTCTTTTGACAGGAGGTTGTCGATAGCTTTTCACTGGACGAGTCGGCTGGCAACGCCTTCCTCAAGCGGATGGCCTCCTCTTCCTCGTCGCTGTCGACCAGCAGCGCTCAAACGAGTACGGGATACATAGGCGACGCCTCCAGCGGTTCCAAGTCCAGCTCCGGATCATCCAAACGGTCAGTATTGCATGCGCCGCGACCATGCGGGTCAGCGATGTGGGCTGCACGACGTCGCCGGTTTAACGTCAGTGCGTTAACCTAACAAAAAACGCCTTGCTGAGCCGTCACACCGTTGCCCCGGTGCACGTGGTGCCCCGTTCGCGTGATGGACACCCGCGATCGCGCCCGCCGTCCGGTCACCAGCGGCCACCTGCTAGCGTCCTCTGACCGCCGTCCGTCCGGCAGCGTGTCGACGCTGTCGTCGGCGACGCTGTCGACGATCGAAGGCCGCGGCGCCCGGCTGTCGATAACGTCGTCGGTGGAGTCGGTGGCGCTGCCGGCGTCTGAGCGGCGGCGCGCCTCGGTGGTCTCCGTCCAGGCCGACTCGCCGGGCAGCGACGTCGAGGTCATGCCCACCGGTGAGTGTGCGGTCGGCCGGGCCAGGCTGTCCAGTAGGCGGGTCGGCCGGGCAGGCCGTGCCTACTTGGAGACGAGCGTGGCTGGCCAAACTGACGAGTGGGTGGGCTGGTCGCGTGGGTTGTCTTGGGGAGACACTGGAACGCCTCGGAGCACGCTGCCGCTCTGTTTGCGTCGGTAGGCGTAGGGAGTGGAGGTTGGGTCTGTAGAGCTTTCAAGAACTTTCCGAAATAGTTCGCCTCTGGATATGTCACGTCCGAGTACTTGACGTCACTTCCAGTACTTGGCGTCACTTTCGAGTACTCGGCTTAACAGCAGAGTACTGGGGGTTACAGACGACTACTGGCCGTCACCTCTGGGTACTGGATTTCAAAGCTGAGGACTGGGTGTCACAGACAAGTAATGGGCGTTACTTCCAGGTACTGGATTTCAGAGCTGAGTACTGGGTGTCACAGACGAATGCTGGGTGCCACAGCCGAGTATAATCGGGCATCACAGTCGAGGGCCGGGTGATTCGAAGTTTCAAAGCCCCGAGACAGTCCGCCTGTTGGCTCCTAATCGCCTGGTGCTGACAGTGTTGATCCCCGCCGTAATGGCGTGCGCCGGACCGCCGCCGGCTGGCGCCATCTGCCGCGGACCTCGTGAAGGCGCCGGCCGGACCCCACTGACGACCCCGGCGCAGTTCCAGAGTTCAGGTCGCCGGACGGCCGGCCGCCACGGCCGCACGGCCAGCCGTCGGCCGTCTCCTCCCTGAAGGACTCGCAGGAGCGTCGCCGCCAGCTGGACCTGCTGGTGCGGGGTCTCGAAAGCCCTCCGGCGGCCACCTCCACCCAGACGGAGCGCAGTCCGGCGGCCGCCCGCCGCGGCCGGCACGTGGCCTTCTCGGGCGACGTCGGCTCCGACGAGATGCCCGTGGCGGGCACGAGCAGCTCCAGCCCGGAGATCCCGGAGCTGCCGCCGCCGCTGCCGGCCGAGTCGCGCCCGCTCACCGACCAGGAGGAGGAGGAGCTGAGCGGGCGGGAGCAGCGCGAGCTGGCCGTCCGCCAGCTGCAGCCTGGTGAGTGCGCCGCCGGCGGCCGCCTCTCTGGAGGAGAGGGCGGAGTGGTCCGAGCCCGCGGCGCGGGGAGGGCGACGCTGCGGCGTCGCTGGTGTTGCTTGTGTGTGCGGCGAATGCGGTGGTGACGGTTAAGCAGTCGACGTTTGTCGTGACTCAGTCGTCGGCGGTCACATGTGGAACTTCCGGGCGGCTGAGAACCATCAGTGGTCGTTCTGTAATTCGCTCTTAAATTGTCCTCATTGTGCTTGAGCCTTGAGGCCACTTTTCTCACAGCAAATGCGCATTAATCTGCGCAGGCGCGGTTGCGAATCTCGGCCTTCTTTTGTCTAATTTCGTCCCGCCTGTGTGGACCGCACCCACCATCAGAGCCTGTCCGCGCCATTAAAATGCCGACTCTGCCTTCAGTTCCATGCCACCCGGGCGCTGCTCTTTCGATCCTTCCCCTCCCCCACACGCAAGCCAACACCGCACGCAGCCTCAGAGGCTGCCCAATCCGTTGAGGTGACTACTGGGCTCTCAGTCCCGTTACGCCTGAGCCCTGCTGCCTGAGGAGCCCAGCCGCCGCTTCCGTCTCTGATGGCATTCTTGTCCGCAGACATGCCCTGTTTCGCCATGTGGATGGACCAGAGCTACTACCCGGGCCGGCTGCGGGCGGCGGGCCGCGACGGACGCTGGCACGTGCAGTTTGAGGACGGCACCAAGCGCGAGGTGCCGGCCTCCCACGTGCTGCCCGTGGCCACCCTCTGGAAGGGCCTGTCGGTGTTCGTGCGACCGGGAGACGACAAGGAGTACTACGTCTCGGCCATCATCACCGGGCACCGCATGTGAGGATCCTCCTCCTGGTCAGATGGAGCCCGTGAAGGGTAACGAGCTGTTGTTGACTGTAGTCTTTGGCTTCGGGGTCCACGTGCAGCCTGGCGAACGAAGGCGACAGGCGACCCGCATGCCTTAGAAACGTGAAATGTTTCGTAGACCTAGTTGTGCGCACGTGCTGAGAGTTCTCAGACGTTCATTGAAGACGCGCAGATTGTTTCATGGATTCGCGGCAGGCAGTCTCTGTGTTTCTGCTGAGGCCGTTTGAGTGGGATGACGCGTGGCGCGCGAGCGTGGCCGGCTGGCCTCTGACCGGGCCCGCCGTCCGCCAGGAGGGTGGGCGAGGACCCGGTGGAGTACATCGTCTCGCTGGACTCGCAGAGCGTGACGTGCGCGGTGCCGCGCGGCCGCATCCTGCTCACTCGGGACCAGGCGGCGCTGGTGACCGAGCGGCGCGGCCCGGCGCTGGCCCAGCTGGCCGTCAGCTCGCCCGGCCGCGACGCTGTCAGTCTGGGTCAGTGTTCGGTCCCCGCCTCAGGCTGGACCAGTGTTTGGTGTTGACCTCAGTCGGGGACAGTGTTCAGTCCCGAGCTCAGGCCGGGCCAGTGCTCAGTAATGACCTCATTCTGGATCAGTGTTCGGTCTTGACCTCGGTCTTGATCGTTGTTTGGTTTTGACCTCAGCCCGGGGTCAGTGTTCAGCCTGACATCAGTCGGGGCTAGTGTTCAGTCCTGACAGTCCTGACCTGTGATGGCCTGGCGACAGGCCGTGGTCTGACCTGTGACGGTGTCCGCCGCTGTCGGCAGATAACTTGGTGTCGGGTCGGCGGCGGACCGCCGGCTCGACGGGCCGTCGGATGCCGGACTTCGACACCAGCAGCGGCCAGGAGGCGGCGGGCGGCGGTCGGCCCGGCGGCAGCGGTGAGTCCCGCGACTGCGCTGCCTCCCATCCGGCTGGGGCGCGGATCTTCTGCTGACGGGACCTCGAGCGCCGGCCGTGTCAGCCCCCGTCCGGCCGCGGGCGGACTGGGCCGTCTGGACTGGGCCTGTTCTAAGCGGGCCGGCGGTGTGTTGGCAGGAGCGGCGGCCGGCGTCCGGCGGCGGAGGGTCTCCAGGACCAAGGGCCCGGCCACCCCGGCCAAGGCCAGGGGTCAGAGCGTGCCAGCGAGCGCGGACGCTCCGGCCGCTGCCGTCGGTGCCGAAGAGGCTGCGGCTCCGGCCGGCGCCGGGGACCCTGCGACCCCACCGAGAGCGGCGCCGCGAGGTGAGCTCCGCCTTCTCGCGGAACCGAGGCTGCGTCCCGTCCGGTGTGATTCAAGCGGTGCTGCTGAGGTGCGAGGCGGCGGCGTCGCGAGGTGTCTGCCGCCTCTGGATGGCCGGGAGACTGACGGCGGCGGTCGATGTCCTCAGGGGCTGGCACGCCGTCGCCGTCCGCTGGCAGCCGCCGGTCTCGTCGCACGCCGCCGACAGCAGGTGAGAGGTGGCGTCAGCAGAGCCGCAGGAGACCCCCGGCGGAGGTGTCACAGGGATTGTCGTCTGAGGCGCGCAAATGAGATGGCGAGCTGCTCCAGTGGCGATTGGCGTTAGGCAGAAATGTAATTCGGATCCTCTGGTACGTCCATTGCTTAAATGGAACCGATGGCGTTGGAATTATGACCTGGCATAAGTTTACGCCCGCTAGTGTGGCTGGCATGTCGTTTCGTCCGGTCATTAATGGCTCGTTGATCAGATGTGCACGCGCCCTTTATGGGCCATCGGAAGCCTGTCTCCGTTCGGTTCGGTCGCTGGTCGTGCTGACCGCCCCGTCCCGGCTGTTCCAGCTCAGACGGCCGTGACTCCACGCGGACGGAAAGGCTCCAGGGCCAAGTCAGCTGGCACCCCTGCAAAGGGTACGTGTCCGCGGACTGACCGTGCGCTCTCTGTGTGATCTCTGTTTGACTTCTAAAACTGTCAGGTCGCTCTCTCACCCACCCATTTCACCCTCGCACGAGTCGGTGGTTGGTGGCCCGTAGTTTGTGTGTTAGTCCTAGCTGCTGTTTTTGGAGCAGCTTGTTTGGTGTAGAGGTTTACACGGGGCGGCCAGCCGTACGGCCGGCTGTAGCCTTTGGCCAGTGGGGCGGGGCAGCTGCAAAAATCCAGCAAAGCATGGCTGCAGCCGTGGCCACGGCTGTTATCTGGTTAAGACAACACGCGGAATTCAGCAGGTGTTCCTATACTCTGAACTTTACCAACACTTCCTACCATACCCTGTATGTAATTGCAACATTCTGCTGCATAAAATAATAAACAAACACCATATACGCTGTAACTCATTGCTTTTACAGCTTATATGAGAAAGCTGTAATGCAGCTGATGCATGAAGGTAAGCAATCAACTATGAAAAGAATGAAATAAAAAGGCACAAACTAGCTGTACTCTACTAATGAGCAAGCTGCATTCTCACCAGATCCTGAAAAAGTACCTTGAAGCTTCAGTCCTGAGATGAAAGTTTGGATAGATACCTAGCTACCCAGGTAGTTAATTCTGTGAAGCCAAACAAATTCCAGGCGTCAGGTACATAGGGATCTTCACATGACAATCCAACACGTTGCAGACCGGAAGGCCATGGTCCTGCTTGCCTAGTGCCTGTTAACTATTTACTTGGCAAACGTCAGGACCTCAGTCCCATAGGGCAAGTAGGTAAGTATTCCAACTACCTGGGTAGGTATCCAGCTAGCCTGCCTTGACTTGTGCCCCCTACACCATGTGGTTTTCCTAAGCGTTGTACCTACCTTATGCGTAAGAAAGCAACGCAGCCCGTTTTTTGCGTTACTTTTGGATCAAATGCGCCTTTTCTGAATCTTTGCTTCTAACTTTTGAAGGTATCCTTTCTAAGGGGTAGAAAAATGTTTGGAGAGGTAACTGAGTCCTTTTAATTCTTAATGCCTATGAAATGCAAGAAATGGAACAAAATATTTTCCCAGTTATATTACGCAGGGTTATTTGTCTCACTGACTACACTCAACAGGTAATTCAGACATGAACTGGCGATAAAGCGCAGGCCATATTTAGTCGTTTCATGGAGCTTCCATAACATTTTAAGATATTTAAACCGCATCTGCGGCATTTACGGAAACACGTAAAATTTTGCAACAGAAGCTTAGGGAGGCGACGTCAAATATCGGTGATTTTTGTGTCATTCCGCTATGAACTGTACGATGACTTCCTATGAAACCTCACAGTGAGCCATATTTATCATTTTCCAACCTGAAAAAAATGTACCTTAGCTGTGTTGGCTCATGTTGGTGAGGACCTTACAATGTTTGCAATGTGCTTGCTGATTGCTGCAGTTTTTTTGTGGGTCGCAAAGGTTATTCTATTATGAACCTCAGAATACTTGCAGACTCATGAAGACGACTTGTACTGCATTTTGGGCTACTCATTCTCCTAGTAAGTTGTGGCTAGGATCTCCTGATGCAGTCACTACTGACTCATTTAGGATAGCAGGTAGGTAATGATGAATGCATTTTTAGCTGTTGCTATGTGCCTGCGTACCTCCCAACTTACCTGCCTACCCAGTCAGTTTAGCAAGCCATTTTCAGGAAAGGTAGTCCAGCTGGTAGGTCATCAGGGCTGTGTTGATGTTGGGCCACACTTCTGTTATTGTTTTTGAGTTTTGGGTGGTGAAAAATTATGGATAAAGTATAAGAACCATGCTTTATGTAAATTATGGATAAAGTATGTGAACCATACTTAACCATACTTTAACCATGTGCCTATGGCTGGTTTCTCAAACTCATAGTGCTCGACCAACTTGCTTATGATTAGGATAGAATAAGAAGGCAGAGTTACATTAATACACACATGCATGTCATAGGAAAAAACGTGATTAGAAGTGGAAAGATAGGTAACTGTCTAAATTGATATGATGCATTCATTTGGTAGTTTTTGTGGTGTTGCAGCTGTGCTATTTTTTTTTTTTTTTGAAGTGGAAAAATAGGTAACCATCTAGATTGGTATGATGCAGTCGTTTGATAAGTTTTTGTGGTGTTGCAGCTGTGTTGTTTTTCTATGATTCATACTTAAGCATCACCTTATCCTAAAAATGTTTTTAAGTGAAATTTTGAAAAAAAAATTACAAAGCTGGTCAACGGCTGGCTGTTGGACCTATGGGCAAGGCTGCGGCTGGCTGCGGCGAGGGTGCTGTGGCTGTGGAGTGGGGCGGCTAAGGAAAAGTACAGCCGTGTATACCTCTAGTTTAGTTTACGGAGTACTATGGCGAAATCTTCCAGTGGGAAGTATGGCATAAGACGCAGTGCATGCACGGCAGTCACCATTCGCAATGATGGCCTTTCGAGACGCATTCATATTGGTGGGTTGGTTCTCAGAAACCTCATCTGGCTTTTGATCGCCGGGTCGGATTCAGCTGAACTTTGCACACGTGATCACTGTCATGTACACTGATCCGGTTGTTAACATTAAGTTTCGGTTATGAACGTAATTGGAGCCATCGAGGCCCTTCCACGAGATGCCGTAGTGCGAAATACAGCGGGGTACTGGCGCCTGCGCGCGGATGCAGGCTTCGTGAACCGAGTATCAGCTCGAAACACGTTTTTCTCTCTATTGTTTCGATTTCGACAAGATTCGGCACGACACGGGAACATTACTCGGGTAGAGATGAGAACGACTGATTTTTGTTTTAGGCCTATGGGTGTAAAAACGTTTGTTTTCGTCCTCAACAGTGACTGAATCAGAGCTTTCGCATTACATTCTCTTTATATTAATGCAAAACGTGACCAGTGAACTGCCAAAACTGCATTAGTTTTGCAACAAAATATAGGCCAAAATAAGAGAACAATCTTTCAGTTGAAGCCATCTTCAGGACCTGAAGATGGCATAAACCGAAAGCTTATTTTCTTGTTTTCGCCTATATTTTGTCGCAACAACATACAATTTTGGCGGTTGAATGGTCGTGCTTTGCATTAACCCGCACCCGTATGGGGGGAGGTGATGATGCCACCTCCCAGAGGTGGCATCATTTCTGAGGATAAATACCGAATGGTCTGTTTGATCCTCCTGAAGCTTGGTGTACCCTCTGGGGCATCCTTTCCGTATCTTAAGGTGATTTTTTCTACGTTGTCATGGTAACGAGCTGTGACGCCATAACGGGAACCATGTCAACCGTTTTCGCGCGCTGACGCAGCCGGTTTACAACGGTCTCAGTTTTTGCTGTTTGTAAGATTTTTATAGTGCACAAATACAGTAATGCATATATATATATATATATATATATATATATATATATATATATATGTATATATATATATATATATTATATATGGGGGAGAGAGAGAGAGAGAGAGAGAGAGAGAGAGAGAGAGAGAGAGAGAGAGAGAGAGAGAGAGAGAGGGACATATATATATATATATATATATATATCGACTCCAAATTGTATATTCTTCATGACTGTACCTAGGTTTCGTAGGCTTATGCTTACTGTCAGGATTATCGAGGGTGTAAACCGACGTCATGAGCAACGGCGAGAAGCACGTTACCTTTTATCTTTGGGAGTGCGATAGGAAATAGGTATCGTAAAGCAACCTATATATTCGGATTGCTTTTGGCGTGAGGCATCGAATGATATAAATTTGGTGCAATTTGTCTCTTGTTTCATCAAAAGAGGACGCAATGCAGCGAACGCCTGATTGTTGCTCCGATGGCGTCGGCCACGGAATGATGGGTCTTCTATGCCTGAAATTAGCTTTGGCGTTGGATATCAACTCGAAATAAACGCTTTTAAGTGATCTAAGTTGCGATTTTTAGTTAATCCGAGATCATTTTGGATCATTGGCTTCAGATAGCCTTGGATGACCTAAGATGATCTTTACACGCTATTCGACAATATCGCTTGTTAATTGAGATGCTACATTTGACTTCATCATCTGTTATTATCTGCAAAATGCTTCTGCAGCTCCGAGAACGCATTTGAGCGCACAGCCCGGCGTGACAAGAATTTGCCTGGCATGATCCGGATCGGACTCCATAGATTAAATGCAATCATGTGGGGTACAGATAGACTCATAATTGATTGAGGTATCCGTTTCGTTTTATCATCATTTATTCTTTGACGTTCATTTGCGCTTAAACTCGAAAAAGTATCACTTTCTGCCATTCTTGACCTTTGACACGACCTGGAAGGTCATCCTTTGACCTGAGACCTTGAAAAGAGATAGCAGTCTAAAGGTCTCGTCACGCGCAACACGCTGTTTTTTTCGCGACGCTTTAGGACACGGTGTGGAAATGGCCGGAGGGATCGTACTCCCCCCCCCCCCCCAATGCGTCCGCGTTGTGCAGAAGGCCCTCTTCGGGTGAGGGTTAATATAATAATCATGTTGCCAGCCAACGTTTAAGCCTTAAGCTACATGCTTTTTATTCATAAGGTTATTGTATAAGACGTTCCAGATAGTATTCCATCCGATTTCGTGCTTCATGGGTAACGGAATGTTACATATGTATTATGTTTAAATGAGTTAAATAGTTTCACTGATATGGAAATCATAATGTGCATGAGCCGGTTGCCAGTTTCGCCGCGCGGTGAAACGTAGCACGGCTGACGTCGTAGCACGTTTTCAGGCACAGGTACGACAATTGTTTCGCTTTGATGAGGAGTTCTTCATGCCTTACAATACCAATTTGCATCGAGAACTAATGCCGAAAAACTGTTTCGCTTGACGCTGGCCGGTTTTTTTCCCGGAATTGTGAAGAAACGGGCAGTGCTTCTAAAGAACCCTCCGACGGCGCCATTATGAGAGTTGGTGACGCAGCTTTTACGCCATCTGTTGTTTTGGCGACAAATGATATACAGGCCCAACATGCCTTTTGGGTAAAAAATATTGGATATTTTTCACCCGTGGGCCTCCCTGCGTTGCAGTCGAGTTCTGTTCACATAGAAATAACATCTTTGTTACTTCCAATACATTTGTGCGCTAGAGAATGGAGGTCTTCAGTTTAATCAGTAAAATGCATTTGTGCGGCGCATAAACATTGTGACCTGTGTTTTTGTTCACATTTGGAAGCTTATTTTTTAGCATTGTTTGAGCCTTTTATTTGTCTGTTTTGGATATTGCAATATAAACGGATATTTGTTGACTTTCAGTGTTATACTAAGGAATTACAATTTTAAGTGTCGGTCGCTGTCCGAATATAATTCGTTGTCACTCCCGAACAGCTGAAAAGCACCGCAGAAAAGAAAATGTTATAGGCGAAAACTGCATTTCCAGAATAGTTGTTTAGAAAAAAAAAAAACCGTTATGTTGTGGGTGCAGATGCAAGGCTCTTAAGAAGTTTGGTGTATACTAGTGCCAAATTCACGGTTGGGTTAACCGGTGGTTGCGAACTCATGGGCCCACGGGAAGCATTTCGACCAGACCGGTCCTGGCCAACTGTTCAAGTCGACTCTCTCTGCTGGTTGAAGTCAGACTCTGTCGGTCTGTGGCCCAGCTCGTAATAATGCCACTGGGCTTTTGAAATCAGCCGGTGGTTGCTTTTGGACGGAATGGAAGCTGTGGCACATGACATGGGCTCCGCCAGAAAGTGGATGTGGGACATGCGTTCCCCAGTTTATACCTATTGTAGCGCTACTCAGATGAAGATGCCTGGAAAGAAAGGCGAAACAGGTCTCGATCCCCCCCTCTCCACGTACATATGGAGACGTGCATGTACGTAGTACTTACTACGTAGTACGTAGCACGCATGTACGCATGTCACTTTTCACTCGTGGAGCCTCTGGCACGTGGGATATTGCCGTAGTAATTCCAGGATAACACATTGGGTGTCCCCATATCGCCAGAACAGCTCGCATGAGCCCAAAATTGCAGGGATCCTCCATCCGTATCCGACGTTATAAATATTATTTAGCAGCGGATGTCCTTTCACGCGCCCTCCCTCAAATACGGTTAGTCATTCCATCAGACCTTCAGTAAGGAGTTTGCCCCAAATACGACTTAAACAGAGCGATGCGGATATCGCTCACCATGTGTCGTCACAGCGCCCCTTCAGATCGCGCCTTGCTCTGTAAAACCGTCAGTCTGATGGTCTGGTCTAGTTCCGATACTACATGCAGCATGCGTCTCCAGCAGTCTCCGGATCCTTCTGAATTTATCTTGCGCTCATTTCGTATCTTTTAACGACGTCGTGCTGCATGTAGTTTGAGTCATTTTCGTCTGAGACTAAGAACATATTGGAAGGTTATCGTCCTAGCTCATGATGCTGTTCATTACGGCAGCCCGACAGTCCGGAAAACATCCCGACAAGGTGACCAAAGCCGAAAGGAAAGCGATTGGCTTGTGTACATTTCATCATGGTTTTTGCGTCTTTCTCTTGTGGTTTTCTGGCGCCTAGCTTTCAGTCCGTTTTCTCAGGATGTCCCACGGCCGTTGCCACGGCAATTTTCGTTTTACGTCATTCTCCGTCGCCAGGGTTTTCCCCACATGTCGCAGGTCTCCTGTTTTCTTGGTGGCCATGCGTCATTTAATGTCAGGAACACCTGAACCTTACATCGACGACTGGGGTGGGGCGCATTTTTATTAATAATGATTCAAGCGTGTCAGCCATATATGCTCCAAATTCGCGGTACCGTCGACACCCTCGTCTGAACTGTTCATAATAGGCCAGGATGACTTCGTGCGTCATCACTGCCAGTTGTGAAGGATGAAACACGCTTTCAACGTTTGCACATGGATGGATTTAATCTGGCAGAAACTGTTAAAAAGGTGCGCCCCGAGAGTAAGCCCCATTGTGATACGTGGTACAGATCTTTGGCAACACAACAACCAGCTGCTCACCGCCGGAGCGGTAATTGCAGCCAGATCGGCGGGATTTACCCCGCGGCCCTCTCGGCCCTGTGTGCGGGGACTTTTCCCAGGCTGAGGGGGGGACTCGAGGTCCTCGTGAGCCCGAAGGTACCACTTCGGGGCGCACCGTTATATGGATAACTATAATGTGACGTTTATAACGGCGTTGTAAGTAAAATGTTCTGGTGTCAAATTTAAGTAGTATTTTCGTTTTTCTGTTAATCACAGACCATCTTGTTGTTCTTGGGCAACAAAAAGGTAGCTTAGCTTTTGCGCTATCCGTTTAAATTTACCTGAAAGAATGCAAAGTCATGTCTGCTTTTTCAACTTTGGCGGCCCTTCGTATTTTACCGTTGTAAGTGCTGCCATCTTTTGCCGGAACATGAAGCTCGCCGTGCGCGCACTACCCCGGCCGGAGAGCGGGCCGGTGGGGCAGTCGGCCTGCCGCCGATGGCTGAACCAGCCAGCTTTTGAGCGAGGCGGGTCCGGACCACAGCAGTCAGGGCTATCAGGGTCGACTGGCCGGCCGCGCGGACATGCCTGATTGGCCGTTACTGACCGAGTTACAACAGCACCCGTCCAGAAGTCGGGAGCATTAGAAAGCGAGAGTCCAGGCGACCTGAACCGGTCAACCCACTGCAGGCTTGGCTGGCGCTCGTTGATACGAATTGCACGGAGGCAGGGTGGAGATCTTGCCCGGTCCGTGCGTCGAGGAGCTTGCTGATACGTGGAGATATGTTATCGGCCACCCAGTGGTGGTCTTTGGCGGCGCTTTCCGTACTCTCGGTGTGATGGGAACTTGAACCAGGTTACCGTTGCCGAATAGTAGCCGGCTGCCGTAAAATCGATGGACTGACGCAACACACCGCTTTGTTATAGCCCTTAAGCCGCGCAATGTGCAATCGAACCCGGCCCGAAACCCCCCAGCACGCCGCCGACTTCCCAGAGCGCCAAGGCTGGGGGCGGCCTCTGGCTGGTCGCGCCGGCTGGCGTCTGGACTCGTTACGCCGCCGGCGGACGGCGCCGCGGCCGTCGACACGGCGCGGACGAGCCGTGATGAGCGAAAGTCCGCCGGAAACCACCTGTGGAGGGAGGGAGGGCCTGGGGAGCGGGCGCCGGCCGGGACCGGGCCGGCCGCGCCGCTGCCGGGCCGCTGCCGGGCCGGCCTCAGGATCGGAGCCGCGCACGGCGGGGACGCCGGGCGACCGGCTCTCGGCCTGTTTGTCTCGGCCCGTCGCGTGATCGGGTGCCGCCGTCACGCAGCCACCGGCTCGCCCGCGGTGTAAACACGCCCGGCGGCGCCCGCGCTCCTCGCACGCGCGCTCGTCGCCGCCGCGTCGCGCTCGGTCCGGACTCGGTCAGCGGCGCGCCGCGGCGGACTAGCCTCGATTCCCAGTGCCCCTGTCGCGGCCGACGCCATATGGCGCGGCGGCGGCGTCCGCCTGAATGCGCCGGCCGGCCGCCGGCTAACCCAGATCACCGGTCGGCCCGGCCGCCGCGGTGACCAGGGACGCCACAGGGCGGCCGCCGCGGTGACAAGGGATGCCACAGGGCCTGCTGCCGCCGCGCCTGGACCCGTTGAGGCGGAGAGTGCGGCCGGCCGGTCCGGGCGGGCCGATTGCGCAGTCGGAACGGGTGGCCGGTTCCGCCGCTTGTGCGCCGGTCCGGCAGGTTAACCGCCGGGGAGGCCCGCACTTTACGGCGACGCTTGATTTTCTGTGGACGGGAGATTGGCGTGGTGACGGGCTCCACGCTTGATGTTGTTAATTTGTGATGGGTTTGAAATGGACGTTCCGCTGCCTGGTGTAGAACAGGAGAGGGTTTCGATAGACCAGAGTAATCTGTCAATCTGCGGGCGGAACCGAACGTTACGTTCCATTAGTCCCTCGTAGTCCAGCAGTTGTTCGAAGCTCATTTGTCGGCTAAACGTGATCGGTAGCTCAGATGTGAGAACGTCATCATTGTCGTTCGGGCAAGGCGGGTTCGAGTCGCTTCTATGCTCGGTGTTTGGTTAGCAGGTCGTGTGACAACTGGACGACGGAGGATCGCACGGGCTGTCATGCATCGGACGTGGCTCGGATTTTCACGATCGGGTGTACGATTCAAGTCCACATAGCAAGCTCCGTTTTGCACGCGTGTGATGCCAAGCATCTACCTAACCAGTCACAGGATCATACTGTGTAAATGAAACATGAGCCGTAAAAATGCCTTCAGGTTTGTTCCATTGTACTTGTTCACGTGCATGGGCTCTCTGAAGATGTAGTGATGTTCATCATTGTTTATAAGTACTTACGTGAACACACACATGGTGTATGCATGTTGCCTGCTGCATGAGGTCCCAATCCCTGGAAGCCTGAAGAAAGCTGGTGGAAAATAGTCCGCAGTCGAATGGTGGGCGTTTATGTCCTCCCGCCGTCCAGGCAGTTTTGATAACCAGGATTCGGCTTACCTTGCCAGTGATTGTGTCGTATCCAGGCCTTCCAGCCGACTGTATGTGGTTTCTGCCGTTACCAGCTTTCATTTGCACAACATGTTAGGTTCTGTTGGCCCGAATGACGGTCATCAAGATCATTATTGCCTATTGTCTGCGAAGAGAAACAGTGCGTGTTGTGTGGCTTTCGCGACACACCTATTCGGCTTGCAGCTAAAAATCCTCGGTATATTAAATTAAAAAAAAAAACATAATGTATTAAATTGTCTCGAATGGCCGTCGAAGTTCGGCTTTGACGGACTCATGTGCAGACTATGGGTGGTACTTGGCTGAAACATGGCAGTCTGTTGAGCTTGGTGGCACAGTGCATCATGTTAGATTTTCACGTTCCGGCGAGCGCCGGGCGGCACGTGGCACGTGCCAAAGTGCTCAGTAGGGTTTCCACGTGTTTTCGGCCAAACGAGTCAAACGCCGACGCCGGCCGCATTGATTCGCTTGCCGTCACTACATCTCGCGAATGCCAGGTCGCACCGACAGGAAACCGGGTGCGATCGACACAGTCGAATGGGGAATCGCATCATATGTGACGTGGCGCGTCACCACCGTTACGTGGCGCGTGCTAGTCCTCGGGAACACAGAAAATGGCCGTTTTTCAGTTTTTACAAAATAGGGTGCGGCTAAATTCAACCGTCAACCGTAGCGATTCGGCGGCGTTTCCACCTGATGCCAGACGGTACCGATTGCAAATGACTCCCGTGGTCGGTCTTGTGTGCCGCACGAGATAGCCACGGCACGTGCTTAATCGGAAAACGTTGGAAAGTTTGAAATCGGTTGTCTTTACGCTGTCATATGAAAAGGCATGTGAGTTCATTTTCGGGCTGAAATTGATGCCGTCCGATAGACCACTCATTTGCCGTCCCGACGGTATCATTCGTTAATCTCGTGTCCGAAAAGTTTTTGTGCTACCAGGCAAAGCGTGAACGGGTACATCTCGTGATTTGGGCCGTTTTCCTGTGCGCCGGCGAAGCAGCCAGTGGCACACGTCTTCCCCATCCTTCAGTTTGAAAATCGGCGCCACCGTTGCGAGCCGTCATGGAGCGATTTGTTGAGGCGCGCGCCGCGCAACTTTGAACTGAGAGGGAGGTGGTTCAGTTCCAGGTGGCCGCGCCAGTTTTTCTGTCACTCGTCTTTGAATGGAACAGTTGTCGCGAACTAAAATGAAATGATTGGATCGTGCAGTGTTTGAGGTGGGATACGATTTCGGGATTTCGGACGGAGCTCATTGCGGCGTTGTGTTGGGTATTTTGATAATTTCTTTTATTAAATAATTTAATAATAAAGATATTGGGTATCTTGACAATTTCGGCGACACCAGAGAGCCGAAAGTGGTTTATTCCCAGTGAGGCGCGCATCGCGCTCGTGGAGAACCGACCTAATGCCGTCGGCTTCCGATAGGTGGTCTCATGGCGTCCGAGAAAGGTATGCGCTTTGTGCCGTACCTGAGTATCTTGGGGTCACCTTTTGGGGGAAGCCGGCCGAAGGCTCGCGGCTCCCGCTAGTAGTCTTAAACGCGGTAGTCACTCACATAGCTCTCCCATGGTGTCCTGTTGGCATCTCCCAGTCGTCTGCTGTTCGGATCTTCCAGTCCCGTTTTTTTGTTGGGATCTCCCACCCTTCTGCTGCCTGGTGTTCCATCCTAGTCCTGGTCCGGTGTCCAACTCGTATACTGCCCTGATATCCCAGCCATGCCCGCCCTGGTATCCCAGCCATGTCCTCTCGGGATCTCCCCGTCGTGGCATACCCCAGAGGAAAAGGTCAGCATTCAGTGCGCCGTAAAGCCACTGCTCAAGCCCTGTCCCAGTCACCCTGTTGTTTCCGTCCGGACCTTCCAGCATTACTCGTCGGGAGCTTCTCATCTTTGTGCCGGCCGGGAGCTGCCGCCCGTGTCTGGCATCGGCTGGGAGAGAGCCGGCGGCGGCTGCGGCCGGTGGCGGCCGCTGGCGCGCCGGCTGCGGCCGCCGCCGGCCGGCCAGTGGTGTGTGTGCGGCGGCGGCGCGCGCTCGAGCCATGCGCTGCGCTCGGCCCGATTGGCCGCTGGCTGCCGTGCCTCTGCTGCTGGCGGCCGCGGCCGCCCTGCCGCCGGACCAGCAGCGGCCGGACGCGGCGGCCGGGCGCGCCTTCACGCAGATCGGCGTGCAGGAGGCTCGCCGCTTGCCGGCGCGTCTGCCGCCGGCCGCCGGCCGCGCCGGGCCGCGCTCCGTCGACTTCGCGGCCGGACCGCGCGCCGAGCGCGCCGACGCCGGCGACGCGCTCGCCTGGTTCCCGTACGTGGTGCTGGCCGTGTTCGTGGTGTGCACGGCCTGCGTGGCCAGCTACGTGTCGGTGCGCGTGGCCGGGTGCGTGCTGTCGCGGCGTCGGGCGCGCGCCGCCGGCCGGCGCACGCTGCTGCGCGAGCACGACTCGTCCGCGTTCGGCTCCATCACCAGCCTGCCGTCCGAGTCGGCGAGCTCGGCGCGCACCGCCGACGACTCGGTCGAGTCGCGATAGCCGCGCGTCGTCGCCGACGGAGGGCGGCCGTCGACGTCGCCGCCCAGTTTCGGCGCGTGCCGGGCGCCGTGGCGCGGTGGCCGCGAGGTGCCGGAACGGCGCTAATCAGAGGCGCCCTGTCAGCTGGACGCGGCGGCGCGTGAAGTCGGCCGGCGTGCCACTTGCGTGGCGCCGCCGGCGGCCGGCCGCGTGGGGTGTCGCCGGCTAATGGGCCGCCGCCGCCGTGGGAGCGCGCGAGCAACGGTGTCCGGCCGGCCGCGGAGCCGGAGATGGAGAGCCGGCGGCGCGGGACGGCCGCCGACACGGCCGCCGGCGGCGCCCGGCCGGCCAGAACAGACTCGAGACTGGCTGCCCAGGAACAGACCCCGCTGTGGACCCCGGGACCGGCCCCTGTGCGGATGTGCGGGACCAGGAGTCGCCGGCGGTAGACGGGATCCGCCGCGCTTACGCGCCTGTCGAAGTCGTCAGCAGCGCTGCACGGTCGTCACCGGCGGCGTGTACCCGCCGGTGCAGTGCAGGATTATCCACGCTGGCTGGTGGTTTTCCGTGGTGTCCCTTGTGCGGAAGACGTGAAAATCCTCCATAGATTTGACTGTGTCATGCGTATGATTGTATTTGACGGATTGAACCGACTAAAGGCTCGGAAAAGCTACGAAGTGAATTATGAAAGATGTCAGTGATTATGATATTCATGTTTCGTTGCGCATTGGTATCGATAGCGCTCTAGAGTCGCAGTTATCGCTGCGATTTAATAACCAAAATGGCGGTCCCAACATGATTTGTGTCATTGCGGGCCTCATTAGGAGATGCAGAAACAGCAAAGATCATCGTCCACATATTGTATTGTTTATCCCAGAAGTACAAGGCTGGTATGGGGAGGAAATGAAACCTACATGTTGTTTGACCGCGCATTTCGCAGTGCTTTTGATAGACTGTACTTTCGATTATTTGTTTTCAACGGAAGCTCTTCCATCTTTGAATGTCTTGTAGCGACTAACGGACGTTGCCAGATTACTAAGTCATTCGGAACTGAAGTACGAGAAGTTAACTACGCTGCTTCACCCGATGTACGGCACATCATGGTTACATGATGTGGCGAAGCTCTCTCACGCACGCGGCAGTGGCTGACCAGTGGACCGAGGAGGGGTGGCGTCTAGCGAGGTGTGCAGGCCGGCACGGTACGAGCGGCGGTGCCGCGTGACTCGTGTTCCGGGGGTTTCCGTCTCCTGTGAGCCGGACGCGCCGCCGATCCAGGATAGCGTGGGCTGCGTAACTGCGTTCCCGCCCACCACCCAGAAACACTCCGGACCGCGTGACGGCCTGAAATGAAAACAGGCGGCGGCCCGATAGCGGAAGAAAATTATTATACATTTACTAGCGGAATATCCCATAATCTGCAACCGCCCAACCGACGTTAACGTGAACCAATTACCATCAGTCTTAAGTAGCTCGGATATATACGATGTATGACCTGTTATCCTATTAACGTTTTGTTTACACGCGCAGTGGTGTTTGTGCACACGCATCCGATTTCCGTTTGGTTTATCGCCATTTATTTTCCCCGCTTGCCCGTGGCACAAATGCTGGAAACATGTTTCCCAGCGGGACTAAATCGACGCATGCATGTTTGTGGCGTGGCGCACAAATGCAGTCCTTTTCCATCGGAGCCGTGTAATGATTTCGAAACACTGGCGAGCTGTGTCGGACTGTGTGGCTGGGGCGAGGCCAGCGCAGCAATGCTGCCACCTCGGACGCGGTGACGACACAGCTGGGAACCGGATCCGAGGTTCCCTGACCGGCGGTCCTCCCCCCTCCTTTGCCGCGGCAACCCGGCGTTGACACGCTCACTTTCTCTGTCCCTTGTGCAGAGGCGTGACGGCATTGTGTCTTCGCGTCCCGCGGCCGACTGGCATCTCCGGGTCGTGCAGAGACGCTTTGATAACCCGCTTGGCGCTGCAGAGGAAGCTTCCGTCAGTGGGCCACTCTGTACTGACATACACGGGAGAGCCGGGCCGGCCGTGTAGGCCGCGGCTCCGGTGGGGACCGGCGGGCCCGTCACCACGCGGTCCGCAGCCCCTCACGGGCGGCTCCGGTGGGGACCGGCGGGCCCTTCACCACACGCGGTCCGCAGCCCCTCACGGGCGGCTCCGGTGGGGACCGGCGGGCCGTTCACCACACGCGGTCCGCAGTCCCTCACGGGCTTCTCCGGTGGGGACCGGCGGGCCGTTCACCACACGCGGTCCGCAGTCCCTCACGGGCGGCTCCGGTGGGGACCGGCGGGCCGTTCACCACACGCGGTCCGCAGCCCCTCACGGGCGGCTCCGGCGGGGACCGGCGGGCCGTTCACCACACGCGGTCCGCAGTCCCTCACGGGCTTCTCCGGTGGGGACCGGCGGGCCGTTCACCACACGCGGTCCGCAGTCCCTCACGGGCTTCTCCGGTGGGGACCGGCGGGCCGTTCACCACACGCGGTCCGCAGTCCCTCACGGGCTTCTCCGGTGGGGACCGGCGGGCCGTTCACCACACGCGGTCCGCAGCCCGTCAGGGGCGGCCGTGGCGGAGGCGGCGCCGGTGGCTGTCCCTGAGGCGGTGTTTTCCGCGCTTCAGCCGCGGCCGGCGAGGCGCGGCGGGGTGGGGGGAGGGACTGCTACCGAACCGCTGAGGAGGACCTGTCGACCTAGGCCTGAGCGAGACTTGGTCTGCCGCGCTGGACCGCGCCAGGGGGTCGGGTCCGAACGGACGGGGCCGGCGGCCACGGCTGGGCCTGGTTCTGCACAGCAGCGACACAGTCCTCAGAAGCGTCACGGTACGGCAACGTCAGTCGGAGTCTGGAGCCCGGCACGGTCGGTCAAACGCGTCGACACACGCACTGCAGCCGTTCAGAGCTCAGAAGGTCCGAACACACCGGGTACAGCTGGTGACAACGCATGGGCACACCCGATACAGCTAGTGCAGCCGGTCAGATTTCAGAACGTGCGAATACACTGAGAGCAGTCGGTCATAGTTTCTGGACGCACCCGTAACCGTCGGCCAGAACACTTCATAGTCGATATTCGAATGGCTCTTAATCACAGCGGGATAAATCAGAAATGCCATATCACACGTCCGAGTTTATCGTGTAATGCCCCTTTTTCCTCCCTGCCTGCAGGTGCTGAAACCGCGTCGACGGTAGCGACGCCAAGCGGCCGCCGGAGAAAGCGAGTCACGGCGTCTACGCCAACGAAAGACCCCGACCAGCCGGCGGCGGAGGTGGCGACGCCACGCGGCCGCGGACGAAAACAAAAGGCGGCCTCGATGCCGGCGGAGCCGGAGCCTGAAGCGACAGCGGCGACGCCAAGCGGCCGCGGACGGAAACGGAAAGTGGCCTCAGTGCCGGCGGAGGAGTCAGAACCAGTAGCGACAGCAGCGACGCCAAGCGGCCGCGGACGGAAACGGAAAGTGGCCTCAGTGCCGGCGGAGGAGTCAGAACCAGTAGCGACAGCAGCGACGCCAAGCGGCCGCGGACGGAAACGAAAGGCGGCTTTGATGCCGGCGGAGGAACCGGAGCCTGAAGCGACAGCGGCGACGCCAAGCGGCCGCGGACGGAAACCGAGGGTGGCCTCAATGCCGGCAGAGGAGCCAGAACCAGTAGCGACAGCAGCGACGCCAAGCGGCCGCGGGAGGAAACGGAAGGCGACTTCATTGCCGGCGGAGGAACCGGAGCCTGCGGCGGCGGCGGCGACGCCAAGTGGCAAGAGGAAGCGAACTGCTGAGGCCGCCGCCAGGGAGCCGGAGCCGGCGGCGACTGTGGCTACGCCTGGCGGGCGGGGGCGGGGACGACCGGTGGCCGCCGTGGCTGGGGAGGCAGAGGCTGCCGAGGCCCAAGAACCGCCGATGGAAGTTGCCGCCTCTGGTAAGATAGGCAGCAGGCAGTCATGCTGTCGCCGTCTGAGTTATTTTGCTCGCTTCATTTTATTTAATCGGTAACTCGTTTGCAGGCCGGTCATTATGCCTTTTCACGTCGTCGCTTAAAATGGTTGGCATTTATAACGCTCGGGGTGTTACGTCACACTGTGCGGTTGCTGCAACGTAAAGTGGCATTTCCTAGTTCTGCTAGTTGTTTTCTTCCGATAGCAGCTACATCGCGACTGCAGAAGTCTCGGAAGCCGTCCAAGTTGACGCGAAAACTGCCGGCAGACACGTCTTCCGGTAGGGATTCTGTTGTACTCCGTCATTCTGCGGGTTTAATCAGAAATATCGTCAGCGACGAGAGCGAGCCACGCTTATCCGGCGTTAAACACTGTTTTTGTGCTGTTTTTTTTCTTGTGGATTTTGTTACTGATTTCTTTACTTTGATACGGAAGACATGATTTCAGTACTGATGAATAATTGCGACTCGCGCAGGAATATGTAGGCAAGAGCCTTTTGCTTTCATTGTCACGCATGGAGACATCAGCAACAAGCAGTGTTGTCCCACTGCCTCCTCCGATGATCAAAACAATAAGTAGAATGTCCGTTCGTTAGCGGCTGCCATCATTGGTTTTGTTCGTCGTTTGAATGGACGTGGCGCCTTCGTTACATGCCTGCCGATTATTCCCATAGTGGTGTATTATTCCTTTCGGCCTCTGGGTTGGATTATTCGTCTTGTGTTGGCTAGGAAGTTCCTGCCGGCGCCTCTAACCTATTTTCGTCGTTGTTTTAGAGCTTGAACAACCTCTGGAGGATTTTCCCGAGGAGGAATCGTCCGCTGTTTAAAGGTCAGCCGATGCGCACTCCGCATTGAACACTGCCTTGTTGAAACGTTTTATCCTGGCCACCGCAGCATACACGATACTCGATGTGGCTGATGCCTTTCTGGCCTCTCTTTACGATTACGCCGTTAGGAATCGTGCTGAGATACATGTAATTGACGTTTACAGATACGTGGGTAGATGTATAGTGTTCTACACCCGCTTCAAAACACTGTGAACCTTCAGTAAGAGAGCGTGCTACAAATCTCACTAGGGAGCTATTTCACTGAACCGGCTTAGCCAAGTTCGCAAAAGGTACACTGTAGTACTGTGCGCTGTGCCGTCCGTGCACTGCTCGTTACGTCAGGTGCCCGACCTGCCGGTGTGGCTGCTACAGGACTTCTGTCGCCAGCCGGCAAAAAACTGAATTCGTTCACCATTTGTAAGTCGGGCGCTGTCGCTGGTGAGCTTATTGCACTCAGCGCTTCGGCTGGAGATTGGCTAGCGGAAACGTGGAGTACAATCAACGCGCGGTGAGTGAAACCGTCCGACTTACGAGCAGTGAAGGAACGGGACGCCTGGTCACAAACCTCCGAACACAGAATCACGCAGTCTGTTGCCACCGTTTTCAGGCCTGACGGTGATTCTGACGTGCGCCAGCGTCACCAGCGCAGCGCGGCGGAAATTTCGGCGCAAAATGACGCGTGAGTCACGCCTCGTCTGCTGCCGTCGCGACGCTTCTCGATCGTCGTCCCTCCGAGCCGCGCGTTCCGCCGGTCGTTCCAGCGGATTTTCCGTTCCTGATTAAATTAAAAAAAAAATTCTGATTCCAGTTTCTGATTAAACCGAAATCGCGCGTCGACGCCATATCAGCCGCGCGTTGGTCACAGCGGCACTGTCGATGCGGATGCTGCAATGCGCGGACTGTTTCTCGCTGTCTGCCCGCCGTCGCGTTTCGCGGGGTCATCGTTTCAATCTCACGCCGTGCGCCCGGTGAACCGTCGCTGTAATCGGCTGTCGCGCCGCAGCGCCGTACGACAAGGAGCACGTGAAGCGCCACGTGGAGTGCCGCGGCGGCCACGTGCTGGCCGAGCCGGCGCTGGGTCCGGAGGACGTGGAAGGGGTCCGGCAGCTGGGCGACCTCCTGCTCATATCCAACGGCCCACTGCGCACGGCCAAATACATCACGTGCGTGGCGATGGGCGTGCCGTGCGTGCAGACCCTCTGGCTGGTCGACTCGATCAGGGAGGTACGTGCCCCTCTCCCGCAGGGGTTCGAGGCCATTGGGGGTCCGTCGAAGGCAGGACATTGGTAAATGATTCCTCACATGACGTGAAATGTACAACTCCGGTTATTTTGCAGGATGCGTCTTGGTGTAGACACTGCTGCATGCTTGCATGATACCCCAGCGTCTGGCTCCGGTGCATCTTTTCATGCTTACTTCATCACCGTGCTTTTGCTGGGCTTGGATTCCACTGGCGCCGGCCCGGTGTGAACAGCGATGCTCTGCGCGACATCAGGTCGGCCGTGAACGGAAGTGCAGCAGTCCGTGCGCAGTTTCCCCTCACGCGGCTCCGCGACTGCCACCAGGGCAAGCGGATGCCGTACGAGGACTACCTGCTGGCGGCCGGCGTGGACCCGTACACCGGCCAGCACTGCGAGCAGCTGCTGAGCCGGCCGGCACGCCCGCCGCCGCTGCGGGCTCTGCGCGCCCTGGTGGCCGACGCGGCCGACTCCGAGTGGGGCCAGACCATGACCCGCATCTTGGCGGCGGCTGGCGCCGAGGTCAAGCTGGACGACCAGGTAACGGCACGGCCGGCCGGCCGAGGGCGGTCCGCGGACGCCGCGCCGGCCGGGGGCGGCGGGGGTGGTGGACTGTGGAGACGAGCGGGGCCGGGTTGTCGGCGGATTGGCGTTGGGTGGAGACGGCTCGGGCTGGGTCGCGCGCCGCCGGCGGGACGTGGTCGGGGTCTGCGTGGCGCGGGAGGGTGTCGCTCGGCGGCCGGCCGTCGCCACCGGGCGCTGCGTGCTGTCGCCGCGGTGTTGGGATGGAACTGTGATGAAGTGACGTCAGCCGGGGCTGGTCTTGGTCTCTCTGTTCCGACTGTGGCTGGACCTAGTCTTTGTAAAGTAACACTTGCTTCAGTGAGACCGCAGCGGCGGCCGGGGTCAAGCCAACTGCCGCTGGTGACCTAACCTGACCCGAACTAGCCTCGGGCGAGAGCCGAACGCCGGCGGCGGACCCCGGCCGGTCGTGCGGACGGCCGCTCGGGCGACCGTCGAGCTGACCCAGCGTGCTCCTGCGCGCAGGACCCGGGCGAGGCGGCGCTGCCGTTCCGGCCGGACGTGGTGGTGGCGCAGCCGGACAGTCCGGCGGCCGTGCTGCGCTGGGCGCGCCAGGTCCGGGTGCCGGCCGTCTCCGGCGAGTGGGTGATCGCCTCGATCGTCACCTACGAGCGGCAGCCGTTCGACGGCCGGCCCGAGTTCAACCCGCGGAGCCGGCCGGCCGAGGCGGGCCCGCTGTCCGCCGGCTTCGACTCCGACCAGGGGTCCGGGTCCAGCTGGTGAACGGACGGGGAGGACGGCGCCCGAGCCGCCCCCGTCGACGGTTCGGACGCAGTGCACGGCGCTGGGAATCAGAATGAAGAAGACGGAGCACCGCTCCTGTTCTGTTAAACGCCTGTCTGGCGTCGAGGCAGGATCCAAGACTTCAGAAATGAATGTTCTCGGTGTGATTTAAAGATCGTAGTGCCCACCGCGTGTTGCTTGCTTTGTTCGCAGAACTGCTTTTATTTGCTTGTGGTTTTTTTATCTGCGCCTGTAGAGATCTCGTGTAGACGTGGTTTGCGTATTGCCTTGTCGCGTGCGGTGTTCCGCTGTTAGCACCCGCGTTTTTTTGGGACCACTTGTTACAGATGACCGCCACATTGCTTCATTTTCTGACATCCCGTTTTAAAACCGGACTGCACCATGAAATCATCTTTGTCCTGGTCGACACGGGCACCGCAGTGTGGAGGCGTTCGTCTGCGGAGCTTGCCAAAGACGTACCTGATTCAGCCGTGACATGACCATAGACGCCGCAATACACCCGAGCTTCTAGACACCGTTTGTGGAGACGCGGGTTGGCATGGCCCAACTACCGTCGTTTCGTCACCGGATATGACGAAGCGACAGGAGTCATTTCCCCCCAACCCGTGTTACGGATTGGGGGGAATGGAGGCCATTTCGGGCAAGGTGTGGCAAACTGGTAGATCGTGCTTGAATTCTCGGAGTACCCTGCGTCGGCGCAGCTGGCTCGCACTGGAACGGCTAATCGAAACGATGGGAATGTTTGTCACCAGTGTGAAGACAAATGCTCAATCGCCGCTCGGCAGTCTGTATTATGATTGACACTGTTGCTGCCACAGCGCCACGACACAGCAACTAACTTCGCAGAAAACAGGCGGCTTTGTTCCAGCACGTACATTTTACGGGATGCCGTCGTTTTTTTTTTTTTTTTTTTTTTTTTTTTTGAAACAGCGCATCACATTGTGCTGAACAAAGTGGGATAATGTGGTGCGATGAGAACTTCGCCGGCAACCGAGCTGTGCCGCACACAAATGCAACGCATAAATGCAAAGAAAAGTACATCATCACGGGAATATATTAGAAGCTCGTTCGCTGAGGCACTGACTAAGGCCGCAAGAGCCAAGCAACGCAGTACAAAAGCTTCCGACTGCAGCGACACTTGCAGCATCGCGAGGCCTGAGCCAGTCATTGGTCTCGTTCCGCAAAACTGCGCCCTCCAGCAGACGATTCGCAGAGCCGGCGGTGCCCTGAGGCGCCGCCAGGTCGGCCCAGGCAGGCTCAGGCACAACGGGAGCGGTGTGCCTGGGCTGTGCTGGATGTCAGAGCCGCTGACCGCGGCTTACTCGTCCGGCTTTTGCACCGAGCTAATCTACCAACAGGCGCGACTACGTCACACTGCACGGAATGTGCCGAGCCGAGGGATCCCGCACGATCCCAACTCGATAATCATATCTCAATCACAGGTACAATGGGGCTGATCATGAGCGTTGTGAAGCGAATTCGTCGTGTCTTTCGGTCACATAAGCACCGTTGCCGAACGGAAGCTAACTCCGGGGAAGAATCGAGGTGGTTGGCACCGTGAGTCCTTGGTGTCGGAACGAACCAGTGGAACATCTCAAGCACGTTAAACGAAAACATGGTGAGTAACGTAAGCACACCGCAACACCACGCTCACGAACTGATCGGCGCCACCAGCATGTAATCGGAAGCACAGGAACGGCGTAAGAAATGCATCCAAAATTCACAGGGAAAACCCCCACGAAACGTCTCAGATACATAGTCCACGAAAGCATTGTAAGTACAGTCCGTGCCAAAAAGGCGACGCGCGCACCCTGTATATGTGGTAACAACCGAAACCCGCTGTCAGGGCTTGTTCTGGTAAGGAATCGCTCACAAAACTAGTGTCAGCAACCCTCTCCGTAATAAACGGGTGACGGAAAAGACGCAACTTTATATACGGAGACTATGTTGTCACTAAAGTACCCTATGACGTCAGCAGGAAAATTTCAACGACTCCCCATGCAAAGACAGTTTGCTGACGTCAATTTCACACCTGTATCACGTGGGCGAAAAATGACCCCTACCCATAACCGACAGTCTGCCACCACGTGGGATGCCCATAAACGGCAGCCCCCGTCTGCCAGCTCGCCAGTGAGACCCACTCAGAGGCCCGACAGGTCGGCCCCAGGGCGCCCAGGCCCGCCCGGGTCGTCCTCATGCGGCAGCCGCCCTCCCAGTGACTGCAGAGCGAGCTCTGCCCCACGCCCAGTCCTGCCCTGCGGCTATCTGCCCGACTCCGACCACCAGTCGCGTCAAGCTCTGCCGACCACCTGGCGGGAGACTCGGTCCGAGTCGCCCGCCAGCGACGGCAGAGCTTGACCGGCGGCGACCCGACTCCGACTCCGACCCCGACTCAGTCCGAGTCGTCGTCGTCGCCGTAGTCGTCGGCGGCGCAGACGGAGGCGGGCCGCAGCAGGGCAGCGCAGTCGGCGTCGGCGGCCAGCTGGCGCGCCAGCTGACCGTCGTTGTTGGCCGTCCGCGGGTCGGCGCCGTGCCGCAGCAGCAGCGCCACCAGTTCGGCCTGGCCGCGCCACGCCGCCAGGTGCAGCGGCGTGTCGCCCAGCTTGTTCTGCCGGCACAAGACAGGCGTCACGGGATGGTCACAGCGGCAGAGGACAGGCGTCACGGGATGGTCACAGCGCCAGAGGACAGGTGTCACGTGGAGGTCACGGCGGCAGAGGACAGGCGTCACGGGGAAGTTACGGCGGCAGAGGACAGGCGTCACGGGGAAGTTACGGCGAAGTTACGGCGGCAGAGGACAGGCGTCACGGGGAAGTTACGGCGAAGTTACGGCGGCAGAGGACAGGCGCCACGGGGAGGTCACGGCGGCAGAGGACAGGCGTCACAGGGAGGTCACGGCGGCAGAGGACAGGCGCCATGGGGAGATCACGGCGGCAGAGCAAGCGAACATGGCAGGGACGGCGTTACGGCCAACTGCTCGTGGATGGTTTAGACGTTTAACGTCAGCTGTGTTCTAATAATATGGAGTATTGATTCAATGCAGGATAATACACGGCATGGGTGCTGCTTAAAGCTATGACGAATTTACATAGCTGGTCATGTATATCTGATGCAGGACATCTTAAACTTCCCCTAGCTAACTCACAAATGTGACGTTCTTATGTTCGGGATTTTACATGTCCTTGCCAAAAGCGAAAACCACACATCACTCCAGGTAAGCAAAAACCACTGGCTGACGTCCACAGGAACACGAATGATCGTCCGTCGACAGAGGCTGGCGGCGAGACAGAGACCACTTCTGAGGCAGGCGCCGCCCGCGTCCCGAACCTGCACGTTGACGCAGACCCTGGGCGCGTTCAGCAGGGCCTGGGCGCACTCGAAGTGGCCGCCGCGGGCGGCCCAGTGTAGCGGCGTGTTGCCGGCCTTGTCCAGCCCGTTGACGGACACGTTGTGGCTCAGACAGTCGGTCAGGAAGGTCAGGTGGCCGCGCTTGGCCGCCTCGTGCAGCGGGCTCTCCACCGGCTCGGAACGCTCTTCCACTGGGGACGTGCACGGGTCGTGTTTAC
This sequence comes from Capitulum mitella, assembly GCA_030062745.1. NCBI lineage: Eukaryota > Metazoa > Arthropoda > Thecostraca > Pollicipedomorpha > Pollicipedidae > Capitulum > Capitulum mitella. The sequence goes on along the minus strand of CP099841.1, from coordinate 4,157,236 downwards.
AATGGGGCGATGCTATGCTGGAAGAAACTGCGACTACTTCTGTCAGACTGATCCCTCTCAGGGACAGGCAGTAATATCTTCTGAATCCCACATGTGCTGGAGACAGATGCCAGGAAGGTCATGCCTATGAGTATGGTCCACTCTAGGCCCCTGAGGTCATATTTGTAACAGTCTGTTCCTGTTGGGATGACAAAGTGCTCACACTTGTCTTAGTACCCCTGACCTCTCAAGTAGAGGCAGAAGAGGTCAGGAGGAGATGGCTGAATTTCTGAGGTTTACTGCAGGGCAAATACAGCAGATATTATCTATCAAATCCCTCCTTCAGCCAGCAAAAGGCAATATTTGACAGCATTTCTCTGCTAGAGATGGATGACCATGTCTTCCTTCATGCTTCAGAGGTCTGGGAACTTACCATAGTTGTATGGAATAAGACCAGTGCTTGTACCACAGCTGGCTGTCCACCACTGCTGATCAGGTGATGGTTCTTTCACATAAAGCAGATCCCCTGCTTCAAATGACAGCTCATCTTCCTGAAAACAGCACCAACCACAGCCATCAGAGACCAGCCTACAATCTGCCTTGTTCCAAGACTGTAACATGCAGACAGAAAATGCACCAACAAATATTTGGGCAATCCTAGAATGTGCTGCAGTACTGGAGAAAATCCTCTGAAGTCCTCTGAACCTCTGAAAAATCCTCTGAACTACAAAAGATTTTAATCTGCCATATGAAAGTTCTCAAGTATAGTACTTTCCAGAAATGTGATGTACCCAAGCAAAACAAATGCTTACACTCTGAGCAGTATACTTGTAGATAGCCCTGAATACCTTCACTTGACCAGGTTTTGGGGCTAGCTTTGGAGGTGGTGGAGCAGCCCTCAAGGCCATGGTGGGCCTGTCTGTAAAAAGCAAATGGAGCCACATATCATTATTGCCATGTTCATGTGGGAAAAAACATCATCAAATGATGTAATGTTTTTCATGTAAAGTAGTTGCCATTTACTTGTTTGCAGACAATGTAAATTGGTCAACAGTAAGATTCAGCCCGAGTGCTTACTTCCAGGGAAAATAATCGTAGTAGTGGTTGCATGGCGTTTCAAATGCAATATTGATAAGTATTACTTACGATTTCAGCCGGAAAAACCTGAAACAAAAATTATTTCCCCCGAAACAGATTGCGTTGTCACTGGTATGCTAACAGCCAGACGCTCGCGTAGGGATTTTTGACGTTTCTGCGTTAAATAGTTTATTTACGTGAGATCTCGACGCTGATTGGTCGTCGGTCGGACTCAAGGTCCAATCAAGAGTAATAAAAAAGTTTTGGGGGAATAACTAATGCGATATAAATTATCTTTAAAATAAAAAAAGTTGACTGTTGTAAAAATAATAATAGTAATAATAATAGTAATAATAATAATAATAATAATAATAATAATAATAATAATAATAATAATAATAATAATAATAATAATAATAATAATAATAAACAATAATGATAAAAAAGTAAAAATATTACAAAGATGGCAAAGCGTAGTTGCAATTTGAAAAATACAAAAAAAACAAAAAGCAGTGAAATAAAATATCTGAAAAAAAATCATGGAACAAAACTGGAAAATATTAGGAAGTGAAATAAAACAATAAATAAAAATTTACCCTAGCCTAACATAGTAACCAAACCTAACCTAACCTAACCTAACCTAACCTAGCCTGGCCTAACCTAACCTAACCTAACCTAACCTAACCTAACCTAACCTAACCTAACCTAACCTAACCTAACCTAACCTAACGTAACGTAGCCCAGCACAGAAAATCACAGAACAAAACTGGAAAATATTAGGAAGTGAAATAAAACAATAAATAAAAGTTTACCCTAGCCTAACATAGTAACCTAACCTAACCTAGCCTAACCTAACCTAACCTAACCTAGCCTAACCTAACCTAACCTAACCTAACCTAACCTGATCTAACCTAGCCCAGCACAACCCAACCTAGCAACCTAATCTAACGAGTATTAAATGTCATAATGTAATAATACTGATATCAGACATCCCAACAATTATCTAATACAATAATATAACGGCATAATAATTCAGCAGTTCCTCCAAGTTTAGTTTGTGGCAACAGAATAGAATTGTCCTATATATGACGTCATTAATCGCTTGAAGATGCATGCAGGGTCTACACGTCCTTGATGTCAATAACCTTAACCTTGGCGGCACTACATTTTCCGCCGTGGAATAATGTTGTCCTCCGCCAGTGGACTGCAGCACGGTACTACTGTGTGGTACGTTATCGTTATGATTCTGTTCTTATTGTTTAGAAAACCAAGTAGTGGAAAGTACGGTTAGAAACAGGATGATACATTCTTTACATTGGCGGCAATTATACAAAGGGTTGTTTGCGATTTCGTTGGGCAGAAACTTACCTTTAGCCTGTAAATTTATAAAGCTGCTTGTGTTTTCATACACATGACAAAAGACAAAAACCAAAAGTAGGCAATCTATTGACTACAAATAAATTTGTCAAAATTAAAACAGAAAGGAACAAGATATACACACACACACATGCATATATATATATATATATATATATATGTGCTACTGCATTATCACTGTTACCACAAATACCACAGTAAATTTATTTTTCTTCTTGCTCCAGCCCACTGAAGAAGCTGGAAAATGTCCATGATCAGCTATGACAATTTATGTTGTACCTGTCTGCTACTCTGATGTACTACATTCAGAAACACTGTTTGATCTGCCAAGTATTAGTGTAGCTTTTACCAGTCACCTAAACCAATGGAATCAGACTCTTCAACCCATTCTGGCTATGATTTTATTAGCTGGTTACACTGTACTCAGATATCTCATCTTCATGGGCTTTGCTGAGAATCTGAGCCAAAACAGGCATCATGAAGGGCAAGGCTATAAAAGTTGTGCCCTAAAATCACATGTATGGCTTTAAAAAAGGTGGTCCCATATGTACCTAATAAAAATGTATGGCAACATATAATGCAAAATACATTTAACAGCACAGTGAAATGGCCACACGATGAAGGCTGAGGTGTTCAGTGGGATCTCGATTTAGCACATCTGTCTGTTCAACACTGCCCCCTCTATCAACATTCTATCACAGTACTGCTGGTCTGGTCCTGTAGACTTCAAAAGCATAAACAATAATGTAAGCAAGTTTCTCTTACTTTCGATGGCCTCAGGTATTCGTAATGTCTCTGTGGACAAGCCACACCTTCAAGCAGATGGAACCGCCCTAGAGCTGACGAGAACCCGGCTCCTCTAAAAAGATCCGCCGGTGAACTCAATCTAGTGATCCAGTCAGGACCTCTTGACTCTGGCTTCAACCAACACCTGACCAGCCAAAAATCGCTATTAAGACAACTCTGTGAAGTGATTCAAAACCGAATATTCTTCCTTTTTTGTACTATTTTGTTATCCGTTGATTGTAGCAAATGCGCCTTTTTGGCTCCTCCGTTGATACCTAGTGAAATAACACGCTAAACTGCTGCCATTCGTTCCTGTCAGTTGCCATTTGAGAACTTTGAGATTACCATTTGAAATTGGTAATGGCATATTGTAGACAATGTCTGCGACCGCGTATGTTCCCGTTGTTGACGTAGTACTCCCTCCGGCCCGACACCGCCGGAAAGTATCTCCATCCCCAGTTTACATTCAGGTTCCACCTTTGCTCCCCAATAACGTTTACACTATTACCGTCCAGACGGTATTCGATCCCTCCTCTGAATTTGACGCCTGCGAATTCATCGTTCAAATTCTGATCGTTATTGAAGCCGAAACTCTTGAGCTGCTTCTTTTGTTATGGAAACTGCTGCCTGGAAGCGGTGACGCAGTTCGGTCGGGGGGGGAGGTGGGTGGGGGGTCAGCAGCTCTTTAAGAACTCACGTTGCTAATGAATAACTGGGTTGTGCACGGGTCTCGGTTGTGTTTACCCTCTTGTTTTTTTTTTATCTGTTCTTCAGATCTGACCCGACCTGGCGACAGTTGTGAGAATTCGTTTTGGTCGATATGCAATCATATTAGCTAACCGCAGTCTTTTTTTTAGAATTTTAGAATTTTCTTTTAGAAGCTCATGGGTGTGCTACACTCATGAGTTTCTAAAGGAAACTCAAGCTGACCATAGCACTCCTTTTCCACACTGATTTTATTCAGCGGTATTATACAGCGTCGATACAGCAGAATCCGATGCCACGTGTCTGTGAGTTCACCAGATCCTACAACTGGAAGGATAGGAGCAGTGGACCAAAAGAACATAGGAGCAGCTAGGCCTGCCGTCCTCCCATCCTCGAAAGATTTTGACATTCCCCCATGGTGTCACGAAGAAAGTTAACTGACTAAACATTGTTTCAGACACACTCAGTTTTAAAACGTCTTCACACCAATGATGGAATGATCAGCTGACCGCAAGTATTTTAAAGGAAAAATGGTACTTATGTTATAATTTGTACATATATACGTGATTCAGGACAAATAAAGTTATTCATGAGATGGACATATGGGTCGTTGTTGAACATAAATGACATAGAACAGAGGTTATCAGTCTGAAACATAGTATCACCTATCCTGCTGAAATTTAAGCATTCTAATCCAATCCAGTTGATGACTGCCGTACCTCAGTGAAACAGTCAAATTGTAGCACAATATGGATGAGGTAAACCACTTACCCGTAGAAATTTCCCCTATTCATATCCTTGGTTATGTCAGTTTGTTTCCTTTCCCTGACTGGGATAACCATTCCCGTTGGGATGGGACGACTAACATCAGGACTGTGCTGTAATTAAACAGCTAAGCAACATTTCGTACCATGGTCCCACACATTCAAAAAAATTCAGGCAACATCATTGGTAGGTCGTCTGATGTTTGCTGCAGTGATTCTCAGCAGTCATGGCGAACCCGTCCGATCACGAATGACCTCGTCTTCCCTGCAGTGCGTCCGTCACGGCCCTTCCTGGTACATGTTTGCATGACTGGTGAAGAGTCATTCCGGCACTGTGACCGTCCAAGCTATCGCCAGGAATGGGGACAGGCTGTGTCAGTTGCCAGCGGTGTGTCCCGGAACGTATGGAAGCTCAAAGAACGTTCTGCGACGAGCATGTCTAGGCTTTTAGCATTGGGAATGGACGTGACGACTTTTTGTTTCGGATTTTCGACTAGAAGGATGCTTGTAAGGTACGAGGTGTCTAATCCAACAAAGGTACGAGGTGTCTAATCCAACAAAGGTACGAGGTGTTTTCCAAAAAATGATCCATTGTGAGATTAACGTATTTGGTCCACGGCGTTTCCTACGAAACGATGATCCATGAGAATTCCGTCATTCGATGCCAACGTCGACAGTAATAAGTTGCCCGGGCCAAGCGTAACAGGCGTAGAAATAACATTAGTGCATTGTTACAGCGAAACTTTATGGCCAATTTCATGTGAAATGAAACCTATATTCTTTTTACGAGATAAGTTGGACGTCCCGCATATGAAAAGCATATTGCAAGAATACCGATCGGGAGACACGGCAGTGCAGAAACGATCTATAGTTGTTTCGAATCTCGGGATGTGTGACCAATACACATCAAAACCGATATAACTATCTGCACTGATATGACTAACTCTTGCGGCCAGGTCAAACGTAATGGGTCAGCAGCCAGTAAGTCTAGGAACGCACCGAATTTTGTAAGCAATAATTCTAGGGCAGATATGCGACCAGTGCTTGATAGCGGTAGTCGTTTCCTTTGGCGAGCGCACCTGGCAGGATCGGGAGCGTGGGCTGTCTTCTTTGCAGCGATTAGTGAAATCTGGACTCTGTTTCTATGATTATTCAGTGCGAATCAGCGACATAAAAACGGCAAGCATTTAACGCTGCTAACAAGAGAACGGACACACGGTTGGCGTGGCAGATCCGTCCCGTTACACAGTGAGTGTTGCTTTCTCGTGCGGAGATGACCGGTTCCCCAGCAACGCTCTGACTGCACAGTTCCTTTGCTTGGACGCGGAGTACGCCAGGTGTCGACCGTAGCCAGAGATACAAGGCTCCTCAGTCATGCCTGAAGCTGACAGACGCTGTTGAAGGGTGGATACTAATACATCGCAGGCAACTCGTGCACTGCAAAAAGGCGCCGTCACAAAAGGATGCCAGACATGATGTCACCGTTGCCTCTGTACCAGTCTTCCGGCGACACCGCATGCATTTTTCCTCATGGCGCTGAGTGTTCCTGAAGCTGAAATCCATAACGCTATAGTAATCCTAATTTGGCGAGAACCATGGGGTTGCCTCATGACATCAAAGTTTTTGCTTTCTTGGTGGCGTGTTTCTTTTCCTTTTTTTGCAGGCCTTGCGCGTCGGAGAAACAGGCTGACTAGTACGGTGTGATTCATGCCTTTGACGCGAAAAAGATAGCCGTGTAGCATGAGGGGCGAGCGGCTCGTGGACAAAAGGCGTCGTCTTTGTAACGACACCCAGCGTGTGTGCAGCATTCATCGCGCCTAGTGCGCAGCTCGCACAGTTGCGCTTTCATGCGGAATGTCACGATAGGGCCGTCTTACATGGCGGAGTTGTCCGGCTCATTTCCTTGATAGGTTTTGGAAGCATTTGGTCCGTGAGAACTGACAGTCGTCGCAGTGTGACGTTGTTAACTGCGTCCCGCGTCCTGCGTCCAGTTTCGCGAAACGTGATAAGAACCAATGAACGTAGGACAGCGCGTCTTGCGAAAGTACACAACTTTAAACGGCCAGTTTCATAAAAAGGCACCGATTCCTAGATTATCAGCAATGACGACATGAAGATATTAATCGAATGGTGCAGGTGTGGTTTTAGTTTGTGAAAGTGTTTTTTCATGACTCACAACGATTGTTCGAACGCCGTGTTTCCCTGTTTTGAAATGATAGGCATATACATATGCTAATAAGCCATCGGTTGGAAAAATGCGGCAGTCTGTCCCAGGATTCAAACAAGGCGCCGAGAAAGATACTCCGCCTCCTTTGGTACCCGATTTAACCAAGCGTAGACTGAGGCATTCCGGGCATTCCGAGTTAACGACTCGTTTTAACGATAAAGTGGTTCTTTTTGAACGAGTCTGTTAAACTTTCGTAAAAGCTTATATTCGAGGATTCAGTCGTATGAAAGGATAGCGTATAAAGGTGGACCACGACTCGCCACTTTTTTGAAGTTTAACATTGGCCCTATTGAAAAAAACGTTTTTTGTCCCCCACCCATTTCTTGATGCTTCTACGTCTCAACTTCATGCTTTTATGCTGTAGTTTTAGTGACGGTAGATAATCCATATGATATCTAAAATGCTAGAATCTAGGAAGACACAACATACAAAAATACGAAGCCTTAGCCAGCCAGTCTTGTAACAGTCCTTGATTCCTAAATTACGGTGATGTAGCCGTCCGCTGCAGAGGTTATATTTTCGTGCCACTGTTTCAAACCTCTAGTTGTTCAAAAGATTTTTCTTCCCAAATTCATAATGGCAGACACATGAAGAGTGCGCAAAAGATTGTTTCGGAAACATACCGTCACACTTCTGCCGGATTCGGACTACTCATAGCACGATTCCCGACTCCCTTGGTTTCCCCTGTTGAATTTGACCAAGACGCCGCCACGGCGAAAGGAGCACGAGGAGCTGACAACGCAATCACCTGTTTTCGGTATCTATGTGAAGTCAATGCTATTCGCAAAAACGAATTTTTCGGTGTTTAGACCATCATTTGGTGGTCAAAACTCCCGATTTCACTGGCCATCACCGCGCCGTCCATGTTTTCGTGTTGTGAACTTAGTGACAGCCGATGTCTCACTGGAAACCTAAGGATATGCGAGACACAAGAATAGAAATTTATACCGTGAAAAAATACGAAGCTGTATTAATCTTGTTTCATGCAGTTCCTTTATGAAACATCATAACAACATATCCCGGCTGCTTTGTAGCGGTTTGCACGGAAGTTGTTTGTTTCATATTGGATATCTCAAGACTGATGTCGCTGTGAGCAGAATTCGCAGCCATATTGGACACTTCCACTCAGTTCAAGAAATATTCTCAATTGTGCAAACGGTATAATGCTCAAAAAGAAGTTATCTAATTATGACACCATCAAACACCACAAGCGTTAGTTGTTATACACCTTAGGTGTAGGAACGGGAGAGCGTGCAAGAGGCCAGTGTCCATGATCTCTACTTACCTTTGATATCCAGCACAAACCCTTATTCTTTTAATGTTTGACAATAATCGGTTCTCATTTCTCCCGTGCCCAGTCTCCAGGCAGAGACGCCGGCAGCGGAGGAGGAGAAATAAGTCATTGACCCCGAGCCAGGGAAAATTTAACAATATTCCGATGACGGTGCGGGAAAGTAAACGACTTGAAAATGCTGTTTTCCCCCAATGTCCTAGACACATGGCGCCGTCATTGTTTCCGGGACCGGATCCAGGGGAAGACTGGGGGAGCAGGCTGTCCCTTTTTCCAGACTTACTGCCAATCCAATCCGCAATCAGATGGACGACTGATTGGACGGCTACCTGCTCCCCCCCCCCCCGAAACCCTGGATACGTATCCGCCTCAGATTTTCCTAGCTTCTTCCCGCATTGCATTCCCCCCAGGTGAAAAACTGCACGCACTACAAAAATTCGGGCCTAAGATATATCACATTCATATGCAGATAAACTCCTGGTTTTCCCTCAGGTCAAACCGAATGTGAGCTCGGAGCACGGCAAATCAACAAAGTAAACTGTTGTTAGCAGGAAACGGACTCTCAACCAGAAGAGACGGTTCTCGACATCTGCCAGGCGTGATTTCCCGAGACACTGCGCAGGTTCCAAACACCCGTTTCCTCTGTTTTTCAGACTTTTATGAAACTAAGCCTTCCTTGACTCCTAAACCAATCCACGTCATAAAGCTAGTATTCTTATATGTCGTGTTTTGTCCCATTCTTACTTTCTGACCTTTATGAAACTAGATCCGCATAACCATGCCGAATGAGGCTGGAATTTAACAAACACGCTCCTGCTCGGAACGTATGGTAACCGGTTATGAGGACAGTTTGTGGTGCATTTTGTGTGTGTTTTTCTTTTATCTCTCGGAGAAATGTTTCGTCATCTAAAACGGATGAATGCATCACAGAACCGTGCCATAGCTTGTCGTATTCGTACAGTCGTGCTTTCTTAGCTTCTGGTCTTTAAAAAACTGGAGGCTAAGACAAAACAAATGTCTTTTTTATATATATATATATATATATATATATATATATATATATATATGCGTGTGTGTGTGTATGTGTATATATGACATTCGTACATTCCTAGTTTAGGACGCCTGTTGAAACTGGGCCCTGAATGCTTTCGACGTGCAAAGTGTGTCCGCTACACCAGGGTGTTTAAGTGGTAAAAAAGCCATTCAAACGGTATCGACAGGGGTGTGGTTTTGCATAGTTTTGGAGACGCTTGAACTCCTCCAGATGTCCATTTGAGCCTCTCCAATAATTATATCAGCCCTTTAATGTAGTCTTCTTTGTTGTCTTCTTTTTTCTTGCTTCGTTCAGTTTCTTGTACCTTAACCCTATTCCCGACAGGGGGGGGGGCTGAATCGGCCCCCCCTCAGGTTTTTTGCCCGCCAATTCCAGGCTTTTTGACGCAGCCCCACGAAACTTGGTGGCTTTTCCTTGCTATTCTTTCTACGTACTGTGACAAAATTTCGTAATTCTTTTTTGCTCAGGGGCGGAGCCAGGCAACGTTTTGGGAGGCACCTCAGGTCATTTTTGGCCCTGTTGATGGTAAAAGGAAAATAACTGCCAGAAATATCGTTTTTAAGATAGAACTTAGAAATTTATGTGAGTATATAGAAAAATAGTCGGGCAACGTGCAAATGCAATTTCGTCTACCTGAGGTCACTTTACAAGGTTAGGTCAAGGTCAAAAGTCAAAATTTGCTTTTATAGTAATAATTTCGGCGCTATTTTTTTCAAATGCCAAACCCGAAAAACATGACGTAGAAGGGTGCCTTCTACTTGTGTATCAAATTTTAGTTTGATATCAGGTCGAGTCACGGAGCTATGAACTAAAATATCAGTGCGCGCACCCTATATCACAATAGCCGTAAAATGGGATTTTTGAAATAGAGTGAATTTAAATGACTGAAAACGTTTACATGTAACATCAAATGCTCACGAGATCATTTCAGGTGACTCCAAGGTCATTAGAGATCATTTAATGTCGAAGGTCACAAGCTAATCTGAAGGGGATGTAACCATGGCAGTTCCCCCTTTTTCATGTCCCTGGCACCGTCTATGCTAACATTATACAAACAATGTAATACGATTTGTACTTCTTTAGCATAACATAACTATCAGAAGCCAAAAAAGAGCTTTTACTTTTTTTGTTCATTCAGTTGTTGAAAAAACTAATCTTCCCATTTTCGCAACCCTGTGAACGCCTACGATTTTTTTTTTATTTTGAAAATGTGTTTCAGTGGTGAAAGTCCCATCTATAATCCCTCGATTGATGCCAATTTCATCGAAATCTGTCCATAAACAACGGAATTATAAGAAGTCCAAAAGTATATATTTTAGCATAAATAATGATAAAAAATAACATAAAAGTATATATTATCAGAAGTCCCATTTTGATATTTTGCCCCCTGTATCCACCCCTTTCAAAATTTTGAAAAGTTCTTTCTTAGAGGTGTGGTTTTCATCATGGCAAATCGATTGCCGTTTGTTGCGATGAAATCGGATGTGCAGTTTTCGAGATCTCAGGGGGGTCGATTCCGCCCCCACCCCCTCCCACCTGCCAGGAATCGGTCATACCATGTAGCCCTCCGGGAATAGGGTCAAGCAAATGAAACGTGGGTACAACAAAACGTTACGATTCCGGTCATGCCGACATACAATATGTACTCACCAAATTGCCATTTTACCACTACCATTGTGCAGGACGTCGTTTCGTATTCTTTTGACGATGCGCTGGCCCTGAATGCTGATTTCGACCCCGCGATATTGAATGCGGCCCCGCGAGATAGACTTGAGGTCCATGACACTTTTGATGCGCCTTGTTCGCGACACGGTATTTCGTGAAAACATTGTATTTTGCGAAAACCTGTGTCGCAGTCTTAATGCACGACAGTGATACGTAGGAGGAAAATTCAAACCAACACGTTAAGGAATGTTAAAAAAGCACCTTTGGAAACACGTGAGGAGGCTGGTGTACAGCAACAGTCTCAGCCTGGCTAGACGTTGATCGCCCTTCAACACTCTCGAGCTAAACGTAGAGAAAAGGTCACATTAAAGCACAAATGATTACCGTGTTGCATATTTGTACTGTCGGCGAAATTAACTGTACCAATTCTCCTGGCCCCAGCACATATGGATACACGCCATGGTGCGTATGATTTTTGCATGACATCCAACGTCGTCGCTGAAGAAGAAACGCAAAAAAGCACACATACAAAGGAAGGGACAATGAATATATTGTTTTCCTTCGCCAGTCGTCTCATCTAACAATTTCAGTTAAATAAAAGCGATAGAAAATAAAATAACAAGTTCACTGAACACACATATCAAATCGTATGTCACAGGAAACTGTGAATTGTTGACACATGCCAGACGAGTTGGCTGCTGGGCAAAATTACTATTAGCACTGTTTTATTGTGTTTTATTGTGTTTTCCCATGTGTTTTATTCGGCTTTTTTCTTTGACGTTAATGCATGCATCGTGCCCATTATTCAATAGTGGTCTTTACCTTAATACTAAAAACGTAGCCTTAACCATTTCATACTAAAGACTAAGTATATATCTTAACAGTAAACATGGTTCTAATGGTCACGTTATTGTCCCAAAAGGTTAAGCATGATATAAAATATATATCCAGCTTTCGTAGTTTAGTGACGGCGAAGAATGCATTGGACCATCTGAACAATGTTCGAAAACAAGACATTTTGCCAACCATTACACTTACATACCTAGACAGGTACCTGTACATATATGCAAAACATAGCATGTTCTGCGTAGTGTAAATACAAAAAAAGACATGGGAAAGAACTGAAAAACTGTGGTCCATTACAATAAAGTGAACTAAATCTTTTAAGGATTTACGTTTGGGGAAGATTAGGTTATTAGGCTCCTCGGCTTAGCCCTCCAATCACTCACACGAACGACACCCCTGGGTCTCGATAAGCCATGGTTCTCCGCTTTCGCTGGTGTTGCCGGACCCGCTGCGAACGTGTGCTTTTTACGCTGTTGCTTTCCGACTTTCAGCCGAAATAGTAGTGTCTGTTTCATTATCGACGTACGCAAATTCCAACTCTTTATCCGCCAGTCTTTTTCATCGCGCGTGAAGTGAAAACACACCGCCAACGCACACGCATAAAAGCAGCAACACAAACGTCACGAATTATCACAAGGTCCTTGCTGCTCACAACACTCCTCGGACATCATCACACTGATGACGCCGGGACCTGTGGCAAGCCGCCCCCAAAACACCCGCGAGCCTTGCATTCGTCGGCGCAGGCCTCCTGAGCTCGAGCGGCGCCGTCTTCAGACGAGCTGTCCGCTGCCCTCCGGCAGGCCGGAGCCCTCCAGCAGCGGCTCGACCGACGACAAGGCTGGCAGGAAGGTGGTGCTCTCCTCGCCGGGCGGCAGCAGCTCCTCGGTGGTGACGTCGGCCGCCACTGCGGCCTTGGCCTCCTCGGCCGGCTGCGGCGCCGCGGCCGGCTCGGTCAGGGCGCTCTCGGCCGTCTCCCGGAAGATGGTCGCCTCCTCCGCCGGGCCGGCCTCAGCGGCGGCCTGCGCCGGCTCCGACACCTGCTCGGTGGGGACGGGCTCAGAGATTGTCTGCTGAGTTGGAACGGGCTCCGCGATCGCCTCTCCTACGGTGGTGGGCTCCAGGCTCCCTTGGGCAGGCGCGGGCTCTATAATCTTCTGAGCGGGCACGGTTGTGGGCTCTGAGATCTCCAGGACAGGGGCGGGCTCCGTGCCTTCCTGGACCGATGATGAGACCGCGGCTGGGAGCTCCTCAGTGGGGGCGACAGGCGCCAAGGTCTCCTGAGTCAGCACAGCGGGTCCCGTGATCTCCTGGGCCTGGGCGGGCTCTGTGACCACCTCCTGAACGGGCTCTGAGGTGGTCTGCAATGCCACCTCCTGGACGGGGGCGGGCTCTGTGATTTGCCCCGTAGCTCCGACACCGGGCTCTGCGATCTCCTGGGCTGGGGTAGCCGTCTCCGTGGTCTCCTGGACAGCGGCGGGCCCCGTAATCTCCTGGACGGCCGCCGGCTCCGTGATCTGGGTCGGAGTGGGCTCCCCAGCCGGCTGGCTCTCCGGCGCCACCTCCTGCGGCCCGGGAGCGGCGTCCGTCAGTTCCTCAGGCGCCGCCGGCGTCGGCACCGCCTCAGCGGCGCCGGTGACCTCCTCCTGGGCGGCGACGGGCCCGCACACCACCGTCGGACAGCAGACGCCGGGCTTGTACACGGGCCGGCAGCCACGGGACACGTACTCGGCCTCGCGCCTGTCCCAGTCGCACTCGGCGGCCACCGGCTGAAACGGAGCAGCAGCGCACGTCAGCCACACGGCGACAGGTCGTCGGTGGAAACGGTGGTAACAGCGGCAACGCGGCGAACAGCGGCGCATAGCAGAAACAGCGGTGCACAGTAGAAACGGCGGCGCACAGCGTTAACAGCGGCGCACAGCGCAGAAGCGAACGCACGGAGAAAGGTTAACGACTCAGCGTTCATATGCAAAATTGCTGTTTTGCCAGCGGCCTCTGGAATTTTCCAATGCCTGGCGTGTGACACCACGCCTTATTGCCTGTTTTCTGGTGACATATATGGCTTATATGGACGGCTAGGTAACAGGACAAAATATCGTATTGTGGGATATCGAAGGGAAGATATGGAAAGTAAAATATCGAACGCAAAGTATCGGATAAAATAAATATGGACAGTGGTAAATATGCAATGGGAAAATGCCGGAGAACAAAATACCGGACCGCAAAACAATGAACACAAAACATGGAGCAGAAATATTTCACAGAATAAAACTCGGCAGACTATGTACCGATTGTGTAAACTATCAAAATGGATGGATGGATAGATTGATGGATGAATACTGAAAATCGCGGATGGCGCACTCAACTATTTTCGAGGTGAAAAATATCGCAAGACAAACAGAAGCAGCAAGGTGGGTACAATGGGGTCATCTCCTTTCCAAAATTGTTCGGAGGGCATCCCAGCAGAAATGCTGAAAAGCATTTTCTAAGGTTTCGGCGAAATCGCCTGGGAGTCTTCTTCTTTGTCTCAAATTCCCCTGTCAGTGTTTATTTCGGGGTCCCATGTTATTTTAGGTGGGCTGCTGACTGAAAGCTTTCAGAAAAAAATCTTGGTTGCCTCAGTTCGCCTGAAATATTCTTATTTTTTTCAGATCAGTTGTGACCACCATTGGCACAGTTCGTTCACTCGCTGACAGTGTGGCGGCGGCTAAAGCATATTTTCCCATAGAGTCTCGGAGACTACATCCATTGACTCTCGCTCTCTGGCCACACCTCATGACCGCATCTGCCAACACCGACCAGAAGTCATCGTGCTTCTTGCAGAAAAAAAGAGGGTAAAAAACTTTGAATAACCGGCGCTGGAGCCTCGTTCGTCGCCTTCGCAGACCATCGTTTTGAACACTTCAGCATCATGTTCTCCTTTTTATATGGTTGTTGGTTGTCGTTTGGGATGTTCACCTGTTACATATTCTTCCACCATACATTTTCCCATACAAAAGTTGGCCATTTTGGATCCCAATCCCTCTACGATGTTTCTTGACTCCTTCGAGAAACTGCGCCTTTCAATATTTCACCGATTAAATGTTTATCTGGATCGTTAATTTTCCTGTACGGTATTTTCTTCACGATTGATTTTCACGTCAGCCGAATATTTGCCGCGAAAAAAGCATTCATGCTTCATTGGATGCAAGGCACCGCTCAAAGTATGCACATTTTCTTCACAACCCCTGAGCTGAAAGAGTTTGTACCATTAAGCGACAAATGAATGTGAGTTGACGTCACTAATCTTACCCGGTGACGCTTGTTTTCCTATCCCAGCAACATCCTGCATCGCCTACTGGTGTGAACACGTCTTTACGGAATTAGCAGGCTCTTACGAAATCTGCTTAGCGTAAAACCGTGTGTTTGGGGCCTTTGAACAAGCAATTACGAAAACGTTCATCTGTGTTCATTTTAAGACGACACCTGTTTTAGGACACAGTATATGCCGTTTTCCGATTATGCAGTTAATCCGGGGAACGTACGTAATTTCTCGGTATACAAAACTCGTTTTCCAAGTCATCACAGTCTTCTGTTTGTATGCAATACCGGGCCGTTGTGAAACCGAAAGGATTTGAAACATCTGACAGACGACGAGGCCCCGTGAGCGGCGGCGGGCCTGGCGGCGGCACCAGGACCGTCATGACGAACCCGTCTCTCCGAACCGGCGGCCGCGGCCGGCCGGACACCAGCGTGCAGTGGCGGCCGGCCCACGCGGCGCCCGGGGCGGGTCCTGGCGGGGGGGGGGGGGGCCGGGCGGGGGCCCCCGGCCGGCGGCGGAAAGTCGGCGGGGAAAGCAGCGGCGGCCTTCGCGTCCTGGTGCGGCGACGTCGTCGACTGGAGCCGGATCGGGTCGCTTCCAAACCGGGACGTGTCGCGTGGAAAACTCGTCACGAAACCCGTCACGTGTGCCGCCCAGTGCGGACGCTATCGTCCACGGGCGCCCATATAAGCCAGACGGAATTGTCCCGCGGCCGTCGTGAACGCCCGTCGTGAAATGCATGCACGGGGGAGGGGGCGTTTCGTAATCGGCTGGGCGTTGCAGCTCCACAGATCTCCGGACGGTTCAAGACGACACCTGATCGCACCGTCTTACCTCTAAATCGGAGTCAAGCCTTCAATTCGATAAACAAGGACTAAGTCGGGATCGGAAATGATCTTATCCTTGTTCCCAAATGATGGGTAAATTGCATTATTTTCGTACTTTCGGTCCCGTGTTTTACTTCTAGGCTTTTTGCCATGATGTTAATGCAGCCATTTTGAAAATGATAGTTGGAAGTCTGTATAGACGTGTAATGAGTTGAAAGTCATCAAAAGGTTTTATTTAAGATTATGGCGAAGAGCATGCGATGTGTGGGAAGGCGGTTTTGATTTTCTTCGTGTGACTGATAAGGATGTTTGCGAAAGGAACAAGCACTAACATTTGTACCCAATTACGGCAAACAGGGTTGAGCCAACCTCGCCGGGACATTCATGTTTGTGATCACGATTTTGTTTAAAAACTCCACCTCAAACGAAGTATTGCCTGTTTGTCTTCCATGCAGACAGAGCAAGGATGCTGGACAAGGTTTTTTATGAAGATTTGGACTAGAAGGATCGCTCCACAGAGCTCTACCTTTTTCGCAGCTTATCAGGGCGCAACTCTTGCATGTATGTGACGGCCCCTTGGCCGACTATGGCGGCTGCCATACCAACTTTGGATTATTTTTAGCACTGGCGTTATGGTGTTGCATGAAAAAAATCGTAAAAATACTCTTGCCTCACCAGCCTTGAAAGCGTTCCTACATCGGTGAGTTTTTTCGTCTGCACGGGCTTTGCCCAAGCGACTCAAAGCAGTCCTTTAGCTGTGTGGTGAACAGCATATGGCTGTCTGCGTCATATACTGGAAAATACAGCACAGGAACGCATTCACCAGTTCTTGGTTATTTCACCACCAGTGGGGTTTTAAGGACATACACCTTTCCAGCATACATATGTCGTAGCCTTTTGCCTCCGGATGGAAATCATAGCTACGTTTCCATTGCGACATGCTGTTTATGCAGTTGTGCCGAAGAAACAGCTTTTCGGTGATTCCAGCTTTAACTGACTGGTGCTCTAAACGTCAGACTCGCGGTCGCACTGCCCGATTACTCTTGACGAAGTTATCTCATAAAACAACCTTATGAAAGTCAATCAACCAAAATATATGAACAGACGCATGGAACTATCAACGCTAATGTCTGAAACACTTACGATGCACTCGTCCGGTGTGAAGCACTTGCAGAAGTTGCAAGGGTCCCCTTTGACAGGTCCAGTTTTGTCGCAGATATCTGGAAACAGCGCATACGGCAACTGACACGGCCTTGTGGAGGTAAACAGCAGAATTTTCGTCCCATGAAACCAAACCGACACCTCACAGTACTTGGCAAGCACTCTCCATACCGTCGCTTACGTCCAGACAATCATAACTAAGCCATTCGGCTTGCACCTCCATATTTTCTCCTTTAAAAGTGGCCTGTTTTTCGTTTGTCCGAAATGTTTCGATGCTTTTTTTGCCATAGCAGTCTGCGCTTTTACTCGTCAAGTTTGTTAAGCAACCGTCAAGAGTGATGTGATGAATACATTTAAATCGTACTACAGTATGCAAGATGGCTCTGACATGTAACGGCTTCCCGTGTGTAGTCACATCGTCTTAAGCAGGGACTTGGCCAGGATTTCACCAAAGAGAGGGCCAAACAAGCCCAATCCGTTCAAAACTGAAAACTTCTCAGATTTCGCACGCTATTTTCGAGCTCAGGAAATTTTGATTTAATGTTATTTTAAATGCGCAAAAAAAAAACGTTACCTTTATAGCCTCAAGGAGACCATGGTCCTCACCCCCCTTGGCTAAACCCCTCGTCTAAAATGGACTTCATCAATATCTAGATGCTTTCATTGTGTGTAATTGCATGTAGCCTCAAGTCTCTCAGAAACTTTTTTCAAAGCACATCTCTCATTTTTTTGGCATCGTAACAGAAACCCTTGAAATCGTGCTGCTGAATTATCCTGTCGGACATCGACTACGCTGCGCCAAGTGAAGACAAGACTAGGGACGCCAGACGAGACGCACACGACTTGACCGAAGACACGGGACACCTGAGCCCAAGAAGCCGTGTGTCCTAACTCGCAAAAAAGATAAGAAAAACAAGACTATGTTATTCGTTATTTATTCATTCATTGATTCATTCGCCATTCCTTTTATCCCTTTTTCGTGTCAATGTATCTTGATTGTTTTATCCTGTTTACCTCGGATGACGAGGCACCCCGGAAAGGCATGCCTCAAATGGGTGCACCCGATAAGAAAACGGCCAAACAACCATTAGCATAACGACATTTTGGCCGCCTTCAACTGCTAAATGCACGAAGCGTCTCAGACCAATCGCTGTCTGAGAATCACGAAATTTATCGACGCGCGTTTTCATCTTCACACCGCACGAGACACGGATGTGAATCTCGCGGTGATCACCGTGATCGCTGCGCGAGGAATGCAGCCGGTATCCTGGCTTCCGGCGGCGTTTCAGCTCACCTGAGACGCCCGCCTTCGCGGTGAAGATGGTGGGAATGTCCCCAAGAGGGAACGCCACGGCGGCGGAGGCCGCGGCCAGCAGTAGTAGGCAGCGCATCGTGTCTGTCAGACGGCCTCCTCAGTCTGGATGTCTTCCGCACTCGCTGCCTGTCGTCGGTCGTACTGGTCCCCCCACGTACACCCGCCGTTCTTATACCCACAATGGCCCGCGCCATAAAATGCGACCTCTCCCAGGCGCGAAATCGCAAAACCACGGAACGGTCCGTAGTCAACAAGCATTCCGAAAGCCCGCCCGAGCTCGACCAGGGCGCGTTGCAAGTACGCTCAAGGCAATATATGACGAGGGCCCGAGACGAGCTTGACCGCCTTGACTTCGGAAGCGGTGGGCGGGGCCCCGGCGCTGGACAAGCTATGACGTCACCAGCCGCACGTGTGACGGGGGAGTGGCCGGGGGAGCGGAGTCGGTACGGGGGTGGCGGAGGTTCGTCGCCCCCGTGTAGGGAGACGGAGAGTGGGTGTCCGGCCGCGGGTCTACGATACATTGTCTGTCGCAATGGAAGCCCGTGCTGCATAGGATGCACAGGATGCAACGACCTGTTCCTTTCGCAAAGCGGTCGTGCTGGGATTTGCGACCGAGGTGATGAACGCTCCAGAGAAACATGAGCAAAAGGCTTTCCTGGTAAGAAGATGGGTATTTCCGTTGCAAGGTGGTCCAGTCTGACAACAAGGGATGCACTAGCGGGTCCAGGCCAAGAGTTTGGGGGTCAAGTTTACCCTCGGGAAATCTAATATACCGTCAAGTTTTGATTTCCCTCGGATTTCGGCCTTTGCCCATTCCAGGGGCATGCATAAATAGAAAAATACATAGAAACACCAATACGTATAACACCAATATCGTTAAAAATACGTAGAAACACCAATACGTATAACAACAATATTGTACAAACACAAAAACGTAAAAATCCGTCACCATTTCTATATATAACTCGCTTCATTTATTCATATTTCATTCATGAGAATATAAAACCGTTTTGCAAGTAGTCCATGCCTTTTTATTCATATTTATCTTTTCATTTGCCTGGTCCACTCCAGTACCCAACGACTTTCAGAATTTCATAGTTAAATAACATTTAGATACACGCCGTAAGTTGGCCAGGCCAGACCAGCCGAGTTTTGCGCAAGCCATACCAGATCCCGACTTTGTTGCTTAATGTGTCGCGAACTAACGCAAGCCGATGTTCCACATCATAAAAATCAGGAGAGTAGGAGCATCCGATTTTTTGAGGGCAATGACGTTATTCCATAAAGCTAATGTTACATTTCCAAAAAACGTGGCCCCCTGCCTCCACGTTCCTACGTCTGTGATAGAAGTGCATCAGTTTGGAAGGGGTTATGTTGGCATGTAAGGCAAGCAGCCGATTTTCGACGAGATATCTCACGGAATTCTGAATCTTCGAAGAATTTCAATTTGGAAACTAGAGTAACATCAAACATCACAAATATGAAGAAGTAAAATGAAAATACGTCATGGTCCCGACAAGACACCTTTCTGAAGCTTTCAGTTGAGTATTTAGGACGGTCAGAAGTCCTCCCTTTTTCATTTCGTCTGTTGGTACTGAACATGGCTGGCGATCCCGGGGGATGGGGGTCTGGATCCACTCCTCCAATACTCTGGGATTTTAAAATTAGGCGTATTGCAGTAACTGGAAAGAAACGGTCTGAAATCCTATGTGGACCTCCCCACCAATTTTCGGAAATCTCCAGCCATGACATTGCATGATGTTATGCTCACCATACTTTCCGCGAAAATGGCCGTTTCTTATTCAAACAAAAACGCAGAACAAAACTTGGGCACAGAAAGTAGCGCAGATAGTCATGGTGACACGACATAGTACTGTTTTTATTTCATTGACATGAAACGTCATGGCAGGTCGCTAGCGGCACCTTGAGCCTCGCGCAGAGGGCTATCTGGCGGCGAGCCGAACTCGGTCGCTGAAATGTTTGTCCGCAACCACGACCTACTTAGTCGCAGTACGCGCCAGGACGACCTCTTCCGCTTCATTCGAAAGCAGAGTTCGGCAGTTGGCGCATTGTTTGCCGTGCTGTGGCAGGCATCAACCGCCTACCACATGGTATGACTGACCTTTCACCTGGTCGTTTTAAGACTCCTCTGGAACGTCCCTTAATCCGGCACCGCCTGGGAGGTGCCAAATAGGGCATCCCTCGGTTTTCTAAGACCTTCTGAACCGCTGGGCGCCGAATGACCCTGCAGTCGGTGCGCCCCTAAGCCCCAATAACCAACCAACCGACCTTCTGAACCGCAACAGTCAGCCAAACCAAATTTTTAGTGCTTGTTGATCACTCAGTTTCACGCATTTTAGCGTTTAAACCATTTCCATGCTAGGTCAGTTCACAGAGATATGACGTCATGAATAAACCCTTGCATAGACGTTTTCGCCTCTTCCGACAGTGGCGCGAACATCCTTCATTTTTTGGTAATACTCAGGGATATAATCCATGAATTATTTGGATTTACATAGGTCATGGTCCCCAAAAAGAAGTGAAGCTGCGACACGTCAACATTACACGTCATACTAGCTCACATGCATGACGATAATTGATTTGCATTGTGGGTGATAGAAGTGGTTGCCGCTGACCAGCTTCATCGTTCAAGCCAGGCAAGGAAATCTATATCCGCCTCTTAGCAAGGTTTACCAAATGCAAGGTGGGGTCATGCCAGGTCACGTCGTAGGTAAAAGTCAAAACGAAATGGAATACAACTTGTTCTGTGGAATATCGTTCAGTATCAACAAAGAGCAATTACTCTTCCTGGTCAGAAAAAAGAAAAATGACCATCTGTCCTGACCTCGCTTGAGCCTGACTCGATAAAGAGCAGACAAAACAGATTTAATTGTCGTGAAATGCCATCTCAGTTTTGTACTCAACGAAGTTCAGAATTCCAACAAGTAATTATTGCTCTTTGTCAGGAAGAGTAATGCAACCTTATTTGACCTGACCTAGAATGAGCCTAACTGGATGAAAAACAGGCAATGCAAAACTAATCATCAGAAGGTTTTATTTGCGTCCATTTTGCCACGTGCGTCAAAACGACTGCGAGTAAGCATCGATCTTTGGCATGTAAGGTAAGACCAATGGGTATTTCATCTGACCTAGGCTGCCCTTGACCCGACATTTCTCATTTTGGCGTACTCCTGATGCATAAGATCGTCACCTTTCGTTTGATGCCCAGTTAAAGGCTCTAAGACCAGTATCGCCGATGATATGTGCAAACCGATGCCAGTTTTTCCGCCGTCGTGTTATCCGTTTAAGTGACCTGTGACGTCATCAGTCATGTGAACAGGGCTAACATAATATTTTCTGAATGGCAAGACTCAGGGCTATCGATTGGTGGTAGACCAGTTCAGATCCGACGCTTAGATCCCGAGATAACAGAGGGTGCTCTTTTTAACACCCCGAGGCGGTCGCGGATGCAAAAACACGCCACGCAGGGCCGGGTCCGAGACAACAAGGGATGCCCTTTTTGACACCCCTCCCTCCCCCAGGCGGTCGCGGATATGAAAACGCGTCAGGCGGTCCCGGGTGAACGGAAATGAACGGCTTTGAATGATTACCACGTGACTGTTTCATTTCTGTGATACTATTTGTGTTTCCGATATTGTTTCCTCGTGTTACCTACTGACTTTGGGTGCAAGTGTGATCGCGGTAGAGTACTTTGTTTCGCTTTTTTTACTTTTGACGTGGAGATATAACAGTCACACGTTTTCTTTTGCAGGAGTGGAATTCCAAGCGGCTTAGAATACGACACAAAACAATAAAATGCAAACGCATTGCTAGAGGTTCAGCCTTTGGGAAGGGCCAAAAGACATGTTGCCCCCCCCCCCTTTCTGACATCTTACAGGAGCGATCGGCGCAATGCCCCCACCCCTTGAATTCCCTAGTGAGCAACGGGGCCCAGTCTAGTTAGCAAAAGATGAGCATTAGCAGTCATTAACCAGAATGACCATTGTAGGTCTCCCTCAAACGCTGCGCGTTGTTACCCCTTTGAGCCCAACCAATGCATGGCACATGTGACTCAGGTAGATGTAAGAATGGTTCCGAAAGCTGAGCTGTACTCAAACATCCAGACAGCGGAAAAAAACGTCTGCGCGCAACCAGAGCGAACCAATCAACCAGTACGAGCATCACTAACAACCCTCCGATCTAGACACTGACCACAAGCTCCTCATCCCCGCAGCGCGACAGTTCTGCAGACCAGCTGACAGCAGCCTTCGTCGACCGATTATCCGGCGGAGTCGGCCTTGCTCTGGCCACCTCATGGGCTAACGGAGAGCGTTGCAGGGCGGCCGGCGCGTGGCTCCGCCAGACACGGCCTCAATCACCGCCGCCTGCGCAACACTGGCCGCGGCCGGCTGCGCAACGGCCGGGCCCGAGGCGGCGCCGGCAGCGGCCGCCCTCGGCCGACCGGCTGACGAGCCGTCACGCGTCACGCGCGTCTCCCGTCCCCGGCCGCGTCACGGAGCTCGGCGTCGTCGAACGAGGTCCGGTTGGGATGGACCTGACGAGTTCCAGAGGCTCGGGGCTGCGGCGTCCTGTTCGGAGGGTCGCGCTCGACGGCCGGCAGAGGCTCACCCAACAGTCCGGTGCACTGGGCTGGGCCGGCTGCTTCCAGTGCAGCGGCGAGCCTCCGTGCACGAAGCCCGGCCGGAAATACCGAGATTTCGTTTGTGATAGCAACCGTGGAGGGAAAGGCGAAAACATGCCGGAGAGGTCTTTTCGAGTAGTCGTTATAACAACAGCCTTGCGACTTGCCTGTGACTTCACTTCACAAAAAGTTGTGTTGTTTCTGCAGCGCAGTGTAAAGCACAACGGCGATGGCTTTCGCCACTGCACGTCGTACTTTCTTCCAGACTTGTGCCGCCTGCAGACACCGCTTGGAGAACCGGAATCTGTGCTCCTCGTCTCCATCCGCCACCGGGCGGTGGGCGGCCGCGTCCAGTTGGGTTGCCACCTGGACACGTGCGGCCCGCCTGTGACGAAACACAGGTCGGCTCATCTCATCTGCATACGGCGTCGGAGCGTCACGTGCCTGCGTGACGTCACCGGGCGGAGGGCGCGTGGTAGCCCAAAACCAGTGGCACAAGGGGATCACATCTAAAGCGGACGGTCGTGGTTTGTAATTCTTGTAGTTGTCGTAGTTCTTGTAATTCTTCATAGAAAACTGCATCTTACGTAAACCCGTCTAGCAAAACGGATCTTCGGCCTCCTTCAGCCAGTCGTGGAGGCAGTGTAGTGCATTGTTGCCAATGCGGCACGAATATGTCGCTAAGGCCGCCAGCAATGCGTCCATGGAAATGGATGGAAAAGTGGATCTGAAATCGTATATGGCAACGTCATTGATTTTGGGGCCCCCGCGCCCAGGCCCGGATCCAAGGGGAGAAGAGGGCGATTGCCCCCCCCCCCCGCTAGGACTGAGAAAGGGCCCATGAAAATGGCCCCGAAGAAATCCCTCTCAGGCCGGCCTGAAGGCGCCCCTCTCAGACTCAAAAGAGACCCTGAAGGGTCCCGTATGGGCCTCATGGGGCGTCTGTGGAAACGTGACTGTGGGTCTGTGGGTTCTTGATGCAGTCAGGAGAGCCTCTGGGAGTGTTAGATGACCCCTGAGACCCACAGAAGGGCCCCTGAAGCTCCCAAAGGCAGCTTTGGGAACTGCCTTTGGGAGCTCCCTAAAGTCCTTTGGGAACTTAAGGCAACACTTTCCCCTGGCGAAATCCTGGATCCGCCCCTGCCTCCGCCTTTTCTTGTCACCCTGCAGAGAAACTTTTGCAGTGCACCACAGGTGCGTGTAAACACAACAGGAAGCATTTGGTAACAAAGTTGTCAACCATGTCAGTTCCTTAATCCTTCCTTAATAACCAGAGGCATTGGGACCGTGGAGGGGTAACGGGGCAGCTGCTTCCCCCAACTTTGGGCAACATTTAGCATTGACCCGATGACGTTGCATAGAAAGAGACGATGCAAAAATCACGTTTGTTCCCCTCCCCCTCCCCAGTTCCTCAGAGGTTCCACCTCTCCTGTTAGTAACCAAAATGTATTCCTCGGGATAAACGAGTTTTTACATGGCCATAGTGCACACAAGGACGGCATACATTGGAGAGATGCAGACCTTCAGTTTTTGATACTAGCTCAACGGAGCCATGAAAACAAACGGGGTCGTTCTTTGCTTCATCTGGAGCTAATATCCCCAAAGGTGGCCCTTTCTGTCGTATTTAATCCTGCATCCTTACCTTCAACAAAACCCCGCCGTGATGGTACGGTGAGGTCCCGTCCGTGTGGCAACAGCGTGAAAGCTATGCCGTTTACTTTCTATGACTGTCCCGGGAAACGGGTCACGAACACGGAAACGTATGGACCTATAAGGGTGTAAGTCGTGGCTCACCTGGACCGGAGGCCGAGCACCTCGGCAGAGGCTCCAGCCTGCCAGCGCTATGACGCTATGACGGTGCACGGAGAGGATCAAATTACAACGAGCCCTCCTCCCCGCCCACGCACCCAGCAAGGCTCCCAGCCTATGCGTGGATCAGACCCGACAGCAGCCGCCGACGATGGTCCGAGGTGCCTGGGCTGAGACGTTAACGACGTTACCGAGAATACTGGCCAGTAGGAATGTTCAGGCAGCAGGCGGAAAGGTTTGCGACGCACGCCTGTCTCGCGCGTTGTGATGAACGTCTGCTGTTTTAAAAAGGTCTTTGTTGAACTTGTTGGGTCGTTGAACGGGGACACCGGACCAAGGACTTTGTCACGGGTGAAAAGTTGAGAGGATATCAAGATTCTTAGTACATTTCTTTTTGTGAAGGATTCATATGCAAGATGCTAAATTCCGAATGCAATATACGGGGCTCGCTGAGTTGGCAAGAGACCAGGAAAAAGTATTAAGCTACAGTTTATCTTCAAGGAACGTCAACACAGTAGCATTCATTTATGAGCGGCGGTTGCGATTATCTGTAAACCACTCCTTTGCAAAGGTGCCATTTTGGTCCATGACACCTGGGGCCGATGCGGCATGAGCGTAAATAACGAGAAAATTATTCTCAAGAGACAGCATTTCCAAATCGCCGTACCTTCGTGCCACTCAACGACGCTCATCGCACATAAACGTCAAAATGGCGTACTTGTATGGCACATCGCTTTTAAAAGAGGGGCTTTTTTTGTTCGCCGCCGGTATCAATAACCTCTTCAGTGACACGTTTTCCTCCTAGAGGTACGTTTTCCCCGATTTTGGCCACACATCTTTTTCCAGATTTGCCGCGTCCGAAAATGGGCAATCATGGCGACCACCAAAGCCCAAAACGACGTTGGTTTTTTGACGTTTTACACGCGACTTTGGTCCAGTTTGCGCGCAGTTAGTTTAAGGCCTTCTCCCGGAGTTTCACGCAGAATGGTGACGTTATAAAGGGTATGTGTGCCTCGTTGTTATGCTTATTGTAACGTTATGTTTCATTGCAAAGTAACGCCTCGTGCAATGCAGCTCCAGAATACTTAGCATGATTACCCTCAGGAACAGGCAGGAACCATACAGTAAAGAAAGTTGTGAAACGAAGGGCAAATCATTTTTCAGCAGTAGTTTATGGTTTGTGAAAATCTTTATGAAAACGTGTAAAATGCAACTCAAACGCTAACCATGTGACCCTGATGCTTTACATGAAAGTCATGCCTCGTCAAGTGCATACTTACCGTAAAGCCCAACGGACATTAGTTTTGAGTAAATTCACCGCGTCTTTGTGCCGATAATGCACACGTGGTCGATGGTCTCCGTTTGGATCAAGAATTCGGATTGTGCAGTTTATCAGAAGGGTCTTCCATAAATTACGTGGAACATTATTTTCACATTTCTCTAATCCTGTAACGTTTTTTTTTTTGCTCATGTCGCCCATCCCTTAACCATTGGCATAACGCTGCTCAGGGATTGATGTAAATTAAGACTTCCCGTCGGCTATTTTATGAAAGGTCTCCAACATGGCCTGATTGATCCGTGCGGAAAACCAACCAACTTTCACCAGAAATAAGAGACAGCACTGGTATTCGCTGAACCATTTCTCAATGGAATGAACGAGATAACCTACGGTGGCTATGACACACTAACCCGCACACATCTCTATCTCCGTGTCCTTAAGCCGATGTGGTCACAACTCACTAACGTTTCTCTGTAATACCAATTACCATGCTCGTGCGATGTGTTTGGTCCTTTCATGATAAATGTTAACTACTCCACCGACTATTTCTTTTGAAAAGTATGTACCATGTTGTCCCGGCAACCAAACGACAGTCTCCGTCAGCAGCGGTGGAACCTCTGTGGAGGTGGGGGAAACGGTGATTTTTATTTCGTTTCTTTCCACATAACGTGATAAGGTTAATGTTAAACGCTACTCAAAGTTCGGAGGTGCATATGCCCCCCCCCCCCGTTCCAGTTCCTCTGGTCTCCGTTTTCACCGTACAAGTTCGTTGCTCTACTAACGTATCTGATATACCCTTAACGCGTTTGTACCGGTTCAATGACCTTGCTAGTAACTCAGTGGCGTAGCCAAGGGGGGCAAAAGGGTCATATCCCTGGAGGCCAAGAGAACTCCCGGCGGCCGAGCCCCCCCCCCCCAGACTGAAGGCTTCATTTGTTTGGTTTGTGTGAGACGCCCGCAGGGCACCTTACGCTGTTCGAAACAGACAGTCAAAGCAAAGTGAGAATATTTCGAGCATTAAAAAAGGCTTACGATCATAAAAAAACGTACTCCGAATATAAAACGGGGCTTTGTGTGTTATGAAGAGAGGCGAGTGGCCTCAATGAGCGTTTAGGGGCCCCTGCTAGCTTGCAGAGGAGTGCGGAGGGCCCCTGTCGGCCTCTGGAGGGACCTCCTTTCGGTCCCTGCCCCTGCCTCCAGAGGCTGACAGCGGCCCCTTATAAGCGGATAGGAGCGCTCTACAAAAAAGGAAGTGCCCCCTCCCCTATAGGCTAGCAGGGGCCCCTGAACGTCCATTGAGGGGCCCCTGTTTGCCTGTAAAGATGCCTCTACCGACCTGCAAGGGGCACCCGCCAGGTTGCAGGAACGTCTTAACGGGAAAGTGCAGGCTCCCTTTACACTCCAGCGGAGGCCCCTTTACACGCCGACAATGATTCTAATGGGGTACTAATGGGGTCCCACTGATAAAGAGGGTCAGGCGCGGATCCAAGGGGGGGGAGCGACCGTCCTTCCTTCCCTCGGGCCTGAGAAGGTGCCCCTCTCAGACTCAAAAGGAGCCCGAAGGGGTCCGTATGAGCTTCATGGAGTCTATGTAAGAGCCTGACGGGCTCTTGATGCTGTCTGGAGAGGCCTCCGAGAAGGTTAAATGACCCCTGAGACGCACAAAGGACGCCTGAAGCTCTCAAAGGGCCCGGAGACCACAACAGGGTCCGAACACGGCAGAGTGACCCTGAGATCGCCAGAAGGGCTAAAGGGCTCGTGAGAAGGCCAAAACGAGGACTGAGTCCCTAAGACGGCATAGGGTCCCTGAAATGTCACAGGGGCCCGAATGGGCTTTTACGCGTCTGTGTGAAAACCTGAAGGTTCCTGACGCAGTCAGAGGGCCTCCGGGAGGGTTAATTAAACCCTGAAACGGTAAGGTGGCCCCTTAGATGGACAGAAGGGCCCATCAAATTCTCCAAGGGTCCCTAGAATTGCAAGAGGGGCCCTAACACGGCAAAGAGTTTATGAGACCGCTTCAAATGCCAGAAAGGCCACTGAGGCAACAAGAACTTAAGAGGGATATCATGATATAAAAAGACCCTGGACAACCAGACGGGCCCCCTCAACGGGGATACATCGGTAACCCTCTCAGCCTTGAAAGGGGGCCCAAATGGGCTACACTGGTCTTTTTGAAAACTTGGGGGTCCTTAATGCCGTAATGGGGCCCCAGGGAGGTCTGGGGGATCATGAGATGGTAAGACGGGACCCTACACGGCAAATCACCCCTGAGGCCGCCAAAAAGTCGGAGGGTCCCCGGAGAAATAAAGACGATAAGAGGGTCTCTAAAATGGTATGGGGGCCCTGGACGGCCAGAGGACCAAAGCATATGTTCGGCTGGCTTCTGGCACGGGAAAGGTCCTGCTTGGACTACCAATAAGGCCCCTGAAATGCCAACAAAGGCCCCTGTTTCGGCTAGAGGGGACTGAAGAATGCCTGATATACCCCATGTAACAGAGGAAGACCACTGATACAGCCATGAGGACCGCCGGAGACGTTCAGAGGGCCCATGACATTGCATAATTTTTCCGAAATTGCCAAGGTTTTCTTTGTACCTGCCAGGAGCCCCCTGAGACGGCAAAATTGTTTCCCAGAGGGGCACCAATGATGACAGGGGTCCCTGAAACTACTGAATCTTGGGACGTTCATGGAAGTTTCTGAAACGGCCAAAGGACCCAGAGGATTGAAGGCGTCTCCATCACGGGAGCGAGAGACTTATGGAGGACCTTTGTTTCTGCCTGAGGACCTCCTTAGACGGCAAAATTGTCTCAGGAACGACAGGAGGGAACCCGAGATGGCTTAAGCATCTAAGAAACTGCCAAATGGGTCTCTGAAACTGTCCGATATGCCCCTGAAACTGTCAGAGGAGCGCCTGAGACTTCCCGAGGGACACGTGGATCTGTAAAAGGAACTTGAAACCACTAGATGGCTCTGACACACAGACGACCCAAGTCCACCAAAGTGCCCCTGTAACTGCAAGATGGAATCTAATCTAAGCTGGCAAAAAATTCTCCAGAAACTGCGGGGGGCACACATTCTCCTGGACCAGATACAGTTACGACATTTCAAATGTATGGAAGGAGGGAGCTGCCTGAAATCTTGCCTTTTTTGTCATATTTCGTCTACTGTGTACGGAAATAAAACGCAAAATTTTCTCAAATAAGGCGATGCGCTTCAGTTTTTTTGGGTTACTATATATGGTCAAAAAACGCAAAATTACATCTAATATTCCCCCTGGACTCACGCGGATTAATCATATCCGAAAAGCAACAAATGGGAGGAACAGCCGGGAGGGAGCCTCGCGCTGACCATCCCCCCCCCTCCCGCTTGGCGGAATCCTGGATCCGCCCCCGACGAAGGTCCCCATTGGCCACGAGGATCCCTTTGATCCGATTTGCCCCTCCCCCCAGGCGGAATCCTGGCTACGCCCCTAGGCACTATAATAGTTATCCGTATTTTCTACCCCTCTTTCGCTTACCAAATCCTTGGCAGGATAAGTATTGGGAAGACTTCATACTTCCGCAGGCTACCAAACACGATTTGTATTTGTCCTCATCGCACATTTCAATAGACTCATGATCTCATTCATCAGCAAACACTATGGGCGGTACCATCGAAATCTATCACCATGAAAATGCAAAATACTGACACAAGCAAAGCAAACATCATGTGTTTTCGAAGGAAAAGAGAAATGAAGACATCATTTGTCAGGACTCACTTTGGCCATCACGTACAGAGAAGCTACTGTCGACCGTTAGACTGAACAGGTTAGATCCTTCTTCCTCTGTCCCCCTGCTCTGGCCCCTAGTCCGACCATTGTCCATTTTCTGTTCTTGGTGCTCCCCCGCCTCATCTACGATGTAGCCTGTTCTTCCCCGCGCTCCTTTGTCAACCGCCATTCATATCTTTCCGCTTCCTTTGCCACAGAGACTTCGTGGTGCATGCTCACAGACCTGTTACGGACCTTCATTGTCTTCTCGAGCCGGGTCGTGCCTCTTCCTTTCCCGCAAACAGCTGAGAGGACATCAGTGGCACAGAACTCCAGCAGAGATGTCATTTCCCGATAGCAGAACAAGATGACAAGATAAAAATGAGCACTTAAACATTCGCTGTTTAGATCTGCTGCAGACAATGTCGGGACGAAGGCAAAGTCGACAGGCAAATAAGAAAGGCATGTCAGGCCGAGAAAAAAAATATTGTCAAGACTGAGTGGTTCCAGTCAAGTATGCAGACAGTACTCGACTTTATGTATGCACCGTGCATGGTATTGATGGTCTCTGTCGTCATTGTCGCAATGCGTATTTCGCCAAAACAAGCAACGACATGCAGGGGCATGGGAACTTTTCTCCAGTTGGGGGGAGGGGAGGCGAAAAGCATTTTGGGTCAATTCTTTGCAGTCAACGCCCATAGGGTCAATGTTAAATTTCAGAAAAGTCGGGGTGGGGGAATGGCTGAAGCCCCTTGGCCCCTTGACTCCAGCGCCTATGACGACATGTGCTATCGCCGATGCTGATTCGTTTTGCATTTCCGGCACCTCAGGGCAGCCACACCTGGAGCTGGGCCAGGCGATATGCAGCGGTCGGGGCTGCTTGTGCCGTGACCGGTACCCGCCTGGGCCGCGACCCGGCGATGTCGCCGCACCGGCCTGCCGAACTACTCGGCACCGTGTGGAACACAGGCGCACCGCACCTCCGCACTGAGCACATTGTGCTGCTCGGCCGTTCGTCGCAGCACAGCCAGTCTGAGGTGCGGGCACATTCGTCTGCACGTGCTGCGTGCTTTGCTCACTGACTCTGCAGTCCCGCAGGCCGAAGACGCACTAGCGGGAACCGCCGAGCGGAGTTCACACATGTCTGGTGCCCATGGGCGCGGGAGTCATGGGGCCAGGGGGGCTTCAGCCCCCCGACTTTTTTTGGAATTTAACATTGGCCCCACGGGCATGAATGGAAAGAACTGGCCCAAAATGCCTCTCGCCCCCCCCCCCGTCCTTAACTGAAGAGGAGTTCCCGTGCCCCTGCCGATGCCTGTACTCAAAAGCCGATGACACCGTCCCGGAGAGTCCGTTCTGTCGCGGAGTGTGGCATACCACCAGAGTCTGGCTGGTTTAGAAATGCGTCTGTGCGCAGTAGGGGCCAGGGACGGCGGATTGCATTTTCGGCTGGGGGGCAAGCTCTGTCGGATCAACAGCCGACCTCATTTGGGTTACCTTCTTCCCCCATCCCGAAAAAAACAACTGAACTTCGTTCTTTTTGCTATCGCCCAATTTTTCTTTAAAAAAGCAAACCTTTTTTCCAGGTTTTGGTGCTGGTCCATACTTGTGTTCTCCAGCATGCGTTGATTTTTCTGTTCAGGTCTGTACCCATTGCCATTTTTCAGGTCTTTGACTTTGGGCATCCATCTTCAAAATGGCGAATGATGCAAACTTCTGCTTGTTATTATGTTTGTGTTTACATCACGAATTCAACATTACTATGAAATACATTTGTAAACGGTTGAAAGGCAGTTTCCTCCCACAACATTAAATTATAACTCGACGCTTAGTAACAAAGCTCTTACAGACTCATACGAGAACGAAATCATTATCTCAAGCACTTGCCAAAGCAACTTTGCCTGTCCCCCACACGCACATTACGTAACAATGCCAGTGCCAAATCTCTCACATAATGGATCAGGGGCGTTGCCAGGATTCCGTCCAGGGGGGAGGACAAATCGGATCAAGGGGACCCTCGAAACCAATGAGAGCCCTCGCCAAGGGCGGATCCAGGATTTCGCTAAGGCGGGGGAAGGGGGTGGAGACAAATGGTCAGCGCGGGCCCCCATTTTTTGCCCTCCAGATATGGAGAATGATGTAATTCTGCTTTTTACGATATCAGATGACCAAAAATTCAAACGCGTCATCTTATTTGAGAAAATTCTGCGTTTTATTTCCGAACACAGTGCCCAAAATATGACAAAAACGGTGAGATTTTAGGCGGCTCCGTCCCTCCCTTCATTTGAAATGTCGTGTCTGTATCTGGTTCAGGAGCCCGTCAGTCCCCCCCCCCCAATCCTGTAGCTTCTGGATTTTTTTAGTTTAGGTTAGTTTAGTCTAGTTTAGTTCAGTTTAGGTCAGCTTAGTTTAGGTTCCCTCTTGCAATTACAGGGGCACTTTTGGTGGTCTTGGGGAGTCTGCTGTGCCAGGATCCTCTAGTAGTCTCAGGTTCCTTTTACAGTTTGACGTGTCCCGCGGGACGTCTCAGGCCCTTTTTTGGCAGTTTTCCATCTAGTAGTTTCAGGGACGCTTACACCATCTCGGATTCCTTCCTGTTGTCCCTGAGACGTTTTTGCCGTCTAAGGAGCCCCTCAGGCACTAAAAAGGGCCCTGTGTAAGCCTCTCTCTGCTGTGACAGGGGGCCTCTTGCAATCGTCGAAGTCCTTTGGCCGTTTCACGAGCAGTCTGGACGTCTCAAGTTCTAATAGTTTCAGGACCTCCTCTGGTGGTCTCAGTGTCTCTTGTTAACTAAAAGTCTCTTGCTAGAGACTTTTAGTTAGCAGTCTCAAAGGTCCCTCTCTAGCAGTCTCAGTGGACCCCCTGCGGTCCTGGATACCCCTCTTATCGTCTCTGGGAAACATTTTTGCCATTTCAGGGGCCCTCTGGCAGTTACAAAACACATTTTGGCAATTTCAGGGCCCCTTTGTAGTGTCATAGACCTTCTGAACGTGTCCGGTGGTCCCCATGGCTGTATCAGGGGTCTTCCTCTGTTACATGAGGTATATCTGGTAGCCTTTTAGGACCCCTCTAGCCGTGACAACCCTAGCCGTTTTGTTGGCGCTTCATGGGCCTCGCTGGCACTCTCAGGGGGATTTTGCCTGTGCCAGGAGCCCACTTATTACATTCGGGGAGCCTCTGTCCGCCCAGCGCCCCCATAAAGCCCAAATACTGTCTCAGAGGCACTCTTATCGTCTCTTGCAGGGGTCCTGCGACCTTTTTGGCGTTCTCAGGGGTCATCTGCGGTGTACAGGCCCATCTTACCGTCCCAGAAACCAGCTGACCTTCCTGAGGACCACTGACAGCATCAAGAACTCGAAAGGTTTCAAAAAGGCCAATGTAGCCCATTTGTGGCTCCTCCCGAGACTGAGTAGGTTACCGACGAATCCCCGTTCAGTGGGCCCCTCTGGCTGGCCAAGGTCTCTTTATGTCGTGCCAGGCGCCATCTAAAGTTCTTTCCGTCTCAGGTGCCTCTCTGGCAATATTAGCGGTCTCATGGACCCTTTGCCGTGTTGGGGCCCCTTGTAGTCCCAGGGGCCCTCGAAGAGTTTCAAGGACCCTTCTTTCTATCTTAGGGGCCATCTTGCCGTGTCAGGGTCTCATTAACCTTCCCGGAGGCCCTCTGACTACATCAAGAACCTTCAGCTTTTCACTTGCAGGGACCCCCTAGGGACTCAGTCCTCATCTTGGCCGTCTCAGGGGCCCTATGAGCCATCTGGCAGTCTCGGGAACAGTCTGCCGTACTGGGACCCTGTTGTGGTCTCAGAGGCCCTTTGGGAGCTTCAGGACCCTCTATGTGTCTCAGAGGTCATCTAGCTTTCCAGGAGGCCTCTCTGACTGCATCAAGAGCATGTCAGGTTTTTATAGAGACCCCGTGAAGCTCATACGGGGCCCCTTCGGGCCTCCTTTTAAGTCTGACAGGGGCCCCTTCTCAGTCCTCAGGGAGGAGGGGGCGGCCACCCTAATTGCTCCCGCTTTGGATCCGCGCCTGGCCCTCGTAATGAGTGGGACCCCATGTGGTTAAAATTACTGTCGGTTTGTAAAGGTACCTCGCTGAAGTGTAAACGGGCCCATGCTCACCTGTAAAGACGTTCCTGGCGATCTGGCGGGTGCCTGTTACAGGTCGGCAGGGGCATCTGTACAGGAAAGCAGGGGCTCCTGAACGATCGTTTAGGGGCGCCTGTTGGCCAGGGGGCCACTGCCTATCTGTAGAGGGCATTCTATCTGTCTGTTAAGGACCCATGTCGACCTCTGGAGGCAGGGGCGGGGCCCTATTTCCAGACCAAAAGGAGGTCCCTTCAGAGGCTGGCAGGGGTCTTTTATGGGTTTACAGGGGGCCCTCTTGAAACAAGTTGTGGATTCCCCTACAAGCTAGCAGGGGCCTCTAAAAGCTCATTCAGACCACAGGCCTCTCTTCATAGCACAAAGCCTTCTTGCATATTCGGAGTACGTTTTCTTTCGGTTCGTACATCGATTTTTTTTCTTTTTTACTAGGGTAAGGCTGATTTTTCACGATTTTGCTTGGTGCAGTGACCGAAATTTCTGGGGGGCAAAAACATAGTTTTCGCCCCCTCAGCCGTCAGGCTGGGGGGGCGGCCGCCCCTCCTGCCCCCCTTTTCCGCCGTCGCTGGTAGGGGCACCGCTGCTGGATGCTGCCGCAGGCGCCATGGTCAGCGGCACCTCTGAGACATGGTCATCAACGTGGCACTAAAGTTAGGGGGTGGTCTGGACCTCGTGTGCCTCTCTGTTAGTCAAAAGAATGACGATAATGATCATGATGATGCTCATCATCATTTTATTTGTCGCGTGGACATGGGAAAGCAAGTACGCGGCCAGCAATCAGCCACGCGGCCAATGAGATCAGGGCAAAAGTCCACGCGTAATTCATGGCAACCCCAGCGACATCTTAACGTCTAGGTCGTTATTAACCGCAGACACGGGTGTCTCTGGCCAGTGGTTGTTGGGTAAGCACGCCCGCTGCCCAGAGACATCGCACAGAGACATCACATCACAAAGTTAAATGAGTCGTTTTGTTTTGGCTATACAATTTTGAAACGTTTTACCAGCCATTGCAAACTGCAATGCTTGGGAAGGAAGAGCATACTCCACGCAAACGCGCACACACTGCTACTTCGAACGAAGCGAGACGTGGTCTGTACTAGATGTTGTTCTGGGTTATATCATGTATTGTTGGATAGCTACTATCATTTCTTCGGTTGTGTTCTTTCACACAGTTGTAGATGCCTTGTCGTTTTGGACCACATTCCAAGCGGATACTAAATGGACGTCGTACGTTCTGAACATGTTGACTGACAGTCAGGACCTTAAACCTGATGAAAGAATACTTTGTTTGGTAGTAAATTATGGGACTGACATCATAGGCGTTCATGACGCATAGAAGTCAATCAACCTCAATTCTCAAGCCTCGTGTACAGGATATTTGGCAGACAAGGGATTCGAGTTTTTACAGCGATAGTCCCTGTCCATGCTCACGCTCTGTGTGAGGGATGCTGAGCGGCCCTATTATGTGAGTTTGAAATGAATGTGTTCATTCCACTGAATACAGATTCACTGTGTTCAGTGCGAAGTGGATGAGGTGGATAAGTACGGCTTCTTCACTCTTTGGGAAATGAAGTCTAGAAAAAAGTGATGTTGAGTTCAGTGGTGTTGTCACTTCGCATATGGAAACCTTGTTCACCAGCAGATTAAAGAAAAAATGGTGGTTCTGGTGACTCGCCATAAGTCAGGAGTCATATGCATGCTTTCAAAGACATTCACTGAACTACAGAGTATTAGTTGTTTGAAAACTGCATAGCATTTCTAATTGCTCAGCATTGTCCACTTCACAATTCTGGGTCAGATATGTATGCACAAGAATTAATAGGTGTGGGATACAAGCCAACATGGTCATTTAGTGACGGTACAGAAACCTCCCTAAAATAGTACAGATGTTTCAAAAAGCATGTTAGATTACATTACCTGACTGCATGTAACCTAACTGAACTTGTTTCTCATGCAGATATTCATACACCTATGTTTATGAGCAATTTATTGCATGTTTTTTTCTTTATGTTAGTCAGTTGTTTCATGGGGTTATCTTAGATCCATACTAGAAAGAATGTTACCATGTACAAAAGAATGTACCTTGCATGGGAATTTGCCCCTGATAGTGACCATCTTTGTAACTCCAGGTAGATGCAGCATATTGCATGCTAAAGGAACAGGAGCCAAATGGCCTAAACCACAAGTAACTTCATGAGTTCAAGTATGTTACACCTGGTGTTGATTCACTTCTGATAGGCATTTTCTTTTTTTTACAACACCATGTTGTTAACTTTGCCCTGAGCTCCCTTGCTTGTGCAATTGACCCATGGGATCCACTTCTGCATTCAAGGCCATACAAATGTGCCTCTGAAGTACTAGGCAGTGACAGTGTTTTTCTGATTAAATGTAGACAATAGAGAAATTTTCAGAAACATCAGGGGGTACTGAATGTGACTAATAGTTTTCATTAAGGGCACATTGACTTAAGCACCAGTGGTCACCAATTATGATGTCTTGTCTTGGATCTCATGGATCATGTTTTCATGGGAAAGAACAAAATATGCCTTATGCTAATTGCATATGTCAGTCAGGTTTGCCATCCAAAGGAAGGCAGACCTGACTGACATGATATGGTATGACATGATTTGATGTGATAATTGTTTTATAAGAGACCTATTTTACAGTTTGATCAGTGCTTGTAGGAGACCAAACAATGATGTAGCATCTGTTCTTGGGGAAAATTAAAGCCCATAAATTTGCTAGGTTGTGTAGTTCACAAATTCAGTTGCTTGTTTTGCATAATGAGAAATCCCATATCTTTTTTTCCATCAGCACTGATGTGCACAATTTCCCAAAAACAAAAGGGCTTGTGTCCCATAACCTTTTAAGGATATGTTGTCACCTGTGTGTTGTGTCCTGGGATTGCCATTGGACAAGACATTATTACCTAATGTGTTGGTGGGCAGCTGTAGTCTGATGAAGCAGGACTTCAGATCATAGTCTGATGAAACAGACCAGACTCAGAATAATGGCAGAAAAAGTATTTTCCACATTACCTGTGATAGGTGTGAATTACAACAGGTCATATGCCCCACTGCATCTTTTTTGGCATTCTTCTCACATATATTTCCATTGGATATGTTTGGACTTTTCTCTTTTTGCCCTTTTCCCTCTTAAATTGTTTGCCATTGTACCCTGTTTTCAAATATGTAACATAGTATGTTTTTGCCTTTGGAAAACAGTGAGGCATGCCATAACATATCTTTTCAAATATATATATATATTATATATATATATATATATATATATATATATATATTTAACTTTGAACTAACTTGTGCGTTTAAACCATGAAAGTTTTTGCATTGCCAACATTAGATGTGGCCTATTAGTACAAATCTGGGGTTACAGAAACCTCATTTTGACTCAGAGTTGTCCATCATTCCCTTTTGCCTGTGAATGACAGAATAGTCTTTATCATTATGAATATGATTACAATATAAATACAATATGAATATGAATGTAAATCTTTAAGAATGTTTGTTCCTATTATGTGTAGTTTACAGTGTGTTATCTTGTGCTGTTTGTGTATGATGTATCGCTGCTTGTCAAATCATTCTAACAATATTGTTGACTTGTTCCCTATGTCATTATTTCATGGCTGGATCATATGCATTTTTTGTTCTCAGTGAGGATGGTAAAGAGAAGCACTGAAGACGGCCCTGACTGTCAGTATTTGGGCGAGTCTTCTGATTCCGCTCTTCAGGAAGAAACTGAAACCAGTAAGCTATTGCTGCTTCTTATTTCAATAGTCCCTCACATCAGGTGTAGGCCAGAAAAGAGAATTAATTGGTTAGCTTCCTACCTGTGAACTCCCATGTATTATTTGCTTTCATACATATGTATTATTTACTTTACTTACTTATTTATTTACTTTATTTATTTACATCCCATGTATTATTTACTTTCAGTATATGTGCAGTATATTAGGTTTTGGTGAACAGAAACTGAACATTTTGTTTTACAAGTGTTCATTGCTATTGGGTTATGACATTGATTGTTCAAATTGAATATGTGATTGCCATTGCAGCATTTTTTTAGGAATAGCTGAGTGTTGGGATGTTTTGAATTAGCAAGCTGTCACATTTTCCATTGCAGGTAAAAGTATGTGCCAACACGTGGGGAAGAGTGTCAGTATTGCGGATATCAAGAAACAGCTGAAGGCAGGCCGGCGAATAGGAATTTGTGACAAAAAGGTCCCAACACCATGTACAATCAAGGCAGACAAAAAAGTGAGTCTTTCCGGATCTCTGAAGCGATTTAAGATTGTTTTTGAGATATTTAAAACTAGTCCATGATACGTTTTTGTCGGGATGTGTCTGCAGTGATGTCTGCTCTTTGTGTCTGCAGGAAGGTAGCCCCTGTGCCTGTCTAGTGGACAGTGCCTAAATGTGTGAGCAGTAATGTTTTCTGTCTTTGTGTGTAAGAAGGTGTTCCCTCTCGGGGTCGTCTGCCGGATGGCTTGTGGGTGTGTCTGCCATGATGTCTGCTATCTGTGTGTGCAGGAGGACGCCCCCTCCCGGGCTGGTCTGCCGGACGGTGTCTGGATGTGTCTGCAGTGCGGACACCAGGGCTGCGCCGGCCACGCCACGCAGCACTTCAACACACCTCGCTCCGACTCTCACGCCTTGGCCGTGGACACGGCTGACTGGGCAGTCTGGTGCGTCGCCGTCTGATTTCATGTGTACTCGGTGCTGAGATGCATTTTGTTGTTTCCTTGAATTGGGAGTAATGCTTCTTAACCCACGCACGACCGTGGGTCGGCGGAGATCACGCCCGACTGGGGTGGGGTGGGCAGTTGACCACCCTTCCTCTGACTCACGAACGGTTGGTCGCACGATAAAAAATAAGCACACTGTTGGAAAGCTTGTGACGAGTAGAGTTCGAAGCCGGTCTCCTTTTTAGTTTTAGATAATATGTAAGCAATTAACATCCTTATATATGTTTTCTCATAGCCGACTGCATGAGACCGAGAAACGGTCTGAATCTTAAGGGCTGTGACTAATAACGCATAGGCAAAGGCACCAACGCACAAGTAAAAGTCCGCAGATGCCGATACACGTCTAATTTTTCAGATTTGTTCAATGTATACGCCGGAAAGTTGAGTTAAAGACACGGCAGTTTTGACGCCGGTTGTCGGTGGGTGCCACAGCCGTACACAGTAAGAAATTAACGGCAACTTATGTTAGCGTTCCTTTATTTTCGCGATATAAGCCTGTCCATGTGAATTTTATTGATCTTAGTGGTTCTTGTGATGGTTTCTCATGTTTCAATTTTGGAAAAATTCATTAGTTACCAGTGTACACAATTGGTGGAGCTTTATTCGCGATAGGCTGTTTATTTTCAAAATATGCAGTGTTTGAAAACATTTTGAGGTTTTTGGTATTACTTATGTCTGTGCAGGCCAGTTCTGCCATTTTCTACCCATTCTGAGTAATTCATCGCTAATTTTGACGGTGGTACATTTTGGCTCACAACAGTTAGTTGTGACCTGACCTTAGATCAACGTCTGGAAGACATTGATAATTTGCCCAGTGACGGCAACAAGCCGTCTGTTTCACTTCACACTAAAAATGTTATGAAAAACTCTGCCAATTTTTTTGAAAAAACGACGGTATGCTTAAAAATGGACTTAACCTTAGGTCATTGACCCAGAAAATCCCAAAAAGTCTGAGATAGCAAATTTGTTGCATCTGTTAAGATCACTGATCCTTGAAAGTATTATTGTGAAACTTGGTTTCCTGAAAAAGTTACAGGGTGCTTAACTTTTATGGACATAGGTCCGTTTGACCTGACCTAGGTCGGACACCTGATTTGACCTGAGGTCAAAACTGACACAAGGTGTAAAAATGATCAAGCAAAAGGTACGTGAAGTTTCGTGGCACTCTGTTTGTTCGTTCTCTCGCAATCCTAGAAAAACCACAGGGGGGCGTCAACCGCCCCCCTCCCCATTCGGGGGCGGGTTAAACTGGAAATTTGCTGCCTTTTGACCCATGAGCTGCAGTAAGCAGAGGGCGTAAGAATTCCAGTGGTAAATGTGTTCTTCTTGGATGGAGTTTCGTTGGGACGAAAGTTGTCCAAAGCAGACATTGCATTCTGTGTTATATTTTCTGTTTTTGTAACCAAATTGCCATATTTGAAACCTGAAAATTTTTTGCTGTGTTCTGACAAATTTAAACGATATATCGTGCTACTGGCTCCTTGTATTGTTGGGATTCCTTGCAGCTGTATTCCTCTTCCCCTTATCTGAGACCAACCAACCAGCATTGAGCAGAGGTGGTTGCTAAGCTGGTGTCTAACTGCCCCAGACAGTACAAATCGGAGGGGCAGATCTGGATGCGCGAAGGGTCCAAAGGTCGATGGGATTGCAGCTTATAACCAGAGGCGGCGATCGGAGCCATGGCAGGAACAAGTCTGACAGCATGCATCCTTGACACCTGACTGACTGAATTTGGGAACGTCGTATTGAGGCGAGTTTCGCTGTGGCTTCCCAGGTGCTTTACATGCAGCGAAGAGGTGTCACTGAAGAGTAATAAGAAGCTGCATGAAGCTGTTCAGTTTGTTCGTAAAAAACAGGGCACATTGAGACCTGCAGGTGAGAAAAGATGATGTCTCATAATATTATAAAGTTAAATACCACCAGCATTTTTTGCGTTTTGTGAAGGAACGTTGTTTATTGACTATCAGTTAATACATTTTGTTTGTTCCTATGCCATATACAGTAATGTGCCATATACAGCTAACGGACAAATTTTAATTGACATTGAATAGTACCTTAGGCAGGGCCAGCCGTATGTCCTGTCCAGTTTTATAACAGCAGGCTTTGGAAGTCTGATGTGGTCCTGTAGTTTGGGTTCTTTGTGGAAATTCACTCTTGCAAACAGGTCCATGTTTATGGTTCATGGGAATACATATGTACCACCCCCAGTTGTCGATTTCCTCGTTTTTCTCTCAGTTATGCAATGCGAAATGGCAACGCACAAGGTCAAACTTTTGGAGTGTAAGATGTTTTTAGAGCTCGTATTTTCTGATGTTCTTCGACACCAAAAAAGCACCTTTTCCAACCTTGTCCAGCACAGTCGGATAGCCTGGCCCTTTTACCTCTTTAAACAAAGTAATGACGGCGCGATGAATGTTAATTTTTTGCTCTCGTTTCCTTTATTTCCCGTGTTTTCGTCACTGGTCCTGACCTCTGGGTGTATTGCTGTTTCAGTCTCCACAGTCAATGATGAGCCAGCTGCCGCCAAGATATCTAAGGGGACGGCCGCCAAAGATAAGGCCTCGCTGGACAAGGAGTGTGATTCTCTTCCCAAGGTCAAGGTCAGCCTGTCTTTCGGATTTTCATACGGGGATGAATGTAAAAAGCCCTATTTTGCGCATTATATGCTATCGCATTAAATTGTTCCACATGCCATGATGCTCATAGTGTTATCATGAACGCAAATTATTGTCGTGGAAACAGATCTCATACTTTACTAACTGTAAGAGGTATTGATGATGGATTTAGTGGCATTTTTTCGTTTCAATTTTTGCTTTCACCAGCAGGTGAACGCCTGTTACCTAGGAAAGTTCTTGGGTGTAACAACTGAAGCAATATCTCTCACGGTCGTGTACACTTCCGCGATGTCCCGTGTTACAGGGCCTCATCAACCTGGGCAACACGTGTTACCTCAAC
Source organism: Capitulum mitella (assembly GCA_030062745.1). Classification (NCBI taxonomy): domain Eukaryota; kingdom Metazoa; phylum Arthropoda; class Thecostraca; order Pollicipedomorpha; family Pollicipedidae; genus Capitulum; species Capitulum mitella. The sequence goes on along the minus strand of CP099841.1, from coordinate 4,115,568 downwards.
TCGGTGCTGCAGTGCGTCAGCCAGTGCCACTACCTCACCCACTACCTGGACATCAACAGCCGGTCGGGCCGGCGCGTTTCCGTCGTCGACGACGGAGGAAAGGTGGGGCGCCGCGGAAAGACAGGGTTAATGACACACGAAAGTCAGGTGAATTGTCCAGACGTGAATGCAGTGGCAGGCGTGGGTCTCACGAACTTGCCAGGCTTTAGCTCCTACAAACGGTCGCAGTTCTCAGGACCTCGTGAGGGGTGGTGTCAGGGAGTGGGTGGCGCTCCCGCCTGCGTTTTGAACCAAACAAGGTCATATTTGAATCGCCCGTGTTGGTCGGCCGTTTGCTCGCGCCCTTAGCCTGCGGTCAGTCTCGGAGCGTTGAGTGTGCGACGGGCCGGCTCGTCCCGTGTCGGCGCTGACCCGTCTCTGTGGGGCCCGGTCCGTCACGGAACTCCTCTCCTGCAGACGATCGAGCTGGTCCTGCCCGAAGGCGGGCCCCTGACGGCCGCCCTGTGCGACTTCCTGAAGCAGATGCACACGGTGGGCTCCTCGGCCACCATCAGCCCCGGCGACCTGCTGCGCAAGGTGGGTCGTCGCCCGAGGGAATTCTGCGCTCTTTGTCACGAAGCGCTGTATCGCTGCCCGTGTGTTACTCGTGGACGCAGAATACAGGAATGGTGCACGACCACGGGGCACAGTGTCGCCCGATGGAGGTTGGCCTGGGAGCGCTGGTTCAGCCGCCTGGGGGCGGCTGGCCTTCGTTCGGGCCGAGGCCGCCGGGCCGCGGACACCGCGCCAGCGCCAGCGCCAGCGCCGGAGGACGTACGCTGTACGCTGTCGGTGTACGGTCTGTCGGTCTGTACGGTCTGTCACTGGTGACCGGTGTCCTGTCTGGCAGTGGTGACCGGTCTGACAATGTTGACCGGTGCACGGCTGTCAGTGGTGACCGGTCTGACAGTTGTAACCAGTGCCCGGTCTGTCAGTGGTGACCGGTCTGGCAGTGGTGACCGGTGCACGGTCTGTTAGTGGTGACCGGTGCCCTGTCTGTCAGTGGTGACCGGTCTGACAGTGGTAACCAGTGCCCGGTCTGTCAGCAGTAATCGGCGTCCGGTCTGTCAGTGTGACCGGTGCACGGTCTGTCAGTGGTGACCGGTCTGACAGCGGTGACCAGTGCCCTGTCTGTCAGCAGTAATCGGTGTCCGGTTTGTCAGTGGTGACCGGTGCCCGGTCTGTCAGCAGTAATCGGTGTCTGGTCTGTCAGCAGTAATCGGTTCCTGGTCTGTCAGTGGTGACCGGTCTGACAATGTTGACCGGTGCACGGTCTGTCAGTGGTGACCGGTGCCCGGTCTGTCCGACAGATAGCGCAGAAGGCCCCTCAGTTCGTCGGCTACGACCAGCAGGACGCGCACGAGCTGCTGCGGGCCCTGATGGAGCAGGTCCGGCTGGAGGAGGTCCGGGTAGGTGTCCTGTCCTGACCTGCGGCGGGACGGAGCGCCACTTCTCAGGCGGGACCGGGGGCGGGCCGTCAGGATCACCACGATGAAGTCCATCTGGAGATGAATTGTTCGAACATTGTCTAGTCCTTCGAAGTTTTGGGAGCCCGATAGGGTAAAGAACGTCAGGGTGTCGACATTGTTACGTGGTCGTCATCGCATTTCACCCCATTACGATCGGATAACGTGGCACTCTGTTGGAGCAAGATTGATACAGATGCCTCGGTTTAAATCGTGTCACATCTCCAAACAGTAGAATGAAACCATTGGAAAGGAAATATGTATAAGAACTACATTAACAAACTTCAGTTACGGCTGGCAGTACAATGTGTAGGGGAGACCCGGGAGGTATGGGCCGGTTTTGTAAAATGGCGATTTTCTCACTGTGGGCAGTGGCTAGACCTGGTTTTTCACTCCTGGCATGTTTAATGGCCTTTGGCATGTAAAGTGTGCCTCATATCAGGCATCTGGGATCAACTATTGTGTCTCGAGATAACTTTTAAGAAACCATACGTTTTTTCGATTCATCAAAATATCCCGGGAGGTATGGGCCATGGCCCGGGCGGTATGGGCCGGTGTCGTGTTTTCATATTCTATTCTCGGTATTCAGCACAATGCTCGTAGATGGGGTCTACCTTGAGCTCTCTAAGAACCCAGGTACCGCGTAAGCGGTCAACGACCCACTTCATGGAGGTCACTTGGCCACGGATTTATTTAGATAAAATCAATCACGTTCCACGAAATAAAACAAAGAATGTTTTTTTATTCAAATGGAAAATTGAGATTCAATATTCGACCGCGCGCGACAAAAAAGACTTATCGAACAGACTATCAAATGAAAATATCAGTTTCGATTGATCGAGGATCATCAACCCGTGACCACATGACAGTTTTTAACTCAAGAAAATGAAAACATTCGTTTCGCGACATAGAAGACCGAAAATACACTAACTTCCGTTTCAAAGCTCCTTGACGTCCACGGTGCCCGGGAAGAGATAGGCCAGGCCGCGTCCGGAGGAGATCTGGGGGACCTGGAGTCCACCGATGATGTCGTCCAGCTCCACGGCGAAGATATCGTTCGGCTTCTGTTCGAATCGGGTCCTCGCCGAGTTCAGAGCTCGGTACCCGTGAACCCGGATCCAGTCCGGGTCATCCTCATCGAAGGCCTCAAGGGCCTGAACGACGTAGCGGTAGGTGACCGTGCCCCGTCGCCCGGCTCCCCTGACGGCCACGAGGAGGAAGTCGCCCTTTTTTATCTGCGCGGGGGAGAACTCGGCGACCATCGGGTCGTTGAGGAGCCCGATCCTCTCCTCCTCCATCTCGACAGGGTCGACATCGGCATCGCTGTCGTTCCTCTCCGCTTCCTGCTCCTCTTCCTCCTCCTCTTCGTCCAGTTGAATCTTCTTGGCCTTCGGGCGAGCCCTGGCGGCGGCGGCTTGCTCGAGCTTGTTCTTTTCCGGGGTGGACGTCAGGATAACGGGGAAGCGTTTGCCGCGCCCTCTTCCGCTCCCTCGCATCCGGGTGGGAGCGACAGGGAACGGGCGGATCTCTTGCGGCGTAACCGCCATCGAAGTCGACGATCCCGGCTCGGGCGACGACGGGGCCGTCCCCTCCGTCTCCGAGGTCTCCCCCGTGGGAGCAGGGGCAGGGGAGGGGAGAGCAGCCAGGAAGTCCGCGTCGGTAAAGCCCGTCGGGGTCGGAGGCCAGACGCTGGACTTCGCGAATCCCGCTATGATGTTCATCATGGAGAAGGCGCGGGCGAAGGCCTTGTTGACCGGGGCGGCGAGGTCGTGGATCGAAATCGTCCGGCCTGGGTTGCGGTGGTGCCATGCGTTTATTTCCTCCCGAGTAGGTCTTGAACGGCGCCATCATCGACACATCAGGGGGTTGCATTCGGTGGCTGCAGTGCGCCGGCAGTGTCACAATCACCACCCCGTGCTCCCGGGCGATGCTGATGACCTGGAGGGTGACATGGGAGCAGTGATTGTCGAATACGAGGAGCTGCGGCTGCTGCTCCGAGGCGCCCATGTGGCTGATGAAGTGCAGCAGCGCCTTGGGGAACGTCTCCTTGTCCATCCAGCCCGAGTCGTTCGCGAGGATGAGTGATCCCGGTGGAGCGTCGGTCGCCCAGTGAGGCTGCACTCGTTTTTGCGGATACAGCAGCACGGGGGGAAGCGCTCGGCCCGCAGCGCTGACGCAAGCGCACACGGTGATGAGAACTCCCCGCTCAGCGCTCGCAACGGCTCCTACCTGACGGGTTCCGGTCGGGCTTAGCAGCTTGGGCGCCTTCGTGACGGTCGTGATTCCAGTCTCGTCGAGGTTCCAGACTGAGCAAGGGCCGAAATCGTGCTTGAGGAGCGCAGCCGAGAGGACCTCGTGGAAGCGCTGGACGTTGGTTGGATTGAAGGCTTGAGACCGAGCGATGCTCGTGTTTTCCGGAGTCCGGAGGGAGAGCCCGTTCCTTCTCCGGAAAGCGAGGCACCACTCCTCGCCAGCAGCCTTGTTAGCGTCCCAGCCGCTGGGAAGCTTTTTTCCCAGCTTCTTAGCGTAGTCGTAGGCGAGCTCGGCCAAGGCCTTTCTGGTGAGGCCGAAGTTCATGGCCGCACTCTTTTCCGCGTAGTCGAACAGGCTCTTTTCCTCGTCTTGGCTAAAGACCGTGTTAGAGAAGGTCTTCGACGTCTTCTTGGCTTTTTCTCCCTCCGGTGTGGCCTGGAGGTACCGGTCGAGGGTCTGCCGTCCGATGTTATACGTTCGGGAGGCCTCCCGAATGCTGATCTCCTTGCTTCGGATGCGCTCGATCGCCGTCCGGAGATCCGCCTCCGAAAACGCCCCCCTCGTCGTCGTTCGCTGCCATGTCTGTGGCATGACGTTGGCGTTCCCTGTGAAGTTAAATAAATGAGGAATTCAATCAGACTGACTCGTGTTTAGGTCTTCATGTGATACGTCTTGTCCCATGACAGAGTTGAACCGGGAGGTATGGGCCGGCCCGGTGGGTGGCCCGAATCTCCCGGTTAGGACACCAAAACGTGCGCAGCTTCTCAGGTCATAATCTCGCAAGAAAACTTTAAAATTTTTACCCAGTTTTAATCTGCACGTTTTAAACTTTATGTTAGCGACGGTGTGGCATAATAAAACCAACCTGATTCACATAAATCACGAATTTTCTGTCTCCACCGGATTTTACTCGAAGAGGGCAAAAACGCACTATCACCGCTCACTGCCTAAGGAGACTGAGGAAGATTCTGGAAATCACGTGGGTTGTATAACAAAATGGCTGCTACCAGTTTACGCGGTCAAATTCGAAAAAAAACGCCAAACTTCTTCTAGACGGCGCTGGCCCGTACCTCCCGGCGGCCCATACCTCCCGGGTCTCCCCTATGACTGTAATACGGTGTATCAAGATCGACTAATACGATTGGTGTGCTGACTGACCTGTCTTTTGCCGACAGCGGTACCAAAAGCAGATAATGGGCGCGCTCGGCATCTCGACCAAGACTGACCCCAAGAAGGTGGACGACGACCTGAAGGCGCGTGTGAAGGCGCTGGGCCGCCAGGTCTCGCACACCACCATCGACTCCATCTTCGGTGGCCAGCTTGTCAGCCTGGGTCAGTGTCTAGCCCGTTACACCTCCCCCTCTCTCTTTCTCATGCACGGCTGTCTTCCGTCCGGGACGATGATTGCAAATTTTGTTTTTGCTCTTGGTGTGGGAGTATAATTTTTGCCATGGAGTTCAAAATTTTGCAGAGTTGCACTGGTTTAAGTTGGCGTTTTTGCTGTAAGTCAGTCATGACATCACACCTGCTTCGTACTGAATGGAGACAGTCATATGTTTGCAGAGTTGGAATTTTTCGACATGGTTATGATGTAGCTTTTTGATGGAGGCAGAAGGTCAAACTTTTGGAGTGTAAGATGTTTTTAGAGCACATATTTTCTGATGTTCTTCAACACCAAAAAACAGCACCTTTTCCAACCTTGTCCAGCACAGTCGGATAGCCTGGCCCGTTTACTCGGCCTCCGCTGGAGGCGCACCACTAAAGTGTGCCTCCCCCTCGCCCGTTAACTCCTGTCTAAGAGAGGTACTGGGGGGCAGTAGGCGGGTTAACCGTCTGGCGGGCAGTTCCCATCTACGGAGCCGTTGCCGGGGACTTTGGGACCGGGTCGTATTGTCGCACCGGTGTAACGCATGGGCCTCCGAGCTCAGTCCGGGGTTCGCTGCGCGGGCCAGTCGTGCTCGCGCGGCCCGCCTGGTGACTGTACCGGATTGTTTCGCGTGCCGTGGCGTTGTCAGTCGACACTTGTGATCCAGCCTGTGACAGTGCCCGCCCGTGTGTGTTGCAGTGGTGTGTCAGTCGGCACGTGTGATCCAGCTGTGACAGTGCCCGCCCGTGTGTGTTGCAGTGGTGTGTCAGTCGGCACTTGTGATCCAGCCTGTGACTGTGCCCGCCCGTGTGTGTTGCAGTGGTGTGTCAGTCGGCACTTGTGACCCCGCCTGTGACAGTGTCCGCCCGTGTGTGTTGCAGTGGTGTGTCAGTCGGCACTTGTGATCCAGCCTGTGACAGTGCCCGCCCGTGTGTGTTGCAGTGGTGTGTCAGTCGGCACTTGTGATCCCGCCTGTGACAGTGCCCGCTCGTGTGTGTTGCAGTGGTGTGTCAGTCGGCACTTGTGATCCAGCTGTGACAGTGCCCGCTCGTGTGTGTTGCAGTGGTGTGTCAGTCGGCACGTGTGACCCGGCCTGTGACAGTGCCCGCCCGTGTGTTGCAGTGGTGTGTCAGTCGTGCATGGTGCGGACGCACCGGTTCGAGCCGTTCCTGGACCTTTCGCTGCCCGTGGCAGAGGACAAGGTGAGCCCCCCCCCCCCGCCTCTTCTCTCATCCTCTCCCCGCCGGGCTCGGGAGAGAGCAGAAGGGGACAGTGTAGGTACAGCGTTCACGCTCGCCTCGCATGCTTCGTGCGAGACGTCATTCGCGGCTCAGAGCGTCGCTGTGGTGTCTTGGAATCAGTTCAAGGATGTTAGCTTTATGTACACTTTTTTGAACTTATATCCTGCAAAGCAAGCAATGGTGCAGTACAAGCGATGATTTGGTTGCTCTGCAGTTGCACAGATGCATCATTAATATGAGGTATGGAAGGCTTCTCTCTTGCTTTGAAATGGCTTTTAGTATGGGAGCAGTTAACTAGCACCCCAGGACTACAGTAACAAATCACGCACCGTGATATTGTGGTCTCGATTCGTGACCTCAGTGCATGACATTAAGGTTCTGTGCCACGGAGTTGAAGTTGATGGAAAATGAAGATGACGTGAAAAGATTTAGTCGTTTCATTGTCACCCCACAAGATATGCAAACGCGACGCCGATAAACATCACCTTTAGCGCTTGCCGTGCATGAAGCGAGTGAGTGATGGATTTTCAGTTTCTGCCGCTACGCTTTTTTCTTCCGTGTTCTAAACGTAAGGTTTTAAATTGATTTCGTCTCTGTCTCCGCGTCTTTAAACCCGTCAACAATGCCGCACGTCCGGAGACACCGCTCGCCGCCGTTGCAGCCGACCCGGCCCCGCAAACTTTGCGGCAGCGCCGCCGACGACGACGAGACCGAATACGTGATGACGCCGCGCAACAAGGCCGCCTCGGCCGCCGGCCGGGCGACCTCCAAACACGTGCAGAAGAAAGAGCGGCGCGCCGCGCGGCGCGGCCAGAAGCACGGTACGTCGGCCGGCCGGGCCGCCGCCCGGCGACGCGCGCGGGGCCGAATCTGGTGCCGAGGCCGTCTCTCCGGTCCGTTGGGCTTGTGGTCGGTTTGTCTGTCGGAGCTGGATGCCGTCTGAGGCGGGAGGTGATCTTCAGCCAGCGCGGAGGCTGGGACGCCCCGGGGTCGCAGAAGTCGGATGCGTCGTTTAAACACGGTAGCCTTGATGTGCCAATGAGCGCTAGTTGTAGATAGCGTGCCTTACGGTCTCGTATTCGTCGCACGTGTCAACTCATCGTAACTTGTTTCCCTTCCGTCGTTCCTAGGGCGTAGAGGTGGCGGTGGCCGGGCGGGGGTCGTTTGTTTGTTTGTCGTTTGCTGACGCAACCTCGCTCAGTAGCTCCGCACCCCGTAGCTCCCCCTGCGGCGGTGCCGGCGGCGGCGGCGGCGGCCGCCGGGGACGGCCCGGCCCCCGACTCGGGGCTCGAGCAGGATAAGGACTCCGAGCCGGACTCTGCGCTCGAGCCGGACAAGGACTCCGAGCGGGGCTCGGCCGAAGGTGGGCGGCGCTGCGGGCTCCGCTGGCACTCTGTGACGCCGCCGGCGGGTCCGCCGGTGGCCGGGCGGCAGACACCCGTGTCCGCGCCGGTCGGGGAAACTCTGCGCTGTTGGCTCCATTGCCGTTCGGAGATCGTATTGTTTTAGTGTCCTGAATTTTTGTGATTGCTGTGTCGGTGTGGGAAAAGCTTTTGAAAGTTCCTACGCGCAAGCAAGAAACTCACTTCCGCGCTCCTGGTTGGCTAGATTAGTTCTCATTGTATTTGTGCTGTGGGCTAGCTGAGATGACCATCTACATGTCCCCGTTGCAAGTGAACTGAAACGTTCAACTTATTTGTTGAACTCCGGCTAACGGAGTTCAACCCTCCCTACTGGTCCCTGCTGGGGATGAGCTAAGCTCACTATGTATCTGTTCCCGTTCGGGCTAGCAAAGGTGACCTTCTGTGCGCCCCCTCTGCAGGCCAGAGTGACGCCGACGAGGAAGACAACGGCGACACGGACCTGGTGATCGACAGCCTGCTGGCCGACCTACTGTCGACGCCGACACCGGGCGCCGCCGGGGACGCCGCCGGGGACGCCGCGGCCGACACCGCCAAGCCCGCCCCGGTGCCGACGGCTCAGGACGAGGCGGAGTGTGGCGCGGTTAACTCCGGACAGGCGGCGGAGAGTGTCTCGGCTAACTCCGGGCATGTGGCGGAGAACGGTCCGGGCCGGCCGTCGCCGGCCGCCGCCGGGGCTGCGGAGGCCGCAGCTGCCGGGGAGCGCGGCGCCGACCGGCCGGCCTCGCCGGCCCGCCAGGAGGGCCTGAGCAATGGCGGCGGCCTGGACCCGCCCTGCGCAGAACTGAGCCGTCTCGACCTGGACGGAACCGGGGCCGGGGCCGGGGCCGGGGCCGGGCCGCCGTCCCCTGGCCCCGCCCCGCCCTGCGGCGAGATGTCGCGGCTGACGGTCGGCTCGTCGGGCGCGGTGAACGGCGCAGCGCCCTGTCGGAGCCTGCGGCCCGCCCCCGGGCCCGCTCCGGGTGGACGTGACGGACGGCAGCGCGGCCTCCGGCCGGCCGGGCGAGCCGGCCAGCGTGCCGCTGTTCGGCGGCGCGTGCGGCCGAAGCCCGGCCGCCGGCGCACAGAGCCGGGAGAACAGCCGCGACCGCCGCCGCGGACCCGGCCGGCCCGGTGGCGACGGAGCGGCGGCGGCGGACGGCGCCCAGACGGCGGCGGACGGCACCCTGGGAGGGGACGCAGACCTGTGCGGCGTGTGTGGGCCCTCGGACGGACGCAGCGGACTGCCGGGTGTGCGGAGAAGGCCGGACCGGGCCGGTCGGCCGCCGCGCGCCGGCGGCAGACGATCGGCCGCCGCAGGGGCCCGGTCCCTCTCCGGACCTGGACAGCCCGACTACGGCCGTGAACGATCAGACGGTGGTAATCGGGCCAGACGATCTGTCTGCAGACAATCTGTCTGTGATTGTGGCTGGTCACCTGTCGTCCAGCGACCGTCATCTGTCGCCTAGTGACGGTCGCCCGTCACCTGAGGGTCACCTGTCACCTATTGTCTATCCTTCGTCGCCTGATTGTCATCGGGCGTCATCTGACGGTCATCTGTCACCGTCTGACAGTCACCCGTCGCCCTCTGGCGGTCACCCGTCACCTTGTAACGGTCAGGCCCCAACCTCTGTAACGGTCAGCCCCCACCCTCTAACGGTCTGCCCCCACCCTCTGACGGTCAGCCCTCACCCTCTGACGGTCGGCCGTCACCCCCTGACGACCAAGCTGTCGTCCGCCGACTGTGAGAGGGCGGGCGCAGCGCCGACCCGCTCCGAGTGGCTGAGTCGGGCGCTGAGCACGCTCTCGGCCCGGTACCAGGCGGCCGCTGGCGAGTGCAGCGTGCTCACCTGCCTGAACCAGTACACGGCGCCCGAGCTGCTGGCGGGCAACAACAAGTTCGGCTGCGACAGCTGCACCGAGCTGCGCAACGGCCGGCGCGGTCCGGACGGCGCCGGTGAGTGACGCTCGGCCGCGACTGCGGCGTTCAGGACTGAGACGGGAGACGCTCGGGCGGCGGCCGGGCCTGGGAAGGGGCACGGGGGAAGAGTGCGTGGTGGTGTGGCCTGTTGTGTCGGGCCGCCGGCTTTTGTCGTGTAACGTATGCCGTAACGTAAGCCTGTCGCGTGGAACCGTCTCCGGCCACCGTGCCCTCAAACCGAGCTCACCAGCCAGCTGGCTGTCGTTGGCCTCGACTGCGTCTGACTTGGTCGGGTCGTCCGCAGGCGACAAGGAGTCGGGCGGCGGCGGCACCGTCTACAGCAACGCCAGCAAGCAGCTGCTGGTGTACAGCCCGCCGCCGGTGCTGACCGTTCAGCTGAAGAGATTCGAGGTGTGCAGCTTCAGCCTGCGCAAAGTCAACCGGCACGTTCAGTTCAGCGAACGGCTGGACCTTGCTCCTTTCTGCTCTTCCATCTGCCAGGTTGGTGCAGTGTGCTCGGGACGCTGGGTTTCGTGACGAAGGCGGGGAGTGTTTGTCTCTGTCTCAAATCTCACCGTCGGCTCCACCAACGTTATTCTAATTGCGTTAGTCCGTTAGTGGTATGAGGACGTTTCCGTTGATGGCAGGGCGCTCTGTCGCAGAGCGTTGCCGTCAGCTCCCCAGGGCGTCGCGTCGTTCGGCTGGCCGCCCTCCGTCGGGCGCCGGCGCCGTCTGACGGCCGCCTTTCCCCGCAGGACCTGCCGCAGATGCGGCGCGGCCAGCGGCGCGTGCTGTACTCGCTGTTCGGCGTGGTGGAGCACAGCGGCCGCCTCAACAGCGGCCATTACACGGCGTACGTGCGCGTCCGCCGCCGCCACGAGCGGCTGACGGTTAACGCCGACCTGCTGACGCGCCGCGTCTCCGACGCATACCAGCTGGCCTGCGACCGGGCGCAGGCGGAGGCGGAGGCGCAGGCTCAGGCGCAGCCGGAGCCGGAGGCGAATCAGGAGCCGGAGCAGGAGCCGGCGCCCGAGCCGGGCCGGTGGTTCCACGTCAGCGACACGCACGTCACGGAGGTCACCCTGGACAAGGTGCTCAAGAGCCAGGCGTACATGCTCTTCTACGAGCGCGTAGTGTAGCCGCCGGCGGCGGCGCGGCGGCGACGAGCCCCCGGCCCCGCTGCAGTGCGGCCGGACCGGGCCGCGGCCTCTCGAGACGGGAGGGCCTCCCCGCGGGGGCGGCGGCGCGAGCGTGGCGCCCTCTGTTACTTTCAGCCTGGTCCCTGGGCGACTGTTGTGTGTCGAGCTGCACTGAATCGTTGAGACGCTGCTCGGGCGACGGCCGCTGCTCGCCCAGGTGTTTCAAATCGCCGAGCTTTTTCAGCGAACAGTGACAGCATTCTAGGGGTTCTAGTAGGAGATATTTATTTTGGGCAATACAGTTTACCAAATACCTTTACATTTGAAAAGCGAAGCAGTATTTATTCATCACATGAATGGTAGCGCTTACAGTCAGCTCCAAATGACGAATATCCATAAACCACCATTTTCAGATATTTAGCATTGTTCCAACGCTCCGTGCCCTGGCTCGGCAACGCTACGGTAAAAACTTCCCTTCCAAACTCATCCCCATGTCACGAAATATCGTCGCACACTTACAAATCCGCAGAAAGACGGCAGACAAAACAAAACAAAACAGAGCTTTCTCAGCTCCAATAACCAAACCGACTTAGCCTCACGCTAACAACATGCGTGACCGTCGAAAACGCAAACTGATATGTACGCGACCCTTCGCAAGTGGTTACATTCGTCCTGACTTCGGCGGCCCAACGCGCCAGAGCGGAGCAGCGTCAACTCCGCCAGAACGGCCACTGCATCCATCACAGGAGACCCACCACCGCCGCCCCGGGCGCCCCAGCGGCGCGAGAGGACCGCGGCTCCTGAGAGGCTCCGGACGGCCGCGCGGCTTCCGGCGAGCCGTCCGGCGGCTTCCGGGGAGCGCCCAGGCGGCTAGAGGCGCAGCGTCTGCGGCCGCAGCCCGCGCCGGCGCAGCGTCTCGGTCGGCATGCAGAGCACCGGGTCGATGGCGTCCAGCGAGCGCTCGCCGAGCAGTGAGAGGCCGGCCAGGCCGAACAGCGTGTGGAACGGGTCGCAGACGTCGCCCGGCCGGTCCGAGATGCCGCCGTCCTCCGGGTCCTGGCTCTGCAGGATGAACCTGGCGGCCGCACTAAGACGTGAGCTCGGACTTGAACCGCCTCCGTTCGCACCGAACGAGGCGGACTGCAACGGCCGGATACCTCGCCGTCGTTACGACACCCCACGTCAAGCCCGCCTCACCGTGCACACAAATCCGCGCCACCAAGGTAACACACTCGCGCAACCATTACCCCTTTACGCTTGATCCGACCAATCGGCACCACCTCTCACGCACACTAAACGACTCTCGAACTTCCGCTGCCGGCAGCCGGCGGCCGCGCGCTCACCGTCTGATGCCGTCCTCGCTGATCCAGTGGAGGCGGCCGAGCGCGGCCAGGGAGGCCAGCACCCACCACGAGTAGCAGACGTCGGGCAGCTTCTCCGGCCGGCCGTTGAGGCCGCCGGCCGGCAGCTGCCGCTCGCAGAGCCACCAGGCGGTGCGGTCGGCGTCCAGCTCGGCCAGCCGGCCCAGCAGGCTCAGCGCGCCCACGCAGCAGTAGATCTGGCCGGCGTGGCTCTCCGAGCGGGGCCGCGAGCCGAACCCGCCGTCCCAGTTCAGGCACGAGAGCACGAAGTCGCCGGCAGCCCGGGCGTCGATCGCGTCCAGACGGCCCTGCCGAGGTCGGGCGGGGTCACTGGTCAGGTCATCGCTCCGACAGAGGACAGCGGGGACGCCCGGTCGGCGGGGTCACTGGTCAGGTCACCGCTCCGACAGAGGACAACGGGGACGCCCGGGTCAGGCGGGGTCATTGATCAGGTCAACGCTCCGACAGAGGACAGCGGGGACGCCCGGTCAGGCGGGGTCATTGATCAGGTCACCGCTCCGACAGAGGACAGCGGGGGCGCCCGGTCACGCGGGGTCACTGGTCAGGTCACCCGCTCCGGCAGAGTACAGCAGGTCCAGCCGGTGAGGTGTGGTTTCTGCTCCCCCACCCCCCTCCCCCCCTGATAGGGCACAGCAGGGAAGTCCGGTGGTTGGAAAGACCAAAGCCAGCTTTCGCACGATCAGGTCGTGTCGGGTCAGGCTAGATCGGGCCAGGTGAGCTGATTAATGACCCGCTGTGGTAGGATACAGGTCAGGTCAGGTCAGGTCAGGCCGTAACTGCCCAGGCCAGCGAACTATGTAGACCTGATAAGGTTGCGCTGGGTTAGGTCCGCAGTCGTACCCATTTTATCATCGACATCTCTTAAACCCAGACTGACATCGTGACTTGGGATAACCTATGTAGATTGCAGTAGCATTTTGAACTGTTTAAACCAAACTGCCCAGCACGATACCGCTGTAACATCACTAATCCCAAAAGTCGTTGACGCTGTAACGACTCCCAGTAGGTGCATATCGCGTGGAAATGACTAGCTGGTGATCGTCTTGCATGATTTATAGATGGTCGAGGTAAAAAGTCAGGAAGCATGACGTAATGGAGTACATGCCTGTCGGGTTACATCAGTGTGTGTTTTTAGTCATGGAAATGGGTCCAAAACCCTCATAAAAACGCCATAAGAAAAGAAATTACCACCAAGCTAAGTACCTATGTGGGACAGAAGCTCTCTGAAAGGGCTGCAAAGCGTCAAACCCTCGCAGCAACGGCTGTGGCTGTATGACATCACGGCATCAGCGTGACAATGAAGGAATGATATCACGGGACCGGTGTGAGAATGAAGAAAATATTTCGAATGTCTTGTTGCATGACTCACGACTCAAAACCAGTAGGCTCAGAACCACTCAGTGTGAATCACTGACAGCCCACGTTTCCTGCTGGCGTAGCCATGTTGTTGCAGCCGCAGCCCACGCCATGCAGACGTTGGCGGCAGGCGCACTTCACAGGAAGCAGACACAGCACGATGCAGAGGCGCACACGCACTGCACACTGCACATGACAGAAGGATTTATCCTTAACACAATGCCATGTTACAGACAGGCGTCACAAGCCACCAGGAACACACACAGTGTACGACAAACTGACGCCACGCAAGGCGGGCAGGCTCAGGACAGTGCAGAAACACAGACGGCTCCCGACAAACAGGCAAAACAAACGACAGGCAGGCGCCTCGCATGGTGGGCGGGCGTAACACACATCAGGCACAACACAATTAAGAAATATAGTCAGCAGAAGCCAGGCTTAACACAACACAGAAACACTCCCAACATATAACAAGCAAGCACAACGCATGGTACCGGAACACAAGACAATGACGCGCGGCACAAAACGAGGTACAGCCCGGAATCGCAAGAACCGGTTCGCTGTGGCGCTCAACGGCTCACAGCGCCACACGATCCACAACCAGACCACGTACACAGCAACACAAGCGCCACGCCGCGAGCGCGAACGTCACGCGTCGCAGCGATCCGGCCCGGGAGCAGGCCGGCTCGCGGCCGCCGGCGCCCCGGCGCGCCTCACCAGCAGGACCAGGCAGGCCACGGCGCAGAACGAGAACCGGGTGTCGACCTCGCCCCAGGCGTCGCCGCAGAAGCTGCCGTCGGCTCGCTGCAGGCCGGCCACATACCGCACCAGCCGTTCCACGTCCAGCGCGTCCTCCGCCTCCAAGGATGCAGCAGATCTGCCGGAGACCGCCGGTGCTCACCGTGGAAGGAAGGACTTCCAGACGCAGCTCTTCTCGTCGCGGAAAGACGCCAATACAAGTGGTCCGTGACAACTTACGTTTACGCAAACCGACAAAATATGTCAGCATGTTCATCGCACATAATGTTTTCATGTGTCGCCCGTCATGCGTCAACTATGGCACATCTGAACACCCCACTGACTAGGTAGTGACCAGCCATCTTAACATCCCTGAACAGACAGAGACCCATTACCTGGACGGCGCTGAGCGTATAGAGCAGGTGCGGGTCGTGCCCCATGGCGCCGGCCACGCCACCCGACTCGGCCTGACATTGGCGCACGAACTCGAGGATGGGGCCATGCTGCAGCCGTTCAGGAGCCCGCAGCAGGTGGAGCGCCGTCAGCGTCCAGTACACGCCGCTGGTGCGCAGGTACTCCGTCATGGTGTTCTCCTGGACAGAGGTCGTCAGGCGCAGAAGACCTCAACAGCCATCAAGGCATGCATCCATGGCCTTGAATGGAGAATGGTGCAACCAAGTAGCTAACTGCTACATGGGATGGTTCTTATTCCAAGTGTTGCAATGCACCAAATATCAACAAATAGCTGCGACATGAAGCCACAAACCTCAGGAAATATCACACAACAAAAACAAAAAACACATGAATTTGACAAAACCTCCCAAATTTACCATACAATTTCACTTACCATTTCAAACTTCTTGTTGGTTGAGTATGATGCCAAATATTCTATATGTAATTGATGCAGCAACTGCTTTTCAGCCTCTTCCTTGCCATTCTGGTTATCTGATTTCTCCACCTGCCCCATGATGAAATAGGCCAGCTGGAAAAAAGTTGATATTACCACAAACTCATGTTATATTTATACATTTCTGGAACATGGCTTTGCTCCTGAAGGTAAATGCAGAATTTTTGATGAAGTACACAGCATTTTTGATAGTGATACAATTTCACTGCATTATGCAATATTTCTAGCATGAGAAGGAGGAAATTAAAGAGATACTTATAACAGGAAGAGCACCCATAGAAAACACTGTCATTCCCCCATTCCAGTTGTGATTTAAATGGATTTTTAGTTTGGGTAATGTCTGAGTGCAAAACATCATGATATACCCCAACCTGATGCTATCCTTATCAGCAACCACCCATTTAAGTAAAAACTGAAACATAATGTTAAATAAAAGAATGGAGCGCTTACTTCGAGGGAAAACAATCGTAATAGTGGTTGCATAGTGCTTGAAATAAAAATACTGATACCTACTACTTATGATTTCAGCCAAAAAACTCTGAAACACGCATTATTCCCCCAGAAAAGATTGTGTCTCACTGCGTGCCAGCCGCCAGACCCTCGCGTAGGAATTTTTGACGTTTCTGCGTTAAATGGTTTCTTAACGTAAGACCTCGATGCTGATTGGTCGTCGGTCGGACCCAAGGTCCGATCAAGAGTAATAAAAAAGGTTCGGAAATAACTAATATGTGATATAAATTATCTTTAAAGTAAAAAAGCTAGTAATAGTACTACTACTACTACTACTACTACTACTACTAATACTACTACTACCACTACTACTGATAACAATAATAATAATAATAATAATAGCAATAATAATAGTAATAGCAAAAACAATAATAATAGTAGTAATAAAAGTAAAAATGCCATAAATATGGAAAAAAGAGGTTGTAATAAAAAAAATCACACAAGGAAAATAATAAAAGAGCAGTGAAATGAAACATCTGAAAAAGAACAGAACAAAACTGGAAAAGTATTAGCAATCAAAATAAAAAAATAAAAAAAAATTTACCTAACCTAACATAGTAACCTAACCTAACCTAACCTAACCTAACCTAACCTAACCTAACCCAACCTAACCTAACCTAGCCTAACTTTACCTAACTTAACCTAACCTAACCTAACCTAGCTCAGCATAACCCATGCTAACATAATCTATGGAGTATTAAATGCCATAATGTAATAATACTGGTATCAGATATCCCAACAATCATCTAATACAATATAACAACATAATAATTCAGCAGTTCCTCCAGGCTCAATTTGTGGCAACAGAATGGAATTTTCATATACATGATGTTGTTAATCACTTGAAGATATATGAAGGGTCTACGCATCCTTGATGTCAACAACCTTAGCCTTGGCGGCACTACATTTTCCGCCGCGGAATAATGTTGTTCTCTGTGAGCCGACTCCACCACAGTAATACTATATGGTACGTTATTGTAATGATTTTGTTCTTATTTTTGAGAAATTCAAGTGGTGGAAAGTATGATTAGACACAGGATGATACATTCTATACATTGGTGGCAATCATACACAGGATAATTTGGGATTTTGTCAGGAAGAAACTTAGCTTTAGCCTTCCTGACAGACTGATATACTTAAAAAGATATTCTACAATGCCCAAAAATGCAACCATTTCCTGGACCACCTGTAAAGACATCACTGGTGATTCCTGGGAGATGAAGACCCAGTCCCCCAATATTTAGGAGTTTTAACATTAGGCCTATGGCAATAATCAAATAAGAACACTCCAAAATCCTATGTGAACCCCCCAATACTTTTCAGAAATCTTAAGTCATGCATAAAGACCCACAGATTACCAGAAAAATGGGAAAGATGGTTTGGATATATGGCTCATACAACAAAACGAACTAGTTTTAGCATGTAACAAGAAAAACAGTTTTCCATGCACAACTTTACACTTTCAGCTTGCAATTATCTGCCATGAAACCATGCTAATAATGCCTGCTGACAAAATGTACAAACACAACAATGAAAACTGAGAAACAATGCCCATTCAATTCCTTGGGACATTTCCACCACTTAATATGCACAAAGCCCAAAACTGCACTTGCATATATGCCATATTTTAAATGGGCCACATAACTGACAATGCCAACCGCCACAAGCACTAGAACCGATTTTTACTTAGTGTGTCAGCTAGAAAGCACAGCCTACGGGGTTCCGGCGCCCAAATTCGGATTTCAATCCTTGCTCGCCAAGCGTCAGCCAGACGTCGTATGGCAAGACTCCTGTGGCTCCTGAGAGCTTTAATTGCTACGTCACGCATAGATGAGAGAATCTTATCACATAAACTCCCGCCTGCAAGGTTGAGTTGTAAAAGAAATAGCTGCGCCAAATCTGCATTGACATGGATCTCTTCCATATGCTACCAAATTGAAAGGCGGGTAAATGCTTCTAGGATACGAAAAGACGCAGCCCACGTGAAGTAAATTTTTTGGATTTTTTTAAACCATAAAAAAGTAAAAAAGTTGTCCATGCCCACCCGTAAATAATTTCGGGAACTTAGAACCATAATGCCGATGATTCCCGCAATAAGGACGCAACCACAAGCTCCAAAGTATTTGCCCCTCTAATGCCTCCGCGGCGGCCTCCCCGGCGGCCCGCGAGAGCCGCGAATTAACCGTTTCTCGTTATACAGGGCTCAGCATGGAGATAACTTCAGATTTTTTGCAGCTAGAGGCAATGAATTCTTCAATGGCGCGGCCAGAGGAGGAGGGGGGAGCCAAAGGTCCGGCACTCTTCCTTAGGCCCGCATTTTTTCTTGTTTCACAGTGCGAACGCATCAAGCGAGATGTCTTGCCATACTCCATTTAAGGGAATGTGTTCCAACGTTCATTAGGAGTCTTTTAGTAAAACTCATTACGTGTCGTCTTCCCAGCAGGCGGTTTTTCGTATGATTTCAGTCCTAACTGAGCTCCGGGCCCCCCTTAAAAAAATCCTGGCTTAGCCCTTAGAAATCTCTCAGAGTTTTTTTCGCATGTAATACCAGTCTGACACAATTTTGCAAGGACCAACACGTAATATATAACACTGATACCAATAACATCGTCCGATATTTCCTCAATGGTCAACGCAACGGCAGAAGGCATTCTGACAGAAGGAACCGCAAAGATGAAGTAACGTCAAAAGTGTTGAAGTCTACAATGATTACCATGGAAGGCAGAGGCGAATCCAGGATTTCGCCAGGGGGGGGGGGTGAATGGTCAGGGCGGGCCCCCTGTCGGCCAGCCCCTCGCCATTTTTTGCTCTTGAGATGTAAAACAAGCATTAATTTGTTCGGGTTCAGAGGGAAATATTTGATCTACTTATGCGTGTTTTTACCATATAAGGGAACCGAAAAAAAATCCAAGCGCATCACGCAACTTGAGAAAATTTTGCTTTGGTTTCGCTACAAAATGACCGAAATATGACAACAACGACGCGATTTTAGACGGCTGCGCCCCTTCTCCTTTCTGAAATGTTGTGTCCGTATCTGGCCCAGGAGCCCCTATGCCCGCTCGTAGTTTCCGGAGACATTTTTGCCAGCTTAGGTTAGGTTCTCCATCGTATTTACATGGGCACATTTGGTGGTCTCGGACCGTCTAGTGGTCTCATGTTCCTCTTACAGTTTCAAACGGACACGTGAAACTGTAAAAGGAGCCCGAAAGGTCTATTTTACCCCAAAAAATTCCAAGAGACGTCTCAGGCGCTCCTTTGGCGGCTTCCGGGGTACATCGGGCACTTTCTTGGACTCATCTGGCAGTTACAGGGACACATAAGCCATCGTGGGTTCCCCTGTCGTCGATGAATTTTTTTTTTGCCGTCTAAGGAACCCCTTAGGCAATACTCAGGGCCTTCTGTAAGTGTCTCACTGCCATGACAGAAACAATTCTGACAATGAACTAGGTCTTTTGGCCGTTTCGGAAGCCGTTTGGACGCCTGAAAATTTAGTAGTTTCAGGAGCCCGTCTCGTCGTCTCAGGCACCCCTATTGCTGGCACCTCTCTAGCAGTCTCAGGGAACCCCTGTTATCTGGGCAACATTTTTGCCGTCTCAGGGGCCCCCTGGCAGTTACAAGACCTTTTGGCAAAAAAGGGCCCCTGTGCAATGTCATGGGCCCTCTAGAGGTCTCCGGTGGTTTCTATAGCTATATCAGGGGTCTTCCTCTGTCACATGGAATATATCTGGCAGTCTTATAGCCCCTCTAACGGTATCAGAGGCTTTTGCTGGCACTTTAGCGGCCTCACTGGCAGTCTTAGGGGACCTTTTTCATGCCAGGAACCCGTCCAGTACACTCGGAGATCCTCTGGCCGTCCGGAACCCTCATGCCATCTCAGAGGTCCTCTTATTGTTTGTGCCTCGCAGGGACCCTCTGCCTTTTTTGGCAGTTTCAGGGGCCATCTGCCGTGAAGAGGCCCATCTTGCCGTCTCAGGACCCCTTGACCTTCCTGGGTCCCCTGACTGCATCAAGAGCCCCTCAGGTTTTCAAAAAGATCATTGTAGCCCATTTGAGGCACCTCTCGAGGTTAGGAAAGTCATGGATGAACCCCTGTTTATGGGGCCCCTCTGGTTGGCCACGGTCTCCTTTTGCAGTGCTAGCCACCCTCTTCAGTTCTTGTCGTTTCGGGGGCCTGTCTGGCACTTCAGGCGGTCTGATTGATCCTTTGCCGTTTTTGGGACCCTCTTGCAGGGGCGCGGCTGGGATTTTCTAAAGGGGGAAGGGACCCAGAGTTCAGTGTGCACTGAAATCATACACAAACTGCCTGTCGGGAAGACAATGTGCAGTGGATTTCACAGAAAATGTGGGCCTAAGAGGGGGGGGGGGTGCCGGGTCCCCCGGGCCCCAGCTTGTTGGCTGCGCCTGTGCCCTCTTGCGGTTCCAGGGGCCCTTGGAGAGTTTAAGGACTCTTCTAGTCATCGTAGGGGCCATCTTGCCGTCTCAGGGCCTCATAAACCCACCCGGAGGCCCTTTGACTGTATCTTTTCATCTTCTCCTTTTCTTCTTTTTGGCTACTTCTCCAAAAGCTACTTCTTCAGTCTTCATCTTTTCACACAGGCCAGTGAAACCATTCGGGACCCCATGACATTCCACGGGCTCTTATGCCGTTCAAGGAAACAAGTCCTCATCTTGGCCGTCACCGGGGCCCTGCGAACCTCTGGCTGTCTCAGGGGCAACCTGCCATATGGGAGCCCTGTTGTGGTCTCAGGAGCCATTTCGAAGCTTCTGGGAACCTTCTATACGTCTCAGGGGTCATTTATTCCTCCCAGAGGCCCCCTGACTGCATCAAGAACCCGTCACACACAGAAACCCGCAGAAACGCTGTGAGGTTCATAAGGCGCTCTTCGGGGTCCCTTTTGAGTCTGAGAGGAGCCCCTTCGGGGCCCTTCTCATGGGCCCCTTCTCAGGCCTCAGGAAGGACGATTACCCCCCCCCCCCCCCCCCCCCGCCCTCCCTCTCCTTGGATCCACGTCTGATGAAACGTTAAGCCTTTAAGCTGTTCTGAGTTTTATCCAAGCTTTATAATGTCGCTGTCCCGTGGCAGAATGCTCAGGTCCCTCCACTTCGTGTAACTATTAACCTTTGTAATGGAAGTCACCACTACTTTCTCGGGCAATTGCATGCAAACCTTCTAAAATCTACGATGTCTGCTTTCCTGTTCTCTCCCCCTCCCAAGAAAAAATGAAATGAGTGCATGCCATCCTTAAAGCATCCACCACGTACAGCCTGATTTCTCGCATGTCTGATGAACTTGAGGCAAAGAATGGTGGCGTGAAGAACATTACACGAAACAATTTCCGTCGCACTTCTCCCAAATAATTTTAAGCTCCATCCCGTACGAACAGCAAGGTTTTCAGCACGCTACGTTTCATGGCAAAGCTAAACTCATACGGATCGTTCGCTTAAATGCAGTAACAGTAACATTTGTAGGGCTTTCGTAGGTTATGGTGTGCTGCTGCCCCTGCTGCGTTTCTGGCAGAGAGGAGTAAGATCCGGAGCGTCCGGAGCCGAGCGATGCATTTCGTCTTCTTGATCGCATTATTAGGAGACATCTGACGACTATTTTGGGTCGGTTTTTTCAGACAAGGCCTCCCACGGTTGAATCGAGTCTGTACATGTAGAATATTTGAGCAATAAATGTATTTGATATTAATTATCCTTCAAATTTATTAGGTGCAGTTAGCATTTAAACGCTCTTGCAAACCGTGCAGAAGGTTTATTTACGCAGACGCAATGATAAGAATGAGGTATTGGGCGTTGAGGTACATTAGAATTGCAGCAGATATTCCGTTAAGCTTGGCCGTCATGACCGCCAAATGCATATGCACTACGGTAGTGCCGCCTTTGCCAGCAAAGCAAAGTGTGCAACCCATGGATCACTGAGATTGGCTACATTACCTAATGTCCCCCTCCACGGTCAGTCATGGTCATTCTAAGGTCAGATCTAAAGCCGTCCGTGCCATGGCCACTAAACATTTCCGCTCTGAAGCCACTCGAAGTTATGTTGCCCCTTGTCCGCACATTCCGGTGATTTTGATAAACATTAATGCTCAAATCGCCGTTGTACATTTTCAGCGTTTCTGGTATCTAAGAAATCAGGGTTCCATGTCTGCAGAATAGTCAGGACTGTGTGATCATGCCTGTTGTTACGGTCGACCGCAAACGTCCTTCCCCAGTTCCACCCGCAGCGTTCGGTGTAATGTGTCGTTCTTTGGATACATCGCTTCACTCCAAAATGAGTAACTCGCGTGACGTCATATCCAGTCGTCAATGAGCGACATGAGAACGTCACCTCAGTCGGCTTGGCCGCGTGCGTCTCGTGGTTGCAAGCTTTGTCGCGTGGAGCCAGGAGCTGTTCGGATAATGCTGGATCATCTGGCAGCCTCGTCTTTACGAGGCGCCGAATCATTGTTTGCCTGGATTCCTGATCGCGTGGCGAGCGGGCGGCAGGGCGTGTTGTTGGCGAGCAAGATATAGCATCGAAGCAGACGGATACCTGTTCTATACGGAATTTGTTTTAACTTCTAATGAAGCGTGAGTCACGTTACCAAGCGAGTTCCTAGCAATACGTATTCCAAAAACCCGAGACAGAACGACCATATCTAAGCCTATGCATGCAACGTCCGATGGACTTACTTAAGCATAGATACCTGCAGCCAGTGGCATAGGAAACGACATGCATTTACCGGGGACATGACAACAATCTTGTTTTTCGTGCACCCCTGAATGCAGTCACATTTGATTGGGAATCGCAAGTAATGAGACGCAATGCGTTATGTCTACGGACTGTCCCTGCCGGAGATGTCGATTTGTGTTTTTTTTGAGAGGGCCCTGCCTCCCCCCATTTTTAATTTGGGCTTCCCGGTGCTGGTTTGGGCCCCTCATTTTCTGCCAGTTTTCAAGGGAAATGAGCAATAATAACGAAAAGAGCGGCCGCAATATATAGAGACAGGCAGAAGGTATAGAATAAAGCATAAAGTGATGTATCTATCTTTCTATCCTCTATGTACACCTATACCTATAGACATGAGGATGTACGCAACTTTGTGTTTCGTACACAGTGACAAAAAGAATGAAAAATTTCCGTTGATCAAAATAAAGTGGGATAAATCCGTTGAGAAAGCCAGATTGGGGGGAGGTTAGGTTGTCAGGCCCTCGGCTCGGCCCCCCAATCATTTAGGGAAATTACGCCCCTGATCTCTGCACACTCGCAACGGCACGGGGTGAGGAACTCAACCGAAGAAGAATCTTGCACGTGGGCTTGCATTTTCTTGGTAACCCCGAAGGACCGAGGAGGATCGCCGGCTCGGTCGGGGCGCGAGCTAATGTGGGAAAATAAACATAATTGGGCCCGAGCTCCCGGAACCTTGCGTTCCCCGCAGCAAATGCGGATTAAGAGGTTGCAGCGTGTTGCTTGACTATGACAGTCGATATCTCACTAAAGAATCGAGGGATTACCGTGGCTCTCCAGTGTTCATACGCAGATTTACGAGACGAACGCAATTTAGAGGTAGTTTGCTATGCGTAAAAAAATGGTAGGTCGGTTACTCTACATCCGAGCTCAGGAAACTTCGAGCATTGTGGTTAATTCACAGGAAGTATACGGAAAACGACTCATGACATTAAATCGTTTTTCACATCTTATGTATGAACCTGATGCTGTACTTGAGCAGCCGAATATTTTATCACCAGTCTCAGTCTGATATGTTAGGGGTTGAAAAAATTCTCCTTCATTTCATTGAATGAAACAAAAACGGGCGACAAATTTATGCTAGTCAGAGTTTTGTTATATATATATATATATATATATATATATATATATACGGATACATTGACATGCATACAATACATGTTATATGTATGCAATATATAGCATGTTCTGCTTAAGGTATATATCCCCAAAAATACGAAAACTGAAATATTACCGTCGGTGGAAGTAGTGTTCTAAATCCATTGAGAGATTTATGTGTGCTGTGGCAGGTTGGGTTGCTGGACACCCCTGCTTGGCCAGGGGCATTACTTTGTATTCCTTTGTTATGGAGCTTTATGAAGCTTTCCACACCATAGGAAATCATTGGTATGAAATTCCATACCAACATTTGAGCCCATTCATGCGTGTTCTTGCTTGGCAGCACAACGTTCTGTAAATACGTTACCAATGCCTCATTAAAGGGTCCGATAAATGCGTTGTTCCATAGCAAAATTTGTCCCAATTCTAAACCCATGCGTTTGGCCCTCACGATCATTTTCACAAAACGACAACCCTTCAGGGAACACTTTGTAATGAGATACATTACGTGTGAATTATTGTTCAATAGGTTACTGGAAACAATATTTCATAATATTATATATGATCCTGCGGTTAGGCGAGACTGCGGAAAATGCGGAATCCTTTTACTGTGCTGGAGCACAGGTTTTTACTGTTACCTTGCCACCGTTTTTTTTTTTTTTGTTTCGATCTGTTCATTTCGCGCTGAACATCATCAACCATGATGATTGATGGTGATGATGATGGTGATGGTGATGGTGATGGTGATGATGGTGATGATTGATGGTGGTATAAAAGCCATGATGATTGGTTTTTATACAGCGCTTCGGCTACTGCAGCCATTTCGCGCTGGTCACATGGACCATCTAATCAAGAAGTTGGTATACATGGAGGTAAGCGCCTACTGGGGAGAATAAATGACACCCAGTCCAATTGCAGCGTAAGACCTGCGTTATGGCATCCAGCTCAATGTCGGGAAATTCGCCTATCAGCGATGTCAGAGTCGCGGAGCGTCCAAAGAATCTGTCTTTCTGAGATGAGCAAAGTGCAATCAACGAGCTCATGCTTCACACTCAACAGGTCTCCAAACCTCTCACACATGGGGACATCTGCTGTGTTGCTCAGTCGAAACTTGTGTATGCTGTAGGTATGGCCGATGCGAAGACGGGTCAGAGTTATTTCTTCCTTTCTAGCCTTTCGGAGAGACGACGCCCAATTCGCTATCTTAGGCTTAACAGCCTTCAACTTATTCCTACTGTTCTCTTGGTCCGACATCCTCTGCCACTCAGCCAGCATATAGCGTTTTGTGACAGCATGAAAGTCACTGGCGGGGAACCTGAATCGTCTCATCAGGCGGAAGCAGTGTCACGACCTTCTCTGCCTAGTCAGCAGATGCATGACCAGTAAGGCCAACGTGACTGATGATCCAGACTGAAGCGACTGACTGCCTTCAGGGATCTGATCCGTTCCAGGATCAGCTGAATTATACGTGTCTCCGAGGCAAAAGTTTTGGAGAGGTAAAACGGAACTAAGAGAGCCGGTAAATATGGTCCAAGGCGACAACTCCAAGTATTAAAAACAGTCAATGCAGCTAAGAACAGCGTACAGTTCAGAGGTGAAACAGATGCAACCGGAGGCATTGCTACCGATCCAGAGCGCCGCGACGATATGTAGGCGCAGCCCGTATCTTGACACGTTTTTGACGCGTCCGTATGGAAGTGGGCCGATCCGCTGTGAGTGCTCGACATTAGTTTCTGTTCTGCCTGTTTCAACTCGACAGTCGAAGAGGAGCTCACTGCGAACCGAGTCATCGCGGTGTCGCGAGGCGGGAGCAAAGCACATGAGTAAATCTTTGTCAACATGGCGGGACGATCGGCTTCGGACAAGCCAACGATCTCCAAGCAAGTGAGGTGCATGTGTTATCGCGGGCGTGCGTGCTTCAGAAATTACTGGTGGGGTCCCGGCAAGGGTTTTAGGAGATTTTTCCCCATTCGACGGTCATGCCGATGTTTAAAATACAAAACATCGGTGCAGCTCGAACCCGTCAAAGTAAAAAATGGCACCTACATGTCTGCCAGCATGCTGCCAATTGCATTTCATCAGGGTTCGATGGGTACCCATCTTCTGCTATACGTGTGTTCTCCCGGCCAATCAATATGCGTTCTTAGTTGTTTTTGTTTTTTTTTACGTTCGTTGGAAGTTTTTTTGGTACAAAACACGAGTCGATGTACATTTTTGACATTACGGAAAAGCTTCCTTTTGCTGGGAACCGTGAGTTAATCAGATCCACCCATGGAGTGTTCGCAGTTTTATTAATCAACGAAATGACCCCTCTTTAAGTTCATGACACCCTCGAAACATTTTTTTTTTGCGAAAGACAAATATGGGTCTACTAGGCATTTGCAGTTCCACTGAGATGTTTGACACCGCAAGACCAAACCCCATATCGGCCCGAAGTCTCGTTCATAGTTTCCTAACACATCGCGCTTGCCAGATTTAAATGACGCCTGTATTATTGAACTTCCACTGTTCACATTTCAGTGCTTAATAATTATTTAAGTCGCAGTACATCAAAAGACATTTTTAAGTCCACTGACCCTAGCTTTAAGACCGGACCCTTAACCGTCGGAGCATGCCAGGTTTCAATGACAGCTTCGACAGCACCAGCACGCAAGTCGTCGCCACGCGCTGCCGCTGGAAGGAAGGCCCGCGCCGCGGCCCGGCGGTCGAAAACGCGTGCCGGTGGGGGCCCTGTCCGCCGGCCGGAGACACACGTGGTGCTTTCGTCGGCGTTGCGGCGTCACAGGAGTAGCTGGCTGATCACCGATCGGCCGGCTCTGGCGGCGGGCTGGGCTGGCGCTGCTGCGTCACACGTCCGGCTACGGTGGAATGTCGTGTGCGCGGCGGCGCTGCCGAAGAGAGCGGCGGGCGTCCGGCGGGGCGGCGGGTGTTCGCGAGGACCGTGCGAAGGTGGCGTGGCGGTAGGCGAACCCCGATCGAGGCCACCGTTCCCCAGAGCGTGCATTTGAACAGGGGAGACCAGTGTGTTCGTGTTTCCGTTTTCGAGCCGGCGAACAGCCCATTCAGTCCCGTTACGGACGCAGTCCGTCTTCGGATTGGCGAAGGGACGTGATAGCCTGCGAGAAGGGCAGCCTGCGGCAGACTGGATGTGAGGGTGTCGAAGTGGTGGATAATGTGAGGAATTGTACGGCATTGGAGCTGTATAGGTGCGCCATGAGCAGCTTTAGCTAACGGACGCACTGAAGTGGTGCGATGGGTGCTGATAGCCAGTTTGTTTTGTGTGGTGCTCGTGCAACTGGGCATTGTGGTCCTGCCAACACTGAACAACTTGAACTGAGGCAGCACAGCCATGGGAACACCATGGGTGTTATGAAGGGATGTGGACAAAGCTTGTACCGGCTGTATCCCCGAACATGGCTTGTTATGTGGGCCATTTTTTTCCTGGTGTGTGTTAGTGCTGGTGATGCTTTGAGTGGTGATGCAAATAGCTCAAACCCTATACGGGTTCCACAGCAAAATGTCTCCCGACCACCTTACAGCATCATCAAGGGAACATATGCTGGAAAAACAAGTGAGTACTGATTTGTTGGAAGATGGTTGCCATGTACACTTTTGTTTATTTTTTCTTTATAGTGTTTCTAAGGTGCATTTTGATAACTTCTGGTGCATTGCATTACACTTCATTGTGGGTGAGACTAGATTGGATGTCACAGCCTGGCAAACAACTACCAGAAAATTATTAGTTCATGCAGTGCACTGCTTCTTAGTGGTTTTGTGATAATGGTTGGGAAGCAGCAATGTAAGTACGAATATACCAGATAATTAAGCAGTAATTTATGGTTGAATTGCATGGCATTAATGTGAATATTTTAGAGTATACCTGCCTCATTGTATTTTAACTAGCCTCAATCACTCCTGCTCTGTGTAACCCATTTGGGCATCATGAACTGGCAGACCACAAGCAGGCAGTTTTCAGGCATTGCTTTTTTGAAGTTACTGGTGGACTTTTGTGCTACACCATTCAGCCCCATGTATTGCCATGAGGCCAAAACCTTTTGGATTTTCAGAGAAGGGAAAGAGGTTGGGTGCATGTGTCCTGTGTTTTGGAGAGTTGAACAGTATGGAAGGCAATATTTGCCAGAGAGACATTTGGGAGGTAGGCAGGGAGGCAGTTGGTGGATCTTGAGGTAATTATTTCCATGTCATGCTTAGATTTGATTATTAATTGTTGGATTGTTTTCAGATCCTATGAAGCCCTGTCCCCTTGCTGTAGGATGATAGCAGGCCCCCATTTGTGTTAGGTATGTTCATTTTATAGGCAGTTACTTTTAAATGCCTTTGGCAATTTGTGCATACTGATGAAATGAATACTACAAGTGTTGCAAAGGGATCGGGAAATGATGTTGCATTAATGCTTAAACTGATTTGATGGGCCTTATTAGTGGATCAGACATGGATATTAGTTTGTACCACAGTCCAATGAAATTGCCATGTAGGGTCTTTCCAGAAGTTGAAGGAGCAAGACAAACTTTGCATGTAGTATTATGCCTCTTTTACCATACCATCATCATTGCTGGTGTATTTGTTTGCCTCTTAAATTTTCCTTGAAATTATCTAGTCATGGATGATCAGGTTCAGTAAAATTGTTCCCAAACCTTGTTATTTTGAAGTGCACAGTGCTTCAAAAATTTTGGGGCAATTCCTGCCATAAACGTAACAGGAATAATATTCAAACTAGCCAAAGTTGTTGCAGCCTGCACCACACCTGCTGGGTGGGCTGTTATGCTGTGTATTGCCATCCATTTACATGGGCACAATCAATGCAAGTACCTTGATGACATTGCCAGACTTCTGAGTTGAACTTATGCAGTGTCCTTGATTGTAAAACAGACCTTACCATTTTGACTGTGAGTCAGTGGTCATGTCATGCAAGGTGAGGGGCATGGTGCTGCCAGTGCTTAACAGTTAAGTATGTTCCAATGGTAGTTCATTACAACATGGGACTCAGAAATGTCATTTGCCTGCGCATGGCCACACTTGTGGTGCCACCACAGAGTGAGGTACACTGGAAATGATTTGAGAATAGCTACATGCTTTGTTGATGTGTGTGCAGTATGAAACCTTGGGTGTGGGAGTTGGGTACTGTGGTACTGCTGTACCCTCAGTCAGTGTAACCAAATCACCATCACTGCATAGGCTACTGAAAAACCCATTACAGTTTGAAAAACTGTTTTCAAAATATTTGGTCATTCACAGGTAATGTGCTGATGGGAATATTTAATAGGTAATACACAAATAAACATTATGTATGAAGCTGTTTTCATCCATTAGGTCAGCATTTGAAGGCCATTTGCTTATCTTTGCTTTCAGAAAAACATGCCTCAAGAAAAAGTTACATTGCCAAAGCATGGAGGAGGACTTTTATAGATTAGGCAGCTTTCTTGGGCAGGTGTAGTATGCCCCATTATGTTGCTGCTCTAGGATCCGTTGTAAGTAGGGAAACTTGAAAATTGTGCGTGAATGTTGGGAGGGGCCCCTTTTGTACATGTTCAGCATCTACCGCTGAATTGGGTTCATATGTTCGATCTGTCTCTTGTGCGAAAAGCATGGCCCGCTTTTTCTTTCGATGGCTCTCTCAATAGGGATGCGAGTCTGCCCAGCTAAACCCAGTCTGACCAGAATCCATATGCCTTGTTTTCATATCGGGCACAAATCTTGCGAGCTGAGTCATTGAGACTGCTCAAAATCCTCTTACCCTGTTCCCAGCGCAGGGGGTGGGGTGAGGCTGAATCCCCCCCCCTTCGGGTTTGTTGCTCGCCAGTTGCAGGGTTTTTGACGCAGCCTAACGAAACCTGGTCGCTTTTCCGACCTATTTCTCTTACGTGCCTTGCAGAGTTTCGTAATTTTATTTTGCTCAGGGACGGAATCAGGGTATGTTTTTGGGGGACACCTCAGGCCATTGTTGGTTCTGTTGAACGAAAAAAAAGTGTTATCCAAAAATAAGGTTTATGAGATAGAACTTAAAACTTGATACAGGTGTATAGATAAGTAACTGGGCAAGCACACAAAAATAATGTCGTTTATCTCAGGTCAGTTCGTGGAATTGGGAGAATGCAAAAGTAAAAATTTACCTTTGTGTTCGTACTTTGGCGCGAATTTTCCAGATGCAAAACCTGGAACACACTTTGCCGTCTACTTGCGTACCAAGTTTCAGGTTGATATCAGATCGGGTCATGGGGCTTGATGTAAAATGTCATTGTGGTTTTTCTATAGCGCGACAGCGATAAACGGGAATTGTTAGAACGAGAGCAAAGTCAAGTGATTGGAAGCACTTTCATGCAATATGAAATGCACTCAAGTTCATTCCAGCTGACTCGGAGGTCATTGGAGGGTCATTTAAGGTCAAAGGTTGTAAGTTAAGTTCATTCCATGTGACTGAGGTCATTGGAAGGTCATTTAAGGTCAAAGGTCGTTTGTTGACGTGATGAATATGTGACCGGAACAGTTCGCCTTTTTCATGGTCTTGGTGCCGCATATGCTAGCATTTTACATTGCAATACGATTTGTTCGTCCATATTGTAATATGACGACTGACATCAAAAATCGAAAAAGACGTAACTTACCACTGCGCACCACCGAAAAACCCCCCATCGCGCATCTTCCAGTTGCAACTCTTTATGCCGAATTCCACTTTTAAGTTTCTCTGTGCCGACTATGTATCATCAGTAACGTCCTTTTTGATGAGCACTTGTGGTCCGGGTAACCACGAACCTAATAACCAAACGGAGACAGAAAAGAGAAAATGTTCCGCTTTGGCCGAGTTTTCAAAACTATTGGCTGATGTGAAAGAATACCGGTGAACACGTTCCCGTCAGCCGACAGACATGAGTGAATACATTGAGTTGTGGAGCACAGAAGTTTGCGAAGAATGGCCTCGAAATTCCGTAAATGTAGTTTTGTGACTGGCGTTGTATGGGCAATTTCCATGGCTGTAAGGTAAAACTTGGTTATCTCAGCTCAAAGCACGTGCTGAAGGTGAAATCATGGCTGAAGATCCCAGGGATTGGGTTGAGTGGAGGGAGGGTCTGGGCTTTTAGCCAGGCGCGGATATGGGGGGGGGGGGCACAGTGGGCTTGTGCACATGCGGGATGCATGGGATGTTGGGGATGCATGCTCATCCTCTACATTAAAATGTGAACCCCCAACATTGCACATTGCATCCCCGACATTGGTGCTAGGCTGGCATAGTTCTTCATGGAAAATTGGGAATATGTAACCATGAGTCAGAATGATAAAGCATAAAGAAGACTGGCAAATTCGAACAATGGGTATTTGTTAAAAAAAACTGTTCTTGCCTGCAGGCAGCCCAGTCTGCAAAATGTGGCAGATCTCGCTGGGGAAGGGTTGGGGCAAAAAATGAGATACGGGAGAACTTTTTGAAATTTTGGGGCGGAAGTTCCTGAAATGGAACAGCCCACGCTACCTTGGGGCAGGTACTGAACTGGGGCACAGGTCAAGTGGGGCCGTAAAACGTATCGTAGCGAGCCGAAAAAGCTGGAAGTAATAATCACTGGTAGCAGGAACAGGTTTGTTTGTGCGTAAGTTAGGACACACAGCCTCTTGGGCTCAAGCGTCCGTGTCTTGAGTCCAGCGTTGTGTCTCGTCGGACGGCAGTCAGTCGTCAGCAGGATCAGTTTGTTTGTTTGTGAATTAGGACACACAGTCTCTCGGGCTCAGTTGTTCAAAGTCTTGGATTAAGCCCTGTGCCTCGTCGGGTGTCAGTCAGCCGTCTGCAGCAGGAACAGGGTTTCGACGAAATGCGCTAGATTTGTCTCATCGGCGTCACATTTGTGTTATTTGCTGCCACGTTTGGAAAACATTTGGTATATAACCCGAAAACATTACTTTCCTTAATTTACGCAATATAGTTTTTTTGCGTGCATCCTGATGAATATGACAATTGGCACCTAATGAAATTATATGAGTCGCAAAAATGAATGGTGATTGATAATTTGTTACATAAATTAACTCTGTCTGTTTATTTATTTTAATTTTTTTATTTTTATTTCTAGTTCTATTTCTGTTTCTATTTCTATTTTTTTTTATAAGAACACTGGCATTCCTTGACAACAAAATCAGGAATACGGGAACGGCGGAAAGCCAATGGCAGCTGCTTGGAAGTTTTTGGAAAGTGTTTGGAAGGTGATCGCGGTGGTGGGTTCGCGCATGTGGGAGTCTGGTTGCTACGTTTTTGGATATTATTCACTACAGTGAGTTAAGCGAAAACTTCGTTACGGACGGGGTCTGTTCAATGTGATGCTTCCTAACGATATTTTACACGCATTTGAACAACACGGCCACAAAATATGCATGTTTCATGGGTGACGTAAAAATGGTTTGGCAGAAGAATGTTTGAGACCCTTCCCCCCCTCGGTCATGAGGTCCGCCCTTGCGCCAAGCACAGATGTACGCTTCTCCAGTCATTTTGTCGACCGGTCTTGCCACGTTTTTCAGACTGGCAGGCTGCCTGACCAGTGACCATATATGTAGACAACATGCAAAAAATAGGTCATGCAAGATAAAAACACAAACATTTTTGCTTGTAAAGAATAAATGTTCGGAAAATGCATTGGTAAAAATGGCAAGAAATGGTAAAATACTTACTTCGGGGTAAGGATTGTTGTGCTTCTGATGTGGTAATTGTGCAGTATACATATACATATATATATATATATATATATATATATATATATATATATGCGTGTAGTGTGGCAGTATGTTTTCTTTGATACATGTTTCGTTAAAAAAAATCGTATATTCCGCATTTGCGAGCTTCTTAATGCATCATTTAGGTTTTGAGGACCTTTCTTTTAGGAAAGTGATCCAGATTGCGTATCAGATGTGCAGAATAATTCATTTATTTATATGCTGACACGTTTCGAGACACCCATATCTCATCCGCAGAGTGGTGAAAAGTTTGCACAGGTAACCATTTGGAAATTATTCGCTGTTTTTTAGGTTTATGTGCAGCATATAGCATCATTAAGGCAATAAGTAAATGGGGAAAAGACTTATCGAAGCGTTGGGTAAAAAGGGCTAACGCCCTGCTTTCAGTAACTCTTAAGTGATAAAAGAATTTAGTTGTTTGATTAGAGCTGGCGAGTTTTCACGAATATGTACACTTTCCCTATACACTTTCCATGTTTGAAGTTGTCTCACGTCATAGCATGTTCATAATGTCTTATTGTCCGTTAGTTTTTGCCACGTTATGATCTCGTGTTCTTGTCTCACGTGTTGTAGTGGCGCGCCGTCGCGTAGGTGCATAGTGAGTCGTCTGGAGAGCGCCCTTGTAACATCTTTGTACTGTACTGGGCCCGTTTAATCCAAGTTTTAATTAACCTTTTCCATGTCCTTATTTTCCTTCTGATGGTATATGCCGCATGTAAACCTTTGCACAGCGAATAGTTTTTGAGTGGTTTCTTTTGCCAGTTTTTCGTGAATCTGAAGGTTACATATGAGTATCTGGAAACGCCAGTATGTAAATAAATAAATGATTTTCTACATCTGATATGCAGTCTAGACGACTTTCCTAAAAGAAAGGTCCGAGAACTTGACCGATGCATTAAGAAGCTATCAATATATATATATATATATATATATATATATATATATATATATATATCGACTTGGATGTGCTTGACTTCGCACCAAGTCAAGCACATCTCCTCATGTACATGCATAGCAGGACCAATTACCTTGGGTTAATTAAATTGGCTCCTGAGCACCCAGGATGGTAAGTTTTATACATGAAGGGAAATATGGGAACATGCTACCACATAATTCGGACATTTCACTGAAGCCTAGGAGAACAAAAACTGCCCTCTTACATCACAAGGTCCGTACCTCCCTAAATGGAACATCTGCTAACTAATGGAAAGCTAAAAAGGCTAATGGAAGTTTTGTGTGCCTAAGAACATTGTTTTGTATGTCCTTGAAAACCGCAACATTTCGTGAATTCAGTTATTCGTTGTTCCCTGGGAAGAAGACGATGCAAGGCTGGAAAAGGTGCTGTTTTGTGGTGCTGAAGAACACCAGAACATATGTGCTCCAAGAAACATTTTATACTCCAAAAGTGTGATATTGCACCTTCCATCCAAAAGCTACATTATAACCATATTGAGGAATTTCTGACTCTGGGAGCAAATGACTACCCATTCAGTAAGACGCAAGTATGATGTTATAACTGACTTACATAGTTATAACTGCTAACTGCTAACCTAACCTATAACTGCTAACCTGTAACTATTACTGCTAACCTAAACCAGTATTACTCAGCGAAATTTTGTACTCCAAAACAAGAATTATACTCTTACACCAAGAACAAAAAAAAATCCAACCCTCCGTCAATGTGTTTTCATTGTGGATTGTTGGATATTTGGTGTTAGGTACAAAGGCGATGAAGTTTTCTCTGTTTACAAGGTGATGGGCGTAATTTGGCCTAGTGCTGGACAAGGCGAGCATGGGACGTAACGTGCTACAAATGCTGCGGACCAGCGCACTCCCACAACAGGGGATGCATACCTGTATTAACTTTTTCATCCAAAATACCCTTTATGTGGACATAGCAGTTCCCAGATCAATAAGGCACATATGAAGAACCCGAAGTGAAATTTGGACTTTATGTTTTTTTTTTGCCGTAATCCCGTTACCTACATAGATCAAGTTATTTGAAACAGTTATGAATGTCAGTATAGATATAAATCCGTATATATGTATATATACACACACATGTAGATCCCCAATGTACATTTGTCATGGGATTTGTGTTGTTCTGTTTTGCAACCTGGGGCACTAAAAAGATAGATAATATATTACTTATCTTCTCAATGTCCCAGGCTGCAAAAAAGAGTAGCACAGATCACATGAAGAAATGTGCATTTGGGATAGGTTAAGCTGCTTGTGGGCCTGAGTGCATCTGCAATTAAAAGCATCAACTTCCGCCCCGGGCATGCGTCCCTCGTGATCGAAAATTACGCAAGCGTCTCTGTTTTCAAAGACGCCTTTGCTGCACCGAAAGCGGCCTCTCTGACTTATACTGAACGGAAGCTGCGTCTTCCGACGAATTGCTTCTGCTCTAATGCAGCTGCCCCACCCAGCTAGCGGCGTTCTTGCCATTTCTGGCCGAAGGTGGGCCGCCCACAGAAGGAGTATCGGGTATGAAAGGCGTTTTCCTTATTGAAGACCAAAAGACAAAATGTGCCAGAGGGTCAGGGTGACCACCAGAAATGCCTCCGCCCAACTGAAGGCTTCCCTTCCCACCGAAGGCGGCCACTTCTGTACAGAAGGCGCTTGTAGTGTCAAATGCCCTCCTCGCAGCTGAAAACGTCCCTGTTGGAGGCCCCCGTACCCCTCTTCGAGAGAGCGCCCCGCGGTCGAAATTCCTGGATCCGTCCTGCCAGTAACGTAGCTAGGGGTTTAGAGGGGTTGCTTGACCCTTCGTTTTGGTTAGAGGTTTTCAAAAGTTGGCTGTTCAAAAGTTCAAAAGTTGGCTGTTAGCGGATGTGTTTAAGAGGCGAAACTTTTCAAAATTAAACAGCAATGGCATTTTTTTCGAAATCCCAGCTGTTTGACTCTAGATAGGTTTAATTTCCCCATGTCTGCAAAAACTGGCAAGAGTAGTAAGTGTTCAACCTTTTTATGGAACTTTAATCCCCTACGAAAATCCTGGCTACGGTATTTGTCTGGACCCTTCGCTTTTAGAAATTTTAACGTGTCGGGTAGGATTTGGGGATTCAGAGGCCTAGGCAATGACGGGGAAGGAATGGTCCGAAATCCTATCCAGACTGTCCTCTTAATACTTTTTGGAAATCTCCGGCCTTGGATGAAACATCCCCCTCAAAGAAGCTGCGTGTGAAGTATGCGTCAGCCCATTCTGCATGTAACTGGGACTGACCACCTTATTTTTATAATAGCATATTATTATTTTATCTCAGCAAATTAAGCAAAGCATACTTTGATTAGTTCCGCAACTTGGTCGTTTAAACACGTGATCATTGCCGTCACCCTAAGATATTCCCTGCGGCTTTTATTAACAATTTACTCTGCTTTGACGCTCCATCTCGAAGGACATGGACCTAACACGGACCTTGCTTGACCGACTGTTGACGGAGTTATACTCGAGCGGCCCCGTCGCGACGCGAATGGTCAGATCGGTCAGTGGGACAACAAAAGATATCCTGAGCAATTGATTCATCGATGTTTTTCGCTTGGTCGCCCTAAATTTGATAGCAACCATAGAAAAGTGTTATTCTTTACCGCAGTCTTATCTGTGCAGGCTGATTGTGTCTGCGTAATTACGTGGCTTGGATAGAACAGAACTATTGTACAGTTTTTGTACAAAGGGCAAGCCAGGAATGCCTCTTGTAGTCTGAAAAGGCGGAAGCCTTTCATTACAACAGTTTTTTTTTTAAAGAATCTGACCAGTTTTTACGGATGGCTTCTTCACAAGCACGGCCAAGGAGGGCAGAATAACATCATGGTGCCATCCGCATGCCCCGAGCATTGGAAAGCTGAGGGCAACCCGACCCCACCGCAGGTACCTTTTCTCGCCAGCTGGGGCGACGTATTTGTGCTGCCGAACAAATTTTGTTCTCACATGAGGTGTTTTCCCTGTCTGATTTCCTTCTCGCACTTCGTCCAACGTTCTGCGTATTACATTACGTAATTTCTGTTCTGTTTGTTTTCAACTGGCCATGCTTATGACTGGTATTTATACTGGTAAGCTTTGGTAAGGCATTAGCCCCACGTGCCGCACGGTTGTCTGTGCGCATGATCACAGGTTCTGCATGCTGCACTAACGAGCTCAGCAGCTGGACCACAGAGAGTAGTGAACAAGTTTCCCGTCAGTGAACTGTGAGTTCAGGAGCTTTTCGTCAGTGACGTATGTGTGCTAAGTTTAGAGGTTTCTCGTCGTAGCTTTGAGCTCAGAAGCCTCTTGCCGGTGAGGTGGTAAAAAGACGAGGCTGCAGCGACGTCGGCACCTTCCGTCAGCGGCGCGGTCGCTCTCGGGAGTGCACCGGCCGACGCTCGAGTCCCGTGAGGCCGGCCGGGTCCGGCCGTCGTGGAGCGTGACGTCACGCGGCTCGGGAGGCGACCGCGGCGGTCGGGGAAGCGGCCGGACGGCGTCATCCCGCAAAGCCGGCGAGCCAGGCCGTCGGAGGCGCCGCCGGGTCGCCGGGCGGTGAGCGGCCCGGCATCGGGACGCCGGGAAATGCGGAGCCCGGTGATGTGTGCCGCGCGGAGCGATGTGGGCCGTTCCGGTCGAGCGCGGCGCGAGCGGATTGGCCGGCCAGGACGACCGCCGCCATGTCCTTTGTCGGAGCCGATGTATGCCGGGTGATCGCTTTGGCCCTGTTTCGCATCCTTAGGCGTGGCTGATTGCTGTGCTGGAGAGTTCCGTCTCGGTCGATTTTTATTGCTGTGCTGGAGAGTTCCGTCTCGGTCGATTTTTGAGATGCAGATTAGATTGGCTCAGAAAAAGTTCTCTGACCGCGTTTGAAAGCTTCATTTTGTCGAAAATACCTAAAAGCGCCAGCAGATTTATTGAACCAAAACTTTGTTCTGACGTCACCCGCTAAGGATGATGATGATGCATTGGCAGTTGACAGCTAACACTCATTGACCGGCGCTGCAGATGTCATCACGCAACATTTGGCGATGGGGCACATGGGAAAATGTGAAGAAATCATCTTCGTAAATGCTCCATAAATATATGGTTTTAAGCCATGATTATGTATATATTAAGTTTCGACTTACATAGGTTATCTTCAGGAGTCGAATTACGCAGGTTGTGCAGTTTAAGAGGGAGAGAGAGAGGGGGGAAAGAAAACTTTGAGACATCTCGCATGATTATTAAGGCACTGTCGCACTGAACAAGACAAGGACATCATCTATACGAATATCCTACAGACATCGCATAAACACATTTCCCATGTGTTATATCTTATTTCGTTGTGCTGAAGGTGAACTGTGTCCGTTTTAGTGGTGCTCCGGGCATCAGGTGTCGGAGGTACGGCATCCTTGTAGCGTTTGACCACATCTGCTCAGTGCAGAAGCCGCAGCAGCTGTAACCGGAACATGATCAAGCGAAGGTTTACGGTTGTATTCAGCTCTTGCCCTTTATGAATTCGAAGGCTGCCATGTCGCATTTCTGGCCGCTGGCCAAGTCATCTCTATTCTTGTACACAGCGGGTGCAGTTGTGTTCCCGTATGGCGAACTCGTGTCTTTTTTTCATTTTACAAGCTGCTGTTATACCAACGGAATATTACAGTCGCATTTCCAGTCAGCTTTGCGAGTTATATCTTGCGGACTCGTGCACGTGAAAGTCGCTGGATATCGGCAGGGGCAGACGACTCCTCAGCCTGTGTCTCTGTGCGCTGGGTCGGGACTGGTATGTCCGTGCCCTGGGCGGGGGCAAGGAAAGCCGACCGACGCTGCGGCAGCGGTGTTGTCCGGCCGAGCCGATCTCGTTTCGCCGGGGCGGCGCGGCGCCGTCACATTCCGGCGCGGGCCAGCCGACCGGCGCGCCGCCCGCGGCGGAGTGGCCCAGGCCCGCCGCCGCCGCCGCCGCCGCCGCCGCCAACGGACCGCGAGACCGCGCCGGCCGCGCTCCCCGTGCGGAAGGGAGGCGCCGACCGCCGGCCGCGAACGCGAGACCAGAGACTCGCGGGGTCGCCGACGGGTGGAGGAAAACGGCTGCTTTCGCCGCATGTTTCGGCCTCCAGCCGTTGTTCCCAGCGAATTTTGGAGCTGTTGGCACCGATGTGTGCGAAAGGGAAATCTGCAGGTTTAGCTACTGACATTTTGGGGCGATGACTGTATTGCAGTTTTGCCGCATCTGTCTGTGGTTTTTCTTATTGCGTTACTGTCCGACAGAAAAAAAAACTGTAGTCTAAGTTTTAGGATCGGGGTGGTGTTTGGACTGCAGAAAGACGGAGGAGGCAGCTTTTCCGTAAGTTTCCTTTTGCAAACGTGGGCTGGGCTTATTCCCACCCCCACCAACTGCTGTGTGGGGGATGGGAGGCTGTTGTACAGGATTGTTAAGTCGTCGTTGTCATAAACCCAAGTAATCTTGACAGGATGGATCAGAAAATTGATGACGTTTGCGCCATTCGGACGGCTCCGCGAATTCGGAAAATGTGGTGCTGCATGTCGTGTCGACGCCATTCTGATGATCATTGACATATCTCTGTTACGGACGAGTCAGTAAGAGTGATTTAAAAAGCTCTCCTTACGAGTTAGTTTGGCCGGTAATCGCTCAGTAGATTTTGTCTGCAAGGACCTCATAATATATCCTTCCCGTTCACTAACTCGTGGTGCGAAAGCAGTGCTAGCCGTTGATAATTTGACAAATGAGAAGGGACTTGTCCATCAGAAACTTGTAAAAGAAACTAAACTTTACTTTTTTGTGGGGAGAATGTATGCACGTGATATCGGTCGTTATTCCGAGCTGGTATGGTTACCGGCGAAATCAAACTGCCCAGGACCAGTTAAGGTTGGTAGCAGTTAACGCGGTCGCCGATTTGAAAGGCAATCTTCCAAATGCGGCTCGTGAGTTCGCGTAAGGAACAGTTCATAACACAATCGAATCTGATGCAGGCGCCGAGGTGGTTTCCCCAAGTGACGCCAGCGATCGGCTCGAGCGGCATGGGCCAGCCGTTGCCGCCTGTGCACATCGACGCGCGTGACCGGCCAGTGCATCGCGCCTCGTTTGTCAGTGTCCGGCGGCGGCGGGCGCGGCGGCCGCGTGACTCACTGCCGGCTCGGCGGCC
The DNA here is from genome assembly GCA_030062745.1 of Capitulum mitella. NCBI lineage: Eukaryota > Metazoa > Arthropoda > Thecostraca > Pollicipedomorpha > Pollicipedidae > Capitulum > Capitulum mitella. The sequence continues at coordinate 4,076,191 of CP099841.1, read as the reverse complement.
GCGCCGTTTTGATAACCTCTAGCGCCGGCTACCGTGGGTGTTCTCCAAACATGCCGCCGCTGGCGAGCGCCGGAGCCGCGTCGCGGGGTGCCGGCCGCGCCGCGCTGTTTCGTCAGTGTCCACTGTCCGCGGTCGGCTCGCGGTGCCGGCGGACGGTAGCGCGGTCGGCTGGGCCGAGGCGCGGTCGCGGCGAGGCGCGGCGCGGCGCGGCGTGCGCGAGCGGCGTCTTCGGACGCGGCTTGCTCCGCGGCGTCGGGCGGCTGCAGGTTCCGCGGGCTGACCTTATAAAACTCGGCGCGTGGGACAGGGATCTCCTGGCTGATGCCTTGGAACTCGATCATGACGTCAGCGCCGCGGCCCGTACGTATTGCGCGCTGATTGGCCGGCGTGGCGGGCGGCGTTTTTCCGACCGCGCTCGGCTTGCACGCGCGGCATGGCGGCCGCATCCCGGCTGCCGACGTTGGCCGTCGCCCCCACCGGTCGCTGTCGTCGCGGCCACATTACGGCGTGCCCGGCGCCGCCGCTGGTCGCCCCAGCCGGCCTCTCTCGGCGACCGCGACCCAGAGCCGCCGCTGCCGCTCCTGAGGCGACGCGGCGCTCCTGGCCGCCGCCGCGCCGTCCCCCGACCTGACCGGTTCGGCGGCCGCGTTCGGGGCCCGCCGCACTTCTTGGAACGGGCCGGCCGGCTGCCGCGCGCCGCCGCGCGCCGCTGCACCCCTCTCGCGCGTACCAGGGGCCTGCCAGGTATGCGCTGGCGTGCCGGAGGGCGTTTCGGATTGGCCACGGCCGCCGCTGTCGCCGCCGAGAAAGGCGCCGGCCGGGCCGCCCTCGCACGCGGCCGCCTTTCTGGGAAGTCCTCGACGCCCTTGAACCTGTGAGAGCCGGCCGGTCGCGGCAGGTGAAGCCGCCGGCCGCGGAAGTTCGATGCGGCGCGGCCCCAGGCAGCCGGTGGCCCCCGCACCTGCGCGCTGGCCGCCGGCGACTGGCGGGAATGACACGCGCCGCATCGGGGGACGGCCGAAGCGTGCCCAGTCCGGCGCACGGCATGCTCGGCACCGTCCGCCATGGCTGTCCACTGCGGGACGTGCTGAGCTGCTGAGCACGTGGCTTAGCTCTGCGACGCGCTCAGCACTGTCAGCCGGACTGCTCTACTTTGGGCTGCCGGACCCCACTACTCCGGGAAGTGCTCAGCACTGTCGGGCGCAGGTCCTTGGACGTGCCCAGCACTGTCAGCAGTGTTCTTTAGCTCTGGGACCTGCTCAGCATTGTGGAGGGGTGTCCGGCAGGGACGTCATCGGGCGGTGGCGGGTGACACGGATGAGCTGTTCTGAGGACGTACGTTTCTATTTCGCTCTCGAATCGGATTTTTGCGTTAGTTTGTTTAAGGACTACATTGCAGTCGTAGTAGTCAATCTTTAATAAACATTATACGTTACAAGTCTACATTGATGGGTTAAGGCCGAAGTTCCGTTTTGGCGGCTTGGTGTGGATGAGAACAAATGAAAAAATGGGAACAGAACCAAAGTAATGCGTACCCTGTGTGGTATGTACATAGGTCATTGTGAAGAACGATGTTAACATGGTGCATAATGCGCATTCAGATGTATTTGCATTTACAGCCACAGTCTGAACTGATGCTTCAGGAACATAACATTTATGCTCCAGAATGGACAGTGGGTTGGTATGCTTGATGTGCGACTAACCATGAAAAAACATTAATTTGTGATAATGAGGACGTTGGTTGAGTATGTGGGGCATGACTCTTTTTAAGAGTGGATTTCACCATTCACCAAACCACCAAAGTTAAATAACGGTATGTCTTAAGGCCTAAAACCGGAAAAGTCCCCGGAATGCTGAGCCTGTGTACGGGGTTTCAGAGCGATTTCCATCGGTTGTCTTGTGCTCTGTCCGGCCGTGTCATGTACAGCTGTTGCGTGGCGCTCCGATGGGATGCAGGCCATTGAACGTCTTGGTGCGTGGGCCTGCGCAGGCCCGAACTGCGTAATGCCAGGCGATGAGTGTAGAACGTAATTTTACTAAAGGAAAAGTTCTGAAGCTTTCAGGCATCAGTGGTCGCAGTTTCAGTTTTGTTGGGGTAGGCAGATTGGAGCAGTTTGATGCGTTTTCATGCTTTTAACCGTCCTTCGTAAACAACGCGTTGAGTAACCAGTCATAGTAAAGAGCAGATCTATGTAAGCGAAGATACGCGTGTTGATGGTGTGGAGGCAGGGATAAAGTACATATTTTCTAGCAGTGATTAGCCATCATTGAAGTGAGGGGCTTCGCCAGTGATAGCAGTAGTATGGCTATCTAGATTTTGTTACGTTGGCGATTTAAAATGAAGGCTGTTTGAGATATGAAAATAACGTGATGATATTTTTCGTGGAGATGAATAAAATATGGTCTTCGTTAGGTGTCATTAAGCTCAAGAAGTGCGAACTTTGGAACACTTAAACAGCTTTCAGTAAAACGAGCTCTTGGAGTACTAATTATATTTTTCTGTACCTATACTTAGTAGTCAAGGATGTGTTCACAAGAATAGAACCTAGAAAGCAAGCAGGGAGCGTATTTTGAACTGGGTTGACGGTCACGTGATTATGGGCTCAGCTGATGGGACGTGTCCATGAGTTGCAGCACCCTTCTCTCGTCGCACTCCGGAAGGGCTGCCCGGAGAGGGCTGACCGGTGGCGTTCGTTATCCTGCTCGCACGAACCCTCGCCCTGCGTGGAGTGCGTCAGAATGGCTGAGGTGTTTCTGAGGCAAATTTTTCTGGTGACAGTTTGCTCGCTGCGGGAAAATGGCCTTGGTCGGTTACCGGGCTGGTGCGGAGCCGTTGAACTGAAGTCATTGTATGAATCCACGTCTCTGGCTGGTTTTGGCAATGCTTCGCGGACTCAACTGTCCTTGGTAATCGCTTTTTTGATTGGTAATCGGTTCTTCAGTAAAACTAGCCGCACTATACAAAGCGGTACGGGTCTGAGCGAAATAGCTTTGCTGCGGTTTTGTTGGGCGCATTCAAAACAGGCTCATGCCGGCTTTAATTAGCCCTGACTTTTATAAGAGGCGAGCCCGAGTGACTGATAAGCCATAACTCCTCCGTAACTGTAAAGGACAAAAATAAACATAATTCTTGCTGGCTGGTTGCAGAGTCCTGAAGCAGAATTGCTCACCGCAACGATTGAGCGTCACAGGAATTTCGTTCATTAGGGCGTTAAACGCAAATGAATTCGAATCGATCGATCGAATCGAAATAACATTGCTTGGCTGTTCAGTTAATTACATGTTTTTTAGAGGCGGTTGCTGGTAATTAATAATAATCTTGTTTCAACAGATTTTCTTTTAAATGTGAAGAGGAAAGCTTCTATTACGAGTGTCAGACCATCTACTTTACATACAACATATACCTGTCGTTTACAGGTCTCTTTTGTGAATGAGGTGTGATAGGTCGCGTGAGTTTAAGTTTTCCCCGCGTATAAGAATTATCACTTATAAGAATTTCAAGATTCATTTGAAAAATGAGGACGTCGTTTTTGCCAGCGTACATTTGTTCATCCAGTCGTGCTCAGTTTTCAGTGCTTGATGTAAAATTACGCATTCGGAATAGACGGATCACAAAATGCAATAGGGCGTGTGGTTTTTACTTCAGCATGACAGAAAACTTCATTGGCAGTCCCGCCCGGCCGCAGTGCTTTTTGAATGCTGCTAGCTTCGCAACCACGTACCAATGAAATTATGCTGCTTGTACAAGAAGATATCAAATTCGCGAGGTTTGCATATGTGTATAGCGCTATTTCTGGGTGATCTTGCGACATTTTGACGTTTTCTCCTCGGTATTTTTGGATTGTTCAACAGTAGCAGCGTGCAATACCATGAGCGCGCGCTCGCGAAGTTTCAGATGGGTTTTCGTCTCTCGGGTGTTCATGAAGCAGAAAATGCCGGAAATATAAGGGCGAAATGTGTTTTTAGGACGAAATTCGACTAGGCATAATGGCTATGCCGAACATTGTTGTACAGTATTTCCTGGGATTTGAAAAAAAACACAGGCACCGCATTTTATTGTCTGAGTAGTGGAAATACCGAGGGCTAGGAAATGGGCACTTGGAAAGTGGTCATATACAGCACTTACAATGTGAATTAAGTACCGACAGACGCGGAGGTCGCTGACAGGCCCGACCGCGGCGAGCGATTTCCGCTCCGATTTTCTCACGTCGGGCCGGCCGGCGACGGACGCGTCCCAGGCGTGGCATTGCCTACCCCACCGGCCGTGGCGTGACCGGGGCCGGCGCGTCCGGTCCCATCAGCCGGCCGACCGGGCGCCGAATTTGTGGCCTGCTGGGGACCGGCCGCCGCCGCAGACCCATTCGTCTGGGACCGGCGGCGGTCCGTTCACCCGACTTGGCGGCGCGACGCCGCGCCGCGCCGCGCCTGACGCGTGACGCTGGTGATGCGCGCCGTGTTCTGGAAGGAGCCGGCCGGCGCCGTGATGGCGTGCAGTGCGCGGCCTGCTGTCCGGGATGTGTATTACCTCCGCTTGGCTGGCGCCCTGCGAATCATATTTACCCGCCATTGCACGCAATTTCAGGCGGCTCGCTGACGGGTGTCGCTCGCGCTCGTCGCGTGCGGAAACTAATTTAGTTCTACGCATTTGCCGTTTGCGGCGAGGCGCGGCCAGAACGTATTTCATCGGAGCAAGTGCCTGGCAGGCGGGTAAGCGCGCAACGGGCACCTTTTGTGATGGTCCACGCTGGGTCAAGGAAACCTTTATTACCGCCCAGCCAGCGGGAATCCCTGACATTTCGCCGCTGTTTCACGTTACCAAAACACGAAACTAGCCGACAGCGACGCAGCAGCCTGAGAGGCAGGCGGGCCGTGCGTTTGCAATTTTTCCAAATTTATCACGGCCGTTTGGGGTGGCAGGGGAACGAGTCGGACCGACTCGGGCCATACCAACTTTAAATACGTTCGTACGCCGCCGTTACGCGGTCATGGCTTCCTGGCACGGGGCTGGCCGGCCGCGTGGTGTTCATGCGCAGTTGGTGCTGGCGTTTTGCGGGCAAGAGTGCGTCACGGCACGCCACGTTTTATTTGGTCGCCTTAAGTCTTGGACTACTGAGAAACGTGAAAAAGCAGTGTTGGGTCAAGGGGATCCACTACGCGGTCGGCACTGTGTGGATGTTTTACTAGGCGTGTGTGTGTGCGGTTACGATGTATTGTCGGCCACGATGGATAACTTTGTAATGGTCAGGGATATCCAGGGATATCAGCAGTAGCCGAGCTCTTTGTGGCTGACGAGGATCGCCTGCGACTGGGATGTCCTGTCAGTAATGAGGCACGTATTTTTGCCCAGTATATCGCAGTCGGGTCCGGCCATTATCCGTGTTGCTTTTTGTCAGTGATGCGGTTGTCCGTGATGATGTTTGTCCCTGGGGCGGTGTATCCGTGGCGTGGTATGTCCGTGGTGCGGTGTGTCCGTGTTGCAGTGTGTGCGTTGTCTGGTAAGTCCGTGGCGTGGTGTGTCCGGTATGTTCGCGGTGTCCTTGGTCGGTGCGGTATGTCCGTGATGCGGTCCCTGCCACATCACATCACACCGCGCAGTCGCGGGCCGCGTCCGCCATGCGTCGCCCTGCCACGTGAACCGGCAGGGTGCAGGAGCGGCGCCGCCGCCGGCCGCGTGCCCGCCGGCCGTTTGCACGCCGGTCGTCGTCGCTCGGCTGGGGGCGCGTCGTTAGCGGCGGGCCGGCGCGACGTCTGGGCGGCGGCGCCGCCGGCCGTCTGGCGGCCGCGTGCGGCGGCCGCGCCGCGGGCCGGTCGCGTCAGCGGGAGGCGGCGGCGGCTGCGGGCCGCCGCGCGCCGGTCGTCGGAAACGCCGTCACGCCGTTCGGCGGTGAGAGCGCGTCGCGCCGGCCACGGCTCGTTGTGCGCCGCCGCGATGGCGGCACGCTGAGACGTCTTAATCGCGGCCGGCCGCTCTGTGACGGCCGTGACGGCGGCGTCCGCGCCGGCCGACGGCCCCGGGCCGGGCCGGCACGTGGGCCGGCTGGACGTTGTCCGCGAGTGTCCGGCACCGGCACCGGCCGCCGCGCCGTGTTTGTTTTCACAGTCGCCGTGCGTGCACAAAAGGCGCCGATGGGCGTCGGATGGCCGCCGGCCGCCGTCGGACCGCGCCGCCCTCCCCGCGGTGGTCTGTCGCTGGACATGGACGGGGTGTGGGGCGGCGCGCGGCCCGTGATGGCACCCGGCTCTGGTATAGCTCACGCCGGGACACCATGTCGGCGTGCGTGAGCGCGTGCTCCGGTAAATATTTGAGCGAGGATCGGCCGGGCGGCGGCGGCGAGATGGACCTGGTGTCGGCCCGGGGACTGGACACCCGCCGTCTGGAAGGCTTCAGAGAACGCCCGTTGAGAGGGTTTCGGGAAACTGTTCGACGACGATGTGTTGATTCCTCCATTAGGGGTCATCCATAAATTATGCAGTTTCTAGCGATAATATTGAGCGAGGACAGGCGTGACGCCCACTGCGCGAATTCGGCTGCGGGTCATGCTCGATGGACGTCCCGCTGGATGGCAAGGCTTGCATAAAAGCATGCGCATGTGGGTGTTAGCATGTGGGATGCAGAATATTTTACTGTGGTGTGTGAAGGGATCGGAAAGTTGCAAGTCCGTTCTGGGTCTTCTTTTCTCGGGAAAGCAACGCCTACTGGAGATCAGTTTCGTTATCCTGTGACAGGATGCATTCATTAGGAACGACGTCCGGCGTGGAGGCATATGGCATGGGTGTACCTCAGGCAACTCAGATCTATGAAATTGAGCTAGAGCAATTCTCAAATGGAAAAGCTGCATTCCCAGTTGCCGTCCATTGGTCCATGTGACGTGTTTAGATTCGTTTCCGGCCAGATAGTCGGTAAACAGACGGAACAGGGAGGAGGCGTATGGGTAGAGCACAACTCCTTTGCACATCATGTTATGCATTAATCGGTGCAGACAAGCCATCAGTTGCGTATTTGTTCCTTTTATTGCAATCGTTTAACTACCGGGCGAGCCGCCACCCCGGCCATCAGGAGCTGTTACGCCAGATTAGCAGCAGCTTGACGTCTCAGACGTTTGCAGTTATCACGTGCAAGCGCGGCAGTGAGCCGGCAACTGCAGTCACCTCTGATTTAGCCGCGGCCGCCGGCCCGTCCTTCAGCGGCGGGACAGACTCTGGGGAGGCCGCCAGCGCCTCCGCCGCGCGCCGGCGCCGGGCCGCGCTGCCGCCGCCGCCTGCCGTGGCCAGGTGTCCCAGGCGACCTCGGCTGCCGGCCTGTCCGCGCCCGTTCCGTGGTAGTGATCATGTCGGCGACCATCAGTCCTGCTGGCCCGCCTCGAAGGGGATTCCCGCGACGCGGCTGTTTTCTGATCACGCTGGCGTCACGTCGGCAGCCCTGACTACCCGGGTCGTCCCTGCTCTCGCTGACGATCATCCCAACGTGTTCTGGTGGTCCCCGTCGGACCCGAATGAAGCGTGTTTTGCTGGCGGCCCCTGCTGTCCTTGGCCTGCGGCAGGTGGCTGTTCCCTCAGCCCACGCCGCGTCTGACCTGGCCGACCTGACGCCCGGGGCACGTCGGCCGGTGCCGCGGGGCGCGTCCATCGAGGCGGCACGCGGCCGCCGGCGGCGACGCGCCTTACATGGCGGGCGGCCGGCCGGCCGGGCGGCGTCCACCGGGTCAGGATCGGCGCCACGCGGCCGCGCGCGCGCGCGGCCGCCGCTCGCCACCAACTGCGCAGTTGGTGCGGCCGGTGGGACGGGCCGTTCTCAAGGTTTCGGCCGGCCGCCGCCATAGGAGGGGCGCGCCAGCGGCGGCGACGGCGCGCGCGGCCGGGTTCGACGCGCCGGCCGGCGCAGGCCATGACAGTGGGGCTTCGTCCGGGGGCGCCGGCCGCTGAACTGCGCTCAGGGGCGCGCCCAGGGCGCTGGGCGCCGGGCCGGGCTCCGGTGCGGGGCTTCGCGCCGGCGGCGGTCGCCAGCGCCGGCCCGAGCGTGGGCCGTCAGCGCCGCTCGCGGCGCTGGCCCGACCGCCGTGAGTTCAGGAAATCGGCCGCCGCGGCCGCCGGCGGACGGTGCCGAGAGCGGCGCCGCTGCGGCCGGCGGCGGCCCGCGCAGCTGCGTGGCGCCGGCCGGCCGCGGCGCCGGGGGCCCACCGAGGGGAGACATGCGGGCTGGCGGGGCCGCGCCGCCGGCCGGCCGGGGCGACCCGGACCGCTGCACACATGACGCCGCTGACTCAGAGCCGCCGAAAGTGCGTCGCAGCGGGCCGCCGCTCGGGTAGGTCAATACGTCGGCCTGACGTGTCTGGTGCAAGGCGGGCGGGACCGCCGCCGCCCACGAACCGCGTGCCGGTCACGTGACACGGCCGTGGTCGACTGAAAGTCGACCAGCCGTGCCCTGTGGTAGATGTTCTCGTGCGGAGCCAGGCATCGCTGTGCGTGGAAATTAAGGGGCGCCGTCGTCACATGGCTCCCAGCAGCTCTGGGGCCCAATTCGGAGCGCAGCCCGCACTCTGCGGCCTTTCAGTCGACAGGTCTGGTTAGCCATTCGGCCGGCTTCCGTCGTCCACGCCATTCTCGCTACGAAGGACCGGCGTGCTATTCGGACGTAGCGCGCCTCGCTGTGGCAGCCTACTAGCCGCCTCGTGGCACCCGACTGAGTCACGTGTGAGTCAGTCGACTCGGTGACCGTCTGGCAGACTCGGCGGCTGGCGCAGGAGCGTGTCGTGGCCGGGCGACCCCTGCCGCCGCCGCCGCCGCCGCCCGGCGCCGGGCCGTGTCGCATCGTTTGGCAAGTCATGATTGGTTCGGCGCCAAAATATGGCGCGGCGCGCGTGTCGGTGTGCCGCCGGCCGTGAGTCGTGGTCGCCCGAGGCGGGGGAGACGGCGGCCGCGCAGCGCCGTCGAGCGGCCGGCCTCGGACGGCGCGGTCGCCGGCGGGGACCGTCATCGCTGCCGGGACCGCGCGGCCGCCGCCGTCGCCCGTCCTGCCGGCGCCGCCGCGGCCGATGGCTCCGAGATAGGCCGAGCGCCGGCACGCGTATCGGCCGGCGCCGTTGCATGTTATTACCGCGGCCATTGTGTCGGCCGGCCGGCGCGCTCTGGCCTCGGGCCGCCGTCGGCCGCCCTCAGGGGACCGGTCCATTCATCGCCGGCCGTGCAGGGCGCGGCGCCGCTCCGGGCCGCGCCGCCGGCGACGGCGGCGGCCGCACCGTGCCGGCGACGCACGCGGTCGCCTCGTGATGCTGTCGGGCCCGGCGGGCTGGGCCGCGTCAGCCGGCCCACCCAGGCTCCGTGTGGGCCTTGAGCGGGCGCCGTCAGCGCTGCCGCGTGAGCGGAGCGTTTTTGTGTCGGCCGGCGGCTGAGTGGCCGGAGCGTGGCCGAGTTTTGCGGGCGCGCGCTGCGCCGGGTGCAGCCGGGCCGCTCAGAGGCTGCGAGCTCGCAACTCGGCGCTCGACACTCTGTCTCGCCCAGCTGTCGGCTGGAGGCGCGGCCACTGCTCGGCGGCAGCGTCGGTCCCGACTGTAAACCCGTGTCCGCGAGACTGTGCGGCGGCGAACTGTCAGCGCCGGAGACGGCCGGCTGCCGGCGCCGGACCGCGCGGTCCGCGGCCGGCCGCCCGCTGCACGGCCGGCCGCCGCGACCGTCGATCGTGCCGCTCGGCCGGTTCCGCATTCCTGCGCCGGCGCGCGAGCTGCGCTTTCACGCGCCCGCCGCACTGGGAAATTCCCAGCGGCCGGCGGCTTCCGGCGCGCGCGCGGCCATCTCGGCCGGCGTCGGAGTCTGGTGCCGGCCGGCAGGCGGCCGCCGGCTGGTGTCCGTTACGGAGTGAGCCGGGGGCCGGCCGCGCCGGGGAGGCTTTGCCGGGTGAGCCGGGCCGAGAGGCAGCCGCGCGTCCCGGAGCTGGCACGGCATGCCAGCGGCGGGGCCAGGTGTCCCCGCCGCCGGCGCCGGCCGTGCCGATCGGCGTCGGTACGGCCTGGCGGCGACCCTGTCGCGGAGTGGCCGGCGCGCCCCCGCGGCTGGCCGCGCTCCAGCCGGCCGGCGCGCGGCCCCCCCCCCCCCCCGCCGTCGGCCGCGCCTGGCGCCGCCGCTGCTTCGGCCTGCGTCACCGGTCGCCGCCGGTCGGCGCCGCTGACGGCCTGTCGCCAGATGCCGGCGCCGCTGCGACATGGCCGATGACGCCGGAGCGCGCGCCGCCGCCGGCCGCCGGCCGCCGCCACATGGACGGCGCGGCCGGGCGCCGGCCGGGTGGCCGCGCGTCTACCGGCCCGCGCCGACCGACTTCTGGCGCCGCCGACCGGATGCCGCGCGGCCGGCCTCGGCCCGACAGATTTCGCCGCGCAGGAACGCGCGCGGAGGCGGGCGGGTCGCACTAAAACGTGGCAGCGGTGCGGCGGATTTCCCGTCAGCCCCTGCCGCCGCGCGGCGAGCTTTCCGCGGCGCCCCGCGGCCGTGATCCCCGCGGCCGCCGAGTGCGTCATCGGGCGCGGCGCGGCGAGCCGGCCCGAGAATAGCGTCACTCGCCTCTCCGCCGAGCCTCGTCTCCTCCGAGATGGCGCAGGTAGCCGCCGCGACCTGATTCGGCCGCTGAAAAGGCAACTGCGCAGTGGCGGCCGGCTCCCGCGCGCGGCCCGCTCGCTCCTCCGCCCGCGCACCGCGGCCGTGCGCACCGCCGCCGCCAATCGATACACGGCTGCCGACGATAGCGCGTACTACGCAGGCAGCCGTCGGCGCCAGCACGCGCGTACTACGAGGACCGGCGAGTGGGAAGGCGGGATGAGAGGCACAAACACGGGTAGGGTGCGGTGCGCTCTCGCCCAGAACGCGGGCGCGGCGGGGCCGCCGTGGCGTGCGGGCTGCGCGGCTGGCGGGGTGCGTAGCGTCTCGTCCCGGTAGCCTCGAACGCCAGCGTTTCGCAGAAGTACGGGTGTGGGATCCCTATCACACGCAGGGCCTGTTGGTGCTGCGCTGTAGGAGCTGTATGGTATTTGGTCGATAGATTAATGTCGAAACCAACGATTTTTCATTGCTGGAGGAACGGGGGGCATGACCCCCCGGTTTTTGGGAATTCAAGCTTTAGCGCTACTGGGGGAAATTCTTTGTGCGTGCCTGCTGGGAGAAGTGTCATTGTACGCCTACTTTTTCTTGATGTCCCAACGTGCGTGCAGTGCCCATTTCTCCATTTTGCTGTTAACGTGAGATGTCTGGACGGAAGCAGATACTTTGCTGACATGTTTTTTTCCTAATATTTTGTGATTTCCATTTATTACTGGACTCCAGACACAGTCTAAGGTTTGTTTTGGAAGCAGCGGGTGTCGTTTGCGAAGCCTTGCGTAGTGTCTTTTGCGGTCGTTGCTTAAGTGAACGGGGGATTTTTCCATGAACGGGAGACTTCTAGACGAGCAGATGTTTCGCCGACATGCTGTTGTAATATTTTGTGACTTGCGTTCACTATTAACTGTTCGCCCTATTCCGAGGCGTTTTAGGGTTGCAGCTCTCTGGGAGACGTATTCGATCACCCTGATACCCGGGGATCTGGCCGATTTTGCTGCTAGATGCTTCAAACGAATTCTTCAGGCCTTATCTACAATTCTGAATATCGAGAATCTGAGGTCATTGGCAGTGTCAGGGACCACAAAACAAAACAAAACGTTAGACCGAGTTCCTAAAAATGCAAACCACTAGCCCTGTCAGGAACTGCAAATTGGGGTCTAGCTCCTTCATAGCTTTTAAATGTAGTGTGAAGCCTTCGCCCGGAATAGGGTTAACACAATATTAGGTTTGTATGGATGTAGCGGACCCTGCGTGCGGGAATCGTATGTCTTTAATCGTCAGTGCTGACGTGAACAAGATATAGCGTGTATCTCACTTTTGCGTTTGGGCTTCCTGAGAAGTGTATTTTTTGTAGTCGTATATTTGTAGTCGCACAGCACATTAAGTCATTCATTCGCTTTTTTGCTTTTTTATGTACTTTCCGGGTTGTGTTGAGACATCATACGATTCAGATGAATAGCTTTCTGCTCGTCTTCTGAGGCCATGTAGTTCGTGGGCGGTGTATTGTGTGGCTCAAGCTTTGCAACATTATAATGATTTCACGCTGTCCATTGGTTGTTGCGAAACGTGGGGCTTTGTCCGTTCCACCTATTCGGGCATCCTGCGCAACGTTCACTCTTTTGAACTTCAGTGCATGCGGGAATTGCGCGGACTGCGACGTTCTGCAGTCGCAACTGCCTTGCACGCGGCGTGACAGCTGTTCCTTTTCTCAGCGACATCCGAAACAAGTAGAAATCAGCGCGTTTAGAAATCAGTCTTTCTTATCTGTATCGCAGGAGCATCTTTACCACGCCTCTCAGGCCATACTTGGGCGGCCGTGACGGCCGTAGTTCCATTGTTTTTGAATGCGTTCGGTTCGTCTGTCGTCTTGAAGGCTTCCACTGCCATTGTTTACGGAGACATCGAGAGGACAGCGAAATCCCCGCTAGAATATTTCGTTCGTGAATGTCAAATCTATGACCAAGATGGAACTTCTACTTAGCAGGTCGATATTTCGTTTATTTTACGTTGTCTCTCAGTTGGCCCACGTGAAAAGCCATAAGAATGCTGGGACACTTCAGTGACTAAGACTTGCGTCTGGGTTGGACTGGAGCCGTTCCGCGTTTTGTTTCTGCCGCTTTGCCAAGTACGGCCTATTTTTAGGTGGTCGAACTCAAGTCATCCAGTTCTTTTGACTCCATGGTCGGATCGTGACGGACAGTGCTTTGGTATCCAACGCTGCTACGGGCTCACGGGCCAACAAAGCTCGCAGCTTTCATTGATTCATTGCGAGCGTTTCGCCTCGGGCCGGCGGCGGCTGAGCTGGCCGTGCGGTGTGCCGCCGCGCCGAACAGTAGCGGCGGAGGCCGTGTCTGGCGCCGGCCCCGGCCGCCGCCGAGGTGAGCCGGGCACCATCCCCGGCCGCCGCGCACTGCCGACCAACGGGGTAGGTCAGTACGCGGCCGTCGGTCGCCGTCTTCGCCGACCCGGCACCGGACCGGTGAATCGATCGGCGGGCGCCGGCCGTACGAGCCGAATCGCCGCGATCGCCGCCCGCGCCCGCCGCCGCGGCCGCGCGCGCTGTTGCGCCACGCGCCGCTCAAAGGGAGCCGCGCCGCGGTTGTCGCCGGCGCTTTGTGGCGGCGCTCGCCTTTGTTGCAGGGTCGCCGTCGTTTTCCGGCGGGTGTTGTGACTGCGTCAGCGCCGCGGCGGGTTTGTGCCTTGTTTGCGCGCCCGGCAGGCCGGCCGCCCCTCTCGAGAAGCGACAGCGCGGCGGCCCGCCGCAGGTGGGGCCCTGCCGCCACATGCCGGAAGCTCATGGGCCACCTGCACGTTCAAATGGCGCACGCGGCTGGGGCCGCCTGCCGCAGCTGATAGCGCTATCTTGATGATTGATGTTGATATCGATAAAGCGAACAGGCATGCATTTTCGCATTGCCTGTGCTTTTCTTATTACGTCTGTTTGGGACAAGATTACTCTCCGATTTCATCGCGGTGGTCAGTAGGCCATTGCCTGAAGTAGTAGCGTAGCCGGAAGGGGTCAGAGGTCAGAGCTCAGAGGCCAGTCAGAAACCCCTCATGGTGAGGTTTTTGAAATTGGCGATTGTCTCCTACGATTTGCTGGAGAAACGAAAGTCTTATTTTCAAAACCTCCAGGTGGGCCACTCGTGTGCGTGGATTCCCCCATGTTTGCAACAGAATATCAAGAGTAGTACGAAACCTTTTTATTTTAGCTGTGGTCCACTTCAGGAAAATCCTGGCTACGCTGCTGCCGGGAGGGAAGCTTGCGTTAGTTTCGTCGTCGTCAAATCAAAGTTTGCTGAAACCATTTCGCAAGTATCTGGTATGTTTTGCAAGATCCTGTCAAAAATGGATGTCCCCAGAGGAGGACGATATGGTTATCCAAGTACGGGGGAGGGGTAAAGACGTTTTTTCCGTGTTGTTAAGTTTCGAAATTTCGAAAGGGCAATGTTAAGTTTCGAAAATGGTAGGGGTCATGGTCCCCCCGTCCTGTGCCTATGCCGCAGAGTCAGGAGTTCCGAGACGTTACCGAATACCACTGCTGTCTGCAAAGGAGCGTAGATGAAGTGCGTCACGCGCGTCGGTAGAGTTTGACTCGAACCGCGGCATGCTCTTGGCGTCTCCCGTTGTGAGCCGGGCCCTGAAGTCACTGTGTGCACTGGGCACGGCGTCTCGGGGCCTCGCTGGCGCGCGAGCCGCCGCCCCGGCCGGCGTATCAGCGTGGGGAACTCCCCGGCGGCAGGTATCAGCGAGGTCACCTGGGACAGTGGCTCCCGCGTCGTTCGGCGGGCTCTTCGCTGGGCGGCCTCCCGCTGCCGTCTGACTCGGAGCGTCGGCTCCGCGCTGGCGGCACATGCCGCCAGCGGTCGCCGGCGGCCCGCGCCTCCTGCCCTCGTCCCCGGCCGGGCGGTGACCTGAGGGCAGAAACGTACCGGCGGCCCGAGGACGGCGTTCCGCCGACGATTGACCGGGTTCCGCTGCAGGCCCGGCAATCCTTTTCAGCGGCGGCGGCCACTGTTTTGATGAATCATCGTTTTAGCGGACCGACCGGTCACGGCAGATACGATTTACACCAAATATTTACAGCCGGCTCGGCCACGGCTCGCTGGCTCCCGGCGCGCCCGCCACGGTCCCTGTCGGCACAGCACGCTGTAGACTGACGGCCCGTGTCGGTACAGCGCGCTGTAGACGGACGGTCTGTGTTGGCACAGGACGCAGCGGCTACCAGATGCCAGTAGTGTTGTGCTGTGGACCTAAGACTGCATGCTTGGGCTGCTTACGGTACATACTGAAATATGTGATCCCGTTCTTGACGTTACCGCATTCGTTCCCGGCAACCGAGCTACCCATGAGTAATTGCCGACCATGCCAAATGTGTACGCTTCGTATGGCTAAGTCGTCCTTAACGGGCCGCAGTCCACCGTCCGGCCAGGGGTAAACCGGACTCCGTCGTGTAGTGAGCTGCCGCAAATGGTCATCCCTCGTGCTGAGGCCGAGGCTTCGGGCTGGCCGGCTCTGGACACCCGCGTTGGGCCGTTGAGGACTACACTCCCGCTCCGTCGGCTGTCGTCACGGGACACGTCCGTCGCAGGCCACCGGCGGAGAGGTCGGGAAGTCTCGGCTGTTCCTTTGGGACTGCATGTGTGGGAGTGTCTCCTCTTCGCCGGCTGTCTCATGCACGCCACCATGTCATGGACCCGACTGGAGGGTACCTTCCGTGACCGGTCAGCGGCCGGTCAGACGCCTCCCGTGGCCGGTCAGTTGCCGGTAGACGCCTCCCGTGACCGGCCAGCAGCCGGTCAGACGCCTCCCGTGGCCGGTCAGTTGCCGGTCAGACGCCTCCTGTGGCCGGTCAGCGGTCGGTAGACGCCTCCCGTGGCCGGTCAGCGGCCGGTAGACGCCTCCCGTGACCGGTCAGCGGCCTGTCAAACGCCTCCCGTGGCCGGTCAATGGCCGGTCAGACGTCCCCCGTGGCCGGTCAGCGGCCGGTCAGACGCCTCCCGTGGCCGGTCAGCGGCCGATCAGACGCCTCCCGTGACCGGCCAGCGGCCGGTCACACGTCTCTCTCGACGTGTCAGCCTCTCTCGGGTGCTCTCCGCCGCCACTGTCGACCTACGCTTCCGTCGCCGGAATTTGCGATAGACGACGGGGCGGCGGCGGTCGGCCTGTCTGACACCCACTGGCGGGCGGTTTCGGCCGGCCAGTCGACTATGGATTTCTGGCGAAGGCCGGCCGGGTCGATAATGTGCGCGGCGCGCGGCCGCCGGCCGGCCGGCCGCCCGCTCCGTCGGCGCCTGCCGGGCCCGGCCGCCGCGCACTGCTCGCCACGCGCCGGCACGGGCGCGCGCGTACGCAGCCGCCGCCCACGCCGCGCGCCGTGACGTCAGCTGCGCCGGCCGGGGTCAGCGACCTGTCATTGACGTGGCGCGTTCCGCGGCGCGGCGTGCCGGGCGGCGCCGCGGCGCCGCGAGTGGCGCGCACGCGGCCGATAGCGCTGGTCGGTCCTGGACGGCCGGCGATGAATGAAATGGTCGATCAGGTTTTCTTTGCATTATTTTTTTTCCGTCTCGATGACTGGAATACTACGTCGTGTTTACCGGGCGGCGACGGGGCGGGATAGCGAGGGAGCGGCGAAGCTCTGTCCGGCGGCGGCGGTGGCGTCCGCAGGCCGCACTGCGGGCGGCGCCGGCCCGCTCCGCGCCGCCGACAGGAAATGCCGCGCGTCGCCGGGCGGCCGGCGCCGCGGCTCCCGCCTGGCGCTCGGCGAGATGGGGCGCGCCGGGAACGGTCTGGCCCGGCCAGACGGGGTCATGAGAGCGCGGGGTGCTTGGCTGGGCGGGGCGCGGCAGCGCTCTGCTTTGAGTGCGTCGTCGTCCGTGCGCCGAGTCCAACGAGGTGTTTATTTCGCGGACTGCCAAGCCGCCCCCGCGGGCGAGACGCCGAAGAGCGCCTGAGGCGATCACCAGCGCACCCGGCGGTCCCTGAACACCATCCGGCCCACGCCGGTGTCCGAACGGTCGCCGGCGGCACGGAGTCCTCGCGCGACGCGGCGCGGCGCCCCTGGGACGTGCGGCCCACGCGACGGCCGGGCGGCGCGCCTCCGTCGCGGCAGGAGCGCTGGGAGGCGGCCGGCCGACACGCGAAGCCGGCCGGCGGCCAGGCCGGTCCGGCGGCGGCGGCGGGCCGCGCCGGCTGCCGCGGGGCCGCCGGGGCGTGGCCCGCTGCAGAGAACTGACCTTTGCAACCCGCTCGGGCTTACCGGGCGCCCGGACGCCGGCCGGGACGGAGCTGCACGGCGGCACGGTCGGCGGCGGCCCGGCGCCGCGCGGCTGCAGACGGGAGCTTGTTGACGCCGGCCGCGCCGTCTCGGATCTCGTTTTCCGCGTGTCAGTGCGTCCAGCAACGCATTCGGAGACATTCGTGGATACGGTTGGAAATTTGCACGCTGTTTGTGGTGTCGAATCAAGAATGACAGTGTGCAGGCCGGAGGAAATAGGAACAAAAAAGCCTTTGATAAGCGTGACTGAAAAGGTTAAATGTAACATATTCGTGGTTTTGTCAACGATTTGGCAACGCGCAGGCGTCTCATGTTTTTGCACATTGATTTTCCTGGAGAACGGGTTTTCTTTTTTTGAACAAGAAGTGACGTTTCCAACTAGGGGTGTCGATTTCTGTAAATGATTGCGGGGGAGGGGCGAGCCGAAGGCCTGACGACGTAACGTCTCCCCAAATGTGGGTTTCTGAACGGATTTGGCCCACTTTATGTTGACCAACGGAAGTTCATGTTTTCTTGCTAATCTTTATGAAATGAAAAATTGCATTTATCCTCACGTATACAGGTATATATGTGTATGAATACAGATCTGTATAGATATACATGTACATATATATGTGTATATATAGGAAATAGAAAGATTGATACATTGCTTCAGACATTATGCTTTACTTTCTGCCTATCTCTTTTTTATTGCCGCCGTCCTTTTGTCATTATTATTCATTTTCCTTTAAAACTGGTAGAAAATATGGGGGGGGGCAGATCAACATTGGGATACAAATCGACGCCCCTGTTTCTGACCATTTTTGCAGCTATAACGTGCAAAAGACGTGCATACATACATCCGCGCCATAACCAAGAAACAAGCATCACGCTCATAGCGTGGCGTGACAAGAGTGAGCTTCAAAATGGCGTTTGGATCCCCAAGGATGCTAGGAAGGTCTGCACGTGGTGCTAACCCAGTTCACGGGCCGTCCTCTGGAACATTTGTCTGCCAGCCGTGACAGTGTTGTTGCTACCATGCTCGTGATTGCTTATGCATTCGGTGTGCTTGCTGATCGCTTCGCAATCCAGAAAGTACAAGGTTACAGTACGGTATTGGTACGGCGTCATAGAGAACGATGGCACAGTGCTGGATGGAGCACGTGCACGCCGGCCTTTGACGGCCCTGAGGACCGCGGGCCGGCCGACGCGACTCCAGGCAGGCCGTGGGCCGAGCTTTTGTCCGGTCCTGGTTCGGTACCACGTCGGTGGCGTGCCGCGACGTAGTCGGTGCCCCCGGGACAGTTGTGTAATCCGAGTTTACTGGACTCTGCTTTCTGCTTTTGTCCACGGGCGCCTGTGAGGTTTGCACTTGTGTCGCTGTTCAAAGTACCTGGTGTGGATGAATGGTTCCAACACAATGTTCGTCGTGTTTAAATGGCCCACAAGTTGGATAGGCCTCTGTAGGATGCATCAGAGCTTGTGGCGAAACCTTAATCAGCAATATGTGATGCTAGAATTTCCATTGCCTTTTGATTGACCTCCGATTCTTGTCGTTGTGTACGGGAATAACAAAATTCTTGGGATGCGATCTTGAAGACAGCAGAAAAAAACTATCTTGAAGACAAATCCCCTGTGCCAGCGCCATTGGCGCGGAGGTTGCTTTTTTCGTATAGTTAAGGATACACCTGAATCCCCGACGTTGGGATACGTTCGTATTGATGAAGACAAAGCCAAACGTGCCCAGCTTTCGTCTGTCAAAGCCAGTGAGCTCGCCGAGGTAGTACGATCCGATTTGCTGCATATCTTGCAAAATTAAACCTCTTTCAGCCGCTGTCGTGTTTGCTCTGTTCGCGCCTCCTATTCCTATCAGGTGACTGCCTCGTCTCCTCGGGCCTGCAAGCCTCAGCGGCTGTGTTCCGTCCAGAGCCGAAGACGTCCATTCAACCTATCCAGAGCGCGAGGACCCGACGGCCTCCCGACCTGATGACCTTAATCCCCGCCGACCGGCCCTCCCTGCCACCCGCGAACGGGATGTGGTAAGGCCGCTGCGTGATCACGGTTATCGCCGGAATGCGCTCTTTCGAGAAGCCTTTCTGTCGTGGCTGGATCGAAAGGTTCGAGGTCGGTGTTCGTCGGTTGTTTCGTCACGGAAGGCTGCAGATGGAAAGCGCGAGATGGTGTTTTTCACCTGTTTTTGCCGGGGAAGGGCCTGGTCGTTGGTAATGCGGTGCTTCTTGTCCCCCCAAAAATAACAGGAAATGGTCTACTCCTAAATGTAACGTGGGAAATGGGAGATTTTATGTTCTGTCCTCGCAGATGACATGACAGGTTAAGCAATGAAAACAAGACGTCAGAGACTGTACAAAATGTCAGGTGAAAATAAACAACCTTCAGCCAGTAAAAAATTTCTATACAGCCGTGACCATTTGGAGGTCGCCGAAGATACGTGAACGGGAATACATTTGTATGTGATTTCTGCCCTCTTGCTTGCTGCGTCACCCTGAAAATCGTGTGCGCCGGAACAGGCACTGAAGTGACCTTTCCAAGCCTGGAAGGAATTTCCCTGTAGAGCTGGCGCCGCCCGATGCGCGCAGGCGACCGGGTGGCTGCTGGTCGCACTGTCGCCCCATGTTTTACCGCAGCGAACGGCGCGGCCGGCCGCTGCCCGGCCGTGATCGGCCCGGCGTTCCCGGCTGACGGCCGTGTCGGCCGCGGCGCCGCGCCGATGCCGTCACGCTTCCGCCCTCCGCCCGGTTCTGACCGGAGCCGAATCCCTCCGCAGTCTGCAAGTCGGTCGACATCCGCAACCGGATCTCGAGCTCGGAGCCGCTGGCCGAGTGTGACGTGATCGAGGGCTCGCTCAAGCTGGTCGTGATCAAGCAGTCGAACAGCATCTACAACGTCTCTTTCCCGCGGCTGAAGGAGGTCACCCACTTCGTCATCTTCTACCGGTGAGTGGGGCGGTCTGCGGCGCCGTCCCCGCGACCGAGGGAGAGGACCCGGTGGAGAGGGCGCGGTGGAAAGGGGCCGATTGAGGGGGCTCGGAGAGGGGACTTTAGAAGAGATCCGGTGGAGAGGGGCCGGTGGAGAGGGGCTGGTAGAGACGGGCCAGTGGGGAGAGGGGCTGGTAGAGACCGGCCAGTGGGGAGAGGGGCCGCTGGAGGGGGACCAATGGAGAGGGGCCCGTGGGAAGCAGCCGGTGGAGAGGGGCCGGTAGATAGGGGCCGGTGGAGGGGGACCAATGGAGAGGGGCCCGTGGGAAGCAGCCGGTGGAGAGGGGCTCGGAGAGGGGCCTTTGGAGAGGGGATCCGGTGGAGAGGGGCCGGTGGAGAGGGGCCGCTGGAGGGGGACCGATGGAGAGGGGCCGGGCCAGTGGGGAGAGGGGCCGCTGGAGGGGGACCAATGGAGAGGGGCCCGTGGGAAGCAGCCGGTGGAGAGGGCGCGGTGGGGAGGAGCCTGGAATCGGGTGCGGGCGCGCCAGGCTCACGTAGTGCGCCGGAGCGGGCGCTGTCGTACCGGGGGTTGGCGTGCTCAGGTGTGCAGGGCGCGGTGGCCAAACACGTGCTCGTCGTAAGTGTGTACCCGGGAAGGGCGAAGAATTTCTGGTGTTTCAACGAGCACATTGTGGGCGCTGATGACCATGCCTGAAAATTCGGATCTGCTCATTATGTCGCCGGACGGAACGAAATTTTCGTTTTCAGACGTGTTGACCGAAGGTTGTGCTTGTTGTATGGACGTATGGGTAAACCTCGCAGGACAGTGCCGAGCCTAGTAATGTCTGTCGTCGTTGATCAAGGTCTGTCTGTGTTGTAATCCAACGATTTGTGTGTTGTACGTCATACGTAGGACATTGCGGCCCGACATACAGTCCTAATACCGTGCTGTCATCTTTTATATGTAAAGACGTTATTGGATATGATAACTTTACGTCCTCACGTGTGTGAAATGTCTTGGCAGAAGAAAAAGAAAAACTGTTTGCCCTACATGCATAGATAACAGGTGATCATGTTAGAAAAACACTATTTCGGATACTGCTCGTGCGTAACTACTATTAAATCTGAATTATTAATTGGCCCAGTGACTCGAGTTGCCATGTAGTTGTTGATTCTCCCAATGAGCTCCTTTCCGTTCACCCAGCATACTTGTCGCGGTCTCCGCCCAGTCCGACTTAACGCAGTGTTGCGTTTAATGCTGTCCGGCGACAGGTCAGCATTCCGTGTGCTTTACCACATCGACACGCTCGCGGTGAACTTGGACTCCTGAACGAGGTCGGCGGCCACGCCTGCCGTGACGGCCGAACTGCGCCGCGCAGCCGGGCGTCGGCCGCGCGCTCAGCTGCGCTTCCCGCGCCTATCTCGGCCGGCGTGGCCGGAAGTGCGTCTCTCGGCCGGCGAGCCCTGCGGCGCCGCGGGTCGGCCTGCCTCGGGCGCCGCAGGCCGGCGACGACCCCCGGCCGGCCGCGCGCCGAGCCCGTCGCGGCGAGTTCGAAGGGACGGACGGCGGTGGAATGTGGAGGGATTGGCCGTGGCGTCTCGTCTCCTTGTGCGTCGGCCGAGCGGCGGCTGCTGTCTCGCGCGCGGCGGCAGGAACGTGGCCGTCCTTCATCGAAAGGGAGCTTAACCCGTCCCCGACTGGGGGGGGGGGGCAGTTGACTGCCCCCCCTGAGGTTTTTCTGGGATTGCGAGAGAACCAACAAACACAGATTCACGAAACTTTGTGTACCTTTTGCTCCATCAATTTTACATCTTGTATCAAAATTTTGACCTCAGGTCACGTCAGGTGCATAACCTAGGTCAGGTCAAACAGACCTAGGTCAAAAAAAGTTTAGCGCCCTCTAACTTTTTCGCAAAGCAAGATATCTCAATAATACTTTCAGGGATTAGTGATCGTGATAGATGCAACAAATCTGCTATCTCAGATTTTTCGGAATTTTTTGGGTCATTGGCCTAAGGTCAAGCCCATTTTTAAGACATATCGCCATTTTTTCCGGAAATTGACGGAACATTCCATAACATTTTTACTGTGGAATGAAGCAGACATCTGGTTACCGTCATTGGGCAAAGTATCAGTGACTTCCAGCCATTGACCTGAGGTCAGGTCACAAATAACTGTAGTGAGCCAAAATGTACCACCGTCAAAATCGACGATGAATTACTCAGAATGGGTAGAAAATGGCAGAACTAGCGTGCGCAGACGTAGTTAATACCAGGAACCTCAAAAAGTTTGAAAAATTAGCATATTTTGGAAATAAACAGGCTCTCGCGAATAAAGCTCCGCCAACTTTGTACATTGGCAACTAATAAATTATTCCAAAATTTAAGCACGAGAAACCATCACAAGAACCACAAAGATCAATAAAATTTACATAGATCGTCTTTTTTCGCGAAAATAAAGGAACGCTAAAATTAGTTCCCGTCAATTTGGTACCGCATACGGCCGCGGCGCACACTTGACCGCTGACGGGAGAATTACGGTGTCTTTAACTCAACGTTTCGGCGTATATATTGAACAAATCTGGGGGAATTAGACGTGTATCGGCATCCGCGGACATTTACTTGTGCGCTGGTGCCTTTACGTATGCGTTATTAGTCACAGTCCTTGAGATTCAGGCCATTTCTCGGTCTCATGCAGTCGGCTATGAGAAAACATATATAGGGCGTAAATTGGCTTAAATATTATCTAAAACTAAAAATGAGACCAGTTTCGAGCTCTACTCGTCACAGGCTTTCCAACGGTATGCTTATTTTTATCGTGCGACCAACCGTTCGCGAGTTAGAGGGGGGGGGGCAGTCAACTGGCCCCCCCCCAGTCGCCGGTGTTCGGGACGGACCGACGGTCGTGCGCGGGTTAAAAAGATTCAGCGGCGGTCCAGGGCACTGGTCCTGCGAAGTGTTGTGTTTTGCCGGATTTCGGAAAATGTCTGCGATGCGATTTTTTGTAGCGATGATTCGGATGGACATCTTTTGCTTCCATAATACAACCACAGTCTATGGACATAATCTTCCCTCGCATTTTGATTGACTCACTTTTTCCACGAAGATAATATCTCCGTCCAGTTGCTTGTGATTCAAGACGGAGTGCCACCAGTTTGACAATTCAGGACAGTTAGATGTATCTTTTGTACAAGCTGACGGTCTGTCGAATGCGGATCCCCGGCATTTTGCACTAGCATCTCGGAGAAATTGGGTGCGTTGGAGTGCAGGGGCGTAGCCAGGATTCCTCCTGGGGGGATCGGATCAAGGGGACCCTCGTAACCAATAGGGGCTCTCGCCAGGGGCGGACCCAGGATTCCGCCAGTGGAGGGAGACGAGTGATTGGCGCTGCCCCGCCCCATTTTTTTTGCTCTTCAGATATGAAAAACGTTGATCCGCGTGAGTCCAGAGGAAATATTTGATGTCATTTGCGTTTTTTAACAATGTAAAATAACCAGAAAAATTCAAGCGCGTCAACTTATTTCAGAAAATTGTGCGTTTTGTTCCCCTTCGAAGTGGCCGAAATATGACGAAAGCGGGAAGATTTTAGGCGGCTCCGTTCCGCTCTCCTCTTCCACATGTGTCTGCGTCTGGTCCAGGAGCCCGCCTTCCCTCCCCCCTGTAGTTTCTGGGGACCTTTGTCAGCTTAGGTTCGGTTCCCTCTTGTGGTTACAGGGCCACTTTTGATGCCCTCGGGCTGTCTGCAATGTCAGGATCCTCTAGTAGTCTCATGTTCGTTTTACAGTTTGACGTGTTCAGGATCCTCGTATGCGTCTCGAAGGTCATCCGACTCTCCCGGGGTTCCCTGACTGCAACTGCATCAAGAGCCCGCCAGGTTCTTATAGAGACCTTCGGAGCATCTTTTAAATCTGACAGGGGTCCCTTCTCAGGCCTCGGGGGGGGGGGGCGATCGCCCCCATCGCTCCCTCGTGGATCCGCGCCTCGCCTCGTAACTCGTAACCTCGGTCCGCGTCGTAATCAGTGGGGCTCTAAGTGGTTAAAATTGTTGTCGGTTTGTAAAGGGGTGCCGCTGGAGTGTAGGGGCCTATGCTTGCCGATGAAAACGTTCCTGCTGACCTGGCGGGTGCCCCTTACAGGTCGGCAGGGAGATCTTTGCAGGTAATTAGGGGCCCCTTTTAGTCTGTAGGGGCACTGTCTGTTTGTAGAGGACCCCCTATCCGCCGATCAAGGGCCTCTGTCTGCCTCTGGAGGCAGGGGCACGGGCCTTCCTCAGGTCGTAAAGGACATCCCTCCAGAGGCTGACAGGGGTCCTTTATGGGCCGACAGGAGGCCCTACCCAGAGGAACCGTCAACTCCTCTTAAAGCTAGGAGGGGCCCCTAAACGCCCATTCAGTCCTCTCTTCATAGCACATAAAACCGTGTATATTCGGAGTGCGTTTTTTTTTTGTTAGGTTCCTAAGCATTCTTTAACGTTCAACATATTCTTATTTTGCGTTGTCTTTTTAGACAATGTAAGGCGCCCTGCGGGCGCCTCACACTTTGTAAAGAACTGGGCCTTCGGCCTCAGCGGGGGTGGCCCGCTCGGCCGCCAGGGGCTCCGCTTGGCCTCCAGGGAGCCATTGCCCCTTTGACCCCCACCTTGGCCACGCTACGGTGAGAGCGGAATAAATGATGCGTCTGAAATTGAGCCTTTAGCGTCCAAGGGATTTACACCGTGAATGTCTTACGTTTCGTTTAGTTGCCTTCGTAAAATATGTTTTGCAGAGAGGCAGGCCGATTACAGCCTCGCGGCGTCTTTCAGGAGTACGCCTGAAAGCTTAAGTTGCCGTCGTGATCATATTTCACTCCGGTGCATGTGTCCATTTATCCATTTATCCAACACTTACGCATTCTTCCGCTCTAGCTGCCATTTATCGATTGACGTTTTCCGTGCTTCCTAGTTGTCGCCCACTGGCGTGCCGGTTTATCTGCCCCGATACTTGCCGCGCCGTGACATCAACAAGTTGACCCGGCCAGTCTTATCCATCTCGAGTGCCTTTAGCGCGAACGTCGCCTCTGAGATAGGAGACGGCTTGTTTTCGTGGTTTTCCTTGTCCTTATCCGTGCCGTGCATTCCGCGCCCCTGAGGTGACGTTTTGAAAAAGCCAGCCAGCGTTTCAGTTGGTGCTGATGCAGGAAGTTTGGGCCCTCTACCTGTCCACCTGCGCCCTTCGGTCACACAGAGCGGGCGTTTGCCTTGCCGAACTGGTCATGTTTCGTGTTCATTCTTCCCATATCTGTCGGTCCTGTGCGTTGCGATTATCTCGTACAGGGATAAGGAACTGAAATTTGTTTTGTAACAATGCCAGAATTAAGCAGCGAAGTGTAACGGATCACAGAGTGGGTGGGGTGGGGTGTTGACCCCTTTTATCTTCCCCAGACAACGCTGCTGTTCTCAACGGGAAGTTATCTCGCGTTTTCAACTTGGGGGTCGGAGACAGCAGACTCGCTGGAAAAATGTGTCAGAAAACACGTATTGTTTCGGTTTCCGTCATGAACATTAGAGCCATGTGCAGTGGCAGAGCCAGGCAGCCGTCCTAGGAAAGGGTCAGCGCGCTGGGGGAGGGCAAATGGTGGACGGGTAGTATAGCTTTATGGAGTGTGGCCTGACACACGCAGACCACTAAGTGCGTTGTCGATCATGAACTGTGGGAGGTTACGGCGCATTTCGCCGTGTGGCCTGTGGCCCCGTTTCGGCGCCGGTGTCCGGAGTCGCGCCCCGGCCCAGGTCGCGGGCCGGCGCTGCGCCGCCGCCCAGCTGTGCGTGCGAGGCCGGCCCGGTGATGTCACTGCCTGGCGGCGGCGCCAGCCGGCCGGCGGGGCCCCGCGGGGTGGCCGGCAGGCGCCGGCTGCGTGGGTCGTCTGGCCGACCGCGGGGGCCCGGCCGGGGGCCGCTGCCATGAGCCGCGCGGCCGGCGCCGACCCGGCCCGTAATTGCGACACGGGGCGCGAAAGTGGCCGGCGTGCGACCGTCAATCAACCGGTCTCGCCGGGTCTCGCGCGCTGCAGCGGCGCCGGCCGGCTGCGGCGGCGCCGCGCGCGCAGCATGGCCGCCGCCGCGCCGGCCGGGACAGGTGGCGAAACACGCCCGCTCCGGCGCCGCGGCGCGCCGGCCGCCGCGCCGCAGCCGGGGCCGGCTGCGCGTGCGCCGCGCCGACCGGACACGCCGCCCGGGGCCGCGCGGGGGGCGGCCGAATGACCGGGCGGCTGCGTCGGCATCACGCGACCGGCGTGGGCCGGTTTATGTTGGGCTCACCGAATTGGATCGGCCCCTGCTGCTTCGGGCCCCCTGTGCCAGACTTCGGGACGTGGGCGGCGCCGGCGGGCGGCGCGCGTTGGCAGCGGGCGCCGTGTGCGGCGAGCTGCGATCCTGGAGGGGCCCCCGCGGCCTTTTCCGGGATCGCGGGCCGGGGCTGGGGCGAGCTCGGAGCTAGCAGGCCTCAGATGAGTTAGGGGATTGCCAGGATGGGCCTCATGACGGCTGCTCGCTGCAATGAGGAGATCGTGGCGTTGCCCTGGTTGGAAGTCTGTGTCCGTCCTGCATTTGGAGGCACTTGAGACCCAGATATCACAGAAAGCTTCAGAGGAAGGCTGTAAGCGGGTGTGCGAAGCAGTAAGCCGTCTCTGTAATTGTAATGGTCGCTACGTTTCTTTGTCGTGCTGAAACCGGACGTAACTGCGTGATTGATGAAAGACAAAATCACGCAGAACGGCGCTGAAACGTTGCGAATGACCTGATGGTGATTCGTCTGTACTTCGCTGTCATTGTTTGCTGTTGTTATTATAGCCGATAGGCTGATGAGCCCTTTTTACACCGGCGGGCATGACTTGATCTGTGCTGAGTCCTTGTCGAGCCGATTTGGTAGTAAGCCCTTTGTGGACCGTTAGGGCAGCAGTGTGAATGTCGAAGACTAGATCGACAGAGATGTTGGATGAAGGTTGAAGGTTGAATGTTTAAGCCAAGCCCCCAGAAGCTTGAAGCCCCTGGAGTCTTGCGACTGTTATTGTTATAAGTTGATGTTTGTATGCTTCCTAGCGTGCTGGTGGCATTTGTATGCTTCTCATCACACGGCACCACATGAATTTTGCTATGAAATGACTGAAACGTAATTTCCCAGGTCAGTAGCTAACTTTTTACCTCGAGAGAGCAGCATCTGTTGCTGACCCAGCACGCTTCATTTATGAAGCGGTCATGACAACGAGCCCAACCCTGGTTCAGAGCACACGTCCGATGGCCATAGTGCTGCCGTGTGCCGTGCGTGCTTGTGAACCTTGTCGGCCGTGATACGGGTCCGCTGTGCTGTGTGTCGGACCGCTGCGCCGTGTGTCGAACCGCTGTGCTGTGCCGGGCCTGTGTGTCGGACCGCTGTGCTGTGTCGAGCCTGTGGGTCGGTCCGCTGTGCCGTATGTCGGCCCGCTGTGCCACGTGTAGGGCCGGCGTGTCGGCCCGTTTTGCCACGTATGGGGCTTGTGTGTCGGCCCGCTGTGCTGTGCCAGGCCTGTGTGTCGGGTCGCCGTGCCGTGTCGGGCCTGTGTCGGCCCGCTGTGCCACGTGAAGGGCTTGTGTGTCGGGCCACTGTGCTGTGTCGGGCCTGTGTGCCGGCCCCTGTGCTGTGTCGGGCCTGTGTGCCGGCCCGCCGTGCCTTTGCCTGCCCCGTGTGTCGGCCGGTTGACGGTCCGCTGACGGCCGTTCTCCGTTACAGGGTGCGCGGTCTGAAGTCGTACAAGGAGATGTTCCCGTCACTGGCCATCATCCGCGGCCGCCGGCTCTTCCACGACTACGCGTTGGTCGTGTACGAGAACCACCAGCTGACCGACTTGGGTCTCATCGGCCTGAAGCGCATCATGCGCGGCACGGTGCGCATCGAGAAGAACCCGCTGCTCTGCTACGTGCACACGGTCGACTGGGCCCGGCTGACCAACCACTCGGAAGGCGTGTTCCTGGTACGTGCCGGGTGGGGGTTCGTGTGAGGTGGACGGCGCGGGTGGAGTCTGGAGAGTGGCGCGGGTGCGGAGGGGATTCGCGTCGGTTTTTCTCTGCGTGCGGTGTCGGTGCACGCGGACGGCACCTGTCGTCACGCTGGCGGAGCTTTGGATGACACAGCCATTGAAGAGGGCTGGGCGGGATTGGAGGCGGGATGTGACGTCATTTAAGGATCGGGCGACTGCCCGGGGCCATCGTAGACTTAAATAGCGGTTGGCGTCTCCCAAGCCGGTGGCGCCCGGCTGTCGTCTGATTTGGCGTCACACGACGTTCCGCTGATCGTTTCCGATAATTACATCTACGCTATGACGTAGAACTGACAGTCGAGAAGCCCATTGGACGGATTAGCGTTAGCGTGGACTGAACCAGCGGTGGCTGATCGCGGCGGGCGCGTAGAATCAGTCTGAACCGCCAGTGAACCCATGGATGCTTTTTGGGGATTTTGAGACTTTGCGGACTTGGGACTTTGCGGCCCGCCTCTTAACACGGGAAAATCTGCGTTTTCGTATTCTGCGTAGCGAAAATCGGAAAATTGTGGACAGTATTGCCAAAGTTGTGCTCAGTGCCCTTTCGGTAGCATCCTGTTTCTGCTGCTGGCTGTAGTTGTCTCGCTGGCGTCGCCTGTGGGTGGTAGAGTTGCCTTGCCAAGTACATTGATCAGTCAGCTCGTGTTCATGACGCACTTTCGTCAGGTGCCAGACGCGGTCGCCAAAAGTAGCCTCCCTTTGTTTTCTGGGTTCGGTGTAATCCGTTCCTGGCGCTTCGGCGAATGCTTTAACGGTTTCCCTGCGTCCCGTGCGGTTGTTCAGACCCAATCGCCCGCAGAGGTGAGAAGCCAGTCATGCCTGTTCGTTGAGGTGGGCAAACTGGAACGGGGTCCTGGCACGGCGGGCCGGCCGCCGACGCGCCGACCCGGCTCCCACCATGGGCGTAGCCAAAGGGAAGGGCATAGGGACCATGCCCACCTCAGGGGCTGAAAACCCACTGTTTCTTGACGCACGAAAATGAAGAAAAATACAAATTTCCGAAACTCGTAATTAAGTGGCGAAAATCCGTGGGGTTTTGCGCTTTGAGGTGGGTGGGCTTTTCCTGGCTCCATCCTTGGCAAAATCCTGGCTACGCCCGTGGCCTCGTCCAAGTAAATCCTGCCGGCAGCAGGACCGGCTCTCGGGCGCCGCAGCCGCCGTGACGTAGTGGTCGCGTCACGCGGTGCCGCTTTGAGCCGGCCGCTCTTCCCGTAGGAGAACGGTGAGGACGGCCACGGCGTGACTGAGGGCGTGCCGTGCGAGGCACGCGGCTGCCTGGACACCTGCAGCAACTTCACCCGGCTCGGCTACACGCGCCGCGCCTGCTGGAACCTCGAGCACTGCCAGATCTTCCAGGAGTCGAAACGTGAGCGGGCCGGAGCGGGCCGCCGACTGCGGGCGCCGCGTGACAGGACCGCTGGCCGCCGTTGGCGTGCCTCTGATGCGTCAGCGCTCGCGAGTTGGGCCGCGGACGGGCGCAGCTTGCGTGCCTGGGCACAGTCGTCTTGGCCATGGTATCGGCACTGGCGCAGCTTTAATGCGAGCGAGGTTGTGGTCTTCGTGCGTACATGGGGCCTGCGCGTGCTCGCGGACTGTCACCGTACCGGTGGGGACCGCGAACCGTGTGGGAACTGCGGCCTGTTTTAGTGGTCATAGATCCCGGTCGTCAGTGGGGGGTGACGCTGTCGGCCCACGTGACCTGCGCTTGTGCTCTCAGGCTGTCACCGCACGGCTCCGGAGGCGCCGTTTCCTGCACAAGTGGCCATTGTTTGTTGTCCACACTGTTTTTCATCCGTACTGTGTGAAACCTGCGTTCTCTGCACCTGAGACCCGTGTTAGTGACTGTGTTCTATGTGACATGTGACCTGTGTTAGGCCCCACTGGCCCGCGCCGCCGGAAGCCGCGCTCTCAGCGCCCGTGACCTGCGCCGCTGTCGGCAGGCTGTCACCCGTACTGCGCCGGAGGCTGCTCCAGACCGGACTCGGCCGAGCACTGCGTCGCCTGCGAGCACGTCAACTTCAACGGCAAATGCATGGAGAGCTGCCCCAAGAACACCTACATGGTACTCAGCCGGGCCGGGCCGGGCCGGGCCTGCGACCGGCCGGTGGTGGTTTGGTTTGGTTTGACTGGCGCAGAGGCCGTGCCGGTCAGGCCTGTCAGACGCCGGCGGCCGACACGAAACCCGCGTTCTGTCGCGGCGTTTGGTGCGCTCGGTCGCGGCGGAAGACCCCGGCTTTCTGTTGTGTTAGGCGACGCCTTTTGGCGGAGGGCCGCGTTTTGATTCGTGATGGCCCAGCGGCGTGTTGTTGTCGAATCCTTGCTGGATGCGGGCTGCGTTAGTATTTTCTAGTGTGTCTCGCGAGTGGGTTGGGACGGTAATGGCTACCGTGTAGCGTGACGCTGTTGGAGTGACTGCCTCCGTCGGACGAGGCGATGTCAGGCTGGGTCACGCGTCTGGCCGGGCTACGTCAGGGCCGCAGTGATGCTCCGCTGTGTCCCGCCCGCAGTATGAGGGCTGGCGCTGCATCAGCAAACAGGAGTGCCTGAGCATATCAACCGGCAGCGACAAGCAGTTCCAGGCGTTCAACGGCTCGTGCATCCTGGAGTGTCCGGCCGGCTACATGGTCGCCGGCGGCACCTGCGAGAAGTGCGAAAGTGAGTGCACGGCCTCCGCAAACCGCTTTGGAGGCTTTCCTCTTTGCGGAAAACACCGGTCGCACTCGTGAAGGCGAACGTGTGTGTGTCCTCTTAACTCGTGCATTGATTCTGTATCGTGTGCAGCGCTGTTTGTGGGACAGTGGTTTCCGTTCGGAGCCCTGGAGGATTTTCCACAGCCGTTGCCGCGGCGGCGGCGGCGGAGACGGGTCTCCCGTTGTGCGTCTGGACGTTCATGTGAACGCGTTCCCGCCTCTCCCAACAGACAAGTGTCCCAAGAGGTGTCCCGGCAAGATGTTGGACTCCGCGGAGAGGGTCCGCTCCATGAGGGGCTGCAACATCGTCGAGGGCCCGCTGCGAATCCAGGTGTCCAGGGGTGAGTCGACCGCGCTGCGTGACCGGTCTTCGGCGTGACTCGTGAAGGTCCGGGTCGTCGGAAATGAGCGTGCTCGGCCCGGCGGAACAGAGCGGTGCACGACCCTGACGAAGACCCGGCGTCCTCCCAGTGTCAGGTTAACCTCTGCGTGTCTGTTCCACTGGTCTCACTTGTCGTTACTGATGAGGGCCTGTGTGTATCGCCTCATCGTTGCTTTCGGGCGTCATCGTCATCATCGTGCGATCAGGCCCATACGATGACATCGCAAAGGTGTTGACGGAGCGACGCCCCTCCTTTGTGTCTGTATTTGTGTGGCGGTGGCGCCAAGGTAGCCGTGATTGGAAGCTGACCGCAATGACAGCTAAGCGCGATGATGTCCTTGGCGACGTCACGCCAGATGTGTCCGAGAGTCCAGCGATGTGGCGTGGTCGAGTCTGTATGGTACATGTACTACCATGACGGAAGCCTTCGTTATGCTTCGTGTGTGGGCCTGTTGATAGCGCTGTAAAACGGCTTTGTCACCATGTGTGAAAATGTTGTAACGGTTTGTAATTGGTCGGTTGGCGAATGGGTTTTCCTGGAATGAACGCTGCTGAACGCCTCGCCTCGGGATGATCGCTGCAGATGTCGCGCGCTCATGGGCCAGTCTCGCGAGCATCTTGTGGCATGCGGCTGAGAGAAAACACCAGATCGCACTTAAGTCCTGCGAGGCGACGTGTGGAATCATGATCCGACCTCCGACAAACCGCCGTCTGTTGAGCCGTGAGCTATTTAAATATATAGCCGTTCCCTGACGCTGGACGGCTGCGCGGCTCTTGCAGAGAACATCGTCCAAGAGCTGGAGGAGAGCCTGTCCGACATCGAAGAGATCACCGGCTACCTGCGTGTCAGCTATTCGGAGGCTCTGGTGTCGCTCCACTTCCTGAGGAACCTGCGCATCATCCACGGGCAGAGCTTGGAGGAGTGAGTGCAGACGGCGAGCTTTCGCGCGGGAAGCCGCCGGTGACGGGTTTGAGATGTTACCTCATCCAGGCCGAGGCGTAGGAGAACCTGAGGTCCACGTCGAATCGGTGGATCGGCGTTAGCCGTCATCTAGGATGGGTCGTAGGTGGGAATAGGGAATGACCACCTAAAACGACATGCGTCGTGTTGCTGTACACTTTTTCGGTTCTCATGTCTTCCCGGGCTCTGTTTCATACACCGGCAAAACTAAAGATTCGTGTACCGTGTTCCCGTTGCGTTCCAATGCAAAGTCCTGAATTATGTGTTGCGGCGTCATATTCTGCAGCGTCCAGTCTAACCATCGCGCGTCGTTTTCAGCGACTACTCACTGTACTTCTTGCACAACCCGAACCTGAAGTCGCTGTGGCCCAACACGACGGACCTGAAGGTGCTGCGAGGCCGTGCCTTCTTCCACTTCAACCAGCAGCTCTGCCTGGACAGGATCGACTCGCTGCTGGCGCGGCTGAACATCTCGATCGAGGAGTCCATCGACGTCGGACGGAGGACCAACGGCGACAGAGTGGCCTGTGAGTGCGGCCGCCGATCGCAGCCAGCCGGTGGGCGGCCCTGCCGGCGGCGCGCCGACCCTGGACGGGCTGCGGCAAGTGACCGCGGCGCGGCGCGGCGCGGCCTGACCGGACCGGAATGTAGCAGCGTCTGCCCGCTGAGCGCTGTCTTTTATGGCCTTGTGGGACGTGCTCTTTCGAGGTCGGGAGGCGGGTCCAAAGACAGTTTCGTTTAAATTGGGTTTGTCATCCCAATATTTTAACCGTTGTGGGTGGGCAACGTCTAGCCCACCATTGG
Organism: Capitulum mitella; assembly: GCA_030062745.1. Taxonomy (NCBI): domain Eukaryota; kingdom Metazoa; phylum Arthropoda; class Thecostraca; order Pollicipedomorpha; family Pollicipedidae; genus Capitulum; species Capitulum mitella. Next base: position 4,043,532 of record CP099841.1, on the reverse strand, counting down.
TGACCTTCAGCGAGAGTCGCCCTTAAATGCGATGATGCATGTGAGACTGAGAAAGCTCTCACTATCTGCTGTCGGAAAATGGAGGGTATTACCGCATGGATAGAATATTTTTTGTTTAGTAAAATGACAGTAGCATTCACCATTGCAGGTAAGGGGAAGTCTTGTCACTTTCCCGTAACTGCACGTGGGATGGACTGTGAGGGATGGCTCGGCTTTCTGGACAGTTCGTGGGGCTCATGAAGTTCCATCTACGTGCAATTTGCAGCACCCTGTCCACGTGGAATTAACGTAACAGTTTTGCGACATTCTTCGTGGCATGCGTGAAAGTTTGGAAAACGTCTGGTCTTTTCGACATCGCACGGGCAGCTGAATAAGACGGAGTGGTGCAGCGCCGGGGACCAGAGCGCCGCGTCGGCGCGGAGGTCTGACGTCCCCGTCCGCACCGTGGGCCGGGCCGGACTGTCGCCGGACGGTCTGGACTGACACGGCGCCGCGCCGCCCCCAGGCAATCGCACCTCGCTGAAGGCGAGAGTGAAGAGCGTCTTTAAGGCCCAGGCCATACTGGAGTGGGAGAGCTTCCGGCCCAAGGTCAAGGACTACCGCAAGCTGATCGCCTACAACGTCTACTACCGGGAGTCGCCGGAACGCAACGCGTCCATCTTCTGTGCCCGCGCCGCCTGCGGCGGGGACGCGTGAGTGGGGCTCGTGACTCGTGAGTGGGGCTCGTGACTCGTGAGTCGGGCTCGCGGCCGCCGGCCGGCGGCCTGTCCCACCACGGGTGGCCAGGCACAGGCGTCCAAATGATGCCGATGTCGGCGTGTCGTTTCAGGCGTGCGACGTGCTCTTCTCGTCGCCGCGTTTGCTCGTCACGCGATGCGCGGCCGCGTTGGATGTTGTGTGTGGTGAGCGAGGAGGCGTGTGCTCGCTGCTCCCTGACGGGCGCCGCCGTTCGCAGGTGGAACGTGCGTGACTTCGGCGCGAATGGCCAGCAGGGGTCGGAGCCGGTGGTGCAGATGGTGACCGGCCTCAAGCCGTTCACCCAGTATGCGTTCTACGTGGAGACGATGGTGTCGGAGACGGGCCCGAACGCCACCACGGGACGTTCCGAGATCAAGTTCTTCACCACGGCGCCGGACAGTGAGCGCTGCCCCCCCCCCCCCCGCCACGCCCTGTAGCGCCTCGGTCTGCTTCTCTGGCCTGGTCTGGTCTGCTGGGGTTGCTGTTTTGCGTCGGTCGCGTGTATCCTGCGCTGTGATGTGTCGGTTACCCCGCTCGCCTGGTTACCGAAAGGTCTCCGGTTCGAAGCCGAATGACGGCAGCGTTTTGCCATCCCGTACAACAGCCGACGTGACGAATTCGACGCAAAACGGCCGTCCTGGTCGGCGTTGTTAACGAACAACCCGGTAACCAGCCGTCGTCGACGCGTCTGGTGGCGCGCGCTGGCCTTGCCGCTGCTCCGGAGACGGCTGAATCTGTGGCGGTGGCCCGCCAACGCCTCGTGAACCTGAGCCCCTGCCGTCCTGCTCGCAGATCCGTCCGTCCCGCGCAACCTCAAGGTGATCGCCCTGGCGCCGACCGTGTCGTCCGAGCGCATGGAGGCGGCGCTTCACGTGCAGTGGGACCCGCCGGCGCATCCCAACGGCATCGTCACCCACTACGTGGTCCGCGCCGAGTACAACCGCGAGGACCTCGACCCCAACTTTGACTTCTGCAAGGACGGGGGAGGTGGGTGGTGCGCGATGTATTAAGTTTCCGGGTGGTGTCAGTGCTGTGGTAGGAGGGACGAAACACTCAGCCGCGTCCGTTCGGCCTGACGCTGCTTGAGCTACACGTCCGCCTGCTTGACGCGGTCTGCGGTGGAGCTGCGTGGCTCCTGTCCGTAGCCGTGGTGTTTAGAATGCTGGGGATGCTGGTGAGGCGCGGAGTTCAGCGCAGTCTGATCGTCTCGTGGGTGACGCGGGTCGCTGCACGCCGCTCAAAGGCAGCGGCGTATCGTCCCATCGGTCCCGCTCACCGGACGATGAGCTATGTCCCGCAGCTATGTCCGTCCTGCGGCTCCCGTGTCCATGTCCGTTCCGTGGGCCCCAGCCCTGGGTCGTCCTGTCGGCTCCGCCCGTGGACGACCGGGCCTCCGCCCGCGGCCCGGCCCGGTCGACTCGCGCTGACGCGCCGTTCCGCCGACAGACCCGCGGCCCGTGTGGGCGCCGCGCGCCACGCCTAAGCCGCCACCGCGCAACGGCTCGCTGGCTTCAGTGGGCGGCCGGGGCGACGGCGAGTGCTGCGAGTGCCCGGCGAAGGGCGCGCCCGAGCTGCCCACCTGCCGCGACGAGGCGGCCGGCGCCGGCAAGACCGGCATCGACGTCGACGAGACCAATGACCGCATCTGGTTCGAGAACGAGCTGCAGGACTCGATATTCACCAAGAAGAGGTGCGTGGCGCCGCCTGGTGGCAGCCGGCGAGGCGTCCGTCGGTTGCGGGTCGGCAGGCGCGCCGAGCCGTCATCTGTCGCGTAACTGTGTGGCCCACTGCTCTTGTCACTGCTTTCCCCGTCGCCTTGCGCAGTACCTTCGGCCCACCGTAAAGGTGCCTCTTGTGCGGGCCACTGACGGTCTCGCCGTTCCGTGGGCCGTCTGACTTGGACGCCGGCGCTGCGTCGGCCGGCGTCGTGCGCCACTGACCCCGCCCGCCCGTCGTTGCAGAGTGGCCCCCGTCGCCCGGCCGGGGCGTCGTCGGCGCAGCGTCAACGCCACCGCGCCGGAGAACGCCTCGGTCGAGGAGCCCGCCACGGGGCCGTGCCGGAGCCGCAAGAGGGGCGTCCACGGAAGTACGTGACCTGGCCCCGCGGCGAGGCCGACAGGGGGAGCTTTGACTCGAGCGACCGTGAGCCGCGACTGTCGGCGCAGTGGGGGGGGGGGCGTGAACATACTGGGCGTTGTGCAGCTGTGTACGGGCGCGAGTTCGGTACTTCGGCCGCTGTTCTGCCTTGAATTTCGGCAACATCGCCACCGTCGGCTCATTGGCCATGGGAACGGGCGCTGATGCGGATCGTTCACTCTGCGGTGTGCCAGCACGCGGGGTGCTGCGATTCGGCTGGATTTCTCGTCGCGGTCTCGGCGCACTAAACAGGTCTGGCTCATGGGTGACGCCGCGAACAGGCCTCCCTCCCGCTTCGCTGTCGTCGCGCCGACTGGGACTGTTCTGACGTGTCGCAGCCGGCGTCGGTGTGTCAGCCGGCGCCCTCTGGCGGACGGCGTGGTGACCCGGTTCGCTCCCGCAGGCTGGTGCGAAAAGTACGAGGCCAGGCTGCCGGCCAGCGAGACCAAGAACAGCACGACGCTGACCGGGCTGCTGTACTATGCGGGCTACACGGTCGAGGTGATCGCGTGCCAGGAGCCCTACAACGGCGAGAAACTCTGCAGCCCAGCCACCATCACTAGTCGGAAGACGAAGAAAATCGGTGAGCGGGGCTTGTCGCCTGGTCTCGCTCCTCGAACTGCGTCGCTGATCGCGGGCGGAGCTCGGGCCGGAACTCGGACGATGCCGCCCTCGTCCTCTGTCGTCGTCTCGGTGACACGATTTGGCTGGTCGCATGCGGAAGAAAGGCTTGCGTTTTTTCTTAGCATTCTCCAGAGCATAAGAATGATGCTTGTCGGAATTCAGCCAGGTAAGAGATAAGATTCAGCCAGGTAAGAGATATACTCGACCGCCCACTGACGTGGTCGGTCGTGCATTGTTCCCGTTCAGAGCTGCAGCCGAGGTGGATCTGTTGCGTGACTGATGCCACGACCGCGTCTGGCGCGCACCGTCCCAGGCTGGGATGAGCTGGGCCTGCTCCGGCCCACGAGCCCCGTGCGGCTGCCCGGACGCGACCATCGCCGCCGCCTGACCGCCGTCCCCGTCGTCCGCAGACGAGGCCGACAACCTGGACCACAAGCCGGTGGTGTCGAACCGGACGGCCGGCGGCCAGCTGGTGACGCTGGCCTGGCTCGACCCGCCGAACCCGAACGGCGAGCACGTGCTCAGCTACGTGGTGCACACCCGGCGCGTCGACGGCGAGCCAGGGGTCAGTGCCTGCGGCAGCGGGGGCTGGTCGCGCCGCCCGGGCGGCCCGTGCGGGAGCGGGCAGCACTGGCGCGTTCGGCTGCCAGATCTCGGGCCGTGTTGCGGGAGGAGGCGGGCCGGGTGGCCGAGACCTGGGCAGTGCGGGCGGGCAGCCAGCGGCGTCTGGTCTGTTGACCTGTTCTCCCCGACCGGGACCGCAGTCGGCTCGCTCGTCACCGCTGGGGCCTTCTGGCCGTGTGGGTGTTCTGACTTGTCTGTCGCTGTCGTGTTTGCGTTGTCTGAATATCCGATTGCTGCTGTTCTGGTGTGAATTATCCGTTGCGCCCGTCTGTGTGGTATCGTGCGTGACCGGCTGCCGCCGTCTGTGTGTTGTCTGAATTACCTGCTGCCGCTGTCTGTGTGGTGTCTGAGCGGCCGCTGGATGCCATTGACCGGCCGGCTGGCGGCCGCCGGCAGGAGCTGCCAAACAAGAAGCACGTGTGCCCGCTGGACTCTTGCGAAAGCCCACCGTGCCGGCGCGAGGTGAAGCTGAAGCTGCCCGTCGGCAAGGTCAGCGTGCAGGTGCAGGCCCGCTCCATGGCCGGCCTGGGCAGACTCTCCGATCCCATCTTCCTGCTGGTGGAGGTGAGTGACGCACCGCCGGGGCTCTTTTCGCCGGAGATGTGCGTGTCGGTTGTGGTGCGGGGAAGTAGCCCATGGCGAAATACCGTCTTCGTTGGTTGGCGGTGCGCGTTTGATCGGGTCGTGACTGTTGCTCTGATGCCACCGTAATTCGCCGTTCTGTTCGCGAGTTTCGGGCACGTAAACATTTTGGTGTCGAATTCACGCGCGCTGTACGGTGACTCCGTCCACCTCGTGTACCGCCTGTACGTGGTGGACGCTGCCCGCTGCGGGGCCGGCTGCCCGGTCACGGTGCGTGTCTGCGTGTCGCCGCGCCCTGCCGGGCCGCTGCCCGCTAATCACCGCCGACCCTCCGCCAGGACCCGGACGGCCAGCTCGGCTCAGAGACGATCGTCGCCATCGTGATCGGCCTGCTGCTGGTGCTGGTGGTCGCCTGCTTCTGCGCCATTTTCTTCTACAAGCGGCTGGCCAGGCGGCAGCTGGACGCCATCTACACCTCGTGGAACCCGTACTACGGTGAGCGGTGGCCGGGTGGGACGACCGGCCCGTGGTGGGGTGGCGGCGGGTGTGGGGAGCGGGAGATCGGCGGCGTGTGTGAGTGCAGACGACTACCGGGCGGTGCGGTCGACCACGACTGGGCGATGTCCGGAGACGGCCGGTATGGCGCCGGTGGGAGCAGACGAGGCGCCTGACTCGGGGTCGGCCGCCGCCTCCGCCGTGGCGGGAAACTCGCCACGCAGGGAAGTCACCGACGGCGCGCCAGCTGGCACCGAGACCGCACGGAGCCTTGCCGCCGGCCCGCGTAACCGTGAAGCCGGCGCGGCCGAGAGACGCGACTGACCCGCCCCATGTGCCCGCAGGCGGTCAGGTGTCCTACCAGCCGGACGAGTGGGAGGTGGACATCGAGAAGGTCTACTTCGACCGCGTGATCGGCAAGGGCTCGTTCGGCAGCGTGTACGACGGCACGGCGCTGTTGCGCGCCTCGCGTGACGGCAGCGACGACACGGAACAGCTGTACCGTGTCGCCATCAAAACCCTGCTGGAGGACGCCAGCATGTACGACCGGCAGGCGTTCCTCTCAGAGGCCAGCCTCATGAAGTGAGTCATGCCCCGCCCAGAAAGGGAAGGGAGTCGCCTCGGGAGGGTGAGGGGCTCGTGAGAGAGGTTTACGGAGCATTCACGGGCTAGCGTTGCGTCACGGCTTCGCACGTGACGGGCGTCACGCGGCATGTGACGGCGTGAGGATAGGTGTTGGGACATGTGTGCGACGCATTCGGAGGCCTCGCGTTCCCTTATTCTGCGTCAGTCTGTTTTAGATTGTTCCCCTTGCGTGGCCTTTCAACTTGACTAACTGCCGTGGCGCCCTCTGCAACAGGGAGTTCAACTGCCACCACGTCGTACGCTTGATGGGCATCGTCTCCAACATGAGCGCCAAGACGGCCAGCAACACACCTCGGGCGCCCTTCGTCATCATGGAGCTGATGGCCAAAGGCGACCTCAAATCGTACCTGCGCAGCATGCGACCCGAGGACGACGGCGTGTCGGTGCCCGAGCACTGCCCCGTACTGCCGGTAATGCCCGAACGCCCTGCAGTGCTGGCTATGCCCGAACGACCTGCACTGCTGATTATGCCCGAACACTGCCCTGTGCCGCTGTTAATGCCAGAGTGCAGCATGTACTGCTGATAGGCCAAAGCACGGTCTCGTGCAGCTGTCCGAGTATTAGGTGTTGTGGGCCAGCGACGTGAACTAGGAACCCTCGCATAGCGGTGGTGCTAGGTGGTGCGCGATGACTGTTTAGCACAGGTAATTGTTGAAGGCTGCCGTGGTCGTCTCAGTGGTGCGGACCGCACGTATTTTCGTTGCTGGCCCATTTGTTTCTCGTTGGCTACTATTTGTGTCGCTAATACCAGTCATCGGTCAAGACCGTAATTCAGATGCATCGTTCAGACTTGCTTAGCTACCAGACGGCGCCAGCACGGTGGCGTCTTCCGTTTGTCGCCATCGGACGCTTGCCCGATGGCGGATAACGCGTTTTCTTTCCAGCTGTTTCCGGCGGTCCAACTGATTGTTGAAAGAGCGCAGGTTTGTCGTGGATTCGACGGCGCTCGGGACTGACCGGTTGCCATAGTAACGACATTCTTTATGTTCCGCAGCATGTCTGCCATGTCGGCGTCTAATCCTTTGTCCAAAAACAGACCCAGTCAAGGGCATCCATGCATCTGGCGTCCGACGTGCCAAGCCACAACTCCCCACTGGACGGGGCATCTGTCGTGCCACCCGTTAACCCTGTATCCGATGTTGGAGCCACCAAGTGAGCCATAAGCCCCATGTCGCCCGAATCCCGTGTCCGAGCTGGACCCGTCGCGTGAGCCGCGCATCCCGTGTCCGGCAGCACATCTACCAGATGGCGATTCAGATTGCGGACGGCATGGCGTACCTGACGCAGATGAACTCCGTGCACCGCGACCTGGCCGCCCGCAACTGCATGGTCTCCGAGGACATGACCATCAAGATCGGCGACTTCGGCATGACGCGGCATCTCTACGAGAAAAACTACTACAAAAAAGGTACGCGGCCGTTTTGGGGAGGCGTGCTTTCACGGCTGGCGGTCCCGTGGTCGAGCGCGTGGCTGGGGAGAGGTTTCATAGCTGAGTAGACATGTAAGAGAGATAAAGGGGCGGCTGTGTTGTGACATGGGTTATTCTCTCCAAACAAACGTGTGCAATTGAAAATGTTCAGGAAGTGTCCTGGCGGCACTAGGTTCCTCGACCTCCTGCCACCATATGTTGAGGTGTGCGCGCATGCGCGTGGTGTCACAATGTCGATTTTAGCGTGATTGTTACGTGGTGACGGGATGACATGTGCACTGGCTGTTTTTCCCGTCCGGGGGACGCTTTTTGTGGCGTTCACGGGTCGCGGTCTGGTCCCTATCTCCGTGTGTGTGTGTGTGTGTGTGTGTGCTGGTGCTGGTGCGCCGTGCCGCCGTGTGAAGTTCTGACGCCGCGCCCCGCGTCTGCCGCAGGCGGGAAGGGCCTGCTGCCCGTGCGGTGGATGGGCCCGGAGTCGCTGCGCGACGGCCGCTTCACCTCGCAGAGCGACGTCTGGAGCTTCGGCGTCGTCCTGTGGGAGATGGTGACGTACGCCGCGCAGCCGTACCAGGGCCTCACCAACGAGGAGGTGATCAACCACGTGCTGAACCGCAACCGGATGTCGCGGCCCGAAAACTGCCCCGAGCGGCTGTACGACCTGATGTACCGCTGCTGGGAGTACCGGCCGCAGGACCGGCCCACGTTCATCGAGCTGGTCGAGGAGCTGGTGCCGGACGTGGGCGAGGAGTTCAGCAAGCACAGCTTCTACCACACGCAGCGGCCGGCCATGCTGGCGGCGGCTGAGGTGGCGGTGATGGCGCACGACGAGCCCGAGCCGACGGTGTTGACGCCGCTGACGGGCGGCGCGGCGGCGCCGGCCGCCGGCGATCGGCCGCCGCGCCGGCCGCGCATGGCCGAGTCCGAGGACCTCACGGACGAGGAGGACTGTGACCTCGAGCTGCGGCCGATCGAGCAGCGCCACCAGCGCGCCGACCCGGAGGCCGAACTACGCCGAGTTCGAGGCCATGAAGCTGGAGGGCCGCAACGGCGGCCACGGCTCGCTCTCGTCGTCGGCGGAGAACAGCAAGGCTCACAGTCTGCAGTTCTCGTCCAGTGACGGCAGCAAGGGCAGCAAGGCGAGCAACGGCAGCGCCCGGAACGGTTACATTGCTGGCGGGGCGCTGAGCCACCTGCGAACTGCCGAGTGCTAGTGCCGATCGCGTGCGATTCATTGTTTTCAGTACAAACCTCACTGAAGCTCCAATAACTAATTAAATAGTGCTTTGTTTTTTTACAGCCACCTCGTACGTTTTGTCATGGGACCATTCGTAAGCTATAGACAAAGATCTATGTCAACCGAATCGGTCTGAGTTCTCGACATATCTTGTATTGACTTGTGTACAGATCGGCCGGCCGAGTGTCGGAGACGGCCGGCCCGCGGCCGCCGGGCGCCCGTCCGACGGCCGAGCGCGCGGAGCCGCCCTCTGCCTGCCTACCATTCCTCTCTTTGTTCCTTCATAGGAAATGCCGAACTAGTCACCAACTTTTCGTGCTGCTGCGAGCGCGAGACGGCGGCGGCGCGCCGCCCGCCGCCGGCGCGCGCGTCCGGCCGGCGCGCGCCGCCACTCTGCTCAAAATTGGCCGGGCCGGCCGTCGAGTAGATGCCGCCCCCGCCCCCGCCCCGTTCAGTTCCTGACAGTGCCAAACGATGCCGCGGCGCGCCGGACGTGGCCAAGCCGGCGCGGAGCCGGCCAGAGGCGCCGCCGCGCGCTGCCTCTTCGCCTGTCCCGACTGAGTTTCGCCTCCCGCCAGCCTCGCCCCTCTCCTAGGTTGTGACTCTCCTCTCGGCTCGGTACTGGGAGTATCCTGCGTGTCTGGACGCTTGTGACGTGCTTTTGTATTCATTTACATGGAAACTGCTGGCGGACGGTCGGACGGGATATTACGCACCGATGGCTCACTTTCGCTGCTCGCGGGTTTCTTTGACGCCGACCACCCAGTGATGTACATGGCCCCGTCTTGTTTCGCGCTCGCCGACCCGCGCCGCCGGCCGCTCGGAGCGCCGGGACTGCCTCAGAGCGCCGGGATGGCCGCCGCCGTCGACGTCCTTCCGTACTCATCTTCAGTGTTCAGTGTGAATAGGCTTGGCGCTTTGGGCGGCGACCGAGGACGAGCGCCGCCGGCGCAGGCCTCATGTGTAGATGTCTAGTGGATTCACCCAGCGTGGGCTGCCACGGGGACGGACCCCCCTCCCCCCGCCTGTCACTGTAGATGTGTTAAACTTAGCTGGAGCGAGCTCGTCACGTCCCATTACACCGGCTTGGCACCCCGCAAAAGACATGTGAGTTGGAACCTGATTTCGATTGAGTAACGCCTCGGACGCCAAAGATGCGTTGTTAGTTACACAGGTCGACGTCGGACAGAGTAATCAGGGCAGCTAATGACCGAAGCGCAGTTCATATTTAACTTGTATTTGGAAAGCGAATGGGTAAATATATACGGTACATGTCCGTCTAACGGAGGCGGTGTTTACTCTCCGGAGACCGTTCAGCGGTCTCATGCTGTCCAGCGCTCGGCTGGACGTAAGCCAGGCGGGTGATGTCCTCCGCTCGGGTCGGCGGGGCCGGGCTTCGGCCGTGCCGTGGACTGCTGGTCCCTGAACACTGGCGTTTCAGATGCTTTCGGTGACTTCGAGTGCGACGCAGGGGAAGCGTTACTCGGGACTGGGTGAGAGGGGCCCTGCGTGTGTATCCGGCGGAACGGTGTCTACATTCGGACCCGGCCGGGTCGTAGGCAGGTCGCATTGCGCCGAGAGGTGTGGGAGGCGAATGTGCGGACGTTCGGTGACGCCAACGGTGACCGAGCATTGCCTCACGCCTTGAGCTTAACACCTGGGTGGGGGACATTCCATCCATTGTTGGCAAAATGGGACCCCCAATTTTGGCCGGAAAGTGGGCGTTTTTCGCAATTTGCCGTTGAGAAGATCTCTGGTAAGTTTGCGCACAAACAAATTCTGATTTGTCTTCCCAGATTTCTGGGACTTCGCAGGGATACTTTTACATTAACCCTATAGTGCCCCCGTATCAAATATGATGCCGCTACTTTAAAGATTGTAGTAAATCTCCAGTCTTGTATTTAGCAAAAACGTCACTTGTATTTTATTTGCTACCGTTTTGACTGCCATCTGGTGGGTTTACAATCAATTAGGTTTTCTGAAACTTCCGCATTGCTATGCAGAATGGCCCGAGGTTTGCGGCGAGCGGGCTTGCACTGTAAGCATTTGTGAAATACTTGTTCTGGACTTTTCAGATCTTGTTTTTAAGCGTCTTTTCGTGCTGAAGTTGGAAGCAGTCGGTTTGGTCTTTCTTATAAAAGCCTTACATTTTGTGCCTGACAGTTGATTACGACATTCCATCGCCATTTTTGCGCGTGTTGCAAATGTGATGCAACGGGCGTGAAAGATCGTAGTTTTTAAGTAAGCCACGCGCAGGCGGCACATCTTTTTCATAAGCCTCCCTAGATTCAAAGGATTACGCTGTTGGAACCAAACAAAATTGGTAGAAGACCGATGCGATCGAGTAGTTTTAGTAAATCTAGTACAGACGTTACATCGTAACCATCTGTACTCCTGTCCTTTGGCTCCAACAAGAACCAAAAAAGCGTTGATTGCCTTTTCGTAGCCGTTGAGGGCGATGGCCCAACCCAGCCTATCCCATCATTTCCCTTTGGAGATGGGTGCCTTAGGCTCTCATTTTAGACCCTCCATCCTGGCAGCTGGGGGCTCTGACACCACTCTCCTTCTCCCTGCCTCACTCAAGGAAAAACTGAGAAATACGAGGACGGCGCTTTATCCCCAGTTCTTTCCTGAACGGTGATAAAACAATTCAGACCGGCATCTCGTCATGTTTTGAGGTAGGTTGCTTGTATGACGGTTAAGACTGTTCCACTGGTGCTTCTGCCGGCACTTGTACAAGCCAAATCCCTCTTTTGGAATCCTGAACCTTAAACTTCATGACATCCCCTCTTTTCCAGACGGTGACGCCAGTGATCTCGAAGGAATATCGTCCGGGGAGAATTCCTCGCCTTGATAAAAATTGCCAGTCCTTGGGGAACCAGTTGGAAATAAGCAGTATGTCCAATGGTAAATTCCAGGGGGAGATGACCTTCCTTTGATCCCTTATCTTGGCCGATATCGGCCCGGATATGGCGGGCGCCAGTGGCTCGCTCGTACGTTTGGAGGAAAAAGGGCTTCGATCCGGGGATGAATTCGATCCCGTTGATGAAAAAAATTACAGATCTTCTGTGCGCGGAACCAGCTGAAGAAACAAGCAGTCATGTCCAGTGGTGATTGCAGTGATGACCTTTCTGTAGACGCCACCTCTCCTGGCCTATCTCGGCAGCCGGAGCCTGAACATACGTCCTCGCCAGCTGCGGCTCGCTCGCACGTTTGGAGGAAAAAGGGCTTCGAGCCCCCATCAGACGTAGAATTCAAAGGAAGCCTGGATCTGCCTCCTGAAGATGCTTTAGACCCATCACCTTACCAGTACTTTGAACAGTTCATCACCGACGACGTGATGAGACTGCTCTCTGTCCAGGCAAACAATTACAGTATGGAGAAGACTGGACATTGCACCAATACCACGGAGGTTGAGACCAGACAGGTTATCGGCATCTCCTTGCTGATGGGTCTTGCTGAGATGCAAACGTGCGCTGCTATTGGGAAAATGACACCAGGTACCCAGCAGTGGCAGACGTGGTGCCCAGAAGCAGGTTCGAAAAGATTTTGACCTTACTTCACTTTCAGGAGCACAGCACTGCTATGGAAGAAACGAAAAAAGACAAGCTTTGGAAAATAAGGCTGTGGCTGAATCTTGCCAGGGGACGCTGCCTGGCGGTGAAACCAGAGGAGTGCCACTCAGTAGACGAAATGATGGTAACGTTCAAAGGCAAGTCCCACCTCCGTGTGTACATGCCGGGCAAGCCTCACAAATTCGGGATTCAAAATTCTGAAGCCTAGCTGGAGCCAGCGGATTTCTCTACGACTTCGACGTATATCAAGGCGCTGCGGGTGAAGTCCGCAACTTCAGGCCTGAGAGTTTCTAGGGATGTCGCAAAGCTCGACATACACTACCTGCTGGACAAAACCACAAGGTCTACGCGGACAGTTTTTTCACGTCCCTCCAGGGGCGTCGATTTGTATTCTTTTGAGGGCCCTGGCCCACCCAATTTTAATTTGGGCCCCTCCAATGTTTGTTTGGGCCCCTCCTATATTTTCTGCCGGTTTTTAAAGGGAATTGGGCAAAAATAACGAAAGGAACGGCCGCATTAGATACAAGATGGGCAAAAAGCAAAGAATAAGGCATAAAGTGATGTATCTATCTTTCTGTCTTATATATATATATATATATATATATATATATATATATATATATATATATATATATATATATATATATATATATATATATATATATATATATCATATATATATATCTATGTTGTATATATATATATATATATATATATATATATATATATATATATATATATATATATATATATATATATATGCATGGGATATACTCAATTTTTTATTCGAAAAATGGTAACAAAGAACTCGAAAGTTTCCATTGATCAGAATAAAGTGGGCTAAATCCGTTGAGAAATCCACATCTGGGGGAGGTTAGGTTGTTGGGCTCGGCCTACCCAATCATTTACAGAAATTGACGCCCCTGCGTCCCCGCCACTCGTGATGCACCTGAAGGAAAGGGGTATCCAGCTTGTTGATACCATACGGAGCAAGAGACTCAAAGCATACTGCATGAAGGACGAAAAGTCCCTGAAGAAGGATGGACGATGATCATTTGATCACAGAGTGGAAGAGAAAACAGGCATCATCGCGGTCAGATGGCTAGACAGCAAGTGTGTAAAACTTGTCCTACGTTAGCGTGGAACCTCTGGCCACTGCACGTCGATGGGACAGGAAAGCCAAGAGTCATGCAGATGTTCCTCAACCGTTAATAGTATGAATTCGTGGGAGGCATCGTCCTCCTTGACATGTTGTTGTCTCTGTATCGCTTCAACATTAGGTCTCGCAGGTGGTACCTGTACACCTTTTGGCATTCTGTCACGATCGCCATCGTCAACTCCTGGCTGCTGCACAGACGGCACCAGAAGCAGATGGGATCAGCGAAAGAAATACCTCTCAGACAATTCCAGGGACAGCTCGGAGGCACCCTCACGAAAACCGGAGCCACTAAGGGTCGGGGCAGACCACCTCGTGAAAGCCCGGAGCGGCCGGAAAGAAGAAAGGTGTCTGCATCGTCCACGTCGAAGGACGTGTGGTTCGACTCAGTCGATCACCTTCCTTTGTGGGATTCCTCGAGGCAGAGGTGTAAGCTTTGTCCTGCCGATATTCCTCGACTCACCTACGTGAAATGTGCAAAGTGCGACGTGCACCTCTGTCTCAACAGAGATAGAAACTGTTTTGTCGCTTTCCACCAGGAATAAAACTCCGCGACCTGAAGGGATTTTCCCTAGGACGTCGTTACGTGACTGACAGGGGGAAATGTGGACAGGTTGTAGAGTACGCAGGTAAAATTTAGCACCCGTAATACCCAATGTATCAGATATGATACGGGGTCAAAAGCGAGGTCACTGCCCAAGAATGATCGTTTTTCCAACATATAAGCCAAATGGGAATGAAGCCATACTAATGTGCTTATTTCTATAATTTTCGGGCGGGTGGAACTGAGTGGGCATTTTAGGGTTTGCATTTAGGGGGAAAACCAATGGCGCAGGCAGTGTCCGGATTGAAGTTGAGGGTGCAAGATGTACCTTCCTTTCCCTACGACCAAAACTACTCGGACTTAGGGCACCTTATTGTTGGCTCCTGGTTTTTCCTTTTTGTAGGAATTAATCATCCTTGTTAAGCTTCTTGTTCATGCCAGGAGAACACTGTTTCAACTCAAAAGTTGGTAGGGGCATCGGCCCCCTATCGCAGCGTCCCCCAGAAAGACGAAATTAGGTATGTCTTATCACTGTAGTGTGGGCAGCAAACGCACGAGTTGTGATCCACCGCCTGTTGCATACGTGTACATTTCATGTTCACCCAAGTAATAGAGGGAGTAGTAAAAAGTAGGAGAGGGAAGAGAACGCGTCGAAGAGCATGTGTACTGGAGGACGCCTGAATGGATTAATGGTATTCCATACAGCCAGGGATAAGGTCTCTAAGACATTGGTCATGATACACAATTTCACGTATTGGCCTACGTACATGTTATTGAGCTGTGCATCATCAGGTAAATGGAAAGAAACACCCAGATGTTCTACAGTCGTAAATGTTTACTTCTGCATCAGCAAACTATTTTCAACACTCAGCAGTTCTAGGCAACAAAAAGTCTTGATTTTGTCCTGTCCCCGTCCCAAACCTGACCTTTCACCCAACCCAACCCGTTACAGAGCCCCACGTATGGCCCCTCGAGCCCACGCACTGACCATGCAGGCAGTCAGTAGAAAAACTGCGAAGCCTTACTTTCTACGCGTGTGCCGTGGTGCGCCTGCACTTGTCCGTCTCGAACCTGTGACCCAGGTCAGCCCAATGTCGCGCGTAGTTTATGACACTGAATGCCTCTACGCGTGGGCCATTGATGTGCTCGAACAGCAGAGAGTTCAGCGTCTGCGTCAACAGGCGGTTTCGCGTCGCAGAACTGACATTCATGACCGAAAACCCACAGTCGCATGAATGCGAACGTGAATTCCGATCGGTTCAGGTTCTTGAACCGACCCGCCGCTCCGCCGCCGCTGCAACGTGACCCCCGGCCGGCGACGAGAGGCTTCACGGGCGACCGGGCCGGCAAACAGGCGTGAATTAGGTTTCGGAAAATGTTTGAAGGGGGAAATTACCCATTTTCCTTTGCTGTTTCAAGAAAATTTCAAATGGCAAACGATTATTTTGAAGGTGGAAGTCCCTTCTTCCGCGTCTTTAAAAGTACCTCTGGGACTTGGCTACATCCATGCCCTGCGCAATCCTGGCGTGTTTCGTCTGCGCACGCGATGGGCTGCTGCGCTGAAGTTGGTCGAGTTCTGCCAGGCGGAAGAGGTGTGTCGTAGAGGTTTGCGGGTTCACGTTCAGGGGCAGTGGTCCTCGGGGCCCGGCAAAGCCGTGACGCGACGATGCACGCCTGGTTCAGGGGCAACACGCTCAGACAGGAGGCAGAGGTGGGCTCAGCTGAGCCACGCTCGGCCAGACCGCGCGCGAACTGGCTCGGGGGCCGGGTTAGCCAGCGGCGCCCGCTTTGGGACGCGTGACCCGTCGGCCGTTACGAAGAGCAAAGAACTTCGACCACGGTAAATGTATTTCCACTTCACTTCATACCTACTCGCTGCCACATCAAATGACGTAAAGCTATCGCCTCTGCATTAAAACCCACCCCCGTTGACTAGGCTTCAATAGTGCGACTCTGCCGATATAAGAGCGTGCCGCGCAGCTGCCCATGCCCGTACTCGTGCGGCGAGACACGAGCCAGTGACACCACACGAGCAACAATGGTCCCTGTTGACCAGCCGGATGCGTTTCCTTTAGTCTCTGGGCAGCCATGCCGCAGACATAAGAGCATGATCATACGCGAAAGCTATCCAGCTCTGAGGGCCGCAAAACATTGGGTGCAGCATTGCATTTCAATACACACCTTCCATGATTCACAGAATAGTGGGAGAATGCTCTCGAACAACTGAGGACAGGCAAGGAACCGCCTTGAACAAAGGACCTCTTAGAGCTCGTCCAAACATGATTTCGTCTACATCAGGGCGCAAAAGGCGAGGGAATAAACGGACACCTCCACGACACATCGGCGACACGAAAACGACACACACGTCACGGTCCGGCTCGGCTGCCTCCCATCCGCGACGGGCCGCCGTGGAGTTCAGAAACACGCTCGTGCGAGCCACAGCCGGCTGCGGGCCGCCGCCCTGCGCTGCCGGCCGGCCGGCGCCGTCGCGGCCGCGCCTCCCTCCTGCCCATCACCGTTTGCCGTTGCGGTAGCGTTTGCGCGCCTGCGCCTTGGTGAACCGGTGGTGGCGGGCCGGCGGCGGCTCGGCGTCGTCGTCGCCTGCCGGCTCGCCTGGGGACAGGGCCGGATGGCGAGTGACGCGCCCGGCGGAGATCGCGGACACGGCCAGAGCCGCCGCAGCCGGCCGCCGGCAGAGGGGGCCCGACTGCCGTCCCTGCAGGGCTGAACAGACAACAGCACAGACACCGCTCCTGACACCGGCCGCCTGACACCAGTCCCGTGCAAACGGTCCTCCAAAATCAAAACCGAAAATGCACGCGTGTAGGCCGGAGGGGAGGAGATTCGGACTGCAGGTGCTGGTTGATTTATAACCCGGGTGACCCAGCTCCACCAGCCACACATGGATTCAGCCAAGTGACGATGACCCGGACGTCTAAGTCTAACCCAAACCCGTCTCTGACAACGACCCAAACGTTGATCAGGACCCAACCGTCAGACCCTGGGCCTACCGCTTCACTGGCAACACTACCGCCCCGCCGCGACCCGTCACCAGCCGACCGTGCGCCTCCAGCCCACGTCATGACCTGCCCCGACTCCAGCTGACTGTGTCCGAACCGGCCCCGCCCGGACCCGACACCCATGTGACCCCGGGCCACCTCTGAACGGCCAGCCCGACCTGAGCGTGCCGAGATGGACACCCACCTGACTCTGTCGGGTCCCCGAGACCGAGCAGGTCGGGCGGCGGCTGCAGCATGGCCCGCCGCTGTCCGGCCAGGTACATCCGGTACGCCCGGCACAGGCCGTACCCCGCGCCGGCCACCAGCAGCACGAGCACGATCTGGGGCACCGGGTGCTGCCGACACAGACCGCGGTCACTGGCGCACCAGCGGGCAAGCACCATGTATCGCCGCATCGCCCCTCCGAGAGCAGCACGCCTAAGATCTTCTCGGAATGCGGTGCGTGATCATGCCACCAGTTTTTTTTTTCGCTGCGAGAAATAACACGATCGTGGAACTCATGCCACAGCAAAATGACATCAGTTTTACAGTATCAGAATGCGTCCTTCAAATCACACTGAAAGGGAGTCCGGCGACAGTCAGCTGCGGCAGATAGTTCAGAATTTACGCGTGAAAGTAAACGAGCACAGCCCAGGTCACCAGCCGGCCGTCCTGGTGCAACGCCGGCGACTGCCGGCTGCTCACGTTCAGCTTCGGCGACTGGGTGAAAACGTCGGCCAGCACCAGCAGCACGCCCAGGACGATGCCGACTCCGGCGCCCAGGTACGGCGTCTGGCGGTCACCTGTGGCGGCGTCACAGAGAGAGGATCAGAGACCGAGGCGGCGTCACAGAGAGAGGATCAGAGACCGAGGCGGCGTCACCAAGAGGGTCAGAGGCCGTGGCGGCGTCAGAGAGAGGATAGGAGACCGTGGCGACGTCACAGAGCGAGGATCAATGACCGTGGCGGCGTCACAGAGAGAAGATCAGACCGTGGCGACGTCACAGAACGGGGATCAAAGACCGCGGCGGTGTCGCAGAGAGAGGATCAGGGATTGTGGCAGCGTCATGGAGCGATAGTGGCGATGGCGGTGTCATAGGGCGGCGTCACAGGCGTCACAGGATCAACTGCGGCGGCGAGACAGAGAGAAGAGACTACAGCGGTGCCACGGACGGAGGATCAGACTGCAGCGGCGAGACAGAGGGTCAGAGGCTGCGGCAGCGTCACGGGCAGATCAGAGACTGCAGCTACGAGCCTGGACCTCGGTACACACCGGCCAGACTAGGAGCGGATCACAGCAGACACCGGCCAGACTAGGAGCGAATCACAGCAGACACCGGCCAGACTAGGAGCGGACCACAGCAGACATCGGCCAGACTAGGAGCGGATCACAGCCGGCACCGGCGGGGGAAGCGTAGGGCTGGGGACGGACGGACTGGCGCTCTGTGCTGCAACGAACAACTGCCCACCTGCGTCCTGGCGCACCACGAATCGAGGTAAACAGATCCAAAGTCCCATTCAAAGTGCAAAGGAAACAGGCCACACGGTTGTAGAACATGACGGAAGCTACCAAACCCACCAACAGATAACAGCCAAAGCCGACTGATAGGCACTGGGCAAATAAAGCGGACCACGGTGTCAGCGTATCCAGAACAACAGCTGTATGGACCACGCAAAACAGCCTATTCCACCGTAAAACAACAATCACTTCATGCTATGGTTAGGATACGACGCACAAACCCGTCAATGACAACGCGCCACAGGCCCGCTCTTCCGCTAAAACCAACATGTCGCCACGTATTATGACCTTGCCTCTTCCCAAAATCGGGGAATGGGCACCGACAAACTGAGGCAAGGCGACTCATTTCTAGTCGCCAATGGGTTAACTCCAGAAAAAAAACATAGACGTGCGAGAAAAGGGCATGGTCCTGTGGCCCCTTCCGTCCCCGCACACCTGCCACCCCCACGTCGCCGTCAGGCCACTCCTTCGCCGGCCGACCGGTGGACGCGGCAGCGCCGGCCCGCACTCACTGGTGCGCTGGGCGCGCGCGGCGGCGCCGGCCGCCTGAATGGCCGTGTGCAGGGTCGGGTCGTGCGGCTGCAGCGCCAGCGCCTGCGTGAACGAGATGCACGCGTCCGCGAAGAAGCCGGCCGCCATCTCCACCTGTCCCTGCCGGTAGTAGCCCTGCGGCGGCGGCGGCGGCGGCGGCCCGGCATCAGAGGGCCGGGTTCACTCAATGCAACCGGCATACGGTGAAACGAAAAACTAAAAACGACTGGGCCTATTTTCAGCTGCGTCATGAGCAACCTTAATACATAAAGTACAAATCAAACGCATTAGGTAACACGAAAAACGCACGAGATATACCAAACTGATTTATCTTATATTACAATATTAACGAGGCAGGCGCGCCACTCTCGAACCTCTCAGGACTCCGTACCTTAGGCCACTTCGGGTCCAGAATTATTGTTCGCCTGGCATCTTCCAGGGCCAGATAGTGCTGATCCAGCTTAAGGAGTACATGACTCCTGTTGCTGTACAACAGGTGATTGTTCGGATCCCTTTTGATAGCATGGCTGTAGTGAAGTAGAGCTTCGTGATACTTGCCCTCCTTCAGGCAGGCATTGCCCTTTTCCTTGAGCTCCAGAGCCTGGCAAGACAGGACTGAGTCTAGAAGGCATGCACGGAGACACTCGTCCAGCCTTCAGAAAAGTGGTCTGAAAGGTTTGTTTCACTAACAGCAAGGCACAAAGTTCAGTAACACATAAAGGGTTTGTTTAAGGATGTGAGTCAAGGATGAAAGTGGGGAAGCCAGAATTCATGTCACTGTTAATATGCATATAAAAACACCCAACTAATTATGATGTAACTTAATCCAATTTAATTAAAATCGTAATTAGTGCAATAATGGTGGCAAACGTCACAACATATTTCACTTTACACAGTGCAAAGCAAGCAAACAATATAGAAATTTCCATTAGAAAGATATATATCTATGATGTATCTCACTGGAAAAAATGCTAGTAACTTATGTGGATTACAAACTTCAGGTTATGGATTTCTTACTCTCTACTTTAAATTCTGAGACCATTTACCAGAGTTATATTTCAAAAACCTGGTGGACAACTAAAGGTTGTTATCTATTGCAAAACAAAGATGGTGTTCAAGAACACCAAAGAGGGTACAATCAGTTGGAAACATAATACAAGGGGACATACTGTCTTGTTTCTACCCTTAATTTTCTCTTGAATTAGCCTTTGCTCATTATTTAAAAGCCCATCATGGAAACGTTTTGAATGAATGCAGTTACTGGATTAAGATCCATGAAGCACACTGTTCTTAGATAAAAGCCTCAACCTCCAACTTTTTATCTGGTCCCACTCCTGAGCACAATTCACCTGAATCCTATAAAATATGACCTTTGTATGAATAACAGCAAGTAAAATCTTCCAATCATTGACTGATGCATTGGTTTCAGTAAAACAGTTCACTTCAACATTATGCAGATAGCAAGATACTACCATTACCAGGAAATAAAAACTTTTCTCACCCTGGACAAGTTTCTTCTACATCTAAAAACATGTATAAATACAAAACTCAATGATCTGGTGGAAACAATAATCAGAAAAAGGTTGCAGAATCTGGTTGTTTAACAACTCAGAAGGCAAAAAATACATAACATACAAATAACAATCATCCAAGCTGTGCACATTAACCTGAATGATAAAAATGAACATCAGATACACCAATGTAGTTTAACACAATCTAGGTTCTCTCATTTAATTTTGTTCTGCTTAATCAACCACAGATACACAGATATCCACTGTACACAGGATATCCAGATATTATGGACCAAAAATCAACCATGAAATAACATACCTTTTACAAATGCATAACATTCAAGGCTTTGGAATAACATACTTCTTCATCTTTCCCAATGCAACAACATGTAGGACAGAATGTGGGAAAAGTTTTCACTGCAATGAGAAGCACATGGAACAAAATTTAGATGACCTGTTTTAAATGCATTAAGCCAAGGAACTAAAAACATACCAACAGCCCATTTTATATCAGCTAATTACACCCAACTAAAACTGTTATTCCTAGCACCTTACTGTAACTATAACAAAAACTTCACTTCAACAGCTATCACAGCAATTAATCTACAACAATATACCATTTCATTAACCAAATCACACACTGGTTCTTTAGGTACATCCATGTAAAATGCAATAAAGCTCAGCACAAGCTCATCAAGGATTACAATACATAGTCAAACTATTTTGTCCAAAAATACAAATATGAGATGCCAAGAATGACAGTGAATGAAAATACTGAATTACTCACCTCAGACATAATCAGCTTGTATGAGATGATTTATCTGTGTTCACAGACACATTTGACTGACTTCTGTCTCCTCAACAGCTGAATTAGCTAGCAGCTAAAACATGATTTTATTCAGTGACATTTTGCACCCTTCAGCCCAGCAAACTGAGAAACTGGGAATTTGGATAGTCCTGAAAACAGCATTTATTTGGTCAGTTATGAGATGATGGGATCTCACAGTTTGCACATAGAAGTTACACACCTGGAACAAGCAGCATGGCTTAAAATACATAGCCAATATGACAGTGACCTGAAATAAGTAGTTTGGGGCCAGCAAAATAAATAGTTTAGGGCTAGCAATAACACCTAGCCTGAAGGATCTTGTACTTCAAACTGCTGACTGTCCACTCCCAAAATCATGAAAAATAATATGCAGCAGAGAAAGACCAGTGATCATTTGCACACATATCATTTAACAGGTGAAACCTCACTACAAATAAGGCCTTGATATGTGTGGGTTCACATCCATCTGGGCAACATACTAATAATAACAGGAGTTAGGCCAAAGGAATCATTAATTATCAATTCCCCAGGCCTAACACCTATGAATTTTCTACTCAGGCACCCATGCCCAAACTGGGTTTTGGGACAATGACTTGACAAAACCCCAGGAAATTTCGGAAAAACTGCTGAAGAGCCATTTCTCATATTCCACACAAAAATTTCTATACTTAAATGTTTAAGCTCAGAAGGACATGCAGCAGTACTTTAATAGCACATTCATGACAAAGCAATATCATAAAACCTTTTTTGCCATTTGCCATATCATTTTGTCCCGACTCCGGAGTACCATCACGTGGTTACGACTGAAAGGTGGCAGGAAATTCCTGTTCGGAATGATCTTGTCCTACATGCTCTTAACTCTTTCCAACACAGATAATTTCTCATTTCATTTTTGAGCTCATACGGTGCAGACCATGCAGTTCCCAAGAGGCACGTCCACGGACTACAAAACGCGGAAGACAATTACGGCAAAAGCCGGGAATAAACAATACTTGTTTGTTTGTTTGTTGTGGGGTTAGGAACAACACCTTTCGGGCGTGAAGCTGTGTTTTTTTAATATTTTGCGTGCCCGTCAGTCATCTTGGAACATACGCGTGCCCATCAGTTCCCCAGATTCTGTATGTTTCAGTACTGCCGCATCTGTTTCATTCTTAAGGCAGTACCAAAACAGTCGTTGCCTTGAAAACCGATCAGACGTCGTGATAATCATTTGACGTATTCCTTCCTCTTTTATCTTTTAACAGGCCAATTTCTCGTAAGAACTTCAAAATTAACGTGTTTTGAGATATTGAAATGAACAAATGCCAGTGTGTTGTTGCGTTATCGATAAACTTTTTTCCTTGCTCATTTTGCATTGTTTTTTTCTTTCATTTTGCATCAAACTTTCGTCACTAATTGAAAATCGAAGGATCTAAGTGTGCAATATACTGCACACTTTCAGCGAGTAAGATTTGATACATGGCGGTCATTTGGAAAAGTTCGGATGGAGGTGTCTGTCATTCATTCATTCATTAATTCAGTCAGTCAGCCAGTCAGTCAGTCAGTCAGCCCAAGCCAGGGGCGCAGGCAGGATTTTCGTAAGGGGGAGGGCGGAGCTCCATGTGAACTGAGATCATACGAAAACCGCCTGCCAGGAAGACGATATGCAATGGTTTCCACGAAAAAATGGGGGCATAAGGGGGGGGGAGGCGAGGCCCGGGCTCCCTGAGCCTCCCTTGGCTGCGCCTGTGGTCCAAGCTTCCGAGCGTCTAGTGCCCGAACGCGCGAGCCGATCGCGACACAAGTGGCACTATCGGGTGCGCCGACTTGGCGGACAGATTGTGATGCAGGTCTCGAAGTGATCCGTGGCGTATGGGACGTGCCACGTGGCGCGAGCCGAATCTTTGCAGAATTCAACTAATCACGGGTACAAGTCAAACGGCGGGTGCTGTTGACCTAGTGGAAACATGGGCCCCAATCTTCTCGCTCGAACGCGCCAGCCGATCGCGACACAAGTGGCACGACCCGGACTTCTGCATAATTCAGTTAATCATGGGTGCTGGTCAAATGGCAGGTACTATTGACTCAAGACTTGGTGGTAACACGGACTCCACTTGCGGGTACTCGCTTTTGTGGTCGGCACCTACTTGCGATACCCGTGGCGATCCACAGGCATGTGTTTCGATTTGGTCTCGGGGACCTTCCAGTGCCAGAAGCAGTGAGCTAGGCGGCCGAAATTTGATGGGTAGATAGACCAGCATTAGAGCTCTCTAACGGTACCCCATATGATGGGCAGGGTGCAACGGATTATGTGCAGTACACGTGTGCCTTTTTAACAGCCGTGTTTTTTGTGGGCCAATTGCCGGGATGCAAGCGGCGTAGTTCCGTGCGATGATGGCTCGGAAAGGCAAAAGCTAGGCGATTAATTTTGATGGATTCAGGCCGAAGCGGAGTGCAGCTTGCACATCAAACGCGAGGTGCCTAAGCGCTTAACATCCCTCCTTCATTGCCGCAAAACTGTCACCGCTAGGATACCGAAAATTGGTGGGCAGGAGCGCGCGATACGTGGCAGTCGAAATACGTGGCTGTTTACGTGTCAGTAGTTTTAGCTTGGTATGTGCGGGACGCACGTGCTGAGGTACACAATTTTGTCGTTCAGGCCTGGCGATACATGTATCCTGGCGATATATATACAGGTTACTGAGTGATCCTATTGCAGACGACTCCTGTCAGGTAATCGTGGGCGGGTGGATAAAGCATGAGTTTGTGAATCCGACAGAGCGGGCTCGAGACCTGCCGGCCGCGAATAATTTCTATGGCTCAGAATGCGCCGTTGTTATGCGGATTTCCTTCTTTTTACAAGCGTGCCGTTGCGTGAATGGTAGTACGACTTGTAAGTGTTTTTTTCTACCGACCACCTTTTATCAGATGGTCAGGAGTGCTCCAGCCCCAGTCCACTACAACGCGAGTCACATTACGTTAACTTCCAGAGAAACGAAAGTTGTGAACCAAAGGGAATAATACCAGTCGTTACACTCCCTGCTAAGAAAGGAAGACAAAAATAAAAAAACTAAATATTGATATACAAATGTCACCCGTATTAGCATGTGTTCAAATGAGAGAAAGTAGTCTCAGCCAAGAAGCCTCCGACTGTTTTATTTATGAGCGGGCAATGATGGTACTCAGCCGGTGCACAGGTCTGTGTGCGATGCAAAGCGTCGGTTTCGACCCCAAACCATCCGTGTATCGCGTTGATTTGCCTCTGTTCATATTACCCATCGTGCTTGCAAGTATTTGCTTTTCAAAAGAGTGATGTAACCGGTATCGATGTTGATCGACGTGTGGTTATGCCGTTGGCGGTTACTGTATCTACCATGGTTAGGACAATTAAGCAGGTGGAACTTCCTGAAGTGCTATTTTCTTTTAAAAAAGCATAGGTGCACAGCACAACGCGTCAGAATAACTGAAAACGATGGGAGGATTTAACAGGTGTAACTTTATGAACAAAAGCATAGTTGCATAACACAATTTAATCAAGAATTCGTCAAGAATAACACTGGTAAAATGCTCATGCAACAACGTCAAAAGAACTGAAA
The DNA here is from genome assembly GCA_030062745.1 of Capitulum mitella. Lineage (NCBI taxonomy): Eukaryota > Metazoa > Arthropoda > Thecostraca > Pollicipedomorpha > Pollicipedidae > Capitulum > Capitulum mitella. The sequence continues at coordinate 4,018,787 of CP099841.1, read as the reverse complement.
ACAATAGATGAAATTGACAATAGTCGGTGCTGGCAACCATGGTCTGAAAATGATGTACTTAAGACATTTCAGATGCTGTTTCCTTGTTTAAATATGTGTAAATCTTAATCACGGCGCCATTTGCGCCGTTTCTGAAACATCTGGAAAGCACCAGGTGTATCCGGTTTGGTCCCGTGCAGATGAGGGTAAGACCATTCTTTTCGCGACCATTTAACAAAATGTGTTGTTCTTCAAATATGCGCAAATATTTAGCGCGACGTCAGCATGGACGTTGCCAAGGGGTTCCATGGGAGTTATGGCCCTTCTGTAGGGATAAAACATTTGACGTTTTTTTACGCACAAAAAATGAAAAGAAGTAAAAATTTCCAGAACTCGAAAATAAAGTGAACGAAATCCAAGGAGTTTATCAGTTTTGAGGATGCGGTCAGGTTGTCCTGGCCCCTCCTCGACGAAATCCTGGCTACGCCTATGGACATCAAAAGTGCCGTTCGACAGACGTCCGGGAAACACCAGACGGATTCGATTTGGTCTCGTTGAGGGTCAAAGGACAATTTGGCAAGGTAAGAAATCGTACTGTGGCCTGATCAAGTTGGCGTGCACAGCTTTGGGCGGAATGCTTGATGTATTACCAACTTAACCCTGCAGAATCACGTCAAACGGCAGCAGCCAGTCCTGGCCTTTTCAAGTGACGTGCTGGATGGCAGGGGTAGAGCTTGTCTACAAACTGGGGGACGGCTGGCACCTGATTATTCAAGATGGTTCAACATTGTGCAAAGGCGTTGATTCCAAAGCATCGAACCGAACTTTGGATTTGTCAGTCAGTTAATCATCTGGCAAAAGTTCCATTCTTGTTGAGAGGTGTGCAGTCGCTCCGTGCATGGACTCGTCTTTTCTCTTTGTGGACATAGGTTTATGTCGGACATGCTCATCGACACGACATGCAGCGTTTCTGTCTACAGAAGCCAGTCACAGACACGTAACGGGGGGGGGGACATCGTGGCCATGCCTCCCCTGAGTCAAGCGATCCACACTAGATATCTAGCGATTTCGCAGGAATGCAGAATAGTGACTACATATACGTTCCAAAGGCAAACATATGTTTTTTTTTCTGTGCGCTAAATATGGGGTTAATTACATAAAACTGTTGCTTTTACGAAAATATTTTGTCATATGCCTGTGGCATATGACGAAATTTCACATTTGCCCCCCCCCCCAGGAAAATCCTGGCTACGTGCCTGGTCAATCAAGAATATACCAGCACGTCAAGAAGCCGTGAATTGATAACTCATGATATTGAAACTGGGGACAGGGTCCAGCCACTCTTTCCGACGTTTAAAACCATGCACGTAGTCCGGCCTGAAGAGATTCATTTTGAACGCCCTCCGTGAGCAGGCACATAAAACTTTCCGTGCACTGTCATCTGTTACCGGGTTCTGAGCCCCTCAAGATTGCAACCGAACCAATAAACATCGGAGCTCGGTGCTGGCGGTGTATTTTGAGACTCGGGAGCGCACGACTCCCAAGGCTGTTTGTGCCGAGTTCACGGTAGCGCCGCGCCACGAATGCCGCCACACTGATCACGGGAAGGCGGGCGGCGGCGGGGCCCGGCCAGGGTCGCCGCGGCGTCACGTTCACTCAGCTCTTAACCGGCTCTGTCTATTGTCGGAGCACACCGTCGGGTGCCCTTAGAAATCATAACTGCGCGAGTAAGTGGCTGGAGTCGCGGACTTCCCGGGGCGGTGGACGCGAAAGTGGCTGCCGATGTGGCGCGCCGGGCGCCGCTTTGGCCGCGGCGTGTGAACGGCGGCCGGTGCAGACCGCAGTGGGAGCGGCGGGTCAGATGGCTCGGCGCGCCGCAGCCCGCCTCCGCCGACCGAATGCGCTCCAAAGGTGGCCTACCCCGGTGGTGAGCTGGGCGCCGCGTGACCCTGCAGCAGATGCGCCGCGGCCGAAATAGCCGGCACATCTTGGCGGTGGAGGTGAGAACCATGCGGCTCATTTTCGGTACCTTTCTAGTTTCGTTACACCGATGACGAATTACCAGGATATACGAGTATAAAATACTGCGTATGTTTTACGGCTTCAGAGGGCGGAATCAGCCTTCCTTCCGTCGCAATGAAGCGTGAGTACTCACGTGCCACCTTTACATTGACGCATTCTAAGGTCAGTGTTTCAGTTTAACAACAAAGTGACAACAGGTAGTCAGAGATAGAAGCAAAACACGTGGTGTTGTTGTTAAACATTACGTACGTGTCGTCGAGGTTTATGCACGGAGAGGCGAGTAATTACTTCCAAAAACACGATAGCTTGGCTATTATTTACCTTTAAAATTCCCCCAGAAAGCTGCTCTTATCGTTTTGACTTTCGCTGCAACGTATCCTAGCCCCTGAGCCCCCCACGCTTGGATGCGCCTACGCTCTGTCATGGACGGACTCCGTTTCCACAGGACATCGGTGTTATTTGCTCCCGCCTCCAGAGTCTATCGTATGCGCTAAATCGGGAAATCGCCAACAGGCCCCGCTTGACTGGAGCCGGGAGGGGACTCCCGACCTCCCCAGCAGCCTGAAACACGCCTGCACCGCGTGTCAGACCAGGCGTTGACCTGGGGTCAGGTCACGGGCGACCGCCGCACGGGCCCGGCTGCAGGCCGCAGTGTCGTCAGTCTCGACCACCGACATTTGTGGACATTCGAGCAGAGAGCAGGGTGATGGCGAGATCCACTATCCGTCCCTGACATGTCGCACGGCAGGTGTGGAAGTCGGCACTCTCTGCGGATGTCGAATTGTTATGTTTGTGAGCCGCCACCTCAGGGAGACCAGCAAAAGAGACGTTTTCGTGGTGGACGTCAGTGCACGATGAAGACGCTGGTGAAACTGCTGGATGAAGCTGCTGGTGTTCGACTGATCGGTGAAAGCGCGATTCGCCAGCCTACAATAACGAAAGTGACGATGACATCAGATTTAGCTGTAGACATACGACTCCTGTCAGAGAAGTAAACTGCGGTGGGGGCTGGACAGGGAGGGCTGAGACACTCCTGTTTCCCCCATTTCCATGATGTCATTGGACATCAGCGGACTGTCAAGGCCGAAAAACCTGCCTCCCTGGGGTATGGCGACGCCACGGCCCGGCCTCTGACGTCATGGACAATATTGGATACCCCGACTGATCTAATCGGTATCTCGACTTGTTGGTAATGGCGTATGAATCATATCGGTTACCAGTACTGCCTGCTTGGTCACGGAGTCAGATTTTCATTTGATTTCAATTTTATTTCACAGGTGTGCTTTTCCATCGTAAGTCTGATGTTCAGGCAATGCAAGCCGCAACGAAACATACAAATCTGAGGGTAGAATTCATGCTGGAGACTGGGATCAACCGTGGCACGTCTCGCTAATGGAAAAGGTCTCAGAGGCCAAAGCACCTTCCCCATACACCACACCATTAGCAAACTACCAATGACAGATTGTTCGCACGGCCTCCAGGTTTCCATCTAATCCATATTCGTGGCGCGTGTCTCCGTACCCGCCTGACACGGCCGCGGGCCCTGTCTCACGGTCGAGTCCGTCCTCTGAACAAATAAGGCCGCGAGGCCGGCGGCGGACGGCCCGCCCGGCCGCAGCTGGCTGCCTCCCTCCGTTTCTGCCGATCATTGGAAGACGCGCCGGCTTCAGAAATGGAGTGTCGAATGTCGAGGTGCACAGCAGGGATGCTTTTCAAGGCGAGTTCGTATCACTGACATCGAATGTGTATTGTTTTCTCGAGAATATATTGCCGACACAGTGACTGGATCGTTATGAAGACGGTGTCGAAAGGCACTTTCAATCCCAGGGCGATCCCAGCTGGTGGAACACGAAGGATGTGGCTTTCCTCTGGGTTTCAAGCTGCACACGTAATGTTTTTTTGCACTGTTTAAACGTTTACGTATGATAAAAGGTCTTTAAATCATGGGTTTTCATTAGGCAACGCTTTTAGTTTTGCTTTAAAGGAATGTTCTACCACTAACATGTATCCTGACGTAAGTTAATCGAGTTATAGCCTGATGTCTTAGAAATCGGTTTCTTATTTACGTTACGCTTCAAAACTCTACTCATAAGGAATTCATTGCCATTTCTCAGAGTTTTCCCAAGTGTCCTGTTCAGCAGTATACTATTTTCCGCTAATGCCTGACGTGACGAACGTGCGCAGGTCAATGGACGCTTGTAGAAGTACTGTTTTACTTCATATCAGCAGCATGCTTCTAGACTTTTCCACGTAAATGGGCACTGAAAACGTAATAAGCGGCATGTTTCGGACCAACCAAGCTTATTGATGATAAAGCGACCGAAGTGGAACATTCCCGTTTGCAGCAAACATACGTCATACCTGGTAAACGTCCCACATTGCGATTTACATGCATCGCAATGTATGTAAAGTTAAGATCTAACTGTGGTTTTGCTCGCCAGCAAATTTGCATGCATTTTTTAAAAACCAGATGGTATCAATTCAGTCATTCCCCCCTCCCAATGCAGTTTGCCCCTCTTATGACGGTGGAGTGTTTCCACCTCTGCTTCACGCTACACGATGGCAAGCTGGATGATCAAAACGTCGCTTGTACACTGTCATCGATCTACCGAAGATATCGTTCGGCGCGTGCTGATTCCGCACTGCGGCTCTGGCGTGGGACATGCTTGGCGGCCTGGCGTGTTGCCTGGTGTTCGCACCATGCCTTCCTGGATTAACACCCTGCTGTTTGACCAGCTACCATTTGCTGCATAAATCTGCTTTGCCCTATCCCTATCTACCCCAAATCAAACGATCGGCTTCGTTTCTTCAAACATCAGTCTTCGGCCTTGTGGGACTGAAAAAATGGCCTGTCGTTGTCCCAGAGGTGGTCACTGAGAACGAAACAGGCCAAGTCAAAACCCCAGAAATGCGCCATGTCCAACTGTTCTAGAGGCACAGCCCTGATCTAAGATGGTCGAAAGGAAGGAAATGAATTTTTCAAACAAGCCTTTTCCCATGACAGTTTGCACCCTGAGGAGTAACTGGACTTCGCTCTGGAGCACGGGATCAAATGAGGTCACGAACCGACGTTTGACCATGAATGTTTCTGGAACAGTATTCCATGAATATCCAGAGATGATTTACGTACTCACGTTGTGCTCTCTAACCATGCCGCATAGCGTTGCTGCAGACTCTGCAACGAGGGTGAGCTGGCCGGGGCTCATTGACATGCACGTGGTCATCTGAGCAGAGGATCCCAAAATGGAACTGAAAATTGAATCCCTCTGAATTGCATGGCGATTCCAATGCATCCCAAGCGAGAAAACACACGCTAATGACTGTGACAGCTATTTCAATGGAACAACCTCATAACCATTCGCAGACTAAAATTTGCTACCTAGAATCATGTTTCTATTACAGTTGGCTAAAGTTCGCCTCCGTGTCCTACAAAAAAAACATTCGCAAAAATCGTACTCGCAACGAAAGCAGCCGGCAGCCCTTTGGACGGTTCAGCAAAGCGCCGGCCAGCATTGGATTAGCTCACAGCGTTTCAGCTAAACAAACTTTGAGCCAGTCGCATTTGCATGCGTCACACACGCCGGGTCCAGCGCATCGGTGGGAAGAGGCCTCTGAATTCGCCATGCAGACCGAGCCGGAGCGTGTTTGCTTGCAGCAGCACGCTGACGCACGCGTCACGTTCGCCACCCGGTGCTGCTCCGACGGAAATGCCAAGGGTTTACGGCTTCTGGGGGTGTGACGAAAGTGGGTGGAGCTTGAGCTAGCTGCACGAATTGATTTGATTGGATCCGTTCGTCAATCTTCGCCTGGCATCGATGCGAAGAGCGGTCAGGAGGCGTATAAGGTGACGTGCCCTGGGATGAAGTAGCGCCGTTGACAACGATCGGAGAAAAGGCTCAGTCTTGTTCCGTATTCATTTCGAGTGACGCATCAGTCTCTTTCGAAAGTCCAAGCCATCAAAAAATCGGAGAATGAATACACGTCATGTGACAAAACCGGATTCAGTTAGAAGCATCGAATCGCTTACGACAGGTGAAAAGACCAGGAAATGGGATCATAGGCTGAACAAAAGAGAATGACCGGCACTACCAACTTTATCGGAATGGAAAACCACTTCCATGAGGGCTGCATTGAAAGAGACGCTCCAAAGGCTAAGATCACCCCTCCCGCCTGCGGAACTCACGTGCATCTATTCAACGATACGCTTCTCAACTCTGCCTCTCCGCCTCATTCTGTATTACGCATGGCAGGCCTTGACGAGTGTTATATAGACGTCCAGGGCAGGAAGAGCTGGTATTCTCCGGTTCCAAAGTTTTCGTGGCGGCCACACTCAAGCAGGAGACGGACGCAGCGGGAGAGGCCCCCAAAAGTCGGCGCGTGGCCGTGCACTGTCACGAGCGGATATTCTCTCCGCCAGGAGAGCCTGGCTGCCTCCACGTTAACGGGAGACGGCGCCGAGGAGGAAACCCGGCATGACATGACAAAGCTCTCCACGCCATCACGAAATGAAGAGATGGCAATGTCGGGTGATAGTTGAGACAGTCTCTAGGAGGCCCAAGGGGAGAGGAAGTGCCATTAGCGCATTGCCATCACCCTCTGCTGCTATTGAACATTCAGTCCGCTTCAGTTATGATAGCTGTTACACGCATTAAACCTACTCGTTAAGGTTTAATATATGTATCAGTTAACATAACTGAAGCGGACCGTATGTTGTGTGCACAGCCACTGGTTTTGATTCACGATGCAATGGCGCAGTATCACTAAATTACGGCAATTGGAATAGATTTTGTCCCGTCATAATTTTGCCCTCCGCCTCGCGTACCATCGTTTTTCCTTGGCCCCCGGCACTCGTTCACTGTAGGCGCTGACAAAGCCTCGGCCAAGGCTACGGAAACACAGAGGCCCCGGCTGCTGTCGCAGGCGGCAGGTGCGCAGCGGAGGGCCACAGTCGGCCAGCGGCTGCTCATGGACCTCCGGGGCAGCCGCCATGCTTCCAGCGCCGCCGGGCGTCACAGGACTGACGTCATCAGTGGCGAACAGGGCCGGCGCGCGGCACACTGGCACCTGCCCGGCTCGAGGGAACATGCAGTTGTGGCGATCACGGAGGGCGTGTCGGGTCAGGTCTGCAGCCCTTGCAGCCTCTGCAGACGGATGTGGTAGGCAGGTAGTGTTTCGAAGCGTGGGAACGGAACATGTAACAGATGATTTGCTGTTGTCATGGAAGCCATCAGCTAGGCTTTCTCAAGCCCAACGGCCGTTTTTGTCAGTCCGACGAAACAGTATCAGCGTGCGTTTGCCACTTTCCCACATTTCTCGCATTAAAAAGCCGAGGGTAAAAGAACACCAATCAGGCGTGGGGAACCGGCACTTTGTCCTTCCAAACGTCAGCGCGCTGAGTCAACAACACAGACCGATGCAGACACCATACCCGTGTCGCTGGCGCTGCGGCAGGGGATCGGCGGTCAGCCCGCGGTCGGCCGGCGCGTGGACCGCGGTCCGGCCGTCCCGTCCCTTCCCGTCCCCTCGCCGGCGGTCGCGCCCGTCGCTGGCCGCCGCCGCGCTGGTTGAGGGCGCAGCCGCCAGGTGGCAGGCGCGCCGCGGCGGCCGGCGCCGGCGGCCGTTGGCGCGCGCCGGCCGCGCAGAGCGGGCAGCTGCCGGCCGGGGGCGGGACGTGCGCCGGGCGGCGATCGGGCAGCTGGCGGCGCTGCTCTCTCTCGCTAGCTCCAGACAGGCCGAACGCCGGCGGAGGGCGGCACGCGGCCGCGGAGAGGCGCCAGTCGGCGTATGGACTGCACATCCGGCCGGCCCCACAGGTGAGGACCCGCGCGCGGCTCGCCGCTCTTTCAAATCCTCCGGCCGTTGCGTGCCGCACTGCAACAGCAGCGCAGCAAGACACGAGCGCGTGCGCCGGTCGCTGTCGTAAACCCGCGCGTTGGAAACCGCTTGCTCTCGCGCGAACGTGTTCCTGCGCGAAGCCATCGGCCACGTCAGTGAGGAAGCGATTAAGCAGTCCGTTGACCCACTTCGTGCGGTCGGCGTCGCGCGACCTTGGACCCGTCCGACCCGGCGGAGAGGCGGCCGGCCGGTCAGCGGGCAGGGTCGCCGGGCACGCCGGGCCGCGCCTCAACAGCACGCCTCCGGCCGGCGTCATCGGCGCCGTGCGGCGGGGCGGCTCCCGGCGCCGGCCGCGCCTCCCCGGCCGGAGAACACGCAGGCGTGCGGCGGACCCGCGCGGCGGCGCCGCCCGGCCGGCCGCGGAGCCGACGGGCGGACTGATTCGTGCTGCCGGGCGGCGAGGTAACTCGTGCATGCGCCGTATTTGGCGCCGCGCCGCCGCCGTCAGTCAAGGCCGCCGCGGCCGGCCGCGGGACGTCCGACTGCCCGCACGTGGGGCCAGCGTGCAGCCGCGCCGTCCGGACGTTCCGCGCCGACGGCCGAGTGTGAAGCGCCGCCGACCTCGAAGGAACCTATTCACGTGCACCTGGCCCTGGAAACCCCTGTGTTCACGGCTCCGCGGCGACTGCATGTGGCGTGAGCGGCCGACCTCGGCCAGGGCGCCCCGTCGCCCGCCCCGGCGCCGCCCCGGTGGCGACGACATGCAATATGGCTTCATTGGCCTCCGCGCCGGTCCGGCCTGGGCCCCAGATTGCCGACTCGTGACACCGTCGTGATGTCCGTCTCGTCATCGGTAACGGTGGGCCGGATATTGCCGGCGCAGCGGTGTCACGACCATAGCATGGTTGCTGACGTTGTGTCTTGGGGAAGGTGGACTGGGGCCGTGCCTTTGTTCTTCAGCTGTTTGAAGTCTGGTGTTTCGTGTAGTTTGGAAGCATAAGACAGTGGATGATTCTGGCTAACGTGTATCCGATTTGTTTTCTGTACGTTTGTCTGCCGACTCCAATTCCCAACTGAACCTTGCAGCACCGTATTACGAGGAGGTTGAGGAAATCACTTATCAGACCTTGTAATCAAAGGCTGCCAGTTGTGTGGAAACGATTACGTCTAAGAGCAATAATAGTGCTTGAAACAACTGATCAGATGGAACGTCTGCCACCGCACGGAAACCATTCAGCCGAACAGCCAGGAGTGTTCACCGTCTGGTGTGGAGGTCTTCGGAAACTAGCATTCGTGAAGGATTCCCCACGGCATTTTCTTGATATGTCCTGCTATCCTAGGTAGACGTCCGAATCGCTATCAGAGTTTATGTGACTGTGCGATTGCCTTCACCTGAAAGATAGACGGGTGCAGTGACTCACTCTTCGGTGGTATGATACTGTCACGGACGAACTAACAGCGACGAAACCGGTCGTTCAGTTCTCTGTCAGCAAAATCTGTTGCTCTGCTGAAAAAATCGTTTCGCGGGAAGGCAATGTGGCCAACTTTTGAGGCAATCTCGAACAGGATGTGCAGCATTTGTTTTGTTTTGCAACTGGTCATGAACCGCAAGGCCTAGTGTCCCCAGGGTGCCGTTCGTCGAAGTGTTAGTCCCGCATGCGCTCTTTCTCTGAGACCCCGTGTTGACACGTCGGGCACCTGGAATTCTCAAGGCTCTGGAAATGACGACGTATTGCCTTGGGCCATTTCCCGTGGCGAGAATTTCGTCGTTTCCATCCAGCCTGAGGCGCTGGCGTTCCCGAGACTCGGCCGCGACAGAACCTCCCGCAGCATGCGGAAAGCGCATAAATCAAGTCGATCGTCACGTGGATCGCACCATTGTGTTACATCACGGTAGAATGTGCTTGTCGGCACGATGTGGATCGTCCCAGCTCCGTAATTCCGTCCGAGATGTAATGATGGCACGTCACGAAGTCGCCGCTGCCGGGGAAATGGAAGCCTTGTGACGAATGCCATGCCGCCGGCCGCTCCGTCCCGCCGCGTCTCGTTTCGAGGACGACTGGCGTCGCCGCGGCGGTGTCTGCTCCCACCCGCGGCCGCGGCGCCAGCGAGCGGAGGCGCCGCGCGCCGCCGCCGCGCCGCCACCGCCGCCGGCCGGAGGTCGAGGCGAGGGCGGCGCGATCGCGGCGATAACCCGTCCACGCGGCGGGCGGCGCTCGGCGCTCGGCCCGGCCGGGCGCGGCCCGGCGCGGTCCGGCTCGGGCGCCGACTGCCCGAACTGGGCCAGCTCCGATTACGGAAGTGGCGGAGCCGTCCAGGGGCGCGGGAGGTCAGGACGTCCAGAGTGGACGCGGCGCGCCGGGGTTCGCCGGCCTACCTGGGACTAGATCCGAACAAGCTAGGTCGACTCTTGCACCCGAGGCTAATCTTGGGCCCGATCCCCGGTCGCAACAGCGCTTGATATTTCGTTCTTTCACGGCCACGGTGACTGATCGAGGTTGTCGCGGCAAATGAGCGGCTACAAAAGCCAGCGGCTACTTTCACGAGAAGTGATACACCGCCTGGTTTACATAACCTCGCCTCCCCACACAATGAACTGTACGCTTGGCTGGCCTCCATATGGCCTGAGTTTCTAGTCTGAATTCTCTTCGACGTCGTTTCAGGTCAGGAGTTGAAAAATGCGTTTGAGAACATCTGCATTTGCAGGGGTCCAACGGGGCGCCGCCGATTGGCCGGTTCGTTTCAGCTCAACGCTGACTCGTTCTGGTATGCTGTGTTACAGCGTACGGTTTGCTTTCGAGCAACGATGCCAGGTAGATCACATTTCCAATTGTGGATCATCTCACGATTTTTTTTTGTTCAACACTAGACATTTCAACCTTGGTGAGAAGGTAACGACTTAACTTGATGGAGCGAGGTAAGCGTATATCCCTGCGCCATAACTGCATGACGTTTCAAGGTGGTCTGTCCCGAAATAGCGTCGAATGATGAGTGTTCACCGTTATTTGTAGACCATGTGTCAACATTTGACCTGCTCGTTAGGTTTCAGCACACCTATATGAGGCAGCATCCGTGTGCATCCTCCGGATTTTCCCATCCTCGCCGAGCATTTGGTTCCATTGCCAATTTGCGCCAGATGGTCGCTTCTCTGGCGCGGACAGCGGGCCCTTATCTCATACACGCCCACGTGACGCGTTTTTATGTTTCCAGGAGCCAGCAATGAGCGAGTTCCGCGCCAAGGACATCGGACTCCGCGTCCAGAAGAAGCTTGCCAGCAAGATCAGCAACAAGACTGTGGCAAGGACGCTGCTAGACGACGCCACTAGTCAAATCCTGGACAATTTGTACAAGCTGTGCAGAAATGTGGTAAGCCATCGCTTCCGGGATCTGCGTAATCTGCTGTAAAAGACATTTCGAACGCCTAGTTTGGCTGGCTACAATGAGTATTACCATTCCGCCCTGATACACGTCAGGTGAACTTTTTAATTTGCCTGTTTTAAAAACCACGTTTATAGCATGTGATGGAAAGAGCTGCCTAAAATAGACCAGTGTCGTTTTCTGCTAGACGTCTATGCCTGTGCCCTGGTGGTTAGCTGTAGTGAACAGGGCAAAGGCAGAGGAACTATCGATGAAATCTCTGCTGCCCTAAGGCATGGCTTACGGGGGAACCGAGACTCATTTCAAAACTTAGCCTTGGAGCAGTTACGAAGGGGTAAAAAAGTGAAAAGGATTTTGAAAAATGTGATCTGTACATTTTCTGGCAGACTGGCAACAAGAAGGAGTCTGAAAAGGTCATCAAGAACCTTATCAAGGTTGTCGTCAAGGTGGGAATCCTGAATAAGAACGAGCAATTCGACCACGATGAAATGGTGCTGGCGGCCAAGTTCCAGCGCAAGTTCCAGATGACGTCAATGACTATCATCAGCTTTTATCAGATCGACTTCAGCTACGACCGGAGCTTTATCACTCAGAGTCTCTCGGACATGAAAGCCATGCTCATGAAGTTGGTGGAACGACATCTGACGGATAAAACGCTCGCGCGCATCGAGCACGTGTTCTCGTTCTTCCGGGAGCCCCAGTTTTTGGATGCGGTGTTCGCTCGCAACTCGGAGCATCGGGAACTGCTGGGCAAAATCACCAAGGACCTGAACACGATCCTCGAAGCCGGCGAGGATGACGCGAGCTAAGTGGAAGCATGAGGTGGGTGGCTGTGATTTCGATATCTGTCTGACGATGGGTGCACTATTTTACCGTTCAAGTGTTGACATGTTAATGATGTAACCCCACCCTGGCTATAATGGCGTCTTGTGGACGCGTTGAGATTGGGCTTTTCTGTTTGTTTGTTCTACGTCCTTGGTACTTCAGACTTGCTCGTATGGAAATGCTTGCAAGGTTCCAAATCCACTGAGTTTAAGAAAATTATTGTAGTAGTTAATGAATAAAAACGAAAGTTCATGAACACTACGTTTCATTCATTGTGAACCCTTTGAGGCTGTCTTTGATCACGGCTTCAAGGCAACTGCTGTTTGTGAATTTTCGTTTTTATTCATTGACTAGCATAACAATTTTCTTTAACAACCGCGCTGTTCTTGTCATGTGCACATGTAATATATGCTGAAATGGAATGTTTTATGGACGCCTCACTGCCCCACCCAAATGTTCCGGTAACAAAGCGCTCCAAATGACACGTTTCTGAAATGACCAGATGATTATGACAGGCGAAACCTTTTTCCATTTCAAATTAACGCTCCAGAAGATAGTCGTCGATAAAAGATGGACTGCTAATGTCTGAGGCCACTTTCTTCAGGCACTTATCGGCGAAGCACCGATCAGATGGCCCACTGACAGGAATGTTGGATCACAGATTCTTTGGCCAACCATCTGAAGCGACAGCGCAATATTTAAACGACGAGTTGTTTTGAACAAACAACCTGGTCCACATTTAACGAACTGCTAATACTATCATATGGAAGCTGACGACTAATCCTGAAAGAGAATTTTCTTGCCAGAAATCGCCAAATTTATGGAAACGGCGCGGATGGTTAGGAGATTTGTTTTGGCATCGCAGCGACTCTTTCATCACAACGGACCTAACATTCTCAATCACTGTCAAGAGACACTGTCGGGTGCCTCACTCATTGTGAGAGGCTTCAGCTCCTTTCACGACCACGTTTTGACCCGTCTTTACCGAAGTTCTTATTCAGCAGCGCGATTTCCGGCAGTGACATGTAATATATCATAAGAACCCTGTTAAGAACCCTGGTCCTGCTTTGGCTTTTATGTTTCTCATGGTCGCTGATCTCAAGTCTCAACGCCACCCACCTGAAGACGTTAAGGCTAAATTTATGAAACAAATAAGAATCGTGGTCCTGCCTCCGTATTGTTCTGGGCGACGTGACGTCGGCCTTGTTTCTGTCATCAAAGCTCTGCATTGGCCGATCCTGGGGGGAGCATCGGGGCCATGCTCCCCTTTCGTTGGAAAAGGGAAGCCAAAATCTCTTTCGGCCCACCTTTTCGTGCGGAAAAATGCATTTTCCGTTTGTAATGCTTTTTTAAACGCAAATCAATTTTCGAAAATTGCGAAGCAAAGTGACCGAAATCCGGGAGGAAGGAACATTTCAGGAAGGAATTTTCAGGAACATTTATGGAGATTTACCCCCACCCCTCCTAGCACACGGTCAGGATCGACCCTTGAAACTCGGCGATGGTGTAAGCGGATTAAGTAGAATTGGTTTCGGTTTGTAGACATGCCAGGACTCTGTAAATGATTCGCGTGTTGTCAAACCCGCCGTTTTTAAACTTGCCATTCAGTATCGACTTGTAATGTGAAGTCGTCAGTCCTCAGGTCGTAGCCACCATCTTTCGTGTGTCCAGACCCGGGTGCTTTACCAGCACTTTATTACAGACGAGGTCCAAATACTATGGCCGAGTGTGATGCAGCACATTCGGGCTCGTCGTTCCTCCTACACTTCGACTGGACCCTTGACACAGCTTGACACATTGTCGGTGTCCAGCAAACGTTATGGTGAATTCTGTTGGAGGAAAATATTGCAGTCTTTAGAGGAGCTCCCATCCAACGCACGAGAGGATTGAAACCCACTCCAAGGCGAGTGTCGAAGATCCTTCAAGATCCGCTCTTGGTTAATGTGGGGAATGCTCCACCCTGAACGGCGTTTCATAAATAGGCTTGGTTTATAAAACAGATGCCGCTGAGGACGTTTGCAGGCCGTTTTTTAATGCCTCTAAGCTGCAGAAAACGTGACGAATTAAAAGCATACCCAGGCATCATTCACTTACACTACGAAATACCAGTCTGCTCAGGTTACTGAACGCAGGCGTTCATTGACGTGTCTGCTCGTGAAGTCACGCAGCAGTCGGAAATGGGACGCGGCGGAACAGGCCATGCGGGGAAACCGTTGGAAATTGCTTTGAAACTCCGTAAATGTAGAGTTCTCAGGCACAGTGTATATCACAAATTAGCCTCTAAGACGACAAAGGCTCCAGCTTGGCTTTTTCAGTTCAAAACACGTGTTACTGTTAAACATTACCTTAACACGCGCGCGGGCGGGGGTTCAAAAGGTTTCACGAGGTTTTTTCCAGAATAGGTTTCAAACAGCGCAGCATAGCCGCCGCAAATTTGGAACAGCCGTACAAAACTGAATAGCGGAACTTTTGGTGTTAAGAAATATCAAGGTCGTTCGGGATCACCAAGTAAGAGCGGGTCAGGTCATGGTTTTAAGAAATATTCATTTTTAGGGTGCACTTCAAACTGCTGCGACGAATATAGTTCAAAAAAGACTTACAAACTTTCTATAGGTGCACAAATAATCGACTGAAAAAATGCAGCATAGTTTGATTGATCCGGGGTCAGATCACGAGATCAGATCAAGGCCAAAGATAAAATATTACTTCTACACATAGAAATTCTGTTGTAATCACCTCAGCAAAAACAATCGGAACATATGTAAAAGGCCACTTTATCTTCCACCGGTGTGTTTCAAATTTTCGGTCGATATCAATCAAGTCACGGAGAGAGAAAGTGTGGTCGCGCACACCCGTTTTCTGTAAAGGCCAAACAATGACATGCCTGCTTCAAGGTTACAATGGCACAAAGCAATGTCAGAAATGACTTACCACATATTCAGATGCCAATGTCTGCTTCAAGGTTACAATGACACAAAGCAATGTCAGAAATGACTTACCACATATTCAGATGGTTTTGATCTCTTCTAGGCCATCCCACGTCACTGGCCTGAGATAGCCTTGATTGACCGTGGTACACCTGTTTCTGCAATAACTTGCTTTGTAGAGTGTTTCTTTTTCTGACAATGATTTCGAATTCAGCGCTCAAAATTACCCAGGTACGGTACACGTTTGGGTAAAAAGGTGTCAAAAAGGTTTTGCCTTCGGTCCAGCATTCCGTCCATGCGTACTATTCTCACGAAACCGGAGGACTTCATGAGGTTTTTACTTATCAGTGCGAAATCTCTAGTGCTAAAATTGTGCCGGATGACGGCAGTTGGCTCTGTGGAACAAATTTTCGCGATCTTCATTTTTTCGAGGTATCTTTAGCTCAGTGACCTAGCCTGACTTCAGGTGGCCTTGGGAGGCCTTGGCAGGTGGCAGGTGGCAGAAATTTAAAGTGCAAAGTATTCTTGGGTGGCAAATTCGAAGTCAGCGGCAGAGTTAACCTCGAAATACCATAAAACAAGATGTATTACACTTCGTGAAATTACAGCCATATGGCTTACGTTGTGCTCAAGCATTAATATAAACATAAGTACTGGCCCAAACAATGTAAATGATTTACCAATTATTGCAGTTCTGTGTGTCCTACAAAAATGTCCCGTACTTCTTGGGGCTGGTATTCGCGGTACAAGCGGAAGTCTGGCGAACCAAATTTGAACCTCTGGCCTCATTTGACCTTGAAGGTCACACTCCAGAAACACCAGCTTTTTACACAAGGAAGCTCCTTTAGGATTGCATCTACGCTGCAAATTCGGTGGATCCAGCCCCGTTAGTTTTCGAGATCTCAAGGGAGGGGTCAATTTGGCCCCCACGTCGTATTTGACAAGTCATCCGTGCGAGTGTTAACACGCGCAGTGGAAGGGGGTTTCGCGCTAACGCGCATTTGAAGCGGGGACACAAAAGTACCTCCCTCCAATCTGGGAAACGGAAAGAGCTAGAGACATGAAATTACGTGGATAGGGTGGGGCCATAACGATTAACATTGTGTACAATTTACATGACCCTAGGTCAATATCTTCAAGGCCAAATGGGGCCGTCAAGGTCAACCTTGGACACTTTTTCTGCCCGCACAGGCTATTTCGTACGACTTTTCGAACGAAACGGGAAAAGGGTGATTGTTTGAACGTTAAAACGCGGAATACGACAATTTCCATTCATTTGGCGTCTTGACGGAGGATGTCGGGTCGAGGTCATGTCAAATCATTGACCTATGGCGTCATTTTTTTCATCTTTTGCAGATCAGGTTTCGATCAGCACTGGATAGCTTGAGTGTAAATGAGGGCGCTACGCGCAGCTTTTGGCGTATTTTCAATGAAGGTAGCCAACACCGGTACATATGGTCACTTCTGCCGTTTGCTAACTTCCGCAAAGTCAAAAGAAGTGGAGTGAGGTCATTTACCATGGATGGAGTTTTTTTACCCAAAGTAAGTTTTATGTCAACTGTCTGCGTTAAAGTTGTTTCGTAATAATGTACCCAATTACCCGGTTAAAGCGCTGTAAAACGCAAAAATTATATATATATACATATTTATTTATATATGCGCATGTATATATATGTATACATATCAGTATCAATGTGCCAAACGTGTTTTAAGTAGAGTCTTTAAATGCATATTTCGTACAAATTGACATGTCACAAAGCCAATCTCGACCAGGTTGCAATATGTTTGATCTTGACCTTTGATGACCTTGATCTTGACTGACTCTGGTATATGTAAGCGTATCAGTGTGTGTACACGTGTTTTTATTATGGTCTTTGAATGAATATTTCATACAAATCGACATGTGAAGCAAATCTGGATCAGGTCGCAAGCGGATTGATTTTGGTGTCTGATGACCTTGACCCTCATTGCCCCTGACTTTGGTCTTGGTACATCCATCACTTATGCCCGAATGACGTCGCCTGACTGTGTTGAAACGGTAATCTTAGGTAGAACGCTGGTCTTTTCACAAAGTTCCCATTTGTCAGCAACATCCGATATTGTCGTCGTTTGCTTGATTTCAAATGCTTGAAACCTCAAAAATGTCCGTCCGATTTTCGATTTTTCTGCCTCAGTCGACGAGTTATTGAATTGCCATAAATGTCACAAAGTAGCAGCAACTAACTTCGATACGTTCTCGAAATTTTCAAGAAAAACAAGTGGGGAGGGGGGCACAAAAAGACCCCCTTCCAGTGCGCGTGTTAACACGTGTGCTGGTGGCTCTCTAGGAATAACTTGTGATAATACTGACGCTGTCTCCTGGTCTATTCAACCGAATACAACGAAAATTTGTGAGGAGGTAGTCGGCGTAGAGGTCTTACAAATTCCTAAACCTGCATGACGTAGAACAAGTTAGCCGAGGTCAGACGAGGTCAAACAAGTAACACCTTTTCATTTCTCAAGATCTGCTAAGCCGTTCACGACTAGGATTTGTGGAAGCTTAGTCCGTACGATTAACGTACGTCCCGGAAAGCGGAGTTGTCCTAGTTTAAATCAGCTGAATTTTGTGAAGACGGAGGATACTTAAATCTAGCTGGTTGTCAGTAGCTGGGATAACGCCATATTTCCCTCGTTAAATAAACAGTTCAAGTCATTTGAGGACATCCGAAGTCAGCCAAAGCAAACAGAGCGTATCCACACAAAATGCTATTTAGAATATTTGGGCAAATCTGCTGACGAAGACAGAATGTTGCATCTTCACTAACTGAACTTGGATGACCTCAGCTAACATGAACTAGCTTGCCTGTACTTTGGGTCATCCGTGTTCATCATATATAATCAGCCCTTACCAATGTCTTTGTGCCCCATTAACGAAATGTTACATTTTCAATATCTGAAGTCGGTTGTCCTGAAATGACTCGACTTACTCTGTTTGCATTTCGAGTCAAGTACGTTTATCACTTCCCCAAAAGTTCTGAAGATCGGATGAACCAGTCCGAAGTAAAAGGGCACAATGCTTTTTGTTCATCATTTGATATTGGTTGACTCAAGTGGCCTGACTCACGCCACATGTCCGTTAAGGCTGCAAGTGCACAGGTCTGTCATGCCCTGTAGCTGGCTGCTCGACAGAAACTGTTACATGCGCAACATAGTGGCCATCCTAGGGCTCTACCACGGATCATAGTGGATGTCCATGAAGCTATCAACGAAAACGAAAACGAAACCAGCAACGATAACACATTTCGGCAAAAACACGCTTGATCGCCATATAGCATCCAGGTATTATGAATCTGAGGTCCGTTTTTACCTAAGGTTTAAGGGTAGAAGGTCAAAGTGAAATGAAACATCCTAAAGGGATGTACTTAGGTAAAACTTAAGTACCTTTGTACGAATAAGTGGAGCCACCTATCACTAAATGATGTTTAAGGGGGCCATCCGCCTGAATTGACCTCAAGGTCAAAGGCCAAGGTGAAAACGAGCGTTGAAAATTAACGTACCTTTTACCAGAAGGGGGTGCTATCTACAACCATGTGATGGACACCAATCTAGGTTGGTGTCCATCACATGGTGTCCATCCATGTGATGGACCACCAGTCATAGAAATCTAGGTGGGTCATCCGCCGAAACTGACCTCAAGGTCAAACGTCAAGGTCAAAACGAGGGTTGCAAAGTGGCATACATTTTTGCGAATAGGTGGTGCTACTTATCACGAAGTGGTGCGTACCAATAGATAGAGCACATGAAAGGCTGGGTGGGTTGTCCGCCGAAATTGACCTCAAGGTCAAAGGTCAAGGTCAAAACGAGCGTTGGAAATTTATGTACCTTTTTACGAGTAGGTGGCGCCGCCTATCACCAAGTGATGCGAACCAAAAAACAGAACGCATGAAAGGCTAGGCTATCCGCCGAAATGGGCCTTAAGGTCAAAGGTCAAGGTTAAAACAAGTGTTGAAAATTTATATACCTTTTACGAGTAGATGGCGCCACCTATCACTAAGTGATGCAAACCAAAAGATAGAGCACAGGTGAGTGAGTCAGGGTGAGTCTAGGTGAGCCAGTCTAGGTGAGTCACCCGCCAAAATTGACCCCAGGGTCAGATGTCAAGGTCAAAACGAGTGTTGAAAATATACGTACCTTTTTAAGACTAGGGGCGCCGCCTACCACCACGCGATGGACACCAATAGATACAACGCATACAAATCTAGGTGGGTTATTCGGCGAAATTGACCCTAAGGTCAAAGTTCAAGGCGAAAATGAACGTTCAAAAACTACGAACCTTTTTGTGAGCATGTCAGGGTGTAACCAGATATGTCAGGTTACAAAGGAATATTGAAAATTTACGTATATTTTTACGAGTAGCTGGCGCCACCTAGCACTGAAAGATGAGCACTAACAGATAGAGCATATAAAAATCTAAGTGAGTCATCTCCGAAATTGACCTCATGGTGTTAAGGTCAAAACGTGTGTTGACAATTTAGATGTCTTCTTACCATAGGTGGCGCCATCTATCACTAAGCGATGGGCACCAACAGATAGAACACAGAAAGATCTGGGTGGATCGTCCACCGAAATTGACGTCAAGTTCAAAGGCCAAGATGAAAACGAACGATGAAAACTTTGTCTTAACGAACAGGTGGGTTATTGATAGATGGCGCCACCTGCTCGTAGGAAGGCACTGAATTTTTAACGCTCGTCTTGACATTAACCTTTGACGGCGTTATTTTCGGCGGATGACTCACAAAAATTGTAATGTGCTTTATCTTTTCTAGCCTATCATGCAGTTAGTTTTAGCAACCCCAGCTATTCCTAAAAAGGTACGGAGGTTTTCAACGGTCGTTTTGACCTTGACATTTGGCTCTGAGGTCAACTTTCGGCGGATGACCTAACAAAATTTGTATGTGTGCTATTTATTGGCGCCTATCATTTAATTATAGGTAAAACCACCTACTCGTGAAGAGATACGCAGGTTTTCAAGGCTTGTTTTTTCGTTGATTTTTTACCTTGGGGATCAACTTTGGCGGACGACTAATCTAGATTTTTATGTGGTCTATCTATTGGTGTGCATCATGTGGTGGTAGAAGGCACCACCTACTGATGAATGGTTCGTAACTTTTCAACACTCGTTTTCACCTTGACATCTGACCTTGCTGTCAATCTCGGCGCATGATCCACCTAGACTTTCACCTGCTCTATTTATTGGTTCGCATCACTTAGTGATACGTGGCACCACCTGCTCGCAAAAGGCACGTAAATTTTCAACGCTCGTTTTGACCTTGATCTTTGGCCTTAAGGTCAATCTTAGAGGATGACTCACCTAGAGGCTCCATCTATTGGTGCGTAACGTTTAGTGATGTGGCGTCACCTACTCGTGAAAACGTACGTACATTTTCAACACTGGTTTTGACCTTGATCTTTGACCTTGAGGTCGATTCCGGCGGATGATCCGCCTAGACTTCCAATGTGCTCTGTCTATTGGAGCACATCACTAAGTGATAGGTGGGGCCACTTACTCGTAAAAAGGTATGTAAGTTTTACCTAAGACATCCCTGTAGGATGCTTCATTTGGCCTTGACCTTTGACTCTTTGGACTCAGGTGAAAACGGACCTCGGATTCGTAATACCTGGATGCGATATGACTTCGAGCAGTGTTTTTGTCGAAATATGTTATCGTTTAGTGGCGTATCCAAGGGGGCCAAAGGGGCCATGGCCCCCCATGGAGGTCAAGCGGGGCCCCCGGCGGCCGAACTGAGGGCGAAGGCCCCAGTTCTGTGATTAGCGTGAGGCGTCCGCAGGGCGTCTTACACTGTCCAAAACTGATAGTTAAAGCAAAATGACAATATTTTAGGCATTAAAAAAGGCTTACGAACCTAAAGATTCGTACTCCAAATATACAAGAAGGCCTTGTGTGCTATGAAAAGGGGCCCGTGGTCTGAATGAGCGTTGAGGGACCCCTGCTAGCTTGCAGGGGAGTTCACTGTTTGTCTGGGGAGGGCCCTGTCTGTCTCTGTCGGCCCATAAAGGGCCCCTGTCAGCCTCTGAAAGGACCTCCCTTTGGTCTGGAAGCAGGCCCCTGTCCCTGCCTCCAGAGGTCGACAGGGACCCCTTACAGGGGCTTCCTGGCCAACAGGAGTCCCCAAACGATGATTCAGGGTCCCCCGCTTTCCTGTAAAGATGTTCCTGCCGACCTGTTAAAGGCACCCGCCAGGTCGGCAGGAACGTCTTTACAGGCAAGCATGGGCCACCCTTTACACTTCAGCGGGACGTATAGACCGGGGCACCTTTACAAACCGATAGTAATTTTAACATGGGGCTCCACTGATCACGAGGGCCAGGGATCCAAAGGGGGAACAACTGGGACGATCGCCCCTTCCCCCCTGAGGCCTGAGAAGGGACCCCTGTCAAACTTAAAAGGAGCCCCGAAGGGGCCTCGTATGAGCTTCACGACCGATGACTTGGGATGACACGGGATGACACGGGATCTCTTTATAAGAACCTGACGGGCTCTTCATGCAGTCAGGAAGGCCTCCTGGAGGGTTAGATGGTCTCTGAGACGTATTGGGGTCCCTGAAGCTCCCAAAGGGCCTCTGAGACCACAACAGGGTCCCAACATGGCAGAGTGTCCCTGAGGCCCTCAGATGGCTCACAGGGCCCCTGAGACGGCCAAGATGAGGACTGAGTCCCTAGGGGGCCCCTGTGAGTGAAAATCTGAAGGTTCTTGATGTAGTCAGAGGGCCTCCGGGAGGTTTAATGAGACCCTGACACGGTAAGATGGCCCCTACGATGGAAAGAAGGTCCCTTGAAACTCTTCAAGGGGCTCTGGGAACGCAAGGGTCCCAACTCGGCAAAGAATCCTTGAGACAGGTAAAATTGCCAGAGAGGCACCTGAGACGGAAATAACTTAAAAGGGTGAGCCTAGCACGGCACAAAGAGACCCTGGCCAGCCAGAGGGTCCCCTGAACGGGGATTTGTCGGTGACCTTCTCAACCTCGAGAGGAGCCACAAATGGGCTACACTGGCCTTTTTGAAACCTTCTTAATGCTGTCAGGACCCCCCGGGAAGGTCGGGTAGTTTCTGAGACGGCAAGATGGGCCCATACACCGCAGATGACCCCTGAGACCGCCCAAAAGGGGGCAGGGCCCCTGCGAGGCAAAGACGATAAGAGGACCTCTGAGACGGCATTTGGGTTTTATGGGGGCGCCGGACGGCCAGAGGGTCCCCGAGTGTAATAGGCGGGCTTCTGGCACGGGCAAGGTCCCACTGAGACTGCCAGTGAGGCCCCTGAAGCGCCAACAAAAGCTCTTTGTTACGGCTAGAAGACCCCTAAAAGACTGCCAGATATACATCATGTAACAGAGGATCCCAGATCCCTGATACGGCCATGGGCACCACCGAAGACGTTCAGAGGGTCTATGATACGGCACAGGGGCCCTGCAATTGCCAGAAGGTCTTTAGTAACTGCCAGAGGGCCCCTGACATGGCAAAAATATTTCCCGGAGAAGATGAAATGGGTACCCAGGACCAGAGGGTCCACTGAGACTGCTAGAGAGGGACCTTTGGGACTGCTAACTAGAAGTCTCTAGCAATATGGGCCCCTGAGACGACCAGAGGGACCCCTGAAATTACTGGACCTTGAGACGTCCAGACTGCTCCTGAAATGGCCAAAGAACCTTAAGGATTGCAAGAGGCACCTCTGTCATGGCAGAGAGAGACTTATAGACCTTTTTTTAGTGCTATAGACGTTTTTTTTAGTGCCTGAGGGGCCCCTCAGACGGCAAAAACGTCCCAGGGACGACAGGAGGGAACCCGAAATGGCCCAGGCGTCCCTGAAACTGGCAGATGGGTCCCTGAGACTGTCCACAGGTCCGAGGTGCCCCTGAGACTGCCAAAAGAGCGTCTGAGACGTCCCGCGAGACGCGTGAAATTTCAAAAGGATCCTGAGACTACTAGATGGTCGAGGCTCGGCAGACAGCCAGAGACCACCAAAACTGCTCCTCTAACTGCGAGAGGGAACCTAAACTAAGCTGACAAAAAAGTCCCCAGAAGTGACGGGATGGGGGGCGGGGGACAGACGGGCTCCTGGACCAGATACAGACACGACATTTCAAACGAAGGGAGGGACAGAACCGTCTAAAATCTCGCCGTTTTTGTCAGATTTCGTCCACTTTGTTCGGGAACAAAACGCAGGAATTTTCTCAAATAAGGTGACGCGTTTGAATTTTTTCCATTATTTCTTACGGTAAAAAGGAAAATTACTTCATTTTCATATCTGAAGAGCTAAAAAATGGGGTCCCC
This sequence comes from Capitulum mitella, assembly GCA_030062745.1. NCBI lineage: Eukaryota > Metazoa > Arthropoda > Thecostraca > Pollicipedomorpha > Pollicipedidae > Capitulum > Capitulum mitella. The sequence goes on along the minus strand of CP099841.1, from coordinate 3,995,493 downwards.
ACGCTGACCATTCGTTTCCACCTCCCCATCTTGGGAAATCCTGGACCCGCCTTTGGCGAGGACCCCCTTGATCCGATTTGGTCTCCCCTGGGCGGAATCCTGGCTACGTCCCTGTCATCGTTGCTGATTTCGTTTTCGTTTTCGTTGCTAACTTCACAGACATTCATAGTGGCCAAACAAACGTGTGGGCGTCCGCCGCCTACAATGGATCGGCCACGCGACCGGCCTTCTGACTTCGCCAGGATGTCGTGGAAAAAGTGGCACACCGCTTATGGCATTTCAGAGTGCAAAAGATTCGCTAAAAGTCCAGCAAAAGAAACACAACATTGCAGTCTTCTATCATTATCCTTTAGAAAGATACTGGCAAAAAAGCATAAGAGGCAGTCAGTTTTTGTTCCCTCGCATTGCGCTGCGAGAAACCTGTAATGAGGCCTGCTACTTGTAGGAGGTGAGGAGCAAGAAAGAAAAACTTGTAAAATTTAAACGTTCCACATAACCAAGAATACAGCAAACAATGAGGGTGCGGGAAGCGGTTCGGTGGCCCTACAGCTTTTTCTTGAAATTTAACATTAAACCTCTGGGAGTTGACTGAAAAGAACTGACCCAAAATGTTTCTCTGCCCCCCCCCCTTGCAAACTGTGGAGGAGTTCCCGCGCCCTGACATGCAATATCTTGCATTCAGCTATTTTTGATACTTGATGTGAATATTTTGATGCGTGATTACAAGCGGAAATGCGGGTTATGGGAAAGCGGGGGTATAATTTGAAAGTAGAAAAAACCCATCCAAATTTTCCATCAAATTTCAGTCTACAACTACGTATATTTTAATTGCGTAAAGTTTGCCTGAATTTCTCAAAGAATCTGCTCATTTCGTATAAGTCTAACGGCAGTTTCATTTGATTGTCACAATTGATCTTTTCGTCGGAATAACTCCATAGATGTCTCATCTTTGTTTTATTTGTATTCTGCAGTGTTTGTTGTTTGTGGTTAGTTTTGTCTCCACCCACGAGTTATCGGCAACATTGGCGATAGGGACTTCCCGATTTGTTTTATTTCTGCATTAGCTATGATTTAATGAGCTCTCTGATTTCCAGTGCCATATGCCATCTCTGAGCTCAAGCTTCCAGTAGCTGGGTTTTAAAAATTCATCCTGTTTTCTTCTTTTCGATGCAGTATAAGTTTCTGTCTTATATAAGCGCCTAGTCAAGTATCATTCATTAATGGGTTTCTCAGTTTTTAGCTTCATACTTAGTGTTGTTCTTGCTCAGTGTGTGAAAGGGTACAAAATTGTGTTTATCATCCATGGTGTGATGGGGGACAAAGGAACTTTAGACTACCTCTCTGAATATATCAAACAGGTATGTGGCTTGGGCTTTGGCTTGGTTTATTACTGTTTGTTTCTTTGGACAGTGTTTTATGGAAATGAATGTTTGTAAGGTGTTTTCAATGAGACGGAATGCACTATTTGTGTTACACAAGGGGTTTGACTCTATGAAATGAAGGATGTTTCATGTTGTTAGCACTGTTTTGAATAGTGTGTGTATTACTGTGCTTGTTCAAGCACTGGTTTTTTGATATGTTGCTCAAGGTCTGTCACTTAATATGCTATCCATACATAATTATAAATTTACTGTCCTGTAGTGAAATGACAACCCAGTAGGTGTCATGCAGATGTATAAAAAGCATTTGATTGCTTAGGTTCTGGAGCTTTTTTGGATTTCTGGATAAGCCATCTCAAAGGCCATATATAATATTTGTGCCAGGTGGTGAAAACAGCATAAATGGCACAAACATCATACAAGAAATGGTTCTAGGGCAAATACTTGTGGATTCAGTTGCTGCATAATAGCATTCCAAGATGAAGGAAGTGGAAAAATTGCCCTGTACAATATCACCACTCCATTTGTCGCTGACCACTGCGCAGTGTTGGAAACCTAGATTTTCTTCCTGGTGTCAGAGTACAAATTCTCTCTTGGGAGTATAAAATATCGTGTGTTTATGTGAGAAACATGGACTAACTAGGTGCTTTGCAAGCATATGTGGCCAGAAGGGGAGGATCCAGTGGCTCCATTTGGAGAGGGGCAAGCCAGTCTCCTGGGTTTACATGGTAGGCCAGCAGAGTTGTTGACTGTGGGGAAGGCAGCTGGCCTGGGTTCTGAGGGTACATCAGCAGCCAAGTATGGATGGTAAACCATCAACCAGGGGAGGGACACTGGGCAACTTCAAACTCTGGTTGGAATAGGAATACCCATATCTTTTTTGGGGGGGCAAATGACCATTTTTGAGTACAAAATTTTTCTTGGAGTATAAATTTTTTTGTGCTCCCTGGCACCAGGAAATGACAGTGTTTCCAATGCTATCACTGTGCCACTTGTCTGTTTGACTTCTGCTGCAACTCTGTGGCAATAAGGTCAAAAATGGTAATTCCCAAGGTGAAGGTGTTTTGGGCCTAATGACTTCATCAGTACAACCTAACTTCATGAATAATAAACAACATAACTGACTTAACTTAACCTAACCTAACCTAACCTAAATGCCTAACCTAACCTAACCTAACCTAACCTATTTAGTCACACAGCCTAACCTCTGTGAGACAGAGCCAAGCCCAATTACTCCCTTTATTGGCCTACAGCCTCTAGTATCCTGTACCATGCCTCCAGTGGGGGTTGTGCCTTTGGTACAGCATGACACCCCATGAACATTGGTTTGTTGGACTGTGGCCTCTGGTATCATTCCTTGATGATATCATCAAACATGACACAGTACAAAGGGCATCCTTGGAGCAAAGGTAGTGTAAACAAGATGGCACTGCCCATTCTGGTCACATTTGCTTGTGGTGAAATACAACCCCATTTCCTCCAGAAACCATACTGGTAGTGTCACCATTTCATCCTTTCATAGGAAAGTTTATGACCTCTTCTGTATCATATGCATAGCAAAAGTGGTCAATGGAAAAATGGAAAAGTAAAGTATCACCATCTCAAAACTTCTCATCTCTCTTCCATATCAAATCAAAAAAATCAAATTCATATCAAACATCTCAAAACAAGATTTAACTGCAGCAGGCACAGTGGAATGAAATTGCAGGGGGCAGTACTGCTGACATTTCTGTGGGAGTGCAGCCAAGCATTTTGCAGCTTGTAACTGCTGAGTAGTCATTTTTCATGTCCCACAACATATGTTTATCTTGAAAATGTTTTAAATTAGTCTAGGAAAACAGTTCTGGAGTAAAAAAAGATACACAGAAATTGTCATCTCACTTTGGGCATCACTCTTTAATGATTTTCAGTCATTAAATTCTCTCTATTTCTTTTTTCTCTGGGGGCTCAAAGGGTTTGGTTGCAATAGTAGTTGTCATTGTCTGGTGGTCCCTTCAGTCCAGCATTGCTAGTGATGCAATGCCTTCCTGATATTTTGGCTTTTACCTTTTCAGGTGTGTTGAGATTTAATTTTTTAAAAAGGAAAAAAAAAAAAACTCCCCTTTTTTAAAAAAAAAAAAAAAAAAAAAAAAAAAAAAAAAAAAAAAAAAAAAAAAAAAATTTTAAGTTGCAGTCAGGGGCAACATGTGCTCTTCTTGTTGCAAGAAGAACACATGTTTAGCAAGAACCTTGCATATTACCTTTTACACAACAGGTAGAGGTGATGACATGCTTTCTAAAGTTTTCTTGATTTTTTCCAGGCCCATCCTGGCACTGAAGTGCACAACATGAATTTGTTTCCTGACTACTACAGCCTGGAGCCTATGTGGAGACAGGTAAAGGGATTCCAGTCAGAGATGAAAAAGCTTCTGAAAAACAGAACAGAAGAAGGTGAACCTGATAGGTAAGTAGTGTTTTTTTAAGGGTTATCAACTTATTAGGTATTTGAAAGTATGTGAGCTGTCACATGTATAGTGTGATGCATGGAATTTAAAATACGTATGTCCTACTATAGCAACTTTCCAGAAAGAAATTGGGATTGGTGCAGTAGTGTTGCTGGTCATGTTTTCAGTGTCCAATTTTCTGTGGAATTGTGGATGATTATTAAAAAAAAAAAAAACTGTAGTCTGGCCTTGACATCATCCCTCAGTGATGACTTGCTCCAGGTCTTCTAACTTTTGTTGCATCATTGTGCAGTGGATGACAGGGGGATGTTGATGAAAATAGCATGAAAAATTAGCCAGAAATAATTTTTAAACCCTGAAAAAATAGGTCAGTTGGAAGCATAATGGATATTATGATTCACAAATCAAGTTACTTGCTCAGAAACCCAAAGAAAATAATCATAGAATGAAATAAAGGGTAGGTTTATGTCATTTCATATGTATTCTTTTGTAATGTGTCTTGTGCTTATGCTGTCCTTGTCTGTCCTTTTGTGCTTGAACTTGCTGAATGGTATTATTGACCCCAAGTTTCAGAGACTGGTACCAGTCCCTGCCATGAGTTGTAGTCACAGTTGTTTTGCCCAGTGTCTTAGGCTACTGTCAGTAGGATTTGGGATCTTTGTGCTTCTTTTAAAAGGAAATAGACAGAACGAAAACACTGATTGAATTCCATTACAAAGCATGCATTTTATACGCCACCTTTTAGTATGGATGCCATCAAAACTCAAGCAGTCTTTCACCTGCAATTCTGTTGCCAGTGATATGGCAGATTTCTTGTATTTTTTCTTGCATTTTTAATTTCTTGTATTTCTTCTCTCTCTGCTGGATACTTGTTATTAATCTGGCCTGCTTGTATGTTTTTGAGACATTCAAGAGACATAGTCAAGGAACTTGTACCATTCTTGCCTGTGCTCATTTTTCAGGGTACTCGCAAGGTGGTTTGGTTGCCCGAGGAGTGATAGAAAACTGGGACAACCATAACATAAGCACTTTCATTTCACTCAGCTCCACCCCAGGCTGGTCAGTTTGGAGGTAAGTTTACCGGTAGCCCGAGCACCGGACCCTTTGTTTAGCAGCCCGCTCCATTCACGAACTGTTGCCTTGTTTTGTTTGTTTTTTTTTTGCAAACTTTCACAAGTTTTTTTTTCTTGACATATTGCTTTTTGTGTGATGAATAAAGTTCATGTTGGGTTTTGCAGGATGAATGGCAAAACGTTGGGGTCCGTTTCTGACCACCCGTTATTGATGCGTTCCAAGTTCCTGCATAAAACAGTGCAAAATGCGACCAGAGAGTCTGAAAGGATAACCAGCTGCTCGGCAAACGTTCCTCGACAGTTTCCAAGACGCCGTTTTGCCCGATATGACGTCCGTTTCCGTGGACATTTTCGTCGTCGTGGATCGCGGTCTGCGGCGGACTCGGCTGCGGCGGTTGCTGACCGGTGGCCGTTGCAGACGGTTTCCTGCACCTCGTGTTCCCGGGCGTGGTGCGCGACGAGGCGTACCGGCTCTTCTACAACCGGCTCGGCCAGTACACGTCGGTCGGCAACTACTGGAACGACCCGCACCAGCAGAAGAAGTACGTCGCCTACAGCCGCTTCTTGGCGCCCATCGACAACGAGGTGCGCCGAACGAAGCTGACGGACGGCTGACTCGCGATCACCGCGGACATCGTGGTAGATCGTTGGTGCTGTCACTGGAGCTGCTGTGCGTCAAAGCTTACGGAGTAGCGATGCATCTGTTAGAGGTTCGCGCAGTTTGATGGTAGAACCCCTTTTTGTGGAATGCCTTTAAAAGGAGCGTTTTTGGTGTTTGACGGTTAGCTAACGGGAAATAGCCAGAAGCAAGCGCGAGACCCTTGGTTATGCTGCACCGTCAACGTGGATGTGTGTTTGTGACAAATGACTGCCGCATGCATGTCAGCTTTTATCAGCACAAGGTTGTGCAGATCTGATATGCTTTCTGGAACTGGTTTTCAAACGTAGGCTTCCGTCTTTTTTTGCTTTGGGGCTGGCGTAAAGGAAAGAACCGTCAAAACACTCCTCCTCTTCAAGACTAACTCGATATACCGTGTGGTTTCTCCACCTTTAATGGAGCAATTCAGATGACTATCTCAGCCTTGTGGCGCCACCGATGGAACGTTTTCAAAACAGTTTTGTACCGTGCCAGCACCCCCACAGTACTTCTCGTGTTCTGCGAACATAACGCCCTCTGCGTTGAAGTAATACCCACCTCTTCTCGAGTCAGAGCCGAGCAGGAGGTCCGACAACTTGCAGCGGCACCATATCGGGTCTGGCTGCGATTCATTTAGTTTCGCTGCGTTTCACTGAGTCTCGCTTTGGTTCGCTGAGTCGCTGCGATTCATTGATTTTCGCTCCAAGTTACTTGGTCACGCTTTGAGTCACTGGGTGACCCCTCTAGTGACTGGGCCTCGCTGCGATTCACTGAGTCTCGTTACGATTCACCGAGTCGCGCTACGGCTCACTAAGTCTCGCCGCGTGTCACTGAGTCTTGCTGCAATTCAGTGAGTCGCGCCGCAACTCATTGAGTCTCGCTGCGTGTCGCTGAGTGTCGCTGCGTGCGCGACAGGCGGTGACGGCCGATTCGAAGCGGTATCGGCGCAATCTGTGCCGTCTGAGGCGGCTGGTGCTGATCGGAGGGCCGGACGACGGAGTCATCACCCCCTGGCAGAGCAGGTGAGAGATGGAGTCACCACCCCCCTGGCAGAGCAGGTGAGAGATGGAGTTCTCGCCCCATGGCAGAACAGGTTTTGATGGAGTCATCACCCCCTGCCAGAGCAGGTGAGAGATGGAGTCATCACCCCCCTGTCAGAGCAGGTGAGAGATGTAGTCATCACACTGTGACAGGCAGGTGAGAGATGGAGTCGTCGCCCCCTGGCAGAGCAGGTGAGAGACGGAGTCATCACCCCGTGACAGAGCAGGTGAGAGATGGAGTCATCACCCCTTGACAGGCAGGTGAGAGATGGAGTCGTCACCCCCTGGCGGAGCAGGTGAGAGATGGAGTCATCACCCCGTGACAGAGCAGGCGAGAGATGAAATCATCTCTTAAGCAGAGGTGGTGAGAGATGGAGTCATTACCTGCTGGCTGGGTCATGTTATCGGCCACCACCCTGCCTGAGTGGAGAGATGAAATTTCTGTACGATAGATGGTGTTGATGATTCGTTTTTTTTCGGCGCTAATCTCTTTTTTTGTCAGCGCGGTTGATGACTGTGTGTTCCGGATTCGTCGTTCTTGGCGAAGGTGCGGTGGTGATGACGCCCGGTTTCCGGTCCTGCGGTGTCGGCTCCGTCCGCGAATGCGAGCGCGCGATTTTCGGTCTTGCGTGAGCTGTGCCGGGTTCATTTAGTGCCGACACTCTGCTGTCGTCGATTCCGCGCGGTCTCTGACGCCCCGCCCCCGCCTCCTGCAGCCAGTTCGGCTTCTACGACGCCAACATGACGGTGGTGCCCGTCCACCGGCGCAGGGGCTACCGGGAGGACGACATCGGCCTGAAGACGCTGGACAAGAGGCGGGCGATGCGGCTGCACACGTTCGCCGGCGTGCCGCACGTGCTGTGGCACCACAACGTGACCGTCATCCGGCAGGCGGTGCTGCCGTACCTGGACTGACGGGGTCTCGGTGGTCAGCCGCTGCCCTGGAGGTCCGGCGGACCCTGTCTGGACCGCTGTCCCGGCGTAGCGGGGCGCGGAGGAGGTCTAGTCTTTGGTGAGTGCGCAGGAGCGCGCAGTGGGACGGCAGGAGAGGACGCCGGCGATGCGTTACCCGGAGAAAGGGCAGGCGGTGCTGTATGGACGTGGCGTAGATGGCGCTGCTGTCGGCGGTCTGCCGTTCGCGTTCAGCGTGGCGTGCACGCTGCCCCGGCCTTGGACTGCTCAGTTTGCCCGTTCAGCGTAGTCTTTCACCATGAATAGGCGCCTGAAAATGCTGGTGAGCTGTCTGGTGTGATACAGGTTTGTTTGATGCCGGGAGCTTTGGTTGACGTGCCGCGGTGTTCATTTCATTATATATGTAGTGCTGCTCACATTTCCAGTACAAAGTGATGCAGTGGTGCTTTAGTCCATCCATGTGGAGCAAAGCTTAATGCTGCAATGCTGGAAGTTTAAGTGACTGGGATCAAACTCATAGCGCTTCTAAATATTCATTGCGTGTTGTTTGATTGACGTATCCTTTGAAGTCGTTTGCCTTTCTTTGAATTGTGGTTTTTACCTTTGACTGGAAATGTCCGGTTTTGGATTTTTGTGTTGCTATCTGATATTTATAGTCTGATGTTATGCCAGTATTTTCGTGTTTCTTAAATGTTGCGTTATATAGTGACCCATACATCATTGAGGGTTTTTATTGAGCTTTCTTAAGGCTACGTAAACAAGTCAAACGATTTCGTCACGTAAAACAGTCTCATATAATAAGTTGTAAGTTATGTAACATGAAGTAGTATTGTATCATCCCGTTTAGGGGATCATTAGGTATCAAATGCCTTGTGAAATGACGTCCAGTGATAACCGGTTACCATCTAGATCATGATACAATACACGCACCCATATGACCATTGTGTCTGAGCCGCCAATTTATTAGCGTCGGTTGCGGATTGTATCGGTTCGATAGAAGCTGACACAGACTGGTTACGTCTGATTCCGAGTACGGCACCGCGGCCCGGGCCGACTGTGGTTCCCGGAACCGGGGCGCCCCGTCCCGGCGATAGCTGGGCGGGTGTCATCAGATCCGAGTGTCCGGTCTGTCCGTCTGCTCCGCCCCGCAGGCCGACGACGGGTCCGGGGCGGACTGGGTCGGAGTCTGGACTGATCAGTCACTGTACGTCCCGGTCCGGACTGAGTCAGACTGCCATTGGGCGATTACCGACACATACCCGAAAACAAAATCTTGTGAAACTCATCATTCCGGAGAATAGGTGTCAAGCTGTAGGTTATTTATTATTCTTGGTTAAATTCTGGGCAAATTATTATTCTTGGCCTCGCAAAAGAGCTTCGACGTCCAATATAACCATACATTCACCGCAAAACACTGAAAAAATGCCCGGCTAGTGAGGCGTCCTTAGCAATGGCTGGGTAGGCGTGGGGGGCGAAGCAATTTTCTTCTGGTGGGAAAGTATTGTATTTTTCGTTTTCTTTCTAAAATCGTGCGTACACGTATGGAACTGGTGCAATGCGTCTGGACTTGACGCACCTGACTCGCCGGTGGACGTAAACGAAACACTCCTTCACTGATGTGGCGCATTTATACTAACCGACAGTATAAATTCCGAGTGACTGCCGCCACGTGGCAGTCTGATTCGTCCATTTGTCTAGAGGCTGACTGCGGCGCTCGCCCGGGTCGGCCTGTCGGGGGAGGGGGCCCCCTGGGGACCCAGGCGTCCGTCAGCGGGTCAGCGTCCATCCGTCGACGGGGTCCGCCAGATAGCGGGCCCGGGCCGGGTCCCCGGTCCGTCTGGCTGCCGAGATACCGTCCTCGGCGGATGGATGGCCGCGGCTGAGACGCTGCAGGATCCCGCCGGACATGTGCGGCGGATTTCACGGAACAGCCGCTCGAGTGATGCACCGCGTAGTGGGCCGAAGAGCAGGAAGGCTCGTAGGCAAGAAAATGGAAATGAGCTGACGTGAGGGCATGGAAAGTATATCCGCATCAAAGTACTGCACCCAGTAGGAACTCCGAACATTCAACAGAGCTGACCAGTGCATGGTGATTATAGTTATCGAAAACACAATTTCATCGAATGTTGGCCGCATCCCCCCCCCCTATGCGTTCCTTTTCGCATAATTAACCTGGAGGTTGCCGAAGCGCACTGATATCAAAGTCTGTTATGCTGAGCCAGGGGCGTCAATTTCTTTAAATGATTGGGTGGGCCGAGCCGTCGGCCCGACAACCTAACCTCTCCCAAATGTGGGCTTCTCAACGGATAAAGCCCACTTTATTTTGGTCAATGGAAATTTTTGAGTTTTTTCGTTACTATTTTTCAAGTAAAAAATTGCGTATATCCCATGTATATAGGTAAATATGTATGTGCATATATATATATATATATATATATATATATATATATATATATATTTTTTTTTATATATATATATATATATATATATATATATATAGAAGATAGAAAGATAGATACATCACTATATCCCTTATTCTGTGCTTGCTGCCTATCTTTTATCTACTGCGGCCGTTTCTTTCGTAATTTTTGCCCAGTTCCCTTTAAAACTGGCTTAAAATGTTGGAGGGGCTCAAACCAACATTGTAGGGGCCTAAATCAACATTGGGTGGGCCAGGGCCCCCTCGAAAGAATACAAATCGACAACCCTGTGTTGAGCTTGTATTAGCTGACCCCGACCCCTCTATCTGTTCCCAAATTTAGAGTAACTTAGCCCCAAGCGTTTGGTCTGGGAATATTTTTCTCGTGCCTTCAGCTCCCTGACACGTTCGCCCGTGACCAGATGATGACCCAACAACCTCTCAACGATACGCCTGCCATACACCGGATTCTTTCGTCCAGCTCCCTGTTCGCCTGACCTTGGTAGCGACTTTATGGCTGTGAAGAAATTTTAGCATTGTCTGCTACAAATGCATTGGAGCCACCCCTGTATAGTAAAGCAGGCCCCAAAAAGAGCTCCCAGATGAGCGCACCCTTAGAAAGTAGGCATTGTTACATAGTAATGACCTCGAAAAAATGCCCCTAGGTTTTTATGGTCATATTTATGTGGCATGTATGGTATGGTGTATATATGTGGTATATATGGTATGGTGATATATATGGTAACGAAGACTATGACTATGACGTCATAACGGGAACCATGTCAGCCGTTTTCGCGCGCCGATGCGGCCGGTTTACAACGGTCTCAGTTTTGTCTCACTGTAAGACGGTTGGAGCGCACAAATGCGATATATATATACATATATTGCTCGACTCCAAATGATATGTTCTTTAAGGCTATACATTGATTTAATAAGCTCATCCTCACTGCCAGGATTGCCGAGGGTGTAAAATGAAGTCATGAGCTACGGCGAGAAACACTTTTTTATTTTTGGGAATGCGATGGGAAATAGGCATCGCGAAAACAACTTATACGTTGGGATTGCTTGGGGTGTAAGGAATCGAATGGATACAAATTTGGTGCGATTTATCTTCTATTTCATCAAAAGAGGGAGCAATACAGCAAACGCCTGGCTTTTGCTCCGACGGGCGGAGCGGCGTCGGCCGAGGAGTGTGTGCAATACCACGGCGTGCCTAAAATCAGATTCTGTGTTGGATATCACATCGAAAACACTTTTAAGGCATCAAAACTGCGATTTTTAGCTATTCCGGGCTCATTCTAGGTCATTGGCTTCAGGTAACCTTGGATGACCTAAGAGGGCTTTAGATGACCCATTATGACCGTGAATGGCCTAAGATGACCTTTATGTGTTATTCGACAATAGTGTTTGTTGACGGAGATGCTGCATTTGCCTCAGCATCTATCATTATCTACAAAAATGCTTCTACAGCTCCGAGAACTCATTTAAGCCGACGACCCCGCTTGACGAGAACTGACCAGCATGACCTGGATCGGTCTCCATGGGTAAAATGTAGTGTATCATGCGGTGTACAGATAGACTCATAACTGACTGACGAACACTATGGTATCGGTTTGGATTCATCGTCATTTATTCTTTGGCGTTCATTTGCGCTTAAACCCGAAAAAGTACCGCTTACTGATTTTCAATTTACCGCTTTTCGAATTCAAATTTACCGCTTCGCAATTCAAAATTACCGCTTACAATTTTCCACCTTTCACCCGACCTGGAAATTCACCGTTGACCTGGGACCTTAAAAAAGGACACCAGTCGCGAGACCTCGTCACGCGCAACACGCTGTTTTCTTCCGCGGCGCTCTAGGACGCACGGTGTGGTAGTGGCTGGGGGTCTTATCCCCTGTACGTCCGCGTCATGTAGAAGTTGTTTACACGGGCTAGGGTTAAGACCCCTCCCAAAGGTTCTTAGGCGTTCCCACCTTTCCAGAAATGATTTCGGATGAGAAATGCCCGCTTCTGTCCCACAGAAATGCTCGCTTCAGAAGGATTTGTAATCCACTTACCGAAAGACAACCTTTCAAGCATGCAAATGAAGACATCAGTTGAACAGACGTCTTAGTACGTCCAGCAGCCGTCTAAGAAGGGTTTGAGGCACGTTCTTTCGATTCGCTGCGACCTTGTACAACTCGAAATATCTGACTTACTCGAAACTGGAACGCTCCCGACATCCTTCCTAACGGCCGAGCTCGCACCAGGCCGATATCTCCCACAGACGTATTACCCCCACGGTCCATACATTTCCGGGAGCTTCGTGGCCGCGCCGGCCGGGCGGCAGCTCTTCGCTGGCAGCTCTTCGGTACTCCGCGTGCAGCCAGGCCGGCCGCGCGCCGCGCCGCGCACCGTCGCCTCATTGTTTCCTCGTTCCCACTCGTCAGCTCGAGTGAGCGCCGCAGGCGGAGAGGAGACGGCGCGGCGGTTTTTTGCAGCCCCCGGGCCCGGCGGCTCGGCTCGGCTCCGCCGGCGGCGCTGTGTCGTCGTTTTGTGGCCGCCGGCGGCGTCGGCGGTGCCTCGTTAGGCCGTCTTAGTAAGCAATATCCGGCACAGTGAGCAATATCCAGGGCTGGGATTTTAGCGGGCCGGTGGGCGGCCGCCGCCGCCGGATCTGCGGAGGAGGACGGCCGCGAATCCGGCGCCGAGACGGGTGACTGACGGCTGGGCTGGGTCACGGTACCGCTGCGGCCGGACAGGAACGATCTTGGAGCGAACCCAGTGTTTCGCTCACCTCGCCAGCATGAAATTTCTTCTCAGGCGCCATCAAACTGTTGCCCGCATGGACTTCTGAAGTGTTTCCGGGCCTATTTCTGAATGGCAAAGTGGTATTTTGCAGACATTTAAGCTATCGATTTTAAACGTCAAAACGGTATTGTGCTGAAGTTTCTTTTCGTGAAGCTCTTCAGAGCGCTTCTTTTTCACGTCAATGTTTTCACAAGTGGTGTTTATGTTTTCATGTTTTGTTTGTGTGTTTGTTTTCATGTTTTCATGTTTCAATGTTTTCACAAGAATGCTTTTAGTGGGTATGGTGCAGAACAACCCATTCATGTATTAATCTTCGCATCTTAGCTCCTGATCTCGACAACCGACATGGGTGTAGAAGGGGGGGGGGGGGGGGTAGGGGGCCATGGCTCCCACTTTTGGGGAAATTTAACATTAGCCCTATGGGAAAAACGTCTTTGCCCCCACACTTTTTCTGAATGCTCCTACATCCCTGACACCTGATGTTATTGCAGGTCATTTATTGCTGATGGTAGAAGTAAAAACGTCAAAGACATAAGTAAAGTAGACATAAATACATTATGATAGCTCTCAAGCTATATATTAGCTTTTGTATATTTTCCTATATTTTGCCTACATATACCTATATTAGCTTTTGTCTAACACTTTTTGGAATTTTGTTGGCTTGTGACTGCATAATTTTGCTTCGGATATTGACTCAACATCGGGTGGATTTGTTCCAATTGGATAACACAAACGGCTTAGCCTCTCCTTTTCCTCGAAAACTCGTCTTGTTTGAAACCCTGGTGACGCCTCGGATGTCATTTATGTCTGGTGATTATTCGGAAATCCTGTCGCTGCGCGGAACACTACTTTGCGACTGAACTGACTCATAAAAGGCCCATGCACGTTCGTAAAGAGGGCTCGTGACGTCTCGTGAACTCAGCCTCATCAAACCTCAAGGAAAACCGCACAACGTTCGAATAGCTGTTACGGAAACGAAAGGCGTAGTTTTAATAACCACACGTAAAGTAGGCACAAAATGCGTGGGTCATTGTGTCACAATGCCATTGCTAGAACGGGCGGGACTGTGCCAGAATTTGCGGTGATGAAAATTCCATTTTCTAGTCCATTTTTTCCATGTTTGGCCACAGGTATTACGTCCATTTCTTCGTTGAGGTGGTAACACAATTTTAAGTTGTTGATTATCGCTTCCTTTGCCCGTTTTTCAGGGGAACACGTGCAAAAACGGGGCGATGAGAAGTCTGGAGGGCGTGTGCGGGCTGGAGCCGGTCCCGGAAGAACCAGTGATCAGGCAGCTGCGCCTGATCGGCTAAACGACTCGGCCAGCGAGGGCGGCTCCGAGTCCGGCGAAACAGGGCGGCGCAGGTCACGGCGCCGGGAGCTGGCCGAGCTGGCCGAGCGCAGCCCGCGCCCCGAGGACGAGCCGGCCGGAGAGCTGCGGGGCAAGCGGCGGCGCGTGGCCGACCGGACCGACGTCGACGACGACGACGACGACGCCCCGCCAGCCGGCCGGCTCGTCAAGAAGCTGATCAAGTTAAGGAAGCCGTCCAACACCACCAGCAAGAACAAGGCGGCCGCACTGGTCACCAAGAGAAGGTGAAAAAAGAGGAGTCTCCTCAGAAGAGTGTTCAGCAGGAAGTCTGTTACATGAAGGAGCGGGAGGGTTCTGAAGCTAAATCGCTGGAAGACGGTACTGATGAACGGCTGGAAGATATCAAAGATGATTTGGGACGTGAAGTTGTGGAAGATATGGGGGATGATGTGCATGAACGTAGGAACATCCAGAAAAGTGGGGGGGGGGGGCGGCAGAGGCGTCTTCCCCACATAACATTCCCCATCGGGCAGATGTTAAATTTCCCCAAAAGTGGGAGGGGGCACGGCCCCCGGTCCCTCCCCTCTTCTCCAACGCCTGTGATGGTGCGATTGAAGGCATTAAAGACGAGGCTTCAGAAGGTGGAGAGGATGACTCAGAAAACCCTGAACGAAGCCTCGAATTCTATGCAACTGAAGAACGTAAGGTGTCGAACAGGGAGGGGATGATGACGGGGGGGGGGCACACGGTCATCAAGAGCACGCGTCAGGTTATACTGAAAAAAGTCGTTTACACCGAGTAGTGTCGCCCACGACTTGAGCTCTGGGGGCTCGACTGATGAGTTCGAGGACGAAAAAGTGGTTGGGAGGCGGCCGTCAGCGACAGCTCGGTGGCGTCGGCGGCGAAGCTGCGCCGCAGCAGCGTCACCCCGCCGGCGGTGCCTTCAGCCGTCTGGGGCTGCATCGACTCGCTCTCCGGCTCGCCGGCCGGCTCGGTGACCGGCGGCAGCGGCCCAGACGAGGCGGCGCCGCCCGAGGGCACCGTGTCGGCCAAAATGACGGACTGATCCTCATATCGTGCCAGTGCAAGAAGACTCCGACAGGTGAAGTAGAGCTGGCTGATGAGGACTACTGCTGCCAGGGCAACGAAGCCAACGACGGCTGCGTGGTCGGCCGCAGCAACGTGGTTGTGAACTAACGAATAATTCGCCCCAGCTTTAACGTGCCGTTTCTGCTGAAGTACGGCCTGCTCCGGGAGAGCATGCGTTTTTATCGCTGCTGCCCATCCTGCGGGATTTTCTGCGTGCAGTGAATTTTCACGCGGCGCATGCACGAGCGCGTGCCGCGCCTGTTCCGCTGCAAGTCTGCGATGCAGGAGGGCGAGCTGGTCGTGCGCTTCCAGTGCGGCAACACGGACCACCTGAAGACCGTCCAGCTGACCATCCGTACCGGGGACGCCTATCTTTTATCAGCAACAGGGCATCATCAAGAAGAGCCTCAGCGCCCGGATGGCCAGCGGCCGGAGACGGCAGCCGGGCGCAGCGGCGGCTGCGCAGTTCACCCAACCGTAGTTCAGGATACATTCGCATATTGGAAGGCCGAGTTATCTTCCACGTTTGTGGGAGGGTGACTTCCTCGTTTTGTCATTTACCGGTGTCTAAACAGAGGGTCGTTTTGGAATAGCGTTTCTTCAGCGCCATATGTGGGGTGTGGAACGTGTCGATCATCAAACGCACGGGCTGCGCAATGAGCAAAACTTGTGCCGTTTCAGCGCAGTTGTTGGGCTCTTCGCGTATGGCAATCCGAACGGTGACTATGAGAGCATCTATTTCCGGTGGCTATCTCATGAATTCAGTGAAAATGTTTTGTCAGGGCGTTTTCTCCAATCAGATTTCGATCTAAGCATACCTTGGTGCTTGGGCTCGTAATTCTGATCCCAGGGCCCGTTTACGTAATTCCGAATTAACGGTACGGTTATGAGTTTAACGTGCGATCTAAATACTGTTGCCAACTTACCGTTTCCATCTGAGATTCCGGGAGTGTTCCGCGTTCACATGCTCTTTTCTGCGGCCTCTGCGGAATGGGAAGTTGCTGCTGCTCTATAGATATTTAACTTGTCTTGAAGTGTAGTAAAACACGCGTCTTCATTATAGCTCCATGAAAATCATGACAACATGAAATCCCCTCCCGTTTTTTCTTCAGAGATTCGAAAGTAGGAATGAGTTTGTTTGAAGAAGGAAGTTTGACTTTGGTCCTTACAGAACGGAAAAAGAAACAACGTATGTTGGTCCCTCCAAAAACACCTGCAGGAGCTTGGTTTGTGAGCATGTCGGTTTTGTCGTTCCTGAATCAGGCGTCGTAGAAAGAACGAAAGTGACATGCAAAATATTTAAGAAGAAGTGCTCAACTATAAACAAACAACGAACGTGGCTAATAAGGTAATGGGACATCCAGAACTAAAACAAAGGCGTGAAGAAAAGCAGAAACAAACCGAACTTGCAAGCGTTTTGTGGCATCCTTCGGCATCCGGTAAAAACCATCCAAAGAAATGGGGAAGAAATTCTGGGAAATGGAAGGATGCTACTGGCGCAATCGCGAAGTGGATCTGTCGAAACAACCGGCTCATATACATTGCTGAAGACGGTGGCCTCCGTGATTTTTGTTCACTTGCTTTTCCCGAGTACGAAATTCCTCATCGCATAACGATAGCCAGCTACACTGACGAATTCTATGAATCAGAGGCTGAGTTCATGAAGGCTGACCTGAAAAATGTTGAGACGATGGCAAAAACAACGGATAGATGGTCCAGCAATAGCGCTGCTAGCTCTTGTGAACATTAATGTCCGCTACGTCGACGAGAAGTGGGAGCTCATGTCCTCAAGTCTCGGCGTGAAAGAAATGAAAGAATCACATATAGCAGAAAACTACAATGCTAGGACAAGAAAAGTGGAAGCCTAGTTTGGAGTGAAGGCCGAAGTGTTCGCGTAACGGACAATGAGAACAAAATGAGAGCGGCGTGCCCGAATCCAGAAAAGAACCGACGCATGACTCAACTGATTTAGTCAACGGTCAGCCATGGACCAAAAGCGCGCCTTGCTGTAGGCACCATGATTGATAAGATGAAAATATAGCTAAGAAGTCGTAAAAATATATGAAATGAAGTATAGACTGGAAAAGCAGCAGCAAAACGGAGCCTGAAGACCCAGTCACTGAAACAAGAAGTACCGAGTGCAACAGTACCCTTGGAATGGTTAAATCCATTATTAAAGCCGACAAAACTGAGCATGTCTCTGAAGACAGGGCAAGTGACCTGGATGATCCAGGGCACGTTACCTCTAAAAACACAGGCTTAATGAACGTGCAGTTCGTTAACGATTGCTCGCGTGAGATCGGAGAGCCGTCACTGGTGACTGGCGAAAAAGAAGTCGAACGAGCCGACAAAGTGGTCACTTTTCAAGAACCATTCGATGAGTCCACGACCCTGCTGGGAGAAGACAAATATTAAATGGCAGCACTTGCCCTTCCACTGGTCAAACAGCTTGAAAAGCAGATGGAAGTGAAAGAGGATGATCTTAACTGCATGGTGGCTATCAAGAGTACCATGGTGGACAACTTCAAGCGCCGCACTGCCTTGAATTCGAACAGAGATGTTCTGGCCAGAGCAACCATATTGGACTCAAGATACTCCAGATCATTTGCATTAACAAGAGAGAAAAAGAGCAGATGTTCGAAAGTGTAAAGAGCGGAAATGCCACGACGGAACACTGCTGTGATCACGACTGGACCACGTGTAGGCAGGTGCATCGAGTGAGGCGTATTTCTGATCCCGGGTGCATGTAGATCACCTGTTTCTATCTCTGAACCGGCCTATCCATGGTATCTCCGCTGACCGTATGATTCACTGCTCCTAGCAGTTCTTTTCCGTTATGCCAGAAAACTATGTAACAGGAAAACCATGTGCAAAACAATGCATCCTCCCCGCTGAGTTCAAACCGTGCGGTGCCGACTTGCTGATTTGACTTGCTGACTTGACATTCACCGGGCCGCCGCTGCTGCTCCGGTCTCCGCCGCGTTGACGGATCTCAGCCTCGCTGACGGGCGGCAAGCGCGCCAGGCGTCCTGTCAATGACAGACATGTCAATAAGGCACCAGATTTCTGTGCTTGGCTGATTTGGCGCGTGACGTTTTTTTTAGATCACGTTATATCTGGAAGCACTTCCTGTTGGTGGTTGCTATGAAGGTTGTAAAAGAGCTGCAATCAAGTAGTCAGCTGAGGAGACACCGTAACGCTCAACTAGTAAGTGTTATAGAAATCTGGTTGGGATTCTCATTCCTACCATATTTCTTTTTTTAAATGAGAAAACTAGAATTAACGCTGGCGCAGCCGGGGTGGGGGCTAGGGGCTGGGTGGGGGCGCCTCCACCTCCCTTAGGCCTGCATTTTTTTGTGAAAACCATGCACATCGTCTTCCCAGCAGGCGGTTTTCGTACGATTTCACCTCACACTGAGCTCCGGGCCCTCCCCCTTAAGAAAATCCTGGCCGCGCCCCTGGGAATCAATGTGGCATAAGATAAGCAAAGTTGTTTATTAACTCAGGAATTTGTCTGCAAAGCGGAGTTCGCAAAGCAAAGTGGGAAGGACTCAAACACCGGGTGTCGCGGCAGTTTTTTTTGCCACTCGTTGGTGAACGAACATTATCACGACCCAACAGTGCACTTTTCAGTAATGTTGGTTCTTATTATTACACTTTCTCCTATTATGCTTATTATACTTTTAGTACTACTGTCTGCTATCCTCCCTTCCCGGGACATTGGGCCATGTGAACAGGTTTCGTGGAATAAGTGCACTTCATGCAAGGGGCAATGACCGTAAATGTTGTACTCGCAAGATGCTGTCTTGAAGACCCATCTCGTTTCAAAGTTTCTGAACATAAAATAAGAACAGCCAGTTCCGGGAAATACATTGCTGGATAGTGACAATCGCTCCGTTCAAAGACTCGCAGAAAACTGCAGCGACAACCTGTATCTGAACCAGCTCCACCTCGTTTTCAAATGGCAAGCGTCACAACAAACTGCGCCATCGCGGCGCACAACAGTGCGGCCTTTTTGGAAGGCTGAAAACAGGTGGCCTTTTGTGAGTGTTTTGAGTTTTGACGGTTTCCTGAAGTGATCAACAGGTTTACTACTCAGTGTTATGTATGAACTAGAAGTTCAGCAACATTTCTTAGCGCATTCACGCATTGGGGCACATGAAACTATTTCCCGGTTGACAGCAACCACCGACAGGGAAGAATTTCCAGACGTTACCTAAAAACAATCTAAAAGACGTCACGTACCAAATAAACTGTAACGACGTCTACATTTCCATTTTGGCCAGCGTTCATTTACATCAGCTGTGCACGGCGTGGAAATCCTCCAGCCACGTGACTTGACTCACTGAAAAGGGGTTTAAAGTGTTACTGGGTCACATTTTTGCGTTTTTTTTATAAATTACATTCCGTTTTTATCCATTTACTTTTTCATGATGACGTTCCACAGACCAGCGCATTATGCGCCAGCACCAGCCAAACACGATCATTTGCCGGCCGGTGTCATCGAAGTCCAACGCCGACAACGAGAACAAGAGAACGATTACCGCGGCGCCGACAGCTCTGTTTAAGGACGGGCCGCTCTCAGATGGCCGTCTGTTTTACACCACTTCGAAAACTCCCGCCACAGGCCGCCGAGAACAGCCAGGCAAGACGATTACGGGTCAGGAAGCTTTGAAGACCCGCGCCGACATCTGGAATAAATGCAACATCACCATCACGCCGGCAGCTCTGTTTCAGGCCGGGCTGGCGCTCAGATGGCTGCCTGTTTGTCTTCGCACCTCGGCGAAAGCTCGCAGCGTGGTGCGTCGATGACAGCCAAACGGCGTAGCGATTACCCTGGAAATTTAGAGCAGGTACCAGCCGGAGGCAGTGGCAAGAGGCGGGCGGATTTCGACAAGGAGGAGGCAGGCCAATGAGAAGCAGCGGGAGAGGGAAAGGGCCAATAGGACGATGGTAGTGAGGGGCCGGGCTAAAGAAAGTGAAGGAAAAGGAGCAACGGGGTTGACTGCTGGAAACATCACGGAGGCATCACCAAGACGGACGAAGCGGAAGAGCCTCGCTGCGACGGGAGACAGGAAGAAGTGCTGCCGACATGCAGAAAAAGTGAGTGGCGCGGCGGGAGACAGGAAGAAGGGCTGCCGACTTCCGTATCTGATGTTGGCGACCCTACCTCACCCGGAATGTAATATTTTTGGGGACTAGTAAAGGGGAGGGGACATTTTGTGATGGTCCAGGAACCGCAAGAAGCCAGAGCAGGCCGTATTTCTGGATATGCGACTCGTGTGTAGTGGCCGGTGAATACAAGGCGCTCCTTGAACCAGTCGTTTGCGGAGGAGGTCGGAGAGGTCGAGCGAAACGACAGAAGTTGGCGTTACTGAGTCACCCTGCCATACCCGCCCTAGGCCGGTGGATCGCCCAAGACGTGCAGAGCCGGCTTTGTACCAGGGGAGGATCTCACAAATGGGAAATGTAAGGTCAAAA
Source organism: Capitulum mitella (assembly GCA_030062745.1). Classification (NCBI taxonomy): domain Eukaryota; kingdom Metazoa; phylum Arthropoda; class Thecostraca; order Pollicipedomorpha; family Pollicipedidae; genus Capitulum; species Capitulum mitella. The sequence continues at coordinate 3,974,915 of CP099841.1, read as the reverse complement.
TCATCCTACCGCGGATCGTCTGTGAGTATGCGATCAGGCGCGCTCCGTACCGGCGCTCCTCTGCTAACGGCGGCCTATGGTCCAGTCCGCAGAGCTCCAAGCCGGCCTGTATTACCTACACAACGATGAACCGATAGAGCGTGGCGTTAGAAGTTGTCCGCCGATAATGTCGCCTTTAGGCGCACGCGTGTATCGCCAAAAAGGTGCTGTGGGGTCGGTCACCGTTTCGCCGGGAAGGTAGAGCCAGGCCGTGGACGATCGGCGCGTAAGTGCGTCATAAAAACGCCAGCTCGGCATCTACAGTGGAAAAAAATCTTTAATCGCGAGTGGCAAGGCGCGTCACAGCGTCTTCCGGACCTGGACAAAGGAACCGTAAACAACTGTAAGACCGGGTGGTGGGCCGGTACGTCGAAATAGGCTCAGACCGCGGTGATCGATAGCTAAACGTCCCAGGATAAGGACTGAGCTGGCCGAGGCCACGGCCGCTCAGAGAGGAGTCGGGGGTGAGTGGCCCTCAGAGTCTCGAACCGACCGGACGCCCGGGGGAACCCCAGCGGCGCTGGTGTGAGGAGCTGCCATCTAACGCATGTTTTGTTAAATTCTTTCTCCGCGCAAGTGACGGGAGTGTCGGCAGCTGTCCGGACCTGGGCGAACGGACCGTGGACGGCTGGAAGACTGGGACATTGGATCGGCAGGTCGAAAGGCTCGGACCGAACTGATCGGTAACCAAGATTCCCGGGGCAAAGACTGGGCTGGCTGCGGCCATGGCAGCTCGGAAAAAGAAGTCCGGGGACCCCAGGCAGCCACTGAAATGACGCTGGATCATTTGGCCAGGTGAAAAGGCTGGCCGGGCTGAATTAAACTTGACGAAAGAAAGTTCGGCATACGGACGAAACAGTCTCAACCGCATACGTTTGCAACCGGTGTTGACAAGGCACGTCACTGGAGCTGGGAAAAAGAAATCGAAGGTGAAGGGAGGGATGGGGTGAGTCATTTCTGTCACTAGGATAGGACACAGGGTGAAACCTGGAGAGGGTAATTATGGACCAGAGGAGGATTAGCCAACGTGCGTGACGGCCAGTTTGCATTCGTCGTGGAGTACTACAACACAGCTGCGTCATTTTAAAACAAACTAGCACGCAGTCTGTGCTGGCCTACACCTAACTAAAATGGCTCAAACACATTGTCTACTTGACGACTAAACTTAAAAGGTTTTTTTGGGGCGACGTGCGGCGATATAGGTAGCTGAGGGGGGGGGGGGATGAGTAAAAGGTTCCCGGATTCCGCCGTTACAAAGTCATCCCCGGAATGCCTCTTCCCCTCTCTCGCCTTTTCCGTTCCACCCCGCGTCACTCACTGTCCATATGCACGATCAGAAATGACCGCCTCAGCGATTTGTACGTACTTTCCGAGGGCAATCGGTGGGTCGGCAAACATTTTAGCGAAAGCAAGCCGTTCGGCAGGCAACGGCCACCGCAGCGACGGCACGCGCAGCGGCTCCCACGCGCGCGGCCGCAAACGCAACGACAGGCCGGCGAGTGGGACGAAGGAGAGCAGAACAGAAGACCCCGCATTGTGTGTTTACCCCCAAAATAGCTGAAACGGACTACGCCGCAGCAGTGCTACACAGCCACTCAAAGAAACCTGGTGCCGTATCGGCATGCCTTTCGTAAATACGTCGGCCGGCGGGCCTCATTTAGTGCGCCCTCTGCTGCCACCGTGTCCTTGGCAAAGGCGGGCGGCGGTGGCACCGTGCCGCGTCGCTGATTGTCTCCTGACTTCTAGGCAACCCTGGAATCAGTTGGCCAGACTTTCGGGCAGTGCTGATTAAATTATGATACGTATATATATATATATATATATATATATATATATATATATATATATATATATATATATATATATATATATATATATATATATATATATATATATAATATGTATATGCTTCGCACGACAGGTCGCTACGCATAGTCGCTTCCAGTGCAGGCGGGGATCAAGTGCAAGTAACTGCCGTTTTATTTAAACCAGATCGTTGTATCACAGACGCTGGATTTGTGATTCTGCGTTTGTCAAATGCAGGCCAGATGCGTCTCGAGACCAAGGTCACGTGACCGAGAGCTCTAAACCAAAAACATTGGAGCATCTGCAATTGGTTACCGTAAACACTAGAATGCCACAGGTTCCTAGTCGTTTACCTTCCAATATATGGCCCACTCATTATGATTTATTATTATCGTGGTCCTCACCTAACCCAACACATTACAATACACTATCATATACTTGTATTTCCATATACTAAATGTCTCATATTATATACCTGTTTTCCTTTCATCCAAAACGGAATCGTTTATAAGTGTACGAGAAAACGTCATTGCTCTCTCATCGTTAGCATGTTGTTAGGTCAAACATTACGCATTTGCGTATTGTTATCATAAATTTACGTATACGGAGTGTCTGTCTTGTAAGCTGCTCAGCTGTCCTATGGGACGGACACGTCCGGGCCGCTTTAGTGTGGCCTGACCTCACTGTTTCCGCGCGGATTCCGTGGACGAGGTCCACGACCATCCTCCGCCGCCTCACGGTCGTCCGTCACCCAGGAGATCAGGCTCTTTGGGAACACAGTGAGGCATGCCGGCACGTCCCGTGGCTGCGGCTCCCGTTCACGGCCAGGGAGATGTGCCCTCCGCATGACTGCGGCCAGTTTCTGCTCTCAGCAGCATCACGGCCTCGTTTCCGCTCCCTGGCATGCGCCGCTGCTTATTGCTAGGCGGGGGAAGGCGATGGCGAATCCCGAGAGTAGCGGCCCATTTCTCTTCCTTTTTTCTGCTGAGGAACATGCAAAGCTTCCATAACATGGGCAAAGAATGCCGTCTAGCGCTACAGGAGGCGGCGCTTGGGGCGGTGGGAGCGCCGCAAAGACACATCAATTTCGCGATTTTGGGCCGTCGCCACCGGGTCTGGGCCGCGGGCCGGGCGCGAGGGCACGGGTTTGACCTGCTCGCAGCTGGGAAGGCCGGCGGCGCCCGCCTGAGATCGGACAGCGCCGGAGTGGCATCAGTGGCGGTAGCTGCAGCTGCCTCGGGGAGTGGTGGCGGCCGCCAGATTAAGTGCCGGTCACCGCGCCGCCGCGCTGTCTGAGGTCGCGGCCGGGGACGTGCAGCCGACTCCGGCCGCGAGCCGAGGCCGAGCTCCCGAGCTCTGTCAGCCCGCCGCCGTGCGTGCGAATGTGGCGGGCAGCTCCCGCCAGCACTGGTGGAACGTTGACTAACATCGAAGCCGAGGTAACGTACACAATGTACACAACGTACACAAAAGCAGGCACCGGCCAGCCCGTGGGTGTTCCCTCTTTTTATGTCCATCATGGAGCCCGTAATTCCGCATCTTACACAGCTTGAAAATGTCATCCCGTTTCACCGTTCAAAGTTGGGAGGGTGCTTGAGATGGATAAGCCTATAATTTCTGTCGCCGGGGGGCTGAAATCTTGGACATTAGTAGCATGATCTTACTCTGAAACAGGCCTTCCCGGTGGTGGCGTTGTGTTGTGTCTCACTGTGCAGCAGACCTCGCCGGTGACGTATTGTGTTGTGTTTCGCTCTGCAGCGTGTCTCCTCGGTGGTGATGTTACGTAGTGGTGCCCCCTGTAGTGGTGCTGTGCTGCACGTTGTTTCGCAGCAGGCCCGCGCAGCGGCGGTGTTGTGCTGTGTTTGGCTGTGCAGCGTGTCTCCCCGATAACGTTACTGCAGTGTCGTGTCTCGCTGTGCAGCGTGTCATCCCGGCGGCGTTGTTGTGCTGTGTCTCACTGTGCAGCGTGTCTCCCCGGCGGCGGTGTTGTTGTGCTATGTCTCGCTGTGCAGCGTGTCTCCCCGGCGGCGGTGTTGTTGTGCTGTGTCTGGCGGCGCCGTGTTGTGCTGCGCCGCCGTATCACCGTCAGCCGGGCCAGGTGGCCGTGACGGGTCGCTCCCCGGACAGGGCGCCGCCGCTGCCCCGGGGGGGGCGGCTGTCCGGGCCGGTGTCCGAGGACGCCGCTCGACGCCGGCCGCCGCCAAGCTCGGGCGACAGCCAGGTCTGGAGCGGTCGCCGAGGAGGGACGCCGGAATCGCATCAGGCGAGAGGCGCTCACAATTCCACGCAACAGTCCCAGCGGGCCCGTTCAGCAAGAATGGAGCGCACATTTTCCTTATTGCTTGCAGACATGTTGGCTTCTAACTGGCTTGCATGTTGGCTTTTAACTGTCGCTTGTGCAACACAGTGCTCCCAGGAATGGCCATAGCGTTTTAGATTAACCATGTTTTGTAACATGTTTATGACATTATTATTATGCCGAATTACCATACTGCTTATGAGTTTCATTATGAGCAATAATTATCATTGTGCTGAAAAAACGCTTAGAGGAATGTACGAAATAACTGATGATGGCGATGGCGACGGTCATGATGATGACGATGATAAACTTTTGGTAGAGGTAGAGGCAAGGCATTCGTATCAAGGTCCGACCACAACGGTAGATGCGTCTTCTTGCACTTCTTGTCTTCTCTCAATCATTGCCTTTTGCGATTCCGCCATTCTAGATTTTGGCATATGTGATGTCTAGGGAGAGCTGCATGTGGTATCTAACCCCTTGGCACAAATTTATTAAATGGTGAAAACGTCATTAATAATCTGTCTACTCAGCTAAAATGTAAATTTCATGTGTCTTGCTGTTGGCATCCCAGAAGCCCTCCTCGTTGGAAGCCGACATTATCAAGATAATCAAATGAACTTTGCAATAATCGCACAGTTTATCAACGGCACGCTGTCCGCTCCGCGCCGCGGAACACAAAATCGCCTGTTTTAGCATCTGCTCACACTCCAGCGGGCGCCATGTCGTAGCTCTTTCTCACACGTGTAACAGCAGTTGCCTGGGCACTTCTGACTAAAAGCCCAACTTTTGTTAGGAGCGCCTTCCATTCCACTTCAACTGGACCACAACACAAACACGTGGGATATCCGCTCGGGGCCTCTAAACCGCTCGCTGAATACTCAATCCGGAACTTGCGTCAACGCCTCACGGGCTTTTCTGAACGGAACGTCCCTCAAGCGGGAGCCGATATTTCCAGCAGGCCGGAATTTCCGCCCGTGTCGCCGGCGAAACGTATTCGGGCGCGACTTGAGCGGACACAAAGCAAGACGGAGCGCCGGCCGCAGGACGCGACCATGACAAATGTGCGCGTCAGAGTGGGCCAACCGTTCACGGGCGGCGCGGTAAACAGCCCCGGAGCACGAACCCACCATCTGTTTCCCTGATCCGCCGCCGTTTAACCGGCAGCCGCTTTTTTGGCCGTTCTCCATTTGGAAATTCCCTCACGTTCGTTCGCCTTTAAAGTTTCGCTCCTTTCCTTCTTTTCGAAGCGGCGTCGGGTGCGCGCTGCCGCTGGCCGCCCGCGACTGGAGAAAATCCAGCCGATTAAAAATTCACGCCGGACGGGACCAGCCGGCGGCCGGACGCATCCGCGTGGACCGGACAGTGCGTGTCCGGAGAGCGTGAGGGTCCGGCGGGGACCGGCCCGGAGCTCGGTCTGGGTACAGGGGCCGCACGGGCTCGACCGTGTCCGCTGACTGAGGGGTTCCGCCCGTGTCTGTATGGCTCCGGCCGTAACTGTATGGATCAGGTCGTTTCTGTGTGGCTCCTGCCGCGTCTGTGTGGACCCAGTCGTGGATATCACGTAGGATCCGCTCATAGGTCCGGTCGTGTCCGTATATGTTCGGCCGTTTCTGTATGGATCAGGCCGCGCTTGTGTGGGTCCGGCCGGGTCTGCGTGGTTCCCGTCGTGTCTGTATGGATCAGACCATGTCTGTATGGATCAGGCCATGTCCGTATGGTTCCGCCCGTATCTGTATGGATCAGGCCGCGTCTGTATGGATCAGGCCATGTCTGTGTGGTTCCGGTCGAGTCTGTATGGATCAGACCATGTCCGTATGGATCAGGCCTTGCCTGTGCGGCTCCGGACGTGTCTGGATCAGGCCTTGCCTGTGCGGCTCTGGACGTGTCTGGATCAGGCCGTGCCTGTGCGGCTCCGGCCCTGTCCGCGGTGCGTGTGAGCCGGTCGGCGGCTGCTGATTGTGCGCGGCGGGCCCGGCCGGCGCCCGGCCAGCACAGGCGTAATCCCGTTACCGGCTGACGGCTCCGCTGGAGAGAATTAGCGCCGCCGCCGGCCGACGTCCGTCTTCGAGCCGAGAGGGCCGAGCCTGGCCGAGCCGAGGGGGCCGAGCCTGGCCGAGCCGAGGGGGCCGAGCCTGGCCGAGCCGAGGGGGCCGAGCCTGGCCGAGCCGAGGGGGCCGAGCCTGGCCAGCCGAGGGGGCCGAGCCGAGCCGAGGGGGCCGAGCCTGGCCGAGCGGGCCGGGGACGGAATATCAGCTCCTCACGGCGTCTAAGAAGCAATGTGTTTGTTTCCGACCGACGCATTTTGGAAACTGATGCTTGTGTCGCACGTCATTGAACTGCAAATATATTTCATGATATCTTTAGCACTAGTTATTACTTGTCGGCTATCCATGCACTCTGGCTGATAAAACTGCAACGAGAGGCGTAATGGGAGATTAAAGAAATATGTCGATAAGAAACGCATTTTATCGCGTTGAAACAATGATACAGGAGAAGCGGCGCAAAACGCAACTTCCCAAAACGGACAGCACGAGAAATCCTGCTCAGTTTCACCTGTGGATTCGTCACTCCGCGCTGGCCCTGACTGGGCTGAAGGCGTGTCTAACTGCACAAGGGAGATGTACGGGCATGTCCCATAAGCGTTCGCGAAATCTAACACTACGCCCGCTGATGGTGAATGAAAAGAAACGCATTGAAACCATTGATATCCGCTCCCACTGTCCACCCGATCCCAATTCACCCAAAGTGGAAATCTGGTCAGAGTCAGGAATCTGGTCCGTCCGTTCTGTCTGTTCTCGTTATTGGAGTGATTGCATGTTGGAAAAAGACCGGAGCCTTTGAATTCCAGCACCGTTACCATTTATGTCTGCAGTCCAGCTGAAGTTATATATCCCTTGACTCCGAATGGTTTTCCGTGAAATATAAAATTTTATGTGCACAAGCTTGATATAAGAAAACGTCGATCAAAATATATTAGGATGTGCCGAGTCCTCTGTGTACTGCATACATGAAGACTGTATGACCCTTCCTTAACGGCAATGGTATTGACCGTAGTTTGATCCCACTCTTGGAACAGGCTACCATTGCCTAAGATACATTTTTAATCGTCACCATATGCATCCGTTCATGAATGCTCTTTGCACACTTCCGTCACACTCGGGTTCACGCTGGGTACACTCCGGTCACACTCCGATCACACTCCGGTCACGCTTTGGTCACACTCCGGTCACACTCCCATTACACTCCGGTCACACTCCCATTACACTCCGGTCACACTCCGGTCACACTCCCATCACACTCCGGTCACACTTCCATTCCGGTCACAGTCCGGTCACGCTCCCATCACACTTCGGTCATTCCGGTCACATTCCGGTCACATTCCGGCCACACTCCAGTCACGCTTTGGTCACAATCCGGTCACGCTCCCATCACACTCCGGTCACATCCGGTCACATTCCAGTCGCATTCCGGCCACACTCCAGTCACGCTCCGATCACATTCCGGTCACATTCCTGTCACACTCTGGCCACATTTCGGCCCCGCTCCAATCACGCTCCGACCATATTTTGACCACACTCCGATCACATTCCTGCCATACTCCAGTCACATTCCAGTCACGTCTCGGTCAAGCTAAGCGATTAAAGCACCTGGAGGAAAGCTTTACCATTTTCGGTCCACGAGTACACTGCCGATGGAGCGGGTCTTTGTGTGCGGGAAAGCTTTTGATGACCTGGTGTGATGTAACTGTGATCCAAGATGACGCAGCGTTAATGCCTGAGGCCAGAGTGAGCCTCGGACCCCGGTTGCCATGGGTCTGATCTCAGTTGGTGACCGCGTCTTCTACGAAAGCCCGTCCGTGACTGTCAGGAGTTGGACCCTCTTGACGCCGTTGTCAGACGCTTTGAGGGCTCCAGGCATCATAAAGAAGTCGGATGGAACGTCAGAGTGACAGCGTGACTTGCTCCGCGTTTGTTGCCAGTCTCATAAACCGCATTATATTAAGGTTTCACGGAAAAGGCTCCCAGGAAGCTCTGGCTCTCGAAGGCAAACATTAGTATGATCTGAACTTGAATTGTGCGGTGGTCACTTCTGGGTCACGTATCTGGTTACGATTCTGCAAAGGGAAACGAGGACCACGCGACATCTCACTACGATAGGTGCTCTAATTCTATTTTTTTATCAAACAGTGTTCATTTCAAGTTCATCCTGCATGATGCCATCTGAGACACAAATGCAAAGCAGATTACGCTTTAACACCAGCGATCATTTGCCCGTTTCAGTCCTCGTTCGGATGATCCTTTATGAAATATAGCATGCATCTAGCTGGAAAGCAAAAGAGCCGAGAATCGATAAACCCTTTCCGTCTTTCGTGAGATGACATTCTCTAAAAATATTACAGTTAAATGTATGGCCAAGGCTCATAGCTGATGGTCTGTGATCTAGGTTAAACTCAGGTAACTATTTCGGCCGCGGTTTGCTGGTTGGTTGGTTGGTTATTGGGGCTTAGGGGCGCACCGACTGCAGGGTCATTCGGCGCCCAGCCGCGGTTTGCATTGTCATGTACAGTCTTGGTATCTGTTACTATGAACATTTTCTTGTTCTAATTTTCTCTGTAGGTAATATGCTATGCTACTGTCAGTTCCAGTTTTCGACCCGACGGAGTTACCCAACATAGGAGTATATCCCCCGTTAAGGCGCCAATTACAGGACCTTTTTCACTCATGAAGTAAACGGTTACTTATTGCCGTAATGAGCGCAGAATCGATTCATTGGTTCGTGGGCATTTAGACTAAAAAGTAAATGATCCGTCTGTGTCTGGAAAAATGTGAGTGGTAGGTTATATCGGATCCAGAAACCCTCATAATCCGTAATGATTTTGCTGTCTTCAGTAAAGACAGGAATCTAAATAGAAGCTTCGGAAAAGATAAAACCGAGGGCCGCCAGGCAACTGTTCTGGTGTAGATACATTCCGTTCATGCCAATCAATGTTAAACCGCCAGATAAGCTCACCGACATCTTGTCCATTCCGTTACTGCAGAAACGACTGGTGTTAGTAGTGCAGTTTTCAATACCTTTAAGGAGTTTGGACACCCAATTTTGCCACGTCCGTTCCAAATGATTTAATATTTTAACATGCGAGCCCAAAACGTGATAGGAAACCCTATCCTTAGATGTGTCCCAGTCATTGCATACGCTAAACCAACCCTGCAAAATTGTCCATGTGACGTTCTTGCCAACTGCAAGAGATCCTTTTACAAGAAATTCTCTCTTTACGTAAGCTGCAGTTAGTGCCAAAGATGGCCGCAGCTTACGCATGAAGTCAGTTAACGGATAATCGACGACTTACGTTACGTAGCGGTCTACATTCTTCTTTTTACGTCCGTTCGCGTCTCGACAAGCGTAAAATAGAGCACAGTACTCGATTACAGTCAGTTTTTAGGCATTCTTCACTTCACACAACACTTGGCTTCACCGTTCTTTTTCCGCTCCGGGTTTGACGTTGAGCTAGGAACGGAAGTGTATGCAGCCAACAATAGAACAGCGTCGAACGCCCTGTGGTGAATGCGTATCGCCTGGTTACGGCTCACTTGGCTGCCGCAAGTCTTCGCCGTCGCAGCCGTCGCAGCCGCCACAGCCGCCACAGCGCGGAAAGAAATTCCTTTGTTTTGGCGTCATGCCAGTCATTTCCTCGCCAGAATAACGCAGGCTGGGCAGATAGGGATGATTTATTTTGTGGTGCGGGCTCAGCAAAGTATTCAGAGTTGCGCGCGAGCCGTGGAACGAAACGCGCATCTACAGCACGGTGTCGGAGATCAGTGACGTCCCGAACGAAACACAGACGCCGCTCCGGGTGCCACAGACGGAGTCGCCAGAGTTCGAAACGCTAGTGAAGCTCTTCAACAGAAGGCGGTCGAGTTTCTGACAGCTGGAGGGGCACAAACACACACGGAGCACGATGATAACTGTCTTCCACGCCGGCACGTGCTGGCCGCCGGCGCGGGGTCGGGTCTGCGGCGGGACGACAAACGGCACAATGTCCACGACACAGACGGGTGGTAGCGTTTCGACGGGCGCACGCGCGGCCCCATATTATTACGAGTTCCAATTGCTTGGCAGGCGGGCCCGCGCGGCGCCGCCGCCTGCTGCGGCCGCCACGCAGCGAGCCTGATGTCGACTGAAACGAACGGATATAGTCTCTATACGAAAATAGGACATTTGTGACTAGAAGCGAATCGCCGGGGGCCAGCCTGGCAGCCCCCCGTCGCACGGCCGCTCTGCCGGCCCGGCGGCCTGCCGGGGCCGGGCGTCAGGCTGTCCCAGTGACGTCACGGACGCGGGTCCTGGTGACGTCGCCGGGGCGTCCACGCGCAGCCCGGCGGCCGGTGCGGCGGTGGCGGCGCGCCGCGGCGGACGCGGCGCCGTCACTCGGCCAGTTTGTGCCACTCGGCGATCTGGCGGCGCGGCGAGCTGATGATCTCGGACCAGTGGTGCGCCGCCGACGGCAGCCGCTTGCCCTCGGGCGGCGCCGCGCCCAGCTCCAGACGGCCGATCACCTGCGGGCAGCGGCGAGAGGTCAGCACTGGAGCCATGCGGTCAGGACAGAGTCGCGGGATCAGCATAGGAACCGCAGGGTCAGGCCAGGCTCCGCGGGAACAGTACAGGAGCCACAGGGCCAGGTCAGGTGCCGCGGGCCAGAGCCGGAGCCAAGGGGTCGGTACAGGGGCCGCGGGGTCAGGTCAGGTGCCGCGGAGTCAGGACAGGAGTCAAGTGGTCAGGACAGTCGGGGTGCCGCGGAGTCAGGACAGGAGTCAAGTGGTCAGGACAGTCGGCCGCTGGGGAGCTCTAGTCTCACTCAGGGGGAGTTGCACAGTGTTGTCTCACCCCACTCTGCGGCACCGCCTGCAGGCAACAGAGACTCGTCAGCTGACGTCAGCGCCTTTGGAACGCCAAAATGATAACCAGGGAATATGTTAAGGTTTCCACAAGCTCATGCGGTGACGCGATTGAAGCATACGTTCTGTTTTCTATATCAGAGAGTAAAAATAAACATAAAATAAATAAATAAGTAAATATAGATCTTTTGTGCTCCACCGATGACATCAATATAACAACCAACACATCCTGCGATTCTGTTTACATGGGAATTCAAACATGCCTCGTAACTTAAACAAAGCAGTCACAAAACACCAAAAGAAAGCCCATCAATCAGGACCTCGAGCCCCCGGCTTTCAGACGTGATGGAACAGTCGCGGCTAATGTCCAATATGGCGTCCAGCCGGCAATAGACCCAGTAAACAGCACCACATATTCGCAGTTCTCCCTGTCCATAACGTTTTTCGGCGAAGATGAGGGAGTCACTAACAGAACTGAAGCATTCGACAGGGCACCTCGAGACACACGTTCCAGCAGGGAATGACTTCGATCTAAGCCGCGTCCTGAGGGCCATAACTCCACCTTTGACACGGTGGGTGGATAAAACGCTCTGATGCCAGTAGCGTGACCAAAGCCATACCGTAACGTGTCTCGTGACTTCCAGCGTCCCCGAGTTCCAAATGTCCGCGGGTGCAAGTTTAAGAAATGGGATAAGTGGCGGGGAAACACAAGCGTCACTCGGACACCAGATCTCAAGGGGCTGACCGTAACAGACCAAATTAAAAAATCCATATTGTTGTGCAGCGGGAGGGCTATTAAACATGTACAGAACCGGAGGTCTCTCAAAGGTGCGAGATTCTTCAGGGACCGGGTCACGCATCAGCATGATAACGGCTGCGACTGGGCACTACTACATTTGGCAGCTGGAGCCGGGCCACTGTCGATGAGAGCCAATCGTGAGGCGACGATCGGTGACCGAGCCTCAGGCAAAAAGAGCGGTGCCGTTTTTGCACCACGGATCGGTGCGTCAGCGGTCTGCGTCGGCCGAGATTCACCTAGTTTTTACTGTCTGATCATGACTAGTACACCCTTGTGCATATTAATTGACTCAGTGCAGTTTTTCCATGTTTTTCGAAGATACTGTTTTGTTATACAATCACACAATGATTTCCACTATCATAGTCATGTTTTTTAACAATGTTTGTTCGTAGGCTTTTGTAAGAGTTTTTTCAAAGTGAGTTTGGAACCAGTGTGTACTGCGCATGCGCGAACTTTGGTTGGCTGATGCAATACACGTCATTGCGTCAGCGGCATTGATTCACTGAGCATTCATCGCACATACACAACAGCTGTAACACAATGGACATCACGCGTAGGAAGCGGACGAAGATTTTTACTTTATTCGAACATTCTGAGAAGTCACAGAGAGAGATCGCTAAGATAGTTGGTGTCAGTCAGCGCTTAGTCTCACGGATTATAAAACAAGGAGTTACTACTGGATCTCTGTCACCAAAACGAAAAGGGAATTGTGGAAGAAAACGAAAAACGACGCCGAGAGATGATCTGTATTTGATACGTCAAAGCAAACTTGCACCACGAAAGACTAGTGATGATCTGCAAAAAGATCTAGCCGGATCTGGAGTTAGTGAGTTCGAGCACTGTTCGAAGGAGGCTTCTAGAGACCGGTCGGAGGGCTCACAGACCACTAAAAAAACAACTTCTTACAGAAAAAATGAAGGCTAAACGTTTGTTATGGGCAAAAAAGTACCGGCACTGGACAAAGGAAGACTGGCGGAAGGTCATGTTTTCGGACGAAAGCCATTTTTTCGTTCAGGGACAGGGGAGTCAGCATGTCCGACGCTCTCCTGATGAGAAAGTCCGTGAAGGTCACATCAACCAAACCGTGAATCACCCCGAAAAGAAAATGTTTTGGGTTTTTTTTCAGTTTCCGTGGCGTGGGATCACTTCATCCTGTCGAAGGAATGATGAAATCTGCCCAATACATCGACGTGATACGGAGAAAGACGATTCCAGACATGCAGAAGGCGTTTCCAGATGGTTCAGGGGTTTTTCAACAGGACCTGGCTCCTTGCCATACGTCGAAGATTGTGACCAATTTTTTCCAAAACAAACAAGATAAATGTTTTGGACTGGCCGGGAAACTCGTCGGATTTAAATCATACAGAAAATTTATGGTCTATCATAAAGACACGTCTCCGCAAAAAGGATTGTACAACCAAAACCAAGCTGATACAAGCCATAATTCAGGTCTGGTACCACGACGAACAGATAAACGAAAACTGCGAAAACTTGATAGATTCCATGCCTAAGCGGGTTTCACAAGTGATGGACAATAAAGGTGATCATACTTCGTATTAAAATGCGAAAAAATAAGAAGAAATTATGGGAATAAACGATTATTTTGACAAAAAACATAATTTTTATTGTTTTGAGTGTTTGAGTCAATTAATATCCACAAGGGTGTATGTGTCTTGTTGAGACCCCCAATGTCAAAGACACAACCAAATGATCTTCTTCTATGGTGTACAGCTGAGGGCGATTGAATCTAGGGTCAAAATGTTTCTAGTCTGAAAGGCAACGGTTATATGCGTGTGAATCTCTAATCATCATGTGTGCGTGAGTGTGAATATGATTTCACTGAATGCGTGTATTTGATCTGAAGTTGACGGTTTATTGACTTATATTCAGTAAATATACTCTCGGTGAAAACCTGCACAAAGATGACCCCTCGGTCTTTAGGTGGTCAGTCGAAATGACAGAAATTTAACGTAATCCATGGAATGAATAAGAAGCATTTGAGGTATTTTATCATTCAAAGCCAAGAGTTCACGCATACTTACATATGCTGTGGCTGAATAGCCTGTTTTCTAAATACCTAAGTCGCTTTGAACCTCGTTGAGGTCCGGGCCCCACCCTGAAGGCCCAGACTGAGCGCATCTCGGACCGTTTTGGCGGCGGGACGGACCTCGTTCTTGGTGACCCGGTCCCAGTCGAGCAGCAGGAACTCCAGTCGGACGTTGTCCAGCGAGTCACTGCCCGGCGGCAGCTCGAACACGAACGATTCATTGAACACTGGGTTCAGAGTTCGCTTCTTCACGTGCGTCTTCTTCTTGGTGATCCTCTGGCCGTTGCAGATCAGGTAAATCTTCACGTACGGATCTGGAATACACAAGACGCGTAAACGCAGACGCGTTATGTGGCATACGAGCGCTCACATAATAGAGAAAATGTCACATCAAGATTGCCCATCAAATGAGTCCTTGCCTTGAGCGCAGCACTAAAACGGGTGCAGCGTCCGGCAATGGGCTCTTTTGTTTATGTACGTCTTATAACTGAGATCTGAGATGAAAACTGAGACTCTTATGTTCGTTTCCTTTATTAAACCCTATCCTTTCAGCAGGCGTCTCACGCCTAAATGCAGCGCTCTGTAGGCGGCAGTGCTCAGCTGGGGACCTACTGTTTTATCCCTATACCCTATATCATTAGTCATGATCCTTGTTTGACGCGCACCATGTTCAGGTCCGTTAACGTCCTTTTTACACACTACTCCCCTGTGTGGAATAGCCCCAGTGCATTGAAGAGGCGCATGTGTATGTACAATACAATATTGCTCATGATACTTGGTATTTACAGGAAAAATTGATAAAACCTACACAATCAACGTTTCGAACAGACGCAGTTTCGTAGCTTGCAATGGCAAATTCACGCCTCGATAGCTTTCTTTGATCTCCGAAGTTTGCCTGTCATCGACAATGGACAACAAACGAACGGCAACGGACAGACGTCTTCATACGCCCATTGGCATCAGACATGCCATCCAACAAAGACAATGGTTCCACGCGCCGTTCAGTTTACCACGCTCAGACGCAATTACTATCCGACGCCGCCGAGCGCCCAACGCAAGACGCAACAGCTCCGCTCTCAGCCACCCTCCCACACCCCGCACGGCTTCCCCTGCCGGCCCGGCCGCCGCCCGGAACCGTGCTCTCCCGCGACGTCAACACGCCGCAGTCGCCGGCGACATCATGTATGCATAGCGGCGCCGAGCCCCACGCCGCTCAATCGCTAATTAGCGCCAATTACGAGCGGCGGGCGGCGGCGCCGGCGGCGGCTCGTCCGGCGTCGGGCGGCGTCGGCACGCACCTCGCCGTCACAAACACGGGTCGAGTCGACAGCGACGCGGCCGCCGTCCCTCGCAGCCGTCCGCCGGTCCGGCCACCCACAGCTGCCCCTCGAGTCGCACTATCGGGGCCGCTCGTTAGCGGATATTGCGCAGGCCGCCGGCTTTTGGCCGTGTCGGCGGCGCCAGCGGCGGGTCATTGCAATCCATTACTGGCGCCCGAGGCGGCGCGGTGCGCGGGCGGCCGGCCCGACCTGACGGTCGCCGGCCGCCGACACCAGACATCCATTAGCCCGCTGACGGAAAGCCAGGAGGCGACCTTCGACGGGAGGCGTTGTCTGCCGCGACGCACCCTCCGGAGGCGACGGACCGGCCGCGGACGGCGCTGGCAGGTCGGGGCACGGCAGGCGCCGGGCGTGACAATGGGACGCTGCTCTGGTGTCTGCAGTCTGTTTGCGACGCGCGGCCCGCGTTGACGGGCAGTTTGTTGATATTGGGCGTCCCGCGGCAGCGTCGGTCGTTTTTGTTGCCCGGGAGACTTGGCTGGCCTCGCCGCGCTGGCCGTCGGCCGTCGGAGGCTTTTGTGCGGGATTTACCGAGGACGTGACCGGCGTGCCGAAGTGAGACTAACTACCGGAGGAATTCAGCCTGCTTAGCACGCGGCGGACGACTACTTGAGGATGCTTACCGCCTGCCTTCTCCAAGCTTGCGTTGCAGAATTGGCGCGGAACACGGCACAAGGCTATCAGCAGTCGGATACCTTTCTCTAACCCTCTCGCTGTACAGTGGGTAGACTGAAAGACAACTTGCAGCACAACAAGTTGCTCGAGTCTTCATAGCTGGTGATTGCCACACATACGCACTGCTTGCATACGGACCTTAGGCAGATCGCGATAAGGTGCATGCACTGAAATTTATCCGCAACAGCAAACAGCTATTCTGGTTCTACCCCTCTCGACGACTAAAATCGATAGCACGCCGCTACCAGCTCTAGTTCACGTCCTTCGAATGACGGGAACACGAGAGGACGGACGCCGGTCCCGGCTTCGCCGCATTTGTCGGCAGGGCGCAGTCAACACTGACCGGAGAGGCCGGTGATGTCCATTTTCGGCAGGTTGCGGGCCTTGAGGACGACCACCGTGAGACGACTGGCGGCCGGCTGATGGCAGAGCGACACCAGCAGCTCCCCCCGGCCCTGGCTCCTCATCTGCGGACACAGGCACCGTCTGAGAACGGGCTGCGACAGCGCTGCGAGATCGGCGGAACGTCCAGGAAGAAATGAGGTGCGTTCCGCGGACCACTGGAACAACCTGTGGGCATCAATCACCCGCCAGCGTCCATCCACGGTGAAGAGACCATGTACAAGTGTAAAACGCAATCTCACGTATTTTTTTCCTTACCATCACCCAGGATAGCTTATCTGAAATATGCCAGCAAAAGACAAGACAAATCGTATAAACACACAAAGAGCCCATTATACAGGCGTTTGCAAAGAGCGCAGGTAGTCTCGCTACGCAAAAAAAAACAATCCGCCTGTTCTGCATATTGTCATATTAAAATCATCTGCATATTATTGTCCTTAGAAGGACCACCGGATCGTATCCGAGTTGACCACAGACGCTTATGAAATGATCATTTCCTCCTTCACGTCTCATTTCGTTTGCGAACAAAACAGGCAAGCCAATTCACGTGAGCCTATTTCATGGCGCCATTCCCCGAACTAAAAAGGATAAGCGAGAAGGAAAACTGGAGGGTTTTCCTTTTTAAATGGCCGAACACTATCCCTGGGATGGCATGTAAGTGACCCTTGTTCCATTACGACGATAAAGGAAAGCGGTACGCTGATTGTAGGCTGGTTTACCTTACGTTGACCAATGATGTCGCGAAAAAGAGTCTGATGCTTTATTATGCGGTAAATATTGAAAATGGGAATGACTGGGATGGATTTTAGGGCAACGTGGGAAAGATCGCACATTGCTTTTCTAGCTGTCATCCATCGAGACTTATACATACATATATAAGAGACATATATTGAAAATGGAAAATATATATGTATAAATATATAAATATATAAATATAAATATATATATATATATAAATATATAAAAAAATTTATACATATACATTTGTATGTATGAATATGTATATATGTATATACTTGTGAGTATCAGTACGTCAACGTTTTTATTAAGGTCTTTGAATGCATATTTCATACAAATTGGCATATTGCAAAGCAAATCTGGGCCAGGTCACAAAATAATTGCCCTTGACCTTTGATGGCCTTGGCCCGAAATGACCCTGGTATATATGTAAGCGTATCCATGTGCGCACATGTGTTTTTACTAGGGTCTTTGAATACATATTTCATACAAATCGACATGTCGCAAAACAAATCTGGGCCAGGTTACAAGACATTTGACCTTGAACAGAAATGGCTCTGTCCCCTTCGACTCGATTAGGAATCGGAGAGAGAAGTCGGCGGGTAGAAGCTTTGTTAGTTTATATTCCAGGAACTTTGGGTAGATGTCAACTTCGTGTTCTTAAGCCGGCAGGCACCTTCGTTTGGCTGAGGTCTGTGCCAGCTGTTCACTGGCTGGGGGTGTATTGCACTGGCACAGTTTAATGGAGACTCTCCAGACAAGTCCGGTTAAGCCCCCTGGGACGACAGCACTGCATTCCGTAAACTGTTCTTAGTTCTCGGATTCGTTTCTTTTTTATTTATGATAGGCTTGTTAATAAAACACTTTTCATGCCCCAAAGTCCTTTTGATTTCGGCGACCTTCCTTCGAAATTTAGGGAATGCAGGACTGTTGTATTATCGAGTTTGAGAGAGAAACATTTTCGGATCAGAGGAGGGGATGGACCACAAAGCTCACTGGATGTGCCCATGTAACCACCTCCATGGGGCAGCCCAGCATTTTGTCAGGATCTGAGCACCGCTCCCAACCTGTCTGCAAGCATTGGCAAAAAGAATGAAAGTGGAATTGTTCATAGTGTACCAGATAGTGGTTCATGATATCATTTACCACCGAGAAGTTTCTGGAACTACGTGTCATTTCTTTGATGGTGCAATCATGCACATCATGTGGCGCAAATATGGCAAAATTGCCCTAATTTCGCCTTTTTTAGTGTCTTGCTAGAAATTAAATAACGAATAGTAGGCAAAAACTGAAGTTTTAAAACATCTAATATTACGGTGGTCAAAAGACCAGAGAAGTTGATGAGAAAGAAATAAGACAGTTCTTCCCAGGGACAGCTTCCCTACTGAAAACCAAAAATGATGGGAACTGAGCTAGGGATGCCAAAAACCATGTCATCCCTCGGCACTTCAGAAACATGAGACCATTTCCAGTGCGCGGAGAGACAAGTGTTTCCAGGCATATTACGGTCTCAAGAACATCCTGAGTCATTTCTCAAGTGCCTGGGAACAAAGCTGGTTAAATTAAACCGCTGAAGGCGGATATTGCTCAGACATACCGCCGTGAAAATGCCATCCTCACCCGGAAGTCGGGTCGTCGCTGGTTAAAAGTCCGTGCCTGTGGAACGGTAATGTTGGCATCTCGTACTGTCCGATGAGCCCTCTGGAAGACCACAGGAGTGCTCTAGGAGCTCCTCGGATGAGTGATGACTCAGTGCGCTCATGCACATGGATGTTCGCTGAACCGGAAGATGCAAAAGAGTAGTGATCTAGAAATCCCAGAATTGGTAAGCCAACCAGCATACTTTATTGGCGCATCTCCTTTCCCTTGTTCCTACACCTATGACCACCGACTTCTCTGGAAATTCCTTTAATTGTCATGCTGTCGGACGGTTGCATGGAGTATCTCTAGGATGCTCTACTACATTCGCATGTAATTCCCTTTACTCCAATGGTTTCACAGAAGTCCGTAGAACTCGGTAGTACGAGATCAGCTTCACATAGGCTACAAAGAGTCAGGAGGCCTTCCGACTTCGGTAAAGTGACTGATGTCCTTTGGTGAACATTAGTCGAGATCGGAAGACACTGCTCCAGTGGGCTCTGTCACATGCCATTTAAATAACAATCCTTCCGATAGTCATAAAATGAGGTTTCCTTCACCAAAGTAGTTCGCGTTCCCGGGGTTTAATAACTCTGGAGAAGTAAAACTATAAAAGGAAAAAAGGAGTCACATAAGAGGCATCAAGGTTTATCATCGCGAAGAAAATATAACGCACGTATTAAGAGCCTACTTCGCGCGCCAAAATACATGAAGTGTTTGGGACAAGATGACGGAGAAGTTAAAATACATCATTTAAAAGTGTCTGGTGAATGACAGTCGACATCAGTGTTGATGTTTCCGGCAAAAATTCGGACCAATTTTCGGCCAAGTTCCAAGGAGGAAGCCACGCGGGCGCCCAAAATCGTCCAAGATCCAGCTCTGTCCACGACAGTTCTGATGTATTTTTCAATTATATTCATGTGAAATACTCAAAAATGGTCACTGCTGGCGATTTTTCGCAATATGGCAGCCTCGTAGGTCATAACACGTAAAATAACAAATGAAGCGCGTCATCCTGGGCTATCAAGCAAAATAGGACTGACAGCATTAACCCTATTCCCGGCAGAGTGGGAGGGGGGGGGGGGGCCTGAATCCCGTCTTCCTCAGGCTTTTTGCTTGCCAATTCCAGGGTTTTTGACGCAGCTTTACGAAACTTGGTCGGTGTTTCTTATCTTTTCCTTCTACGAACTGTTGCAAAATTTCGTGATTCCACTTCAACTCACGGGCGGAGCCAGGCAACGTTTTTGGGAGGTACCTCAGGCCAATTTTGACCTTGTTGAAGGTAAAAGGAAAACGGCTGCCAAAATAGTGTTTTTAAAGTAGAACTTGAAACTCTATATCGATGTATAGGTAAATAGGCGGGAAAGCATACAAATATAATTTTGTTCACCCGAGATCACTTCATAAAGCTAGGCTAAGGTCAAAAGTCGAAATGTGGTTTTATAGTAATAACTTTGGTGGTATTTTTCAAATGCCATACCCAGAATATATCTGACGTGGACGGATGCCCTCCGTTTATGTAACAAGTTTCAGAATGATATTAGGTCGAGTCACGGAGCTATGACCTAAAATGTCAATGCGCATACCCTATATCACAACAGCCGTAAAATGGAATTTTAGAAATGTAGTGAATGCAAATGATTGGAGGGTCATTCCATGCCAGCTCAACCAATGAGAGGCCAGTTTTAACAACCGACCATCATGGATTTTCACCGAAATTTGGTCTGTGCGTTTTCTGTAGCTCTGAACACGATTCTGAGAAAATTAGGTTGATTCGAATCACGGTTTGGAAGTTATAGGCAATCTTTCATTTTCCAACTTTTGAAAAAAGGTAAATTTTAAACGACTGTGTCGTGCGGACTATTCATTACAGGTACATAATCCAAATACAGGCAAATGGACCTAAAACTGACCTAGACCTGTTCTAGCTGTTCTACCTGACCTGTTGTTAAAACTGTTCTAAAACCGATAAAAATATGACCGTTTCCAATACAAAATGGCGGATGAAATTTTCAGTTTCAGTTTATAAAAAACGTGACTTTTTCGACTGTAAAATAAACATGATATTTGAATTCTGCATGCATTTTACTGCCAAACCCCATATGACTCAACGATGGGTCTTTCCATACCAGCTCTGCCAACACGCCTCAAACTGTGCCTCCCTGGCGTCGCGGCGGCCGGCCGTCACTTCCTCAGTTGCCGCCTCCCCCTCGCGTGAGGTGTCGGAGGCGGCGCGAATGGGGGAAAGGCAGTCGGTGATGGGTCAAGGTGTGCCATTCATACCACGAACGAAGTGTTACGACTGTTGGAGCAGGACAAGGTGCCAAGGCAATGGAGCGTCTTTCGCTGATTCCATTATGTCCTCCACAAAAAAACCCTCGTGTATCAGTGAGTGCACGTAAGGAGACGTAGGGAAGTGGTCAACATGAAGCGGTCCTTTGGCGGACGCAGCGTATGCCACCGAGGAGAATTCACACGACACCGTATTGTAAAGCAAGTTCAGGACCAAATCGTCCTGCCATTTGGCCTGCGTACGAAGTATACTGGCAAAAAGATGGGGCGTCAGTGTCAGTGAGGTATAAGCGATACTCCCACACCACAAGCAAGAACTTTTGATCAAGTACAAGAAAGCTATGAACCTGACTTCAGCTGTGCAAAAGTGCCAAACTGTTCAAGAGGCGGCAACGAAGTGAAAGAAAGATTGCCGAAATGTGTACGCCTGATTTCATCCAGAAACACAACCTGCACGAACTTTTGAAAGAAGGGAAAGCACTATGCATGTCCTGCAGAACAGAAGCTACCAACAGACTGCTTCACAGTTCACAGTTCGGACACTTCGCAGAGAAGCCGTCTGATTACGACGAGCCATCGACCAGCTCAGCTTACGCTGCGTACTCAGGGCCAAATGAGAGCAGCAGCAGCGTCGCCGACGCCTTGCCGTGGGCCACCAGCAGCACCAGCACCTCTTAGTCATACACTGGGTCGTCCCTGCTCTCTAGGAGAAACCAGGAGAAGAGGATAATGACACAGCAACTGGCCGACATCATGGGGACCCTCGGGGAGACGCCATGAATGAACGGAAGTCCATGGTGATGATGACCCGGGAAGATAATGCTTTTAAGACCAGCTGATTTGTGATTTGATGTGACACAAGACAACTGATGTCGGGAACTGCTAAATACATGTATGTGATATCTGTATATAAAAACAAAGATTTTTTTCAAAAAGACGGCACGCTGAAACGATGTGCAATGGGACGGGGTACAGGGACTTCAGAAAACGTCTATGGGTTACCAAAAATGGTCATGCATATGCTATGATGCTATCGTAGGCCAAATAAATTATTCTGATCACGCACAAACCCGGATATTCTGGTAAGTTTTCTCCTAATTGGTATTGCTGATGGGTCTTTCAAAGACAGGACAATCCTGCAAGAATAAAAAACTTCGAACCAAACGATATTTTTATATTTTTTGGTTCCAGACTTTATCAAGTCATAAACGTAAGAAAAAGCACGGGGGAAACTGCATTCAGCTACCCGACGGCTGCAAAGGCGTTTGAAATCAGCATACGGCTTTGAAATAGAAGATTCCGAAGAGGACGGAACCCAACAAAACTCAGAATAAGCTCCACGAAACAATGATGACGGAAATGATTGAAAAATCCAGCAGCCCGGGTACGTCCTACTGTCTCCTTCCACCCGGCAACAAACAGCGAACAGATTCGGCGCTGTCTTACACAGGGTCAAACGAGCCAGAAAACTGAAGGCGGATCAGGGGATTCTTGCAACACCCACTATGAAAAGCCCTTGAAATTCCGTGTCAAAAGAGGGAGAAGGGGCCGTTGAAAAGTTTTTCGAACGAAACGATATTACTAGAGTGCCACCGGGCAATAAAAAGCCGCAACAGAAACGCCTGACTCTACCTGACGTTCGACGATTTTTTCACATTTACAAAAATGAAACCGCTAATGTCGTTTTCAATCATTTGGCCAAGTTCCGCCCGCCATGGTGCGCTGGCTGGCCGGGTCACGGGAACGCACTAGGCCTGTATCTGTGTCCACCACTAGAATCCCAAACTGACGCTGCACTCCGGCGCCAGTGAAGTCACTGGAGTCTCTGATGTTAAAAACAGTCTGCGCACTCACAAACAAAGCATGCATATTGAGATACTGGGTAATTTGCTCCGCGAGCAGGAGCACCTCCACCCCGTTCTAACGGACTTGCAAAAACTAAGCGGCGCCGAAGAAGCGAAATAAAGTGGATAAATGCAGACCTCACAACACTGGTGACGCTGCGTCAAACTATCGAGAAATCTATCGAGAAGATGAATTCGGAACTTACGAAGCTAACAAGGCATTATTTCGTCGCAAAGCAACAAAATGCGTAACTGAGAGGCATGAAGATGTCTTTGAAGGAGGAAGAGGTCATTGTGTGTGTAGACTTTTCGGAAAACTACTCATTTTTAGTTCCAGATGCCATGAAGGTTTTCACTGGGATATATCGCAAGCAACAATGCATCCGTTCCTTGGCATACTTGAGGGCGAAAGACGGCGACGACGTGGCAGCAATTTTTTGCGAGTGATGAGCCACTGCACGCGGCACAAAACGGACACGGTTATACACCTTCTTTCAGAAGAATGAAACTGAATTGCTAAAACAGGAAAACAACGCGCTCCAGAAAATCTGCTATTTCGCCGACGGTTCAGCTGAACAATATAAAAATAAATACAACTTTTGGAACACGCGTCTCCATCAACGCGATTTTTAACTGCACTTGTGCATGGCCATATTTTGTGACATACCATGGAAAAGGTTCTTGTGACGGGACTGGTGGTAAAGTGAAATGACACAGAACGCGAGCCAGTCTTCAAAGGCCGACGACCAACCAACTCCTGGTTCTAAAGGACGTGTTCGACTTCCGCTCTGCCCCTATAAAGGTCAACGAGAAGAATTTTGCTTGATGATATTGAACGTGCCTGTATGTAATGAAGCGTTCGAACTTTTAATGTACTAACAGGAATTTTCAAATTCTCATTATTTTCTCTTCATCTGCCATCATGCTGCAAGATATAGCATAAAAAATTAAAGACCATGTCACATTTTCAGTCCTCCATATCATTTACGTAATGTCTGAGGATGTAGATGTCAGATTCTGTTAAGCAGCACATTTGCGGGGTCGCGCGCCATCAAAGGAAGCGAGGATCCATCTGTTCAAGTCAGTTAGAGAAACAGAGGTGGAAACGCACGTCACTTCATGCAGCCCATCATTCAAAGTGTTAGAAACTTGTAAACAGACGTCGTGGTAGAAACGGTCTGTGACTGCCGCGCATAACGGCGTCATCGATGTGCGAATGTATTTCCCGGCCATTCAATATATTTGGCGATTAATGTTGTTGTTTAAGATTACTTGATACTGTCCTGCTACCACAACCCTAAACAATGACTGCCCCCCCCCCCCTTCCGCACCGCCTCAGGCACCTGACACCAAGGGCAGGGGAAACTGGGAGAAGTGGCGGCAGGCCGCGGTGCCCCGAGAAACACCATTCGAAGCGCGTTGGCAGAGCTGGTGTGGGAAAGGCCCACCGTGTTTAACATTGAATCTAATAGTACATTGGATGCAAAATCCAAATGTGACGTTTATTTTTTTATTCTAAATAGTCATGTTCTTCGCAAATGAAAAGTGAAAATTTCATATGTTACTTCATATACGAAAAAAAATATTTATATTTCCAGCACATTTAGTGCAAAATGCCCTTTTGGGGGACAAAGGACCATTTGGCCCCCTAATCGCGATTGGGAGGGGGGTCGAAGATGCCCCCGGGGCCCACCAGCGTTTAAAGATATGGAACTGAACTGGGTATGCAAAGTACAAAAACTTAGCCAACCATGGTGCTGCGTGACTGTCAAAATGATAGTTTTGTGCCACGCTTGAAACTTAGTTTAGAACTGGAACGCTAAGCAACATTTGGTTCTAGTCCATTTCTTTGCAAGAAAGAAGTGCTATCTCCGACCGATTTCCGAATCGGGAATCGGAAAATCCTAGAAAACTCGGACTTTGGATTCCGATAATCGACACTTGTCTATATGGCACATTTGCAAGGGATAGTGCTAATAATTTCAGTGGTCTATGTTTGGGAGGTAACATCTGGAATGAAATGGAAAGTCAAGATGGCTTTCTTTGGTCATTTTGCCACATACCGAAGCTCTCAGATGATTTGGCAAGCCCCAGGTAGACTTTCAGTTGCCGACCAACATAAGATCTTTAATTACCATCCTCCGCCAAGTTGGCTCTTCCGGGAGGCGATCTGCAAAGTTTTCAAATCCCCGATAGACTGCTCCGGTCGGTCCTCGGGCCGTGCCCAGAATACAGCGTTCTCAGCGTCCTCACCAGCCCCACACGCATCGGAGATGAATGTTGCGCGAAGGGCCAGCCAACTTTAACCGAGTCAAAGTTAGACTATTTAACGACGAGTTGGACCACGACCGGCCAGCTGAGGCACGCTCACTAATGCCGGTCGCCGTCCTGCGGAATTCGAAGGGAGAACTCAACCGGGGATTTCACGACCCGAGAGGCTCCGGCCCACCGCGCCGACACACGGCTGCGTCGTGACAGCGGTGCCGATCCGAGGCTCCGCCTGCACCGAACTTCTGAGGCCAGACCGTGTCTGGAATACCTCGGGCGGCCGTCCGGTCGTTTCGGCGATTCCCGCCAGCATGCGAGCTCAGACCGCGTGTCTGGAAAATCCGCCGAGGCCGACAGTTACCAAATATCACGCGCCTCGCGACGGCGAGCGGGCCGCTTTCGTCCTCCAGAGGTCAGAGGACGGCGAAAGCGGGGCTGAACCAGACGAGTCCTTGGCGTGCCGTCGGGACGGAGCGTGGTGCCGAGTGGTTCGCTGCCGGGACAACGGTTCCACGTTGAATGCGGTTCTCTTCACAGCGCAGCGGAGCATGGTGATCTTCGGCATGTTTGGGGTCTCAGAGGGCTGTTCATGAAACCTGTGCGTTTACAGGTTTGCGGAACATGTGGGCCTATTTGTACTTGTCGACAAGACGCTACGCACATTGATCACGCGTCACAAACCAAGTCGCGCGCATTTTGGGCAAAACTGCTCTTAACAATCTGACGCCGCGGCGAAATGTGCAACTTGCGGAGAAGTTGATCTAGTCCTTCACCATGGCCCATATGCAGTGACAATCCGGAAACAGTATTTCGTAAGAAGGAACGTTGCCTGTTGCTACTGCTGCTCGACATTCCTACACGACAGCTGCAAGAGATGGGTTCTTGGCCATTCGTGTCTCCTTCCTGCGCTAAGTGACGGACATGGTTCGGATTAGGAGAACAGACGTCATAGGTGTGTCTCAGTTTCTATGATCAAGCAACTTAAAGTGGACTGCTGTCGGGTAGTACATTCAGCTATTCTCAACAAATCTGTGAGTCAAATTTAGCAACTTTGCTGAAACACACCGTTTGCTCTCAGGCGCATAAGCCTAGTGCTTCGGTTTACGGAACTCTCGGAATTACTAAGTAGTTCGTCTGTAGACAGAAGGAAAAGCACAACACGAATTTGGTAGCACCCTCGCGCTTACATACACGTATATGCACGTATATATCCTGATAAAGCAGACGTCAAATCCTCTAACAAAATGGTTGGACAATGAGCTGCATTATTTGGAAGACAATCGTTAACCTGGCGAGCAGACTCTTGCGCACACGAAACGTTGAGCTTCTAATGGGATACAGCACGCGGAGGCTGTTCCCAGTCACCCTGTCGTACCTGACAGCTTCCGCCCTCTGGCCGGGAAGTGGTACATACGTCGCCGCCCTCGCAGGCGGAAGAACAAACCTGCGACAATGAAGCCTCTAACTGGGAAGTGCCGTCCAGGGCAGCAGCTTTCTCAGCGGCCTCCCTCTGCCGCAGATGGGTGACCCGTGACCCCGCAGTGACCTCAGTGACCGCAGTGACCTCTGGGCCATGTCTCACCGAGTACTGGCTGAAGTGGCAGCCAACTG
The DNA here is from genome assembly GCA_030062745.1 of Capitulum mitella. Taxonomy (NCBI): domain Eukaryota; kingdom Metazoa; phylum Arthropoda; class Thecostraca; order Pollicipedomorpha; family Pollicipedidae; genus Capitulum; species Capitulum mitella. The sequence goes on along the minus strand of CP099841.1, from coordinate 3,948,224 downwards.
TACGCCGGTAGCGAGTCTTGACGTGAGCAGCTGATCTGCCCTCCAACCTGCTCCCTTAGTCTTGCGGAAAATATCCGGGATGGATGGTGGAACAACCGCCAGAAATGCCATTAGCCGACTCGTCATCACTAAACCTGGGTGCCAATTTAGCCTTAGAGGTTAGCTTCTACAAGACATTGAGCGGACGACTAGGATAGAGCAGAGTATTTCTTCTTTAGAAACGTACGCGCACCGGAACTAACGGTTTTCACCGCTTTATCAAAGTTACGAAGTTTTTCACTGCTCTTTAAAGACGCATCCAGCTATGCCTGCTCCAGAAATCGATTAGCCCTTTTAAGCAATATATGATCGAAAGTTGTTCAATTTTAGTTGCCAGTGTGGGAACTTTTTTGATAATGGATGGCCACAGCATGCATGCAATGCAGTGAGTATTTAGTTAGTGTGCGTATTAGGTGCATTACCGATTTCCAGTGCAGCTGCTGTGGGTCTAATATCCATTGAAATCTACAAGCTCGCTGCGCCTACGCCAAGAAACACATTTCCAGCGTTATTAAACAAAGTTGTACCGTTGCTGCCGGCGGATCAACACGGACTTCAGTCGCCTTTATCAGCCTCGGAGCGCCAGCAGACGTCTGAGCAAGTTTGGCAAACAAAGTCGGCCGCGAGTGAATGGAAACGGGGCGGCCGAGGCCGGCCGCTGCCGACTTCAACGGCCGAGCCGGCGGCCGCAGCCCGGCCTCTGCCGACTCTGCGGCCCGGCCGAGGGCCGGCTAGGACGGTCGATCCCTGCTCGGCACGCGGAGCGCGGCCGCCGATCGGAAGATAAGAAGACGAGGCTCCGGAAATTGAGCGTCTTGTTATTCGCCAAATGACGGTCATTAGTGGTCGTGGTTGTTTTCGAGCGCGGGAGTGCCGGGAAGGACGTCGGTCGGCGGACGGGCGGTCCGACCGCGCGTCGCCGGCGCGCGCGACCAGACTACGACCAGCTTCTTCCGTCCCCAATAATCCGGCCCTAATGATGCGCGTCATTCGTTTCCTCTGTCCTGATGGTGGCGAACGAGGGCGGCGCCGCGGCGGCGGCCGCCGGCGGCTCGGCGGGCGACGCCGTCGACCTCGACGGACGCCGTCGGAGCGGCGGACGCGGCCCTGTCTCAGGCGACTGTCGACCGGCGGCCATTCCATTTCGCCGAGCACCTGGGCGCCAGTGGAGGCCGGAACTAACGGCACGGGCTCCGGGTTCCCGGCCAGCTGCCTCTCACTTAAGCCCTCCATTTGCGCGCGACGGCTGCGATTGCATCTCATTAGCGGCGGCCGCCGAGTCGCGGCGAGCCGGCGCCGGGCGGCCTCGGGCGGCGACTCGGGCGGCCTCGGGCGGCGACTCCGCCCGGGCGCCTCGGACCGCCCCGGGCGCCGGCGCCGGCTCGCCCGGCCAATTTGTTCGCTTCTGGCCGCTGGTAATGGCGGACGGTGGTGGCTATCGGGCCGGCTGGAGGCGCCATCTCGGTCAACTGGCCGGCTAACGGCGGCCGTCGACAGCTGAGACGGCGCCAGACGCTCTGGTCACGGGGCCGAGCCACTGTTCCGATGTATGGCGTGCGCCGAGACCCCGCTCCAATATAGGACGGCTGGGGGGACTGTAGCCCGATGGCGGCTAGCAGTGTTTCCATCCAATGCAACGGGTTCAGACGGAGGACGGCTTCCGGGGCTCCGCTCCCGCTGAAGGCAGCTGCTGCGGTTCTGGTCGGATGTAGGATGGTTGCCGGGGTTTTGGTCCAATGCAGAACGGTTATCAAGGTTTTGGTTCAACGCACGATACCTGTCGGGACTGGTCCAGCGAAGGGTGACTGACGTCTATCATCTATGTTTGTCATCTATGGCCCGCCTATCTATCCTCTATGTTTGCATCTATGTCTTCCATCTTGACATACAAGCTGGCTAAGCTTGGTTATGGTTACCGTTACTAGGTTCCTAATGCGATACATTCGCATTAAAAATATTCATACCATGGAGCGTTCGATGTAGCATAACCACTTACAAAATACTGGTATGATTTTTTTCGTTGTAATCCAATCGGCATTCACTATTCAATCGCCCACGCGAACCGCTTCCAAACGCTCTCCGTCCCACAACCGGCCCGGGGCGCGTGGGCGAAACTTGGCACGGCAGGCGGGTGGGTTGGCGGATCCTCCGGCGGCGGGGGTGGGGAGGGCACGTCACCGGTGGCCGTCGGCACGCTTTGTGCGTCGGTAGACGGGCGCGGCGACGCACGGACGACGCCCGCCGGCAGCCGCGTCCGACGCTCTTTTCATGTCGGCCGGTGTCGCCGCCGCCTGCGGGTCCCCGCGCCGCCCAATCGATGCCCACCGCCGCGGCCGGCCACCGCCGGCGCCGCCAGATGTTGCCAGAGGAGAAGAAAAAGACTGATATCCGAGCGGCCGACCGCCGCGCCGGACCTCGCGGGAGCGACATTCCGCCGCGAGGATTCAATTATCAGCTCGCGCCGCCGAGAAATCGCATTTGCATTTTCATTTGACGATTTACATTTTCATCGCTCGGCTGGGGAGGATTTATTGCGCCGGACGCGCCTCATGAGTGGCCAGCTGATGATGATGTGACGGCCCGCGCGGCGCCTTCGTCCCAATTAAATGACGCGCTAGTGCGTCGATTATGACGCTGGAGGACGCCTAAGTGGCACACAGCGAACGAGAATGGGCAGACAGTATGACGGACTGGCATTTCAAATGCGACTGGGTGACAGGCCTGCGGAAATGTGTGAGAACATTTAGTTCTGCTTGAAATGCAAATCGTTTGAAATTCGTTACGGTCATGCCAAAAGGAGACGTTATTGTAACCGCAATTGCGGCTGGAATCATTTAAATCATTGAAATAGAAACACAGAGAAAGTGGGGGTCTTACGACGGATTAATCGGATACGTCCATTGGGATAAATAAAACAGCATAGCAACCGATGCATTTTCCACCCAGCTCACAACTTTTGGATTTGAATCAGCTGTTTTCTCTCAACCTACGCCACTCTTCCTCTTTTCCGCAGGGGAAATCACCTGGCCGGCCTGCGCTGACGTTCGCTCCCAGGTGACCGGCGTGACCGCGATGTCCACCCGACCCCTGATGACCTGTTTTATCTGACATTGACACCAGTCCTGCTGACCGGTCTGCAGTGGCGTTTCCCATCGGTAGCCCGAACTGATCTTCCATCCACCCATTGGCGCATTGCATAATCTTGACGCCTGCCCACGGACGACCAGGCCGACCCTGGGTTCACTCCGCTGGATCCACCCGCTCAACACCTGTCCCGGCTGATCTTGACGTCAGCCGGTGACGCCCCGACTGACCTTGTCATCCGCCCCAGGGTGACCTTGACGTTAGCTCGTGGTGACCCGACTGACCTTGACATCTGCCGCCGAGTTGACCTTGACGGCCCGGCTGCTCTCGACACCCACGCCGGGATGACCTTGACCTCAGCTCGTGACCTTGACCTCCGACTAGCCTTGACACTCACCCCCGGGTGACCTTGAGGTGAATCCGTGACGACCCGACTGACCTTGATGCTGCGCGGCGCTATCTCTCGGACTAGCTCGCAGGTGACGTCTTGCTCCGACAGGTCGACGCTCGACATTGGACACAGCACCTCGCCGATGACGTCATCCCTCGAGTAGCGGTCGAAGCTGAGCACTACGAAGTGCAGCGTGGCGCTCTGTGGGGCAGCAGGAGTGGGTGGTGATCGCCTGCTTTTGCCGGTAGCTGTGCGACGCAGGCTCTCAGATGCGCCCTAGCACACCGGCCTAAACTAAAACTGACACGTTCCTTATATTTTCATAGCTTGGAACATGGCAGCGGAAGCGATGCGTTTGCTGTCCGATTGCGGCTTCATTGCTGAGGTGTTTTTGTGCTCCAAAACTTTGTGGGCTTTTTACGACGTAAACACACTGATTTTGTCACTGTCGATCAATACTAGGCCGACGTTGTCCCACGGACAATGCACAACTTAATCTAACGTTTCCAGCCTTGCTACGCTTCGATGAAAGGAGATATTTCCACTCTTTGCGAAAAACCTTAGGTCACAATGAGGTCTTTTGAATGCATTTGGGCGGTAGTTGCTGCCTGGCTCTTCGAATAAAGGCTGACGACGTGGAGCCCTAGTTGAAAGACGAACAACTCAAAGCGCTCGGGAGTGAAAAGCGTTTTGCATGCCGAGCCAGCTTGCTTTCAGAAAAATTCGCAGAGAAGCCAACGTGTTTTTTTTAACCCCACAATGCAAACTTAGTTTTCGTCTGTTTCCGTATTCAGACGCGCGGTTCGGAAAATAGACTGTGACAGTCCAAAGTAAGCATTTGAGTATGACACCAGTACAAGTAATTGTCTGTCAGTCAGAATCTTACGTTTGAAACGTTATACAGTAAATTAAACGGCACCTCTAAAATGTTGGTACGAGTAACGAGTGCTCTTTACGTTTCCAACACCTCGCACTCTTCACTAATAGCAAAGAGCTTGTTTTGCTGATACGTGTGTCTTTAACGATATCTTAGCTCGACAGTTCGCTCGCAGCGTATCGAAACCAGCATTGCCTTCCCGCACCGTGGAGCTGTAGAACACCGCACGCACCATCTGTAAACAATCAATCCTCAGCCGTTCACGGAGCTGCCTCAAACTCACGCCGGTCAGCCGGCCGGGGCCGCCTCACCTCCAGCTTGTTGAACTGGATGCCGTAGAAGGTGAAGTCCTCCTCGTAGACGGGATCGCGGGTGTTGCGCAGCACGCGGGTCTTGACCTTGTGCTGGCGCTCCGGCAGCAGCTGTAGTTTGACGTACGGGTCGCTGCTGGCATTCGTCTGACTGCGAGCCGGCAGGCCGGAGCACTGGACTATCGTCACCAGGAGGGCGGCCTTCTCAGAGTTGTACCTGCCGCCAGCAAGGTCCACAGGGTCAGTGGGAGGGCAGCGGGGTTAGTCTGAGGTCAGCAGGGTCCACAGGGCCAGTGGGAGGTCAGGACGATTTGCCGGATCAATCGGGGCCATCCAGGCTGAATTGCGAGACCGAGGTAGGGTTCGCAAGAACGGCGCTATGTTCGCAGTGGGGTGGGAGCGTGGTGTGGGGTGCGGGGAAGTTCAAATGGGGAGGATATCATGGCTGGTCTCAGGAGACAGCTCCTACATCAGCTTTCAGGCCTGAAGTGAATCCGATTTGAGGTGGAGCTGAGATCACAAAAGAAGGGTGCCGGGACTCTGTAGCTAGCATTTTGCGTTGAACAACTACATCACGTTGAATTAAGACAAATAAATTAAGAAGAAAGAAATTAAACAATTAAAACAATTAAATAAAACAAACAAAGGAATTAAACAATTAAGAAAACAAAAAGATTAGGTGAAAGCGATGTCTTGGAAACATCAGATACGAACTCCTCCGTTTTTGGCGAGGAAGGAATATTTCCTTATGTGGAGTTTCGCGGTTGACCTTCGCCTTCTGCCCGGGACGACCAACGACCACCACACCAGGCCAGGCCGTGAAAAATCGCTCCTCATACACCAGTCTTCCGCACAATCGTCCCCGGGGCCGCCTAAATGACCAGCCAATGAATCATGTTGTTTTCGCGCTGGCCCGCCCCGTCCGGCACCTCCGTCCGGCTCTGCGCCAACCGGCCAGATCTCGTCCCTCGTCTGTCGGCAGTCGGCCGCCCCGGGCGGCGGCTCGCCGCGGGGCACCGGGGGTCTCCAGCGCGCTCCGCTTTATTCGGCTAACGAGCGCTGATGACATTGGCGATGCAGGCCGGCCGGCGCCGTCCCGGAGTCGACCGGAAGCGGGACGGCATCAGGGCGGAGGCCGCCGCGTCACGGACAATCAGAGCCGCCGGCGGCGCCGCAGTCGGGCCGGCGCCGCCCTGCTGAGGTGATGCTGGGGTCCTGCCGGGGGGGGGGGGGGGGCGAGGGCGGCCACGGTACGCGCGGAGCTGGTGGCTAGGCGCGGGCACGCTCCCTGGCCGGGGCGGTCGGAGGTGCGAGGCCCGGCTGGTGGGACAGGAGCACGGGCTGAGGTGAGGGTGTGCTGGGAGGCGAGGAGGTGAACGTCGGGAAAACTGGTCGACGCGGACTTAGGCAGTGACGGCACTCTAGAGTTAATGCATTTCGAGATCTTTGAACAAAGGTGAGAGTTGGCATTGTTAGTTTTTCCTGAGCTTTACATCGCAAAGAGATTTAAATCGCAATAAGTTGATTCTTGTTAAAGCAGACTAAACGCATTGCTTTCGCAGAATAGTAAAACAGCTAGGAAACTTCCCGCCAGTTTTGGAAGCACGCGACGTTTATTTTCCTTGGAACAACGATTCCACTTACGAAAATTTCGCTCTTTAACCCCGGTTTCCTCGGACCTCTACAGCCATACGAGGGTTTCCAATCAGCTATAGTTTCATAAAAAGGAAAAACGAAATAAAATAGTCCAATAGTGGTCAAAAACCCTGGCAAGCACTCCGCCGTCTCACAACATACTTGAACCAGAACTGAACTTTCCCCATTCAAACTTAACCGTCTAACAAGTTCACTCGGCCACTGACCTGATCCTGAGGTACAGCCCTGTGGCCACAGACCTGGTTCGGAGATGCGGCCCTGTGACCACTGACCTGACCCTGAGGTACCGCCGTCGGGCACTGACCTGACCCTGAAGCGCAGTTCGCCCAGGCTGGTCGTCTCGGGTTCGTCCGTCTTTGGCGGCGGGTCGGCGAGCTCGTTCTCGGCGAAACACTTGATGGAGCGGATCTTGGCCTCGTCGGCGGGGCTGGGCGTGTGCAGCACCGGGCTGCGCGCAGGCTCGGCCGGCTCGCTGCCGCCGCCGCCGCCGCCCTCCGAGCCCGACCCGGGCGTAGCCGGCTTCCCGGTGGGACTGGGCGACTTCTTCAGGTAGTGGCCCTGGCTGCCGGGGCTGCGGACGGCCGTGGGCCGGCGCAGGCCGACTGCCTTGTCCGGTGGCCGCCGGTAGACGAGCTTGTGCGGAGGCGAGCCCCGGCGCCGGTAGCAGAAGCAGGTGACGGCCGCCACCGAGAGCAGCAGCAGCGTCGAGCCCAGGCAGATGGCGATCAGCGCCGGGGACGACACTGCCGGAGGCGCGGAGACACAGATTCAGACAGCGGACCGGAGAGAGAGAGAGAGAGAGAGAGAGAGAGAGAGAGAGAGAGAGAGAGAGAGAGAGAGAGAGAGAGAGAGAGAGAGAGAGAGAATGGGAGAGAGGGGAGAGGAGGAGATGTGGAGAGGGGAGAGGTAGGAATAGCTCAAAAGCTGGGGCTTTTCGGGAATATTGGCCACGCTTGGAGATATTCACTGACGGAGATAAGGCGACGTCGACGAAATTTCCCAGAGGAGACACTCCTGTATGATTGGGCAACGGACATGACCAAGTAAAATGAGATATCACCCAAGAATGGTGCACTGAAAACTGCGTAAAGTGAAATTTTGCGACGTAAGGCATGCCTTTTGGACGGTGTTCATTCAAAACGTCCTCAAGCCCAAAGCAAACGTTACCGAGACGGCTAGCTAAGTCGCAACCAGCTGCTTGCTGAATAATTAATAGTCACATTTGAGTTTCAGTTCCCCTCTGATCGGAAAACGTTTACATTAATGAAATACTTCCTTGTCAGCCTGGGCTTGTTTAATCTTTTGACAACTCGAGCCAAGCATGTCCACCGGAAACGATAATGCTAATACAAGGTTTTTGCTGAAAGACTTTGCCACGGGCTTCCTCAACTCTTTTCAAAAAAACCGTCCTAAATTTCAGCGCCTTAGTTCAGCCTTTTGAGCACCTTGCTTTTCGCCAAAGTGCTCTCGGAATCTAGCCACAAATTTGGCGCGGAAAATCTTTTTTGCGAATGGTTTACATTCAAAACGAGAGAAGAACGTTCACCGGGCGGAAAGTGCTCGGTGTTTACACACCAAGGAGCACTGAAGAACACACCCGGGCGTAGTGTTTACGTGTTCTGGCGCTTGGTAGCAGCCCCTCAATGGTGTCCTGTTCAACCTAAAAGTCAGTAAATATGGAGACCATCTGGCACGCCAATAGACCAGGACAGGAACACACCCTAGTTTAGACACGTTTAGACACGTAGATTCCCCTTTCATCTATTCCGGTCTAACGATTGCTAATTCATGATCTTACTCCACTCCAGTTACATCAGTTCTGTGAAAAACACCATTAACTGGGGAAGGTAATCATTTCACAAGATGGACCATCAATTGTCAATGACACTGACTAACAGCATGATCACAAGAACATTGCCAAAGCACCCTTTAAAGTTGGTGTCTTGCCGAGGACCATAGCTGAACTATTCCATCTCAGATACACACAGCCTCAGCAGTGGTTGTGGATATACTTTCGGAGGACTGCGGGCATACAATAGTCATTCAGGACAAAATGCGAGTCTTATCCATTCAACATATTGAGCTTCCACTGCTGTTCACATATTCAAAATGAAAGGTTTGCGCCGAGAACGACATGTCTTGTTCGGATTCATCATGTATCTTCAAATGATTTGAACATACATGGAGAAATTCGTTTTCAAGTGAAGTTACTGATTCAGTCACATACGAGCACTAAAAAAAGATGTCAGAATTATCAAAAGTATTTTACGAAACTGAAAGAAACCCAGCCCAGAAAACATCAATATTTCCCAAATATTTCAAAGCTGCGGCGTGCGTGCCTTTTCGGTTGTTTGTTTTTGCGAGCCATTTTTACGTTACCTCTAAATGGACCATTTTATGTCCCCAAACGGACGTGTTTTTCCGCCGAGTCCCGCGAGGAAATTATCTTCAAGACGGAGTACACCGAAAAAGAATCCGAGCTGCGTCGTCGGCGCATTAACACCCCCGCCCGGCAGCCGCCTCATTCCAAGCCGGAGGAAAACATAACTCTTTTACCGCACCGCTCAAATGCATTAATTCTCCCGCGGCCAGCGTTGCGTCGGAGATAAATCGCCTCCGGCGATAACCCGGCGGCGGGCGAAGCCGTTCGGCCGTATCTCGACGGCTGCCGTGTCGGCGGCGCGCGGAGACAAAGCCGGCGCAGGCGGCGGCTCGGCGGCAGGAGCCGGCCGCGCCAGAAGTGCCGACCACGCTCGCGACGGCGCCGGGGCGTCCGCCGGCTGACCCGCGGCGGCCCGGCGGGCGGCAGAGCGCGAGCGAGAGACGGACGGATTAGTCGGGGCTGCCTGCGCATCCCCGGCCGGCCGCCGCGCGCGGCGTATCCGGCGCGGACGAGGCAATCGGGTAAGACACGTCCGTTCCCGCGTCTAGTGCGCCCTCAGCGCGCGCTTTATTGCTTTGCGCATGCATACGGAGCGGCGGCGCGCCGCGTCGGCAGCGGGTCGAACCATTCAGGCGACGAATTCAAAATGAGGCCGCCGGTCAAAAGCCGGCCGACGTCGTCGCTTTATGCCTGGTCAGACACGGCCCGCCGCCCGGAGCGGAGACGGGGCGTCCTAGGATGGGCGCCGAGCCAGCGGCACGACGCAGCCGGCCGGCAGCTCACCTGCAAAGTGTGACACGCTGGCGAGAACCTCCAGCACCATGCTCTCTCTCCGCGTCCGAGGAGTTCTCTAAAAACGCGGAGCGACGCGCGCACGTGCGGCGGCCGGGGCGATCACGCGACGGGCGCCATCACGCGGCGCGGGACCGGGCTCCAGTTCTGGCCGGCCACGAGGCTGCCGTCCAGCGGTTCACACAACGTCCTCGACAGCCCGAACACATCGCCCGCAGGGCTCCGGAGCGTCCACGGTCCTGTCCGCGCCGCCGGCCTACCGCTGGTACATGTAGTCGGCTACGTAGTCGTTGACCCAGTCCATCTTGAGGATCTTGTAGCGGACATATTGGGTGAAGTAGGCCGTGGAGAACTTGACGGCCGAGCGCAGCCGCTTGTTGATCTTCCGCATCGCCTTCCGCTGCGCCAGCTTGCCGGACAGGTCTTTGAACACGCACTGAGTCTCGCCCTCCGCACTCGGGGTATCACTGTCTTCGGCACTCTCTCCCATAGCTTAGCCGATCTCTAACCCTTCTGTTACTACCGATGTATCAGCTTGTTTGTGTGTGACTGTGGGTGGATATCACAACGTTGCCAGCTGTTTTGTTTTCTGTTTGTTGACCAAAGCAGAATTTTCGTTGTATTAATGAAGTGCATCGCAATGAGAGCACAATCTTAAAATGATTGGCTGATTTGTCTCACCATAACTGTAGCGGACGATAGCACAATATTTATGCACTTAAAGTAATTCCAAGAATAGCAGCACGCTACGAAAACAACCCAAAATTTAACAAGAATAATACGCACTCAGTTGGTTGTTTTCTGTTTTAGAAACACATCACCAACTGCTGGTTCACGCGAAAATAAATTCATAAATGAGCCAATAAATACTTAACAAGCAAGCCTCGTAGACGGCCGGTTACAACGTTTGAAACCGTCCCACTGGCTAACATGGAAACTTCCTTTGCCAAACGAAGCACGCGAACGAACCGGCTCAGCTGTAAACAAATAATCTCCTTCACTTTGGAGGAGTTTCCTCACTTCAAATTGAACCGACTCATGGGCACACCATCTTCAGTCCAAACCGTACTATATCTGAGAATCCTTATCACCTTTCTGCGATTGCGCTTGCCATAATAACACGGCAACCAACGATGCATTGAGAAAAGATGGCGAGTCGAATTGTGCGGTGCCAATATCTACTGCTGGGCGAAAACAGACTCGCCGGCGCAGAAAACGCGTCCCCGGGTATTGCGGCACAGTCTGCCTTTTCAAGATGTAACATCGGAGCGGATCGAGAATGAAACGCTCCGGTGCAGTCGTGACGGCCACTGGGGTTTCACAACGGCAGGTGAACAAACATAGTGATGAGGTGCAAATACCTTTCTGGGGGGGGGGGGAGCTTGGGACGATGCATTAGGGGACTGGGATGGAATTTTGACATCACATTTTTCAATTTTGAGGGGGAACGGGTAACAACATGTATTGCCAGAACAAGCCAAGCCCCGTGGCAATCTTGTCCAGCAATTTCCTGCTCATCACCCGACCCTGACCATTCATTATCGGCCAAAACGTCGTCCCCCCCCCCAGAAAACGAGCCTTAACTTCTTAACTTCTTAACGAGCCTTACCCGAGAGCGTCCTGTTTGGTCGTGACGCCACCAAACAGGCCCGTCCATCCAGAGCTGCACAAAAGCGGCTCCAAATGGACCGCACCTGACATCGTCCCTGCTAAACCGGCAACAGGTCCGACTGAGGTGGGCTGCCACAAAAAGCTGCGTCATTACGCCGTCTTCAATGAGGCCATTTATATGCATGCTTTCCTATCGGAGGCAATGATGGGCTTTCGGCAATGGGACGCGGGAGAAGACACTGTTTATCTCACCCGAATGCTGCGACAAGCCGAGGGACTCTGGGAAAAGGCTGCCGTGGCTCGTTGCAGAGGTATCCGGTACGTCGAAAACTAGAGTTTTCTGGGGGAGAAAACTGATTACGTGTTCAAATTTTTCTTTATTCGACCTAAATAAACTGAAGTTTTTTTTGGCCCGGGAGCAATATTTTTTTAGTTCAGGTCTGTCCTACGACAAGGCTAGTCGGAAGAAATGGCTAATTCTAAAGGACATACATGTCTTGGGTAAAATATTGTGACATAGGAACTAATAAAAAAACTAATAAAACTATCCCGAAGCAGCCAACAAACTCAACTGAATAGACCGGCCATTAGGGCGCTGCATTAGGACAAGTCATAAACATTTTACCGCGCTGGCTTAATGTTATGAAAAATGTTTCTATAATACTTCTTTCCCACGGGGAAAAGTGGGACACGCGGAATTTCAGAATGTGCGGTTTCAGAAATGCTAGTTCCAAAAAATGACAGGATTCATTCAGAAGAGTCTCAAACGAAACAGAATGGGATGAATCGTGAATCCTCAAATCGAGCGCATGGACATGACGTAAAGGGATGCTTAATCATGACGAAGGTAAAGGGTATCGTATTTTTTACAAGATGTAAGAAAATAAGCTATCGTTAAGTAAAAAAACCGGATCGGAGTAAAAGCAAGAAAATTATCGATATGAGTGATGTGCTAGCGCATGTCCAGTGAATGTCAGATGCATATATCTGGGCCATGTGAGATAAATATATTTGACATATACCTGAGCGCAAAAAATCCACTATATTCAGACCATTTCTTTGACAACTGTCTTTCACGTTGACGAGCACAAACCCAAATTCGGCCACACAGCCTGCCTGGTCCACGACGTCTGTGGCCCCTCCGACAATGCCGCTCCCACCGCCGTCGGCGGCCAGATCGCGCACGCCCGGCCGGCCGACGATGCGCCGTGTCGGCGGTTGTCGTTACCGGCGCCGGTCGGCGCGTCCCTCCGCGGCCGGATACGCCCGTCCCGGGGGTGCCGCCCAATAACGACCTCCCGTCTAAGTTGAGCGAATCGAGTTAGGTCCGCTATCGCCGCGCCCCCCCCGCCGCCGTAATCGGCCCGGCCGGCGGCGGCGGCGGCGGGGGCCGCGCGAGCCGCGGCCGCGCGCTGCCGCGCGCCGCCCGCTTAATTGCGCCCACTCGGACGAGGCCGGAATTCTTTGCCGTCGTCGCTTCATTATGCCCGCCTTTATTCGCGTCCGTCGCGCGCAGTCTTCCCATTCTCTCGCGTCCGCCGCGCTTTGTTCTCGTCGCCGTCTGCCTTATCGTGCGCCGCTAACGGTTGCATGTCAGCGCTGCCACTGGCTCTGAAGGGCGCCAGAACGAGTTCGGTCACGAGTGCGCTCTGGAAATCGTTTCTTAATTACGGCGCCATCCAGAGACATCGCATTTGTTGTGCGACGAGGACGGCTGAGTGCAATGGCCCGACTTCTGACCGGGAAGAAGGACAGAATTAGGAGGGCTCTTTTTCACTTTACCCCATCTAAAAGGGAAAGGATAAATGGAACGTTTCAATGACAGATGCTGTCTCTTTGCCGCTTATTTCGCTTTTCTTTCATAACTTTTTATGGATTACAGTTTAACTAATTTTGTGTCCATCACTGGGAACACGGGATTGTCAAAAATAATGTAACGCGCGCATTCTGCCGATTTTTTCTCCTTTCGTTGGCAAATCAGATTGCTGCACGAATCACCATAACTCAAAAATTACGGTAACGAAGTTTGATGAAGGACCCAGGCGGCGAGAAATTATGGAGATTGGAGAATGGGATTTGGTACCGGAACTATCTGCCGAGAATCCCTAGGTTCAGTCCAAGAAATATTGTTGTGGCTAGAGAAGACTGGAAATGTGTTTTTCGTGATTCTTGTCTGTGGACAAAAGGACTCACTCGTGAAAGTCATGCGATCGCTTTCTTCTTCATAAGAAAATCCCAGTGTCTCTCTAGCGCTCAAAAGTGTTTCATACCTCAAATACGACGCGGCACGCTGAAGCACTCCATACCACCAAATCGCCCAACGGCGTGGAATGAACGCCATGCTAATAAACATTTTTACCGTATATCTCTGATGTCCGTGCCAAAAAATCGCCTTTTTTAATTTAGATTGAACGGCGACGCAAACGTCTCCCAGATGTCATCGCTGGCGTATGACGGATCACGGCCAGTCACGCCGGAGTTCACGAACCTCAGCTGCACATCATTGGAACAATTCTATTGCAGCTGCCGGATGCAAACAACCGAAACACACCATTGATTATGGTAATGTGTCCGAATCCAAATCACGATGAGAGGAATGATTAATATTCGCAGATAATAACAGGTATGATCCTTGAAGCGCCAACACGACAACATGCAGACTGGTTCAGATGACGAAAGGCTTTATGAATAATATATTAACACGAGATTCTTTGATATGGAAGAACTCTGCACTTGTCATCTGCAATAAGTCATCATTGCGTGCTGCTGGCACGAAAACATTTGCTCCTGCGTAGTGCGCACGTTTTGACTGTTCAAAAATTCGTTTATCTTCAATGCCATGTCGACAGATCGATTGAGACAGCTAGATGTAGCCTCCAGCAAAGAACACAAACTGCCACAAATCAAGGTCAGTTTGCGGAATCGCTTCGGCCAAGCGGTAGAAAACCATTCCGCGAATCTAAATGTCATATTTCAGCGTGAATTATTGACTACGTCCTGCCAATTTTGGTTGCTACGGTTTAAATCGCGAGCCTCAAAGAGAGATTATTTCCGATCAGTCTGTAAAAGTGGAACGCATGTCACTCCTCGGATATCGCCGTGGGGACAACGTCTTAATGGGTGCTCGCAAGTTTGGGCGCGTGGGGGGAAGTGTCCCCCCCCATAACGACCTGACGAAGCAACCTGAGAAATTCCGTCTCCATATGCTTAAAGAACCAACTTGGACTTTGAACCTTTGCTGGTCCGCAACAGAAATCAAGGTTGTGCCCGCTGCTTCCAAGGTCCGTGGCCTCCTCTGGAAGACCCCTGTAGAGGCAACCTCGACTCGAGCAGCATGCCGAGGGAGGCTCTACCGCGATAGGCTTTATGTCCTGCCTGCTGCTTCAACCCCATACCTAATCACATAGCGGGGAGGGGGCTGTCCGGGAAACGTCAGCGCCACGCAGAACCTTTGATGCCCGCGAGCAGATTCCTCAGATCTAATTAAGCGTCGAACAGTGCTGCAGTTTGGACCAGGTCATCTGCGTCTACATAAGTGCGTGGGATATCTACATCGAATGGATAATAGCAACGACAATTTTTCCTTGGTTGGATATTTGGTATAGCGAAAGACGAATGCCGCAAGAGGTTATTTTACATTTCACAGAAGTGGGTAATAAATAATATATGTTTAAATTTAGATTTGGCTTTCAATTTAATTTCATAATTCAAATATATCTGGGCATTACGCAAGGTGCGAGATAAAAAAAAAATACGTGTTGCAAGCCTACACAGCAATCAGCAAGGGGCTGCACGCTATGTGTGCTTTTTATTGTTTAAATCTAGAACGCTCATGTAGAATAACTGGTCTAGAATAACTGATGACCTATAAGCTACGCGCACCAAAAAAAACGAAATCTGCATTGTATTCGAAACGTAACTCACAGCCGTAGCTGCATTGGCATTTCAGGTAATCACCAAAATGAGTCGAGCTGAAAGTCGAAAAACAATCTTTGGAAACGTTCTCGCACTGATGTGGAAACGTGTTCGAATTTCACCGAGAAAGAATCATTTCATGCAGCGTCTGTTCATGCAGAAAATTAGGGTTTAAATATACCCGGATTTCACCGGAGATCAGGAATAACAAGCGCATTGGTGGAGTTTGGGCTTGAAGCCCTTTTTGCTCCTTCGCTCGTTACATATGAGCTCTCAGCATTCATCATTTGCCCAAGCTCAGCGTAAGGAGACTAACGAGTTATTTCTTATTTAGTTTGACCACGTTTTCTTTACTTTATTTATATGGAAAAACTGGGCCCAGCATTTCTGCTTTAGCACACAAAAGGCCGTCACCATGTTTACTCGTCAGGTTTCCACCCTCATATTCATTAAAAATATGCAGCTTTCGGCCCCGAAAAAAATACTTTCACTTGCTTAAATCTCAACGAACTTTTTCACAGGTTCGGTTTTTCGGAGGCAGCTGATGGCAGAGAAACACTTATGTCTCACGAAAGTTTCCTTCTATGTGACTATGTATATTTATAGTCAGGCATTTACCTTTATCCCTATGGATTCAGTTTACCTGACGGGGGAACCATGACAACATGAAGATGACGTTTGTCGTACAAATATAAAGTACGAAAAACAGTCACGCTTGATATCAGTGCGTGTCGGTTTGGTAAACAAGAATGCCAAGTCCAGGGCCGAATCAACACTGACGCCAAGAAAGCAGCTGGCAACGCTTGTGTAGGCGGGGTTGGAATCTCCGAGTCAAACCCGGTCAAACCCGGAAACACTCCCCACCCCCGAACGTCGCAGCTGGCACATTCGAGGGTCCCACTCGACAGCTTAGTGACCTCGTGACTTGGCACTGCACCGCGGGGCCACGCCGACCTCCGCCCCGGCACCGCGCTAGCGTCCGCTTCCGCTGTCGAAACCGACGCCCGACGTACTGACCTGGCGACGCCGGCGGCGGCGGAGGCGGCGGACCCCTGCGCGCGCGCGCGCCGGCCAAGGACGACAGCCTGCTCTGGCTCTCCCGTTGTGACATGGGGGCCTGGTGCCCCACTGGTATTTTTGGCCACCTCTGACCACAGGTCTGACGCTAGAACCGTTCATATGCTTCGACTGAACCAGTATGTTTGTTTACGATTGATGAGACATGTCAGGTACCAACGTGCTGCAAAATTTGGTGTCAGAAATAACCATTTCATAATGTGCATTTGTTCTTGCTGCGAAGGTATGGGAAAGGAACCATTGAGGCGCTAGGGTGCTGCGTCCTTCTTGAGCAATACAATTTAGCACAAGCTCTATGGCGTTGAGAAATGTTTTGAAATGCCTTCAGCAGACGTTAAATCCGTTAAACTCATTAAATACGTTGGCCCTCCGACGCGCGAGTGGCCGGCGCATTTTGGAAAAACATGATCGCTTGTCATTTCGCCCGTTGTTTCATTGAAAAGCACATTTATAACGGCGCTTCGTTTTAGAGCACTCCGTGGGAACATTGGTAAAATATCAGGAATGACCATAATATGACAATGATAATGATGATTTCAGAAAACCAAAAAGAGCTTGTATGAACTTCCGGACATTCGGCATAGCTAGTCTACTAAATTAGTAGCGTACGTATGTGTGTCCGGATCTTAAGCCAGATGCACAGTGCAGATGGCTGCACCAATGACGGTGACATTTGCACATACGACAGGTTCAACCTTTGTGACGATCCACGGCATAAATTCATGCCGTCACAACACGCGCGATAAGGGGGGGGGGGCACATTTTCCGACTTTTACCAATGGGAAACCAACGGCATTTCGTCACCGCTCGAAAAAGCATATAGAAATAGCTAGCGCAGCAACTGATTTGGGGTCCTCGGCAGGGAGGACAAGAAAGCTTTTGGCATCATTAAAATAACCATGCTTGTTCCCAATAAAAAATCAAGACATGAAATGCAGCTCGTAATCAACTGCAGCGAATGCCTGGAGATCTCTGCACTGGACTGGTTCATGCTCTAATTCACAAGCACACATCTTCATGCTAAATCAATCAAGAGTGTTTTATGGTGACGCAGAGCTGATTTAAGAGGCCTGTTTCTTAATAAATCAGAAGTTAAAGACACTGGTGGCGCCAACGGAGGCGACCGAACAAGCTACCCAGCTGCCCTCAAAAATGGAAGAAAAATGAAACGTGAGTGCTCTGACGCTTCAACATCTATGAAAATAATCGACTTGACAATGTTTTGGTTTGTCTGCCAGCTCTAGAAATGTTTCGCTGCCATGTCAGTACGAATGCAAGTTTTCTTCATGAATACTGTTCTCTAACTTTTCGCTGCCAAAGTGAGTATATGGAGGATTTCAGAAGAGGTGTGAGTTTGATAATTAATCCATTGAACCATCACCCCCATACATACTGAATAAATCGAACAGGAAATTGCGTAAGACGATCTATAATGACTGACCTGTATAACTCTGAACTGAATGGAAAACGTGAAAAAGGAAGGCAAGTGGACGTCCTTTGTGTGCCCACCGGACCCGTAACGACACCAAATCCTTGAGAAACGGGGGGGAGGGGGGCGGGGGTCGGTTGACACAGGGCACGGCAGACAGAGGGGCCCTTACGGTGCAGCACCCATAAACGACAATCAGCTCTCCTTTCCATTAAGAAATACTACTGCATTCCGCGGATCCAGCCCAGAAACAGACGCCAAAGTCAACCATGCACTCAGCCAGCCCCGCGCTGCCTGCCTGGCACGGGAGTCCGGGTCCCGCTGTGTCTGACGTCCGGCTGGCGTGTGGGTCTCAATTGAAGCCGCTCTGGCTGGCGTTCGAGGCGTGCCCAGCCCGCTGCGGCCGGGACCGGCCGGCTGGATGCCACCCAGCTCGCCGCCCGGCCTGGTGAGCGATGACCCCTGGTCGCCGACCGCCGAGGAGACTGCGAATGCTTATGAGTCGGCCATGATCATCAGCTGATGGATGGCATGGCATCACCGCTGTGCGCCCACAGAGGCGATTATGAGGTGGCGTCCCCCCCCCCCGTCCCACGCGGCGCAGACAATGGAGGGATGGCACGAACGACGGCTGTGTTTGGGATGGGAAAGCGCCGCGGATTGGGATCTCGACCACAGTATATCAGCCAGCCCGTGTTTCGACAGCATAAGATACGATAGGTTCACTGATTGATGTGTGTTTCGGATTGGTAAGGAAGAAAAACGAGTCGCGCTTGGAAGATCACTGAAATTTAAAATAACAGACGTTGATTGTTGCAAGGAAGGAATCCAGTGCAGTGGAGAGGCTTGCACTGCTGTCGGACGCTTATTCTCCAAGATGGACGGGTTTGATAAACGTGTGCCCCACACATATTGAACGCAATCATCTGTCCCGACTTTCACGTCATTTTCCCTAACTCCCCAAAACTGGGAAGATGCCTATGGCGAAACTGTTCCCACGAAGCGCCATCGCAGCACTTCAAACGGGCTTCAGCTTTAGCCCCCGGTGACGTCACCGCCAGATGACAGACGACACCCATCAGTCTATCTGGGCCGAGGTGAGAACGCGCCAAGCTCTCGAGAGTCAAATCGCCACTCTGCGCGACGCCATTCAGCGTCGGAAATGAGGCGTCGTTCGACAAGGAGCGATGGGACACGCCATCCGGAGACGAGGGCATCGCAAAACAGGCCTCGCGACGCCAAGAGGCGGAAGCGAGCGCGCCGCTGAGCGCACGAAATATGGGGTTGTTTTTCGAACCTGCCGCATAACCTGGTTGGTCCGGCACATATGAAGTCCGCGGGTCTAAAGACAGGAGGCAATTGTCCAGGGCTAAATCGAGTTTGGGCTGCCGAGCTGCCGTTTAGGGGTGGAGGATCAATCGATGCTAAATACGTTGTGAACAAAGGCGGCCTGAGTCGATGTCGCGATGGCAACATTGCACCATATCACGCAGCCAACTAGCTAATGAGAGCCACAGGTTATAATCTAGACAACCCGGCAATTATTCAGACGTCTCGGTCTTTTGAACGTGTTCCGAACAAAAATTCGATTTGGTATTCAGTTTGCATGGCACTAGGTTCTTGAAAGAAGTGCGGAAAGGGTCTTGTCGTGGCTCAGAGAGACGTGGGGACCAGGTCTTAGGACCTCCCGAGAAATCAGCCTGCAAGGTTAACTCCGTGGCTCCAAAGCAGTTCGGAAGCTTGGAACCCCAAACCGTCCACCTCTCCATAATCGCGGATGAGGCTGGTGGTCCACGACGGTTGAATTTCAAGGCAGCGAGTTTTTTTTCGAGTCTGCCGCCTAACTTGGTTGGCCCGACTCATATGAAGTCGGGAGCCTGGAGACACCATCCAATTGTCCAGATGTAAATCGAATTGGGGCAGCCGCATTTCCGGTTCCGGTGGGAACTGATCGATGGTAAAGTCATTCGCAGACGAAAAAGACCCGACTGATCCCGCAATGGCAGCGGTGCAGCCCGCGATGTGGCTCAGCTGCGAGAGTCGGCACACCACTGCCGCGGCTGGTGTCCAGGGGCAGCTGGAGCACCGGCCAGAGGTAGCTGGCGCTCCGCCTCCTGTACCGGCCCCAGACCAGGCCCACGCCTGAACGCCAGGTCGACCAAGAGCCCTGCTGTGGCTCGGGCAGGACCTCTGGACCTACAGCCGTCCGCCCGCGCGGTACGACGCGTCAGGACTTCCGGCGGGACGGCGCGTCGTCAGGACGGTCCGGCCTCCTGGGCGTCGCTCGGCCTCGTCCGTCGGCGGTCCTCGCCGCCCGTCCCTGATGGCGGTCCGTCGACGCTCCGGACGGCAGAGCGACGCCGCCGCCGGCGGATGGCCCCCATCAATTGACCCGCCAGAGGGTGGACACACGAGGCGGCCGGGTGCGCCGCTCGGCGTCCGGAGCCACGTCCCGTCCGGCCTGTTTTCCCTGCGTCACGTCCCGTCACGCAGGGAGCCCCGTACTCATTGCCAACGGGGCTCGCACCAGATGGCCGAATCACGATGTAGAGGCAGCGGTCTCAAATGGATTCGATGTCATTCGTGATCATGTTACACGAGACCCGGCAGAGCTATTGATCTGGAGGATAATGGGCCGTTAGTTGATAAATGAGGTGGAAACGACCAAACTGGAGCAAAAAAATCTGTCGAAAACACAAAGTCAGCCTCAGCATTAGCTAGTGTTCGTTAGTGTGATGAGCTGGCAGGTGGCTGCATCGCAAGGTGCAAGTGCATCAAGGAGCAAGTGATCAGTCAAACCAGTCCAAGTCTAGGCAGTTTGTTTTGGTGCTTCAAATCAGATAACGTCAGAGAATGCCGGAAAACGTCCGTAACGTATTTCATTCATCAATTTTGATGCTGCCCTAAATAATGACATTGTATTTCAATACATGGTTCGTCCTCCTTTTCATTCTGAAAAACTGTGAAAAGACAAAATGAAACAAAAGTAAGGAAAACATGTGCAATCGAACTGCATTCAGTGCGACAAATTCATGTCTGTTATTCTCATAATCCGCAGCTAATGCGCGAATCGAACATTTACCAGAGCCAGAGGAAAGCCAGAGGAATTGGATCCGCACAGTTACATACGGATCCCATTCAGATCTACCAGATATTGGATATTTGGCCATTGGTCTGAGACCCAGACAGGCCAGATCTCTGAATCAATCCCCATACAACCCCTCTGCGCAGTCCCATCCAGTCGCCATCAGGCCCGCTCCCCTTCCACACGGCCCCCAACCTATCCCTCTGCGCAGTCCCACCCAATCGTCACCAGGCCCCCCCCCCCTCTGACACGGCCCCCGGCCGTCTGGCCCGCTCCGAACACATATCGCCCGGCGTCCCGGAGCCATTCCCCGGCCATGTTGTTCACCGCCTCGGGCTATTCTGCGCCGGAGACCATTTTCAGCGCCAGGCCCGCCGTCTGGCTGGTACGCCGGTCCGGGGCCAGCAGGCTGTCAGTGCCACCCTCCCCGATCAGGCTCTGCATCGGGGCCGCGCCGTGGCGCGTGAAAATCGGCCCGAGAGCGGAAACCCTCCGGGGACCGGCAGACGCCGGCCGAGCACGAGCTGGACAGAACGGCCGGACAGCCGGACATCCGGACAGGGGGAGGGAAGACAGGACAGCTGGACAGGGGAGAGAGGCAGGATAGCCCCTGGAAAGTGGGGCACTGGGGCAGACGGGTCGTCCAGATTCGAATGGAGGCGACGCTGGCGAGCTGCCACGAGAAAATGTAGAATTGGAAAAGGACAGATAGACTGGGCATTATTGCCAGGGACGATCAATGAAGCTGGCAGCTGCATCTAGTACTGCTGACGTCATGTTCTTGAGGAGGACGGGAAAAACTCTTGCGTGAGGGAAGCTTCTCAGTGTTTTTGCGGATGTCGGTGTGTTCTTTTTCAACAAAGCAGAAAAACTTCGAATGAACGGCCAGCCCAGCCCGGCCAACGCCTGCTGCATACTTCTAACCTCACAACCACCAGGCCATCACCATGCTGTATTCACCAGAATATATTAGTTTTAAATTTTCCGGGCTTTGCATTCACATTGTTGTAGTCTACAGGCTATGTCGTCCTTGTAATTATTCTGGGAATGACGTTTCGTTGCCAGAGCCCTTACCTAGGAATGGTTTAAGCCACTCAGTAATGACAGCAAACAATGTGACAGTCACCCTTCACGTTTAAAATAGCAGTTCCTCAAATCCGTAAAAAATAAAAGCTTAAAACAAAGTTTTCAAAATACCTTTCCACACCTGAAGAAAACGCAGTCGGCCTCGTTCGTCTTGTGTCCCACAAGGCTTCTGACTGGTGTGATACACTTACAGGGGTGTCGATTTGTATTCTTTTGAGGGGGTCTTGGCCCACCCAATGTTGATTTGGGCCCACTCAGTGTTGATTTGGCCCCTTCCCAATATCTTCTGTCGGCTTTAAAGGGAAATGAATAATATTAACGAGAACAATGGCTGCGATAGATAACAGATAGAGAGAAAGTAAAGAATGAAGTCCATAACGATGTACCAATCCATCTTTCTATCTCCTATCTATATACGTATACACCTATGTGTATGGGAACAAATGTAGTTTTTCATTTGATACATAGTAGCAAAAATCTTTTAAATTTCCTTGGATCGAAATAAAGTGTGCTACATCCAGCAAAAAACCCACATTGAGGGGGGGGGGGGCAGGTTAGGTTGTCGGGCCCTCGGCTCGGCCGCCCCAGTCATTTACAGAAATCGGCGCCCTTGTACAGGTATATTGTTTTTGATGCATATTGGTTAAGTCCGTTGATTTCTTATCGGGCGTACGTTTTTCAGAACGCCATGCACCAGAGGTATCGAGTGGTGCTGGCTTCCTGATTTTTTGGGGGCGCGGGGAAGGGGAGCGGTAGCCGACTTTAAGAACATCTGAATACACTCTGTAAAGCCTCAGTTTAGATCCAGCTGACCGCTGATGCTTCGACTTCTCTGGGCCTAGGTGTCTGGACACGGCTAAAACACAAGTTCAAGCAAAATATTCCGAGTGTTATTATTGCCCGAGACTGAAGACGCCGTGTTCCAGAAAATACCGTAAAGTTAAAAAAGAATGCCCTTTTTTAGTCACCGCACGAAGGCCTCATCACGAAACATCCGCATCATCTATCCCCACGGATTTTCAGGCTCGCCCACTGCAGTGGTCAGTTAGGGGAAAGCCGGCATTTAGGAAGACAACCTTCCGAAGCCCCAACATGCGATGTCTTGAGTCATGGATGTCTGTGAAATCAGGCGGTCTTTGATGCTGTTCACTGGGCGTGGAACGTGGCTGCTACGATTCAGTGAATCAGCCACCGATGAAGCTTTAGAAGCGTCGCCCTCCTCTAGATGGCAGCGCGGTCGGGACAACCAAGAAAGGCTGTAGCCAGAGCCACCTACAACTGAGCTTCAGCCGGAGAACCGGTGAGTCTGTCCCCCTCACAGATGGCGCTGGTCGCGAGTTCAAGCCATCCAGGACCCACCCATCCCGAAGACATTGGCGTGATATAGATGGCGCTTGTGGTCGAAACAAGCGAGAACGTCGTTCAGTGTTCCTGCACCGCCGCACGCAACGCCGTGGCAACAGCACAACTCACGCGGCGCGGCGGCCGCCGGCACCTCTGGCAGCCGAGCCGGGCTGAGCCCGGGGATCAGGGCTTCCTCCAAGCCCAGCTGCTCGGAACGGGGATCGATTCAGTCCGGCGGGAACTTCAATCTCAGCAGAACGCCCCGAGCTGTAACCGCAAGGTCACAGACAGCCAGAAGGGCAACGTAAAGTCAGGAGTCGGCTCCCAGATGGTGGCTGAAGGCTAAATGGCACGTGAGGCCGGCAGCTAGGCGATCAAATCCGCGACAAATTCTGTAGATTACAAACTGTTTAATTGTTTGGATGTTTTGTTTTTGCATTACATTCTTCTGAGGCTGATATATATACACACACACATATATATATATATATATATATATACCGCGATGCATCTCTTATTTTGGATGTCGTACGAACGACAAAATCTACGTCGATTAAAGTTTAATTAACATAACACTTCAAAACCTGATATGCTACCGTTTCGCCACGCCACCACTTAAACAGTGCATTGCAATTCCCGTCAGGCTACCGAACTGGGAGGAAGGCACCGGCTAAATCACAACCCACTACGTCTGAAAAACCAAGCACCTTTCATCACCCCTTCTCCATATGCCCAGTTCCGGTTAGCTGCTCATGACTGCTGCAGCCAATAGAGCATGACGAATGACTTCTTAACGAATTTTTCTTATAGTTAACATTCGTACATTGGTGCTGTACAGAAATAGCTTTTCTCAAAATGCCTCTGGCTCGCCAACTTTAAAAAGGCCTCAGCACCGATATTGTGTTGATCCTACACACACACACACACACACACACACACACACACACACACACACACACACACACACATACATATATATATATATATATTTATATATATATAAGAGTACCTATATACTGTACCCCACATCCTATATATAGCTATATATGCATATGCACGATATTCTATATATACTGTATATGGGATATAGTGCACCGACATCATGCAACATATAAGCGTTCTTTCTGGGACTCTTAAATAAAGCTTTAAGGTGGGCAGCGACAGCTTCGAAAGGATGGCACTATGCGACAAGAAATTTCTATCTCCTGCATCCCACACATCCCTCATGGTGACACCGAACACCTCCGACATCTGTCCATTCTTCTGAGAAAAAAAAGAACAAAACGAATGAATGTTCGCGT
This sequence comes from Capitulum mitella, assembly GCA_030062745.1. Classification (NCBI taxonomy): domain Eukaryota; kingdom Metazoa; phylum Arthropoda; class Thecostraca; order Pollicipedomorpha; family Pollicipedidae; genus Capitulum; species Capitulum mitella. Next base: position 3,923,843 of record CP099841.1, on the reverse strand, counting down.
CGCGTCACGGAGTCCCTGAATTACGCCTGCGCCTTCAGAAATTACCGTTCCTCCCTCAGAAATTACCACCGCTCTCTAAAAAATTGCCATCACTCCCTCAGACTGGCACCAGTTTCCTTCCCGCGCCGCCGATCTCACGACAATCCGCCGAACGGGCCGAGCGTAGCAGTTTGGCCGCCCACGGGTCATCGGCGCCGTGGCCGGCCGCCGCCATTGATTTGGCGGCCAAAGTTCGGCCATTTTGTGAGCTCGGCGAGCGTTCTGCTTGCGGCTGGCTGTGGACGTGCTCGAAGCAGGTCTCTGCCAGCAGACTGCTGGTGATGGTGCGTAACGTCACCGCGATCAACGAATTACAAACGCCCGATGCGCGAGAGATGGACTCGCAACCATGAGCTTTCAGGTTCTGAAAACGTCTGGAAGAAATCACGGACGATTAAGCCTCGCGGAACATGGAAAAACTGGCTCAGCAACGCCGCAGCAGGGCGCGACGGGGTTCAATATCAGCAGTCGTTTCCAGCGAGCCTGTCGGCAGTTTGCGAAAGCTCTGCGCAGTTCCGGCAAGGAAGGCAGACCGACGCCATATGGCTGTTTACCGCCCCGCAACCTGCCAAGCCTCCGGCGCTGGATATCAGCAAAGGCCGAGCATCACGGCTGTGACGTCGCTGGTGACGTCACGACTGTCGGCAGGTCGATGGAGGCCAGGCCGGGCTGACGCCGCGGGCTCGGGAGGTCAACAGTCACGTGGCATTGAGGTCGGAGAGTCAGGGCGGCGGCACGGATGTTCTCCAAGCAGCGAGGCCTCCTGTAACGCCTTCTGAAATGGCGCTCCCGTTGGGGGGGGGGAGCCGTGCTGTTAAACATGGGTCTAACCAGCGATACTCTAGGAGGCAAGGGTTTTTAAAGGCTTAGGTCCTGAAATATTCACGCACTGAAATCCGTTTCATACTACAATCTGGACAGCCCTCTTCAGTCTTCACTGGATGACAACTTACCGACATGACAACAATGACTAAAGTCACAAATAATCGAATACGTTCTCAACTTCTCTGATCTATGTACTGGAGAAGATAGTACGGCCTCGACTGGTGCGTCAACTCAGGGTCGTTTTCAAAGGGCACCATCACGCTTTCTGCTTACTGCTTGTCAGGTTGACTTCTCCATTCCTACGGGATTCGTCGTTTTCGTTTTGCCAGCATGGACGAAAGAGTTCGTGACAAGGCATTAGATGAAGTCACGGGCTTTGAGACCATCACTAAAAGTAGGCCAGCCAAGCAACATGAATAGCAGAAAGTGGGCGGACATCGAACCCACAAGTGTTCTTCTCGGTAAAAATGTGCAGTGCAGGTGCGCACAACCTTGCTAAAGAAAAAATAAAACAACGAAACGAAACAAAAAATACAAATACAGATACAAATAACGGCCCATGTGAAACAAGGAAATATGCAGAGTTATTTTTCCACGCTCATAGCTTCCAAGAGAAGCTATGAGCCATGTTAGAATGCTACACCTTAGAGTACGGCTTAATATGATCTGCCACATGATCGCAAGCGTGAGCGTAAGTGATGTCGGTGCCTGAACCACGGCATGCCAGCTTCCAGCAAGCCGTATGTAGAGAGTGGTCAATCCGTTCGTGTGGACAGTATGCCTGGGTCAGCAGGCGTCGTTCACGATGACGCGAGAGGAGACGTTTGTGCACAATTCTGGTGGATTAATGCGGCGTCGATTGAGAGGCACTCAGAAGAAAGGATTATCGTGCAGGTTGTACCGTAAGTCGCAGTGATGAGTTTTATGTCGCCGGACCAAACATCGAAGAACTTCGTATCAGTTACAGGCCACTGTGTTGTAGTTTTGATTTCAAGCGTTTTGATTCCTAAACTGTTGCACAGCTAGCACGAAAGTGCGGCAGGGCGCGAGTGATGTGACATCACTTTGTGAAGGATGCCTATGAAAAACTGCCAGTAGATTTCTCCAGTCTATATAATATATATATATATATAATATCTTTTTATATAATCTTTTTATACAATTATATATCTATATAATATAATCAGTCTATATAATAGTCCAGTCTATAATAATAGCTATCATTCTGTTGAAAATGAACAAAATCTCTTAAAGTGAACGCGTTCTCAGCACTGAAGTCAAATAACGGAACTGGAATAACCTGCAATTTGAGTATGTCACTCCAGAACTTCAACCCAGAATTTCAACGATCATTTCAACGGTTCGTCGTTCAGTCATGCTGAAAGTACCAGAATAACAACAAGCGGTCGACATATTGCAGCACATATAGTCGACGCATTCCAGCCCGAAAGAGTAGCGCCGTTGCTGTCGGGGTCGCAAAAACGGACTTGTGCTACATGCTCATTTATTGTCTTCGTCTCACGGACATTGCGTCAGCGTCTGTGCCAAGCCAAGCGGAGGCCACGCCACAGTTCCAGCCACGAGCTCCAGCCTGACACGGTCTGCGGCGGCCAGTCCACACTCCGCGCTCAGCGGACAGTGTCCGGCGGACATGTCGCGTCCGCGGATACGTTGCGCTGGAGGCCTTCAGCGGGCCTACCGCTTAAACAACCCATTGCACAGGGGCAAATCCGCGGGTACGAGTGCAGTCATGCAAAATAACACGGGTAATATAACATAACAAAATAAAATGGCTTTTTACGGGTAAGCCTGCGGGTAAAAAATAGAAATTGTTGACTTAACCAAACGACATTGTTTTCAACAAAGAACCATTCATCCTCATAAATTTACTCGTATGTACTTCATATAAAACATCAAAAGATTTGCCATTTACTGTAATAATACTCTAATAGAAAGAGACCATTTTCTCAGTCAGCTGTGCCAGGAGTTCTAGAGCTGCCAATTTTAAGTCCTTAAACTGAAAGTTTTAACCTGTCATCTGGCCACTTGGGCTCTGACACTCACATGTGCTGCAGGAGTTGATATTTCTTCAGGTATACGGAGCAAATTTACCACCAACAAGAAAACGTTCCAGCCGAAATGATTGCATCCATGAAAACTTTATGGTGAGCTTGTCAAGCAATATGCTTTTACGCCCCATAAGAGAAAACTCCATCTTCTGAATTGCAGCTCAACTGTTGCACTGTTGTATCTTTGCTTGTACAGTATAAAATCATTATTGTGGACCATGTGTATCACAGGATCACAACATACAAAAATTCAGCAACAGTGCTTTAAAGAGTTTACAAAATTACGCATTAATGTCTGGTGGATGTCTCAGTACTGATATAGTGAAGCAGGAAAGAGTAATCTTAGAAACACGCGATTCTCATACTGATCCACATGATACCACAAAAAACACGGTACGGGATTCATAATTCATTCATTTATAATGAAACGTAATATCTGTTTACCCGCAATCTTATATCGCCTTCAGACTTGCTTAACCACTAACTTTATATAGCTTTGGTGAATGAAAATGTCATAGGTGGAAAAATTAACTTACATTGCGCTTAGTGCAAACCCTACATTGCACATGCCCTTCGTAAAACCTCACTTTCTTCAAAATACTCGAAGATCCATGCCCAAACCATGGCACAAAGACTGCCGGGCTCTCTGGCACGTAGGTGATAACAGATTATTGGTACATACAATACAAAATGCAAAATACAATACAGAGAGACTAGGGTGCATCAAAAATCGTTTGGCAAATGAACGAAAATATATTAAAGAGAACAAAGCTGATGTCATCAGAGATAGTTATATTTCTCCCGCATGTAAACTGGCATCGCCCGGGGATTGTCAAAATACAGCACCCTCGAATTTTCGCAAATAACTTCTGAACCGTCAGAGCCAGCCCAACCAAACTTTTAGTACCTTTTCATCGATCAGTTTTACCTATTTTGACATCCAAAACGTTTCAATGTCATGAAGATATCACGTCATAAGTAAACCCTTGCCTGCATGTTTTCGCCTCTTCGGGCGGTGGCGTGAACATGCTTCGTTTTTTTTACTTTTCGCGAATATAATGCATGGATTATTTAGATTCACATAGGACATGGTACCCAAAAGGACATACAACCATGGCACATCAACACTGGGGGTCATTAAAGGCAACATGCACGATGATGACTGGACTGATTTGCTTTGTGGATGACAAAAAGTGGTTGCCGCTTATAAAGTATTGTAGTCTGCCACAGTTCTCCATTCTGACCTCCTCGACAAAACCATTCATAACTCAAGAAACACAAAAATCTCACGTGCCCTTATGCCACTAGTGCCGCCACTAGTAATGTAGAACACATCTTCCCTTCCACAAATTTTCGTGCTTTTGGGGCAAAACATTCGAGCGCTTACATTCGAAAATTTACTAACTGCTGCCTTTGCTTTTGAGTATATGGTGAACGGTGATTTACGTTCTGCGTGCATTTGGTGGTTTCTGTCAGACGAGGATTGGTGAGTAGAGGGACAGGTATGTCCAGGTATGTCTGGGTCCGGTGATTTCTCCAGCTATTCCCAGTCCGTGATCTGTCCTCCCTCAAGTAGACCGGGTTGTGTCTGTATTCGGCGCCGGCATCCGTTCTTACCCGGTACAATCTGTTTGTGACTTGTTCCATCACTATTTCCGGCCGCCAGTTACTTTGCTCTAGCTTCGGCGCCATCAGTACCAGCGTGTTTTCAGTCAACGGTGGTAAGTTCTTAGCCGATCCATTGTAATGGGCAGTCTGCCTCTCTTGCCTGGCCTGCTTCTACTCCAGTACATCAGTGAATGTTTTAGGTTTCAGCAGGCTCTGGTCTGTCGGTAGCAGCGTTCTGGTTGTCTTCCCATAAGTCTCTGGGCTGGTGGGTTCCCCATACCTCCTCAGGGTCCATGTCGTAGGTCAAAAAACGCCAGGTAAGGGTCCGTGTCCGACTCTATAGACCTTCCCATCAGTCTCTTCATTTGTTTCACGGTGTTCTCGGCTTTCCCATTCGACTGTGGATGACCAGGGGATCTTGATGTAAGCGTGAGGTTGAACTCCTTGGCGAACGTTTGTAATTCTTGCGAATTAAACGGTGGCCCGTTATCACTTATTAGTGTGATCTCGGACCCGTAGCGGGACACGGGATCCTTCAGCAGCCTTATCACTTCCGACCCCATCTTGTTGAGGATTCTTTCGCATGCTATGAAGTCGGAGTAGTAGTGTACCGTGACTAAGTATGACTGTGCTCGATACTCCATCAGATCACAAGCTATCTTCTCCCAGGGACGTTCTGGAAGTCCGTGACGGATCAGCGACTGCTTCTGCTGTTATTTTTGAAGAGGAGAGCATGTTGGACACTTGAGCACATATTCAATAATTTCATCTGTCATGTTCGGCCAGTGAACGGCTTCCCGTGCTCTTCGCAGGCAACCTTGCACACCGGCATGAAACATGTGGATACGCCGCTTCAAGCATTATCTGGCCCTCTGTGGTATCACCAACCGCTCACGTCTGAATGTCGTGTTATAATTTGCAGCCAGTTCAATCCTGAAGGAAAAATACTTCCGAATCTCTGTCAGTACGTTTTGTTTGTGCTCCGGCCAGTCATCAGGGATCATTTTCATCAGTGCTTTCATCACCACGGTCTTTTCTATTGCATTTCTCAGTAGGTCCGACGTGCCTTCTTACAGTGGTATGTACTTTTAAACGACCAAAATCCTCATCTCGCATTCCGCATGACTTCTTGATTCTCCGATGCAATATACCTCTTCATGTTCAATAAGCGTCTCCGTATTCGGCAGGTAGGCGCGGCTAAGCGCGTACGCTAGATGTATCTGTGAAATACTCCTGTAAATCACTTTGTAGTCAAATATCCGGACCGACAGTAGCAATCTCTGCAATCTTTTCAGTGCGTCTCTCAGACTTTCCTCTACAATCGCCTCCAGTGGCTTGTGGTCAGACTGGACTACTACGTTTCGCGCAAATATCTTTCAAACTCGTGAAAGATTATGACAAGCATTTCCTTCTCTGTCTGCGCATGGTTGACTTCAGCAGCAGTCAGAGATTCGGACGCGTACGCCGCCGGTCCACCACACTGCATGAGCAAGCGACCAGTCCGTTGTTCGATGTGTCCATCTGAAGAGCTGTCTCTTGTTGTGGATCAAAATACCTAAGCACTGGAGCATTAATGATGACGATGCGGATCGTTTCCAGCGCCCGACCATACACACGTTCATCAAATATCAACGCCGTCCCCTATTTCAACAGATCTCTGAGGAGGGAGGGGGGGACAGAAGCTTCAGCGAGGTCCGGTGAGGTCTTTAGCTGGTAGTTCGCCATAGCTAACAGTCTCTGTGTGCTCTTTATGTCTACTAGAGCTGGCATCTGTTCAATGGCGTGGAATTTCTCAAAATCCGTCTTCAGACCATTAGAGGTAAATATGTGTCCCATGTAGGAGACCTCAGTCAACTCAAATCTCATTCTGTCCAGGTTTAGTTTGATTCCTCTTTCTTGACACCTCTGTGAAAATTTTCGGAGCTTCACATCTGGTCCTGTAATGCCTCCTCGGACGAATCCCCTACTCCAAACACGAGGACGTCGTCCGCTACGGCTTTCGCGGCTTCCAGGCCTTCCGGCTCCTGATTCAGTCGCATCTGAAACTCTCCAGAGGACACTGACAGACCAAACGGTAGTCGCAGCCACCGATATCGGCCCCATGGTGTATCAAACGTAGTGAGGTAGTTACTGGCATCGTCCAGAGCTACGTGCTAGTATTCGTTTCGGGTGTCGCAAACGTCGCAAACGTCGCAAACGTGAAGGCCTTGGCTTCAGCCAGCAGCGGAGTCAGGTCATCCTCGGTAGGCCAAGGATAGTGGTTACGTTTCAGTGCATCATTCAGGGACTTCGGGTCAATGCGGGGTCGCAGCTTTCCGTTCGGCTTCTTCATTACAATGAGAGCTGAGATCCACTCACTTGGAGTGTTGACCGGAGCTATTATATTTTCTGCAGCCAGCCGATCGAGCTCTTGCAGCAGATCTCCTTGAAGAGCTATAGGGATAGTTCTCGTAGCTGTTTGCACTGGCCGCGCTTGCTTGTCCAGGCTTAGTTTCAGTGGTTCCCGAAATATACCGTTGCCGGAGAACACGTCATCATATTCAACGGCGAGCTCTTCCTTGCCGATATTTTTTGGTGATGATGTTCTACATCATAGCTGACAGGCGCTTTATTCTCTTGGCATATTTGGATCATCTCCATGTCCTGGAGGGAAGAGGATCCCAGAAGTGGTGTGTAGTCATAAGGGACAGTCATGAATTCTACTTGATATTCTTCCACATTTTTTGGGTTAATCACAGGATTATCACTGGTTAATTACAAGAAGGATCCCTCTTCTTTTGTTGACGTTTCATTGTATATTATCACAGAAATGTCACACTTCTGCAGTTGTCTCAGCTGCATGTCTCCAACGCTTTCTTGTGAATGTGCTGAGGAATAATGATGACACCAGCACCGGTATCTAGCTGGAACTTCTGGATGTGATTGTTCCCAATTAGGAAATTAGCGAACAGTTTGGTGGTCTGAGACGTCGTCACAGCGCTTACACTTACGCTTAATAGCCGTTTTGGCGAACCACCTGGCTCGGAACTGTGCTCCTGGTCCTCGTGTTTAGCGGGGCTTGGCATCTGAACTTGCGCTTCCCGATGCTTTACAGCGAAATGGTTGAACTGTTGCATATTTGACGTTTACGTACAATACAGTATGATGCAATACAAAGCGCCGGACACAAGCTTTTCTGGAATGGATGACGGCCATCGCAGAAGTGGCACGTCTGGCTTTCTGGCTGTCTGAGTCATTGCTTAGGTTGGGATCGTTGCGGTCTCTCAGACTGTTGTCTGCACCTGATCGCGCTTACTTTCAGCTCTTGTTATCTACTTATTTGCTGTATCTGTTCGCTGGTGGTTTCATGAGTCCTGACCGTTTGCGCAGCTTGCTGTAACGTTAAATCTGCCTCTTGAAAGAGCCCTTTTCACAGTACATCTTGTATTCCCAGAATTATTCTGTCCCGTATTAAGCTCTCTTCAAGTGTGTCATAGTTGCATGTCTTAGCGAGTTGACGCAAATGAGCTATGCATTCATAAATCACCTCTTCTTGTCCTTGATTTTTGATGTTGGACCTGTGTCTGTCATATATCTCGTTGGGCTTAATGACACAGTAGCTTTCGAACTTTGAGATAATGGTCTGCAGCCGTCCTGGTCCGGCTTGACCTTGACCTTGACCTTGACCTGACAAGGAACAGACGAAACCGATTTCATTATCACGATTCATTTCAGTTCTGTACTTGACGCAGTTAAGAATCCCAGCGAGTGATAATTGCTCTTTGTCGGGAAGAGTAATGCAGCCTTATCTGACCTGACCTAGACTGACCTCGACTGGATGAAAGGCAGGTAATGCAAAAGTGACTATAAGAAGGCTTCACCTCAGTCCGTTTTGTCACGTGGATCAAAACGGCTGCGAGTAAGTACCGATCTTTAGCATGTAAAGAACATTGACTAGTATTTCACCTGATCTAGGTTAACTTTGACCGGGCATTTTCTAACACTGGTATGTTTCTCATGCAGAGGATTGTGACATTTCGTTTGATACCCAACTGTAGGCTCTAAGGTCAGTATTACCCCTGATATGATGCAAAAACCGATGTCAATTTTTCCGCCGTCGTATTATGCGTTTTACGTGACCTGTGATGTCATCAGTCACGTGACCAGGGTTAACATAGTATTTTCTGAATTGCAAGACTCAGGGCTATCGATTAGTGGTAGATCAGTTTAGATCCGACGAGATGCTGAGATAATAGGGTTTGGCACTCCCTTTTTGACACTCCCAAGGCGTTTGAGAGCAGAAAAACACGCCGAGCGGTACCGTGTAAATATATGCGACACTTGGTGAACAGTTTCTATAAGCTTCAGGTTTTAGCGATGAAGGCCAGTTGGAAAATCTGGCTTGCTTGGCACAGTAGTCATTACGGCGCCTACGATTCGGTGCGTAATCATTAATTGGTTTTGGAGACGACCGACTGACGCCCGAGAAGACCCACGACTTGACGCAAACTAGTCGGCTTCCGACTACGACGCTAATAGTCAATCCTGACTGATGCGTAGAGAAAGAAGCCAGAAAACAAACAAACAAATCATTCGGTTTGCATCAGATGAAAGTAGACGGGACTGTGTGGCAATTTTGTTAAGCTCAGTTTGTGAATTTGCAGTGGCAGTGGATACTGATGCCAAGGTCAAGGTACACACGCCTGACGCCGGCTTGAGGTTTCGCAACATGGATTACGTTGGTTTTCTGCTTCTTTCTCTCTGAACTTTCACTGGCGTGTAAGATAATGCTGAATTCAGTTTATTATGTTAGGCATTGATGCGCATTGTTCGCAATGCATTTGCTGTGCTAAGTTTCCAAGGGTACTGAATTGGTGCAAGAGTGGTAATCTCAGAAAATTACTCGTGAAAGATAATCCAAATGTGATGTGTGCTTCTAAGGTACGGTTAAATACATGAGATCCAAGTACAGGGGCATATCATTTCGCTGTTTATTGTTTGCAATGTATGGCGCGATGTGTATCATTATGTATACAAGTATTTGTCAAAACAGTCTTAGAGTCCGAGCGCAGCATGCTCTTTTTTAGATATTAAAAAACAATTCACCTATACAAAATGCAGGATGTTACGTGTTCAGGCTTCATTTTAGGCCCAATTTGAGCTGCAGACTTGTGCAGACTTTCTGGGCGGGGAATTTACGCAGGGCATGTGCGGATTTTCATCCTGGCTTGCAAGGCAGGCAAGGCTTTGAGATAAAAAAAACGCAGGTGTAAGGAGGAACTGAGTACTACGACTTTACTGCTCAGCGGACTGGTCTTTTTTGCATTGTGAGGTATGTCCTACACTTGTGTGGACTGTGACTGCGTCAGGCGCTATTTAGAACAATTTTTCAAACAACGAGTAAAATACGAGTAAAATTTGTGTGACTGACCATTGACGGATGGCAGGCGGGTGCGGGCAAAAATTCCTGCCAGTAAAAGCCTCTAGTGCGCGCCGACGCAGCCGGCTGTTCCCCCCTGCGCAGATACGGCCGCTGCCGAGATACCGGTCCCCGGCGAGATTGCGCCGCGTGACGCCGTGATTGGCCGCGCGTCAACTGATCCGGGAAAGATCAACATCTTCTTGCAACGTGGACTAGGCTGCAGCACTCGGACCGAGAACGCGTTCCTGTCGCCGTGCAGATCGTCCCTCGGAGAGGCGCCACCAGTCTTATCCCAATTAGGCATTGTCTGCCAATGCTCGCGGACCAAAGTTGAGTCCGACGAGTCGCGATTACCGCTGAACCGTCACCGGCAGATATTGCTGACGTCAGACATCCTTCCGACGTCACTGACGTCCTTCTGACGTCAGCCGCCACCTGGGACGTCAGTTCGACCGCCTCAGAATTACGATTTATTACGATTTAAATTACGAATTAGGGAATTACGATTTCACTTAAACGTTTCGATCCCCGACGCCATCGGGAACATATCTGAGAAAGATGCAGTTTTGCGACTACGAACAGTTCATTTCAGGCCAGATGGGTTTGCAGAATCTGCTTTCGACTATTCGGCTTGGTCTCTTACACTCCTGTCGATCGATGCAAACAACGGTAGCGGGTTTCTGGGGATTTAGGGGTGGCGCATTTTTAACATCTCAACAAATACGGCCCTAGAGATTTACATTCTGCTTTTGTTTTAAACAGGTAGTGGTTTATAAGCGTGAGTGGAGATAGTGGAGATAGCTGACAACTGACTTAACATCCTTTCACATCCTTTTTCTCCCATTGCAAGACATTTTTTTAGATCTAAACTACTTTGGCTTCTTTCTGGAGGTTGACAAGTTATGGGGTCAGTTTTCATAAAGGGCTGTTTCGACGTATGCTTGGGAACATCTCGTGCTTTGAAGGTCAGTGGCACGTCCACGGCAAAATAATGTCACTCACTATATATGACCTCAGAATCACTGAACTGTCCTTAGAGTATCTGTTGACGCTGATTCCAGTAAAGACAACTGTTTTTACGTCTCTCGGTGATCAGACCTCTAGTGTACGATGACAACGCGTAATATGTAGCAACAGCAGAGTCGTAAAAGATGATAAATATATCCGACCTTTCAATGACCTGACCTGGACCCGAAGTAAAAAAACAGCCACTGACTACAACAGCTGATCAATTTAAAACCCGACTAAGAAAACGAAAAAAGGGACGACAAAACATCACTGACAACGAAGATCACTGGACGACAACATCACTGCCTACAGAAACTGATCGGTTTTGGAACCAATCCGCTAGAAAGCATGGTCTGCAGGTCGTTTTATTATAAAACTGTGAGTTGGGCTAATGCCGGATTTGAAAAGAGGACGTTGACCTGATATCAAATTCCGTTTCTTACGTCATCTTTCATGCCTGATGCCATCCTGAAGTTAAAATTCGGAGAACGCCGTCTTAGGGTGAATTAAAAAAAAATGACATCACATGAAGGCAGAATCAGTGAAGGAACCCTTGAGAGAGCGCACGATATACCTCCAAATATGAGTGTCATGGGTGCAAAGGTCAGCTTGCGCTGCGGTAACGATGCGACGGGTTACCAAAAACGGCTTACAAAACCTGGACAACACATTGATGGAAGTATGGTGAAAACGGCCATGGGTAAAGTGGAGCGGAAGGCCGTGGACACGAAAAAACTCCGTAACTTGTGCTATTTTGTACACCCTCTGCCTACTTAAGATGTCAAAATCTTTAAAACCAGCATGCGTTTCAATGCATTATACAAATATTTACGTCTTAGCAACACGTTTTAGTTAATTTTTGAGCAACAAAGCCACTAACTTATAAGGATCTGATATCGAATCAGTCACAAAAACTTGGGGTGTGGCTATTTTTGACTAAGTATAATTTTCTCGCTAGACGTCCATTGGCGATTCGCATTTCCTTTTCCTATTTACTTTTTACACATTTTCATGCAGAACGTTTTTAGTTTCCCGTGCACTCTCCCTGTGGGCCCAGAGATCAATTGTGTAGAACCTTTGCGAGACACGGTAATTTGCTGCAATGACTAATCGTTCCATAATCATATTACTGGGCTCCACTAGCTCCATGCAATTACAGAAATCTAGACGGTGGATTTGCTCTTTTGGATGGGCAATGAAACTGGTCACCTGAAAACGTTCTTAAGCTTGTTTGATTCGTGATCGATAACTCTGTTACACTGAGGAAAGGCACGGCTGGAGCTGTTGATTCCGCAAACATAAAAATGGCTTTGACGAACATGTTATTGCCAAAATTTGAAGACTGACACACAACTTCACGAAAGGAGTTTGTCCTTTGGCATGTGTTTTTAAGTCACTACGTGACCACTGACTTGAATAACATATCCAGGATATATATATATATATATATATATATATATATATATATATATAAGTCACTACGTTTAAGTTACTACACTAAGTCACAAGTCACACTGACTTGAATAACATATCCGGGATATATATATATATATATATATATATATATATCCATTGAGATAAAACACATCTATAAGTCAACATATTCATCTCAATGTACATATTTTAAAAAGTCGGCATGTATATATATATATATATATATATGAGATGAATATATTGACTTATAGATGTGTTTTATATCTTAACAAGCTGCTATGCAACAATGTGTCAATTGTGGCTTACCCCGGTACCGCCTGGAGGGTGTCAAGCATCCTTGATTTTTCGTGAATAATTTCTGAACCGTTAGAGCCAGTCCAACCAAACTTTGAGTACCTGGTAAACAATAAGTTTTAAATACCGTTACATTAAAACCATTTCCACACTAGTTCAGGCCATGGATATATGACGCAATAAGTGACCCCTTCCACGCATGGTTTTGCTTACTCCGGCGGGGGCGCGAACATGTTTCGTTTTTTTTGACACTGTTCGCAAATATAATACATGGATCATTTGGATTCACATAGGATACGGTCGCCAGAAGGATATACAGCCATGACATATGAACACTAGAGGTCATGCTAGGTCGCAAGCATGACAATTGGACTGATTTTCATTGCAGTGGTAGAAGTGGCTGCCACTGACCTTCCCATCACTCAAACCAGACAAGCAAATCCATATACGCTTCTTGGAAAGGTCCGCCGAATGCACAGTGGGGTCATGTCAGGTCACGTCATGGGTAGATATCAAAACGAAATGAAATACAACATTGTCTGTGGAAGGTCGTTCCGTGGCAGCAGAGAGCAATTATTGTTCCAAGAAAGAAAAGAAAAATGGCTATCTGTCCTGACCTGGCTTGATCTTGACCCGATGAAGATCAGATATATATATATATATATATATATATATATATATATATATATTAATTATATAAATATATTATATATTAATTATACAAATATATAATTATCACGAGATGTCATTTCAGTTCTGTTCTTGTTCTTGTTCAGCAGTTCAACATCCCAACGAGTAACTATTGCTCTTTGCAGGGAAGACTAATGCAACCTTATCTGACCTAAGCTAGGCTGATCTTGACTGAATGAAAACAGGTAATGCAAAACTGATCATCAGAAGGTTTCACTCTCGTCCTTTTTGTCACGTGGACCAAAACGGCTGCGAGTAAGTATCGGTCTTTGGTATGCTGAGTAAGATCAGTATTTCACCTGACCCAGGTTGATGTTGACCCGACTTTTTAACATTTTGACATGCTTCTGATGCAGCGGATTGTGATCTTTGGCTTGATACCCAGATGAATGCTCTAAGACCAGTATTGCTGATTATATGATGTACGAACCTGTGTCAGTTTTTTCCCGACGTCGTGCTATGCGTTTTGCGTGACCTGTGATATCATCAGTCACGTGCCCTGCGCTAACAGTATTTTCTGAATCGTAAGACTCAGGGCTATCGACTCGTGGCAGACCAGTTCAGATCCGACGATTAGATCCTGAGATCACAGGGGGTACCCTTTTTGACATCCCTTGGAGGTCTCGGGTGCAAAAGCACGCCAGGCAGTGCTGGGATATGTAAACAATATAGTGACCTATGTAGCGGCTCGAAAAATTCAAGGCTTTGATTAAAAAGTGGCATAACTGTAGTGGGATAAATACTGTGTTAAATCAATGAATATTCGACAACCAGCGAACTGCGTGATAATTTTAGTTGGTCCTGATAGTGGAGTAGTGGAACCAGGAGCCAGCCTGTCGATTATTTCCAGCAAAGATCACGGGCTATTGGGTTCGACGGCAATTACGCCACTTACCTCGGAGGACACTCAGAAACTGTATGGCTCAGGCGGGGCCCTGCGAGTGTACCTGATTGGTGATGACGCCAGATATTGCCGCTTGGCTCGGGAGGATGCCGCGAGCTGCTGTTCTCTCCGTCGTCAGTTTTCTTAGTCTTCTATTTTAGGCGCAATCATCCATGTGGGAGCTATCAAAACAAGCGGGACGAAGTACAACCAGGGCAGCCATGCAATATGATGAGATTTCTGCTACTCCAGCTGTAGGGAGGCCGTTCCTAACCGTGGGCGATTTTTTGGGTTTTAAGCTCGATTCCTTGACCCTTCGAACATTTATCAACGAAAGCATCCCAAAATGGCTGCAACAAACATGTATCACTAAAAAGAATCGAAGTACCTGCTCTTTTGTACCCTCTAATGGGTGAAATATAAACATTTATAATTAGTCTCGACTAAACCAGCAAAATTTTGGCAGAAATCCGGACGCACAAAACAGATGGCATGCTGCGCTAAAAAAGCAATAAAAAGATCAATTGCTCTGCAGTTCCGCTAGAAATGCTTCAAAGAAAGTGATTGCTAAAAGAGGCACCACGCTAAGCATTTCACTTTCACCGCTTTCCAGAGTTGCCGATCACGCCAGAGCAAGAAACAGTTGCCGGGCGCTTCGCAAGGCTGGTGAAATCGCCTTGCTATCAAAACAGCAAAGTTCTCAACAATCCTGTCGGCAAAACGAACCAACTGGTGCGCACTGCCGCGATCTCGGCGCGTGGCACGACACCGTGAAACGTCCCCGGCTCATCGATCCCGCGATCGGCTCGGCCGAGGCACGGGCGCGTCCCGTCGTCTGACGACCCCACCAGCTCGTCTGCGGTGCGGCGCCGTGACCGACCGCTGCCGGGACAGTCCCGGGACAGTCCCGGGACGCCCGGCAGGACGGGCGGAGTAGCCCGGCCAGTGGCGGAGCCGGGCAAAGCTGACGCGGAGGACACTGGATATGTGGTCTGCAGTTTACGGGAGCGTCAGCTGATCGGGGCGCAGTCTGGCTGACTCTGTGAGAACGGTCAGGTGCTCGGTTGTTGTGGCAGCCCGTCCGCCGACGGTCTGACTTCAGCCAGCGGGGCCTAACTGGAAGTGACGGAACGGTCTGGCTTCAGCTGGCGGGACGTCCCCGCTAGAGCTGGCCGAGCAGCCTTTCTGGAACCGCGGAAAAACCGAGCCAAAGCTGGCGGTGCAGCCTGACTGCCGCACCGCGCCGGCCGGCGCGGGCGGCTCGGGTTCGATATCGACACCACAGGCGGCCGGGGAAGGGGGGGAGGGGGGTCCGCGTCGCTGGATGGGCCCATCACGGCGCCACGGCCGACCACCGCCCGTCGTTAACTGCGCCGCCATATGGCGCGGCTGGAGCCCGAAAGGACAGCGGCCGTCCGCTGGAGAAGCTCTCTGCGGCCGGGGCGCGGCCGCTAATAGGCATTGGAACTCGACGTGCGCCACGCGCTCTGCGCTAATGGTCATTATGCGTCCCTGATGGTTTGTTTCTCTGGGTCTGTGTGTATGTGTGTGAGAAAACGGAGAAGAAAACAGATGTTCAATTTTTGTTTTTCCTTGCAGCAAATAAAGTTAAAGACTTCTAAGTTCTGTTTTGCTCTCGAGAAAGATCCTGTGCACTTCTTAACTTAAAATTTCAAAGCTGACTCATTATGGCCCCACCATGCATATATAAAGAAGGAAAGAAAGAGAGAGAGGGAGGGAGAAAGAGAGAGAAGGGGAGAGACGCTTTCGAACACTACCACTGGTGCGAGCGTTTTCAGACGTGTCGGGAGGACCGAGGCACGTTGTCAAACGTTCCCGTCATTTCTGACAAGTCAGCGGGGGCGGCGTGGAGCTCTGTTCAGTTTGTCTTGGATGAGATCGAGAAAGGGGTAACTGGAGAGGTCAGTTAAACCTATTCCCATATTTGTCGGATGCATGGGCCAGCTTAGAATATCACCTTTGAACTTGTGGGGTAACAGCGAAACCAATCGGCTACTATTTAGGGTTTTTTCCCGAATTTTCTGCAGTGATCCATATATATATATATATATATATATATATATATATATATATATATCACTCCCAACCTTAGCGTAAACAACAAGGCAAGTAAACGCATGTGACTCCAGAGGTTTCCAGCTTCTTGCATCTAGCAGTAATCATCTCTACGATCTGAACCGACGCCTAGGAGATTATAAGTATAATGGGGAGGGAGATTTAGGCGTCAGAGCCACAGTCATGACCCTTCCTGACGTAAAATAACGATGTTGTTATTTCGGATAACTGAGTGGAAACCAAACCGGTGCAGCAGAAGAAGCTGGGCTGGCAACTGGTGAAATCATTTGTGATGGAATCTCAGATAACGACGGAAATAGCACGACAGAAATCAAGCCAGAAAGTCGTCCGCTCTCGTCCAAAAAGCGTAACTGCTTACCCAACAACAAAGCGCTGGCCTACAGAAGGATACTGAGACACAAAAATACCCTGGACTTCTGGCATCAGACATACAGCATCGTTCTGCTCCAAAACAATTTGGTCATTGAGAGTCGCCAGGCAAGGCTGAGCTCGACAGACAATTTCCCCTCGGCCGTTATAATCCCAGACATGAGATACGATAATGCCGGGCTTTATCGTGATTCCTCTGGCGACGCAGAAGCGGTACAGGATGAAGTTACGTAAGTCGTAGCCGACTTCCGTTTGCTTCAGTCGCGACGTAGCGCTGAGAGCGGTGTTTCACACCACACCACAGGAAGTGGAGACATGTGTGTCGGACGTGGGATCAAACAGATATGTTAGTATTGTCTTGGTTTTTACCATCGAGACCTAGTGCGTTCAAACCGGGCGTGTTTCCAGGGGCGCTGATTTCTGTATTTGATTGGGGGGGGGGGGAACCGAGGGTCCCGCAGCCAAACATCCCCTAAATGTGGGGTTCTCAGCGTATGAACCCCACTTCATTTCGGCCCACGATAATTTATTGGCTTTTTGTTACTAGTCATTAGAAATTGTATACATCGTCATGTGTATAGTGATGGAAGACAAAAAGATAGATAGATACATTATATTAGGCTCTATACTTTCTGCCTACCTGTTTCCTATCGCGATGGGCATGTTGCGGCCAACCTTTTCGTCATTATTCCCCACTTCCCTTTAAAACTGGCGGAAAATATGGGGGCATACTAACATTGGGGGACCCAAATCAACACGTGAGGAGATCGGGGCCCTTGCAAAAGAATACCAATAGACACGCTGTGTGCTTCTCTTGATGGAAGTTAACGTTCATGCATGCCTGACACGTGTCTGGCCCAGTTGGCCTGTGCCAGGGTTAATACCTTTGGCAGTTTCATTAAATCAAAGACAAATCATTAAACAACTTTTTAACATGCCTCAAGCACCACTATCACTCTTCTCGGTAGACGCCCCGTAGTTCACACGGAAACTTCGCATTAAAATATGTCGTGGATCTTTAGCTCCAGTGTTCCATACTGAGCTCAAAAAGTCAAAATCAGCAAATTTGACCCCCAAGCTCTAATGACTGTTTAACTGGGTTCCTTCGCGTTGTGCTGCAAGAAGCAGACTGCAAGCACGACCTTTTTATTGTTTTCGAGCAGACGCCTGCCCCCATTGCGCTCCAATGGGCCCATTTGACGGCCTTGAACCTCAGTCCAATCGCAGTTTGTCTGTCGGTGCGAATCGATGCGTCGGATGCGGGCGGCGGGTCGGACGGGATTGCGGCCGTGCCATCCCCCACCCCCCGTTGCGAGGACGTGATAAACAGCCCAGCACCTGCTCCGGTCGGGAACGGGTGAGGGCGACCTTCAGCGTGGCTGTGTCTACCGTCCACAGCAGTGATGCTACCCTCGTGTCAGAAAAGGAAGTAGTGCTCCAAAATCAAAACTTATTCAACAGCAGAGGAAATGTTTATTTTTTACCATTGAAGAACTAAGCGTATCTTGAATCTGTACGTGCGCAGTTGAAAATAACTGACAGAGCGTTCTTTGTCGCTCTTTGTTGTGGAATTTTTTCCCTTGCACTTAGGTACAACAAGGTTTTGTTAAATGGAGCTGGCGTGGAAGATAGCGGACTAATAAAGTAATGATTTTCAGAAGCGCCGGAAAAGTTTATGGTTGAAACTTGCGGCACGCTGCTGGAAGTGGTCACAGGAACACAGGAAAAAACGATACTTATCCCAGAAATCCTGACTGTGTTTAAGGAGTGCCTTCACTGATGTCCAGGTGCCCTGGGTCCATATTCACCATTGGACACGCTACAGGACGCTAAATGCACTGTCATGCAAAACATACTGTCGCTGTCCGAGAGCAACCTACCATTGTCTCGCGTCACCGAGTATCCGATAAAATTAATCGTTCGAAAAACCATTATGTCCGTATTTTGCGGTAGGTCCTCCGAAAATTGCTGAAATAATAAAAGCGCATATTTCTCCGAATCTCCGTGTCGTCGGCAGAGAGCTGACCGATTACTAGTGCGAACAGCCAAATAGAACCTTAGCAACGTATTTATCCCATCCACTTCATTTAGATCCAATTCCAATGAGCCCTTCAAAAAAAAAAACTGAGATTAGCGGTCGGTCTAGAGGGTATGCACAACTGCGTCGGAAGCATGAAATTTCGTGTTAATGTTAACTATTGCAAAGCCATGTCAAATAAAGGCATATTTCGATGCATTTGAACAGATGTATCGTGACAGCACTTGCAATCTTCTCGTCATGATTCATACAGCTAGCGTGAAAGCCACTGGTAGAGGGTTGAAAGAGCAATGCTCTGGCTTCTGAAAATTCGTATGACGCATACACCTCCTGGTCGAAGGACCGTACAGCTTTCATACAAAATTAGGTATGAAATATTATATATGTATATTATACACATATAAAATATTATAGAAATGTTAGTTGAGATGAAGCCATGTCAGATAACGACAAATTTCGAAGAACATTCGACAGATGTACTGTAGCAAGATTTACAATGTTTTCGTCATGTTCTGTGCAGTTGGCATGAAAGATAATAAGTGGGGCGAACTAACGTTGTTCAAGCTTTTGAGCATCCGTAGACGACACCTGCATCTCCTGACCTCCCGTCGTCCACGAGGACTCGGCCGCAACCTCATTATCGAGTTGAATTAGTGGGTCAGCTCGTGCAGCTGAGTTCAGCCTGTTCAGTTTTGAATCGCGTGATGACGCCGTCGGGGTAGCGTGTAGGAAGTTCTCAAAAAAGACAGACTCTGTGTTACGCTGTACCCTTTAGTAGGACGCAATCTGTGCCGACTACCATTACGTGTTCCATGCGAATCGGGAACGCCGCGGCACAACCAAAAATGAAACACCTACTACAATGAGCAATTCACTCTGGATGTCCTCCCGGGATAAGGACTGCACGGCGAGTCGCGCCCGCCTGACAACTTTTCCTGTGCTCAGTCTGAGAGTCAAAACCATGCCAGCGTTTCAGTTTTCATGGTGAGCGGTTCTGATGTCTGAGCTCACATGATGCAGTTTTACAAAACTGCAAAAGTTTATGTTTTTACGGCATATACGTAAATGCAATTGGGTTATTGTGAGCTGCCTTTTCTCGCCTTTCCTTACAGTAAATAGGTTAAATTTATGTGCAACGCCACGGGCAGATTTCATAATGGATATGAGAACAGATGGAGACTACTTACTGTTCCCCACCGCGAGCATCGATTACCCACAGACATATTTTCCATTTGGTTCTTTGCTCACTTCTCAGCTATTTCTCCGACACGTTACTACCGGCAAGGACGACCTGCAAAATAACGTGGGATCGCACAACGACACCATCCAGTACTGTCGACGGGAACGACCTGACTGTGATGAGGCCCCCTGGCTATGGGAGCAGGCAACCGTCAAATGAAGGACGACGTCCTTCAGAGTCAAGCTATTTTTTTATTCAAGCATGGATTATTTTACCAGTAAAGTTCTATCGGTAGCACTCGTCTGTTCTGTCCGGTTTGGCGATCTTTTTTGTTACGGTGTCATTTACCTGTCAAAATCATCCCGAAAAACTATGGGACAAAAAAATGTAATGCCGGCAATAAGTTAAGGGCATCTGGACACTTCGATCTAAAAGACGTAGATGCAGAGGACTGCACGGCAATGATTGTGGATGGGTCGCCACTCTCCCATGATATGCAAGCTTTCAGCACCGGCTGTCCAACGCTATTTCCTTCTGCCCTGAGCCCCTAATCACCACGGCCCTCCGAAAAACTGGCTGCGCCAATGCGCGGCCCCAACGGTTGCCGGCTGCGGGATTTAATCAGAGGCCGAGAATTGAGCGCGCGGCCTGGGCGCTGTCGAACAGGGCTAATGCGGCAGCCGATGTCGTAACACGCGACTAATTGGGCCGGAGAGCCGAGCCGCGTCCAGCCGGACAGAGGTCGAGACAGCCGACACGGGCGCTCCGGCGCCCGTTACCGGGCCGACGGGCGGACCGCGCCCAGCTGCGCCGGCAGAGCTCACGAGAACGGTCAGGAGTGGAGCAGGAAGAGGCCAGGGGAGATGTCGCCAGTGCAGCGGGAGAGAGGCCAGAAGAAGTGACATCAGCGGGAGAGAACGTGGGAGAATAGTCGGGCGTAAAGCAAGAAAAGGGTTACGGAAAACATCAGGAGTAGACCAGGAGAGATTTCAGGAGACATTCAGGAGAAAGAAGAGAGAAAAACAGGAGAGATATTAAGAGAAATGACAACAGTGTAGAAGGAGATATTGCAGGAAAAATGTCAGGAGTGGAAAAGAGGTGTCAGGAGAAGAGCAGAAGAGAGGGCAAGGAGCAATATCATTAATGGGGTAGGGCAGATGTCAGAAGAAATACTAGGAATGGAACACGAGAGATGTCAGGTTAAATGTCAGGAGGAGAGCAGGAGAAACGTCAGGAGGGATGCCAGGCGAAATAGCAGGAATGGGGCAGGAGAAACGCCAGCAGAGAAAGCAGGCGCGGGACAGGAGAGAGGGAGTCAGGCGTAGAACAGCAAACCGCGTCTGACTGGAGCGGGAGAGTGGATGGGATTGGGAGCAGAAGAGAGACCAGCAATGGAACAAGAAAGGGACCAGGGATTTGGCATCAGGCGGCCCGTACCACCACAGTAGCCTACATCAACAGCAGGCGGTCCGGAGGACCGTCCGGATAGGACGAGCACAAGTCGCTACGTTTATCTCCGATGAAAACAATCATGTTTCGGACCACTTGATTCTGAGAGAAGGGTTAAGGCAAAGAAAGCCTGTTCTGACATTCCTTGCCTACACACCGCTTAGCCCCGGATTCCCAGTCTTCAAAACTTGCCAAGTCGCCAGTTCCCGAGCCCGGATATTGGCGGGACGCTCAGTTCGCCAAGCGAGCGAGGCAGGTCGGCGAGATTGCCTGCAGGCCTCCAAAGCTCGCCATCGACCGCTAGCCACCGGCGTCACGGAGGCGGCGGCGGCGGCTTGCCCGCCCCCTGTCCGACCTGACCTCGACCTGACCCGACCGTGCCCGCCGGACGGCCAGGCGCCGCCGGCGGCCGTACTCACGCGGAGTCGTGGTCCCCAGCTGCTGCATCTGGACACCCTCGAGCGGCACCATGGCCGCGGCGCCGGCAGGTGGTCACTCGCCCTCGCCGGCCGACTGCCGGCGACCGGCGGCGGCCGCCGGCGCCCGGCGCCGTCGGCAGCGCGCACGAATCAATTCGCGCCGCGCTGACGTCAACGGCGGCCAGCTGCGGCCGGGCGGCGACGGCGGCGGGGGCGGGCCGCCACCGCCCGGCCGCGGCTGGCTAGATGTCCAGCGTCGCTGACACGCCACGGCCGTGGGACGAATACGTGTACGGCCGCGGCTGGCTAGATGTCCAGTGTCGCTGACACGTCACGGTCGTAGGACGGATACGCCGGGTACGCTGGCGTGGGTGTAAGCATGGGTGGGGTGTGGGGGAAATATGCCCCCTCACACTTTTTGGCTCTTGGTGCAGACGCCCCTTTATGCCACAGCAAGAAAAAAGGGCCTCGAAAGAAAATACGGAAAGAACATATCTTAAACCCAATTCATAAGAGGTACCCAAATCCGTGGAGTTTATCTACTTTTCTTTTTTGCTCGGGGACTGCTTTTTGACGCTCATAGCAGCCATCAGCCCCCAGGCGGCCCCTCCCCAAGTATTGATCACCAGATGCTCATGGACACGGCGCCTCTTACAAGCAGGTCAGCAGGTTCTCGAACAGGTCAGGTAACCCCCGCATGCTCCGCGCTTCATACAAGTGAGGCGCCTCCTCTTCTTGTGCAGATGAGACGGCTCTGGAGACTTTGGCTCCTCTCGCAGACCAAACACATTTATGATGCAGGCACCTCTTACATTTCAGGAGCCCTCGTACAAATCAGGCGCCCCTCGGGGACTCGGCGCCTTTGGCGAGCGAGGCATCCTGTACAGATCAGGCACTCCCCATATATTTGGCGCTCCATTTACAGGCCAGGCACCCATATGGGACTTGGCACCCCATACAGGGTATGCATGTCTTACAAGGTAGGCGCCCCGCACAGGCCAGGCTGGTTGTGGTCATGTTCATTTCCATTTATTTTGTTCGTCTTTTACACTTCATCAGACTGACCCTTAGATGGAGCCGTATACAGTTTCTTACCCAGAAATGCGAGGTATTGGCGGCCTTCATAACTAATAATTTAAACTGGAAAGATCGGGTGATGTCCATCTTTATTGCCACTGTCTTAACCCGGCACCGCCTGGCGTGTTTTTATACCCGCGACCTCCTGAGGGGTGTCAAAAAGGGCACCCCCTGTTATATCAGGATCTAACCGTCTGATCTGAACCGGTTTACCACCAGTCGATAGCCATGAGTCTTGCGATTAAAAAAATAATATGTTAGCTTTCGTCACCTGACTGATGACGTCACAGGCCACGCAAAGCGCTTAACGCGATATCGAAAAAACCGAAACCTGTTCGCACATCATATCATTAGCAGTACTGGTCTTAGAGCCTTCAACTGGCTATCAAACGCAACGTCAAGATAGTCCACATCAGAAGCATGCCAAAATGTTAAAAAATGTCGGTTAAGGTTAGCCCAGGCCGGGTGACATATTGGTCTTACGTTACATGTCAAAGACCGATACTTGCTCGCAACCGTTTTTATCCAAGTAACAAAATGGACAAAAGTGCAACGTTCTGATGACCAGTTTTGCATTACCGGCTTTTTGCCTAGTCTAGGTCAGGTCAGGTAAGGTTGCATTACTTTTCCTGACAAATACGCGTTGAAATGCAAATATGTATTCGTATGTGTTTTGAAATGTAAATATGACGTAAAAACAAGTAAAACTGACTGATTAACATGCACTGAAAGTTTGGCTGGGCTGGCTCTTTTGGTTCAGAGGTTATGAAAAAAAACGATGGGTTGCCCTACTTGACACCCCCCGGCGGTGCCGGGTTAAGCATACTGACGCACCTTTTATCCTGGATAACGGTTTTCTCCAGTGGTGGCCAGATGAGGCACGGTTTATGGGGAGAGGGAAATCAAATGTGACGCAGCTGTTTCGAACTAGAATTAGCAAAGTAGTAGATAAAATGGCGTCAAAAGCTTGAAATCGAACGTCTATTTATCACAGCAGCACAAGCAAAAGTGTTTCACCTAATCTGGTTCCTTGGCACTACTAATGTCCACGTACATCTATCTGAAGATAAAAATTCATTAAAAAATGCGCATTGAAATGAGTAAACTAAATATGGAAGCACACTATAAGTTTCATCTTAAGTAGATGGAGCCATGCTGGAGATCGGCGTCCCCCTTGAAGGTTGCCGTTAGGTTGACGACAAGGTTTTTGGCCCATACCATTGCCTACGCAGACCTCCAGTCTTCCGTAGCCTTCCCGTTCTGTTGCCATCCGAGCCCAGTGTTTTGGCTTTGGATCTGGTCTACGTCTGTGTCTTTGACGGCGTCGCGAGTTGGGGTTATATCCCCGCCCGCGCGTGTGTCCGTGTCTGCCCATGTGCCCGTAGAAACTGGTTGTTGAATGTGTCCATGTTTGTTTCGTCGTTCGTGACATCAGCGTTTGTGTCTGCTCGTCGTCTGCGTCAGTGATATGTGCTTGTCTGTGACCGCGACATTTCTGCGTCTGTGACCGGTGCCCGCGGCAAGGTTCGTGACAGCTGCGTCTGTGTGCTTGGCACATGTACCTGCGCCCGCGACATACTGCAATATATTCAGCGAACTTTCATTGCGGCTGCAACCGGAGTTGACACACAGCCACAGTCCGCATCATGTCTGTACCACATCACGACCAAGGCCCCCTCCCCTCCCGCCGGCTCGGCCCGACCCGGTCCAGCCCGAGTCCAACTCCGGTCAGGCCACCGCCGGCGGCAGCGCTACTTCACGCCAGTTACAGCGGCAGGGGCGGAACCAGACACCAAAGACGTGGACACAGAGAGCCCCAGATACTACATATATCTGTTTTTGTGTTCGTGGCATATCTGCGTCTGTATCCGCGGCGTGTCCTCGTTTGTGTCCGTACCGTTACCGCGCCTGTGCCTGAGACGCGTCTTCTTTGTGTTCGTGTCAGCACCACGCCCGTTTCCGTTCTCTGGCTTGTGCTGACGCTCGCGTCCGTACGCGCGTCTCCGCACAGAACAGTATCCTGCCGGGCCGCGCCCGTGTCCGTGTCAGCCTGTCCGTGATCTGCAGCGGCGTCCGCGCACGACCCTGTACTCGTCCGTGTGTCCGTTTCCTCGGTGAAGTCCGGGCTATTTCCGTCTCCGACACGTGTCGCTCCCGTTGTGGGCATTGTTCACCGGGCGTCGGGCGTCTCGGCTCTCCGGCGTCCGACAGGACAGCCCGCACCCGACCGGCCGACAGTGGACGGCCCGACCGGCCGACAGTGGACGGCAGGGCCTATTTTGAGAGCGAATCACGGGGGGGGGATTTCGTCGAATGATTGGGAAATATGAATACAAAATCTGGGTAATTCGCCAACCTTGTTTTTTGGTCTTTTTAAGCCGCGTTAAGATCTCGGAATCCGTTTAAAGACACGAAACCGAGGACACTATGGCCATCCACAACAAGGTGTCGGCAGGGAATCATTTATCGGAGTTGACCTCATCCGCCGTACGGGGTAGCCGCGGCACGCGCTCAAAGTGGTTTTTATCGTGACTTCGAATGCAAAAGCACCAATGAATGACACGAAACTGCAACAAACGGAAAGCCTGTTCTTTTGCCGTTTCAATGATGTCAAACACTAATTAGGTGTGCCGTTGCCGCTCCAGCCATGCGACGCCATGCGAACGAATGCAGGAGGCGATTTCGCCCATTTTCAATTGAGCTCGAGAACATTGCCAACCGCCGACATGACGCCCTTCCCGGTGCCTAATCGCGAACCGTGGTTCGCACCGAGACCAAATCTGGTTCGTTCAACAGAGAATCGATTGGAGAACAGCATCATGTACAACACCACGCACGGGAACCAGCACGTGGCGCGTGCTAGCCACGGGAGCACTAAAAAAAGCCGTTTCGCAAGCTTTACAAAATATGGTAAGGCTAAATTTGACCTTAGGTTATAACAACTGGGGCAGTTATGTAGCCCCACGTCACAAGGTCCCGACTGCATATCATTCCATAGGACCGACCTCGTCCGCCAAAGGAGATAGCCACGGCACGCGCTATCTCTTCAAGTAGTGGTATGTTCGGTTTTCGTTTTTTTTTTGTGTTAACACTGTGATTACAATAATATGGAGGGCGAGATTGCTGGCAACATTAACACCAATGGAACGAACGGGTTCTCGTTGTTTTGACGCTACCATAATATAATCATAATTCACCCAACTTTTACTGCTATGGTGCATCAGGTAAACCGGTGCAAGTCGTGATTCTGCACAAAATCGACATTTTCCGAGATCTTTGCGTTCGATTGAAGATTGTGGTGACGCCATTAGGAACATACCGTTAAAAATACTACCACTTTGTTCCTCAATGGTGAACATGCCACTATAAGCCATCTGGTGTGTCTTGTTGTAGCTGATACAAAAAAGGTCGTATGTATGTCGCGTTTTTCGTGTTTGTTGTTTTTTTGCCGATCCCGACTGAAAACCAGCTTCTTTTGCTCTTAAGTAAAATTTGCATGATTTCATCGTGCTCGGCTTGACCTCGACGCTACCTCTAATTTCGGGATTTCAAATAGGTTACAAGACTAAAAATGTCGCCATAATAGACATGTAGGTTCAGTTAGATTCAGAAGCAGATAGACAAACACAGACAGGGCTACACAGAGACGGACAGATATTGAAAGACAGACAGAAAGACGAAGACAGAAAGGAGACACAGCTAGATAGAAACGAGTGACTGTGGGGAACGAAGAAGGACTTAGTAAATGTGGAGGAGATTGAGGGACACCGGGGAGACCGGAAGAGAATGACAGAGATCGACGGACCGACGGAGATCGACGGAAACCGGTGGAGAGCGGTGGAGACCGGTAAAGACCAAAGGAACCGACAGAGACCTGCTGAGACGGACATAGACCGATGGACATAAAACACGATTTAGAGGGACCGGAAGACCGATGGGCTGATGGAGATCAAATGAAACGAACAAAGAATAACAGAGGTCGAGCTTGATCGAAGGATATCGACTGAAACGGATGGAGATCCAGGAACACCGAGGAATCCTTGCTGACACCGAGGGGGACAGACAGGAGGCCAGCGATCTGGACGGAAACTGGGGCGGTGAAAATTGAGGAAGATGGAATAAAAAAAAAATCTTTCGCATCTGTCCAACCCAGGAAAACGAAACAAGAGCAGGGATGTGGCAGTGACTGCTTCATACTCCATACGTTTCATGAAGGGAAATTATTTGATAGTATGGCTGTAGAAAAAGATTCTGACGGAAGCGCACTACGCTTTTTTACATGGCATTTGAAAAAGATAGCGTGACGCGGCGTGCTATAAGCGAACGTGCGAAGTGTGCCGACATACGGGAAGACCAAACGGCCGAAGGCAGTCTGTTTCCATGGAAGCTCGCAGCGCGATTGTAAAACGACATTGTGAGCAGCTGGATGAACCGTTCAACAGTAATCAGACTGAAGCGCGCAGGGCGATTGTTGAACGATGCTGGAGTGCTGGCGAGGAAATTTTGCGAAGACCAGACTGCCGACATTTGGTGCAACAAACAGAACCCGTTTGTTGGCAATTAAGTGTGCAATGCAGCCCTGGGCCGTCCTGGGGTCGATTTGATCAGCTTTCCGTCCGAAACTTGATTCGAATGCAAAATTCGGACGCTCAAGGGGGCTGTAGATGGATGCCGTGGCAAATGGCCAAAAAAGCGGCCGGTGCGTCCGAGAAAGGCTTGTGCGCCTTGCGGCCTGCATCGGGACCAAGAGGAGTTGCGTCTTGGGGGTTTCATGGATAGGGGTAAGCCGGACAATGGCCGTCGGCTACCGCTTCTATATCTGATAGGCCCGCTAGCTGT
This sequence comes from Capitulum mitella, assembly GCA_030062745.1. Lineage (NCBI taxonomy): Eukaryota > Metazoa > Arthropoda > Thecostraca > Pollicipedomorpha > Pollicipedidae > Capitulum > Capitulum mitella. Next base: position 3,896,124 of record CP099841.1, on the reverse strand, counting down.
ATTTGCTGTATTTTTGCGCGATCTGTTTTACCTCGCTTGCGATCGCAGCAGTTCAGGAAATTGGACCACTCAGAACGAAATCCAGCAGAATCGTCACAAGCATGAAGAGCCTTTCTTGGTTATCGTTTGTATTATATCCTATATGTTATCCTTCCCTAATCTTTGCACTTATCTGTGCTCCACACAAGCAGTAAACAAGCATGAAGAGCCCTTCTTGGTTATCCCCTATATTATATGTTATATATTATCTTTTCCTAATCTCTGCACTTGTCCACGGCAATCAGATTCAGCGGACGAAATTTGAAACCTGTCCGACGTTTTTCTCCAAAAAAGAAAAAAAGATTGTGCGCTCATTTTTTCGTTTTCATCTTTTTATTCACGAATAGCTGCTTCAACATGGATACATGCTGGGCACAGTTTCTACCTGCAGTGTGTCAAAGACCTGGTCGGTAGAACGTTGATGGCAAAACAACGTTTTCATTGGGGGGGGGGGGATTTCGCTGTGTACTGGGGGGGATTTGGCGGTCACTGTTGGGGATTGTCCCCCCAGTTAACACGTTAAAATAGGCCCTGGTGGACGGCCGCGCAGTCGAGGTCGCAGCCGAGCTGGCAGCCGGAAGTCATCGCGCCGGCACGGCTCAGCGTGACTGGCGTCGGCCGTCATCCTCGGGCTCTCGTCGAGTCGGGCGGGTTATACGGGGCTGACGAGGTGCACCCACGTCCGGGCAGCAGACGGGAAACGGATCCGCCCTCCCGCCCTCAGGCCGCAGCCTTTCCACGGCGGCGATGACGGAGTGGCTTACCGTTTCGGGCCCATCGTCGGAATGTGAAGCTGTAAATAGTCACGGAGTGGTATTTGCGGTGAAAGCGGTTTCCGCACGAGCAGTTTGAGCATGGCAAAAGAGTACCATCCAGGTGTGATTGATGGTCAGAACATCGTCCCACTACGGGAATGCCACCAGCCGAATAGCTTCATGGGTCATGAGTGAGAATAGGAGCGGCCTGAAGAGAAAATAGAGACTGAAAGGAATGGGGCTGTATACTCGTTATGCACAGCTGCCATTGCGGGTGGATAAAGGATGGTATGCCCACATCCAATGCGCGGTTCGGAACTCACGCTGGGAAAAACGAAGTCGGGAAACAGAAAGCACTGAGAAGCACGGTTTGCCTTCGGGACGTACATAATTTCATGTGCGTACGTATTTTCTTTTTTTGAGTAACTACACACCTCACGAAACGTGGCTCCTCTTGTAACAAAACGTCTTAAGCATGATATTTTAATGATTCTAGATGTGTGAAGCCTCGCCGGACGCAAGGATTTCCTCCTACGTCTGGTACGAGGGAGTGGTGGTTTCTACGCCATCCCATTTCTCTTCGAACAAAGGTGGAGCGACGCAACAGAAGCGGGCGCAGTCACTTTTTCAGTGATGCCTGATTTTGCCCATTCAGGTCATTTCTTGACCGTTTCAAAGCCACGTTGAGGTCAGAAAGCTGGGGGCTTCATATGACCTTGGAAAGGTGACTGACTTTTCAAACCCCGATAGGTTGTCAAGCATATGTCCAAACAGTCCTGCATCGAACACTAGATCCATATCTCATGAGACCATACGGAAGAATCCAAACGGTGGCTCAGATCTAAAAACACTGCCTGCGGACCCCCGAGAAATACATCATATCTCGATTACTTCACCTGACCTTGCAACATTGTTCTTGGAAGATATGTGGGAAGGTTGTGAGGTTCACTACGGCCAATTTCGGCTTCCTGAAATAGGCCGTTCGCCGGTAGTCTAAAAAAAACTCATGGAGGTGCCCCTGATGGTGCGGCGAGGATTAATGGCTATTGATTATAATACAGCGTGAATTCTGTATCACAATCGGCAACAAAAGTGAAATTGTTATGCAGCCCTAGCACAGCCGCAGTCTGGTATCATTTGGAGTGCTGATTTACGTTTCAGTTTATCCCCGATAGGACATAATCATCAGCGGACTAGCGTGACCTCGCTCCTCTTTATCTGAAACTCCAAGGCACTGCGCAGTTCCCTAACTCGATTTGATCCGTCGCTTTAGAGCGGTAACAGCGCCGCTGAGCCCGTCTCGACGCCATCCTCCTCGTCGCCAAGTTTGAAGTGACTCCCACGCCAATGAGGACGAATTTTCTACTGAAAACGTCGGCTGGACGGGAACTGCCGACGCTTCCGCCGCCCTGCGTTGTGGAAAGTCCCCAGGGTCTCCTGCCAGCCCGAATGCATCACGTAGCCCGGAAGCTTTGGCTGGTACGCACGCTGTCGATGGCCTGAATGAGCCTATTTAGGGATGCATGTCTCAGCCTTTGCAGTTTCCTCGAAATTCGTCGGATCAAAGGGCAGCTGGTAGCATTTCTCATACGAGCAGCACGTAGAAGCACCTGGTTTCCCGGGATCGTCTTATTATGGGCGAAAAGATCAAATTCATGGTGTCATTTTGGAAATTAGAGGCTCTGCATGGCGTCGGCTGCTAGAACAATCGCCATAGGGATTTTACGTGACTTTGTGCTGTTGAAATGCCGGCTTCCTGGTAGGGTTAGGAGTTTTGTAGCTGTTCTACGCCATTCAGCAGACTTTCAGGAGGCGCTGAAGAAGACATTCACCTAATGTGAACCGAAGAATGTGTCCGCACTTTTTGTTTATCTTCCTCCTGCAAGTGCCCTGTTACACTGGCACATCCGTGGGCCAAAAGTGGCTCCTTCGCGCCGTCCTCTGTACGGAATTGACCCACGGAGGAGACAGATCGGGATGTTTATCAGATTCCCGACATCTTAGCTTTCTTGCAGACAGGGTAAGGTATTCCCCACACAAATCCTAAAATGTGGTTCTTAAATGGGGCCCGCAGTTTTATGGGTACCTTTAAAGGTCAGGGGAATCGGCAAAGCCTGTAAGTTAAATGGTTTTTATGTTCAATGAATAATCTTAACGCTGTTTCAAGAATTGGGCTCTGGGGTTCAGACGTAAAAAAATATCAGGACCATTTTTGCTCACTTTGGTCGTTTTCTTCACTCCCAAACAAATAACTGAAGGGTTTTTGTTTTAGCGTTCAGCAATGGTTTTGGCAGATATTTAGGAATACTAGCGTACAAATGGGGCCAATTTTGATTACAAGAGTAGCAGCATGGATTTCTCTCATGAACTCCGCCAGACGGAAAGACAGGGACATTCTACTCCACTTTATTAAGTGCACACCTTGGCCTACATGTCGAGAAATGTCTTACTTAACATTATTTCTGTACAGTGGATTATCCTCTCAGTCCATGGGGGCTGATTGCCTTTTCTCCTCCCCAGATTCCTGCCAATTTACCGGGCCGATTTCGACGCACCAAGGCTCAAACAAAAACCTGAAAAAGCGAAAATGTAAAACCCTCGGGCCAATGCAAGGGACTCGTAGTACTAGATAAAATGGATTGTACTGAATAGGGTAGGGAAATAACCAACGAATATCAGAACATCCTTTGTCAACCAAACCCCACTAAACGCCTCGAGATGCAAACCTGTGCTATCACCAAAGAAACTTAAGCGGGAACGTTATCTAGGGACACCGTCCCTTGCCTTGTTCTTAATTCCTGTCACACTGCGGAATTATGTGGACTACCCCAAAACCACAAAGCTTATATCCCACAGCGCTCAAGTGTGTTGGCGTGCGGAGACCCCTTGGAAAATCATCTTGGTTCTTAAACAGGATGACCAACCAGATACTTGCACTGATATTCGAACATTTACCTAACACGGAATCGTATCCTGAAAGAGTGAATGAAGAATTTCCTCCAGACTGCCAGCGGGATGCATCGTTTTCATCATGGATGTGACGAGTCTTTACGGCAGTATTCCCATACATGAAGGGATAGCTGATGTGGTACGTCTGATCAAGAACAATCTAAACGCCATTTGGCTGTTCGGTACCAGTGTATCGGAGTGTGCAAAACTCCTTACCCATGTTTTCAACAATAACCTCTTACGTTTCGGAAACTTTATGTGCAAAAAACCAAAGAAAACCATATAAACCAGAGGAAACCGTCGCACACTTCCGGGTTATATGCATTGTTATGTATGTATCGGTTATATACAGTTATGCATTGCCCTGAGTCGGTACTCTAATCTTCGTTCGTATTAAAACCTGCACTCTACATGCGCTATATGGATGATATTTTCGAGGTTTGGACACATGGCTTGGATTCCCTGTTAGACTTTTTTTCGAGAAAATTAACGAACAGCATGCTAACATAAAATCTTCATCGGAGTACACCGTACAGAGGAGATCGATTCCATTCCTCGATACCTTGCTTGTGGTTCTGGCAGATCGCAGCTGCATCATTGAGCTATTCTTGAAACCCATGGTGGTCCCATCATCCTGCATTACGATTCGGCCCATACAGTGGCCTCAAAAAGCCGGTTTAACATCGCAGATGAGGACGGCAGTGGGAGTTACGTCTGATGCCAATTCATGTGAGCGGAGTTTAGCGAAAATGACGGCTCTTCTTTCACAAAACCGTTACCCCGCGCATCGGGTGCATTGCGCTGCTCGTGCCGCACGCTCTCATGCGGCAGTTGTAGGTCCCCAGCAAAGTCTTCGTAAAAAGGGACAACAAAACCAATTTTGCTTCCATAGAACTTCCTTTCGTCGATGACAAACTATGTCGGCAGGTGAACTCGACCATATTTTGGATCCGTCTGAACAATGTAAGGGGAGCGCGAAGTGGCTGAAATATTTTTTGGTACATTCTGCTCTGGAAAACCTCCCGTGCCCTGCTGGTAGGAGAACGTGCTTCACTTGCATCAGTTGCTTAAAAGACGGGCGTACACGGAGGGACATAGTATTTAAGGTTACATGCAGTCGCTGTCTTGAATTTGTTCATGTCCAGAAACAAAGAACAGCATCAGGGATAGATACAACGAGCACCTGACGGATGCCAGCCTTCGGAGAGTAAACACACCCCTAGGTAAGCACATGATTGACAAACATCCTGACATGGAACACAGTAACACTAATACCAACTTTCCAGTGGAAATTCTGGCAACAGCGAAAGATAACGGAGACTTAAAATTTCTGCAATTTCTAGAGATGAGAAATCTCCGGCCACAGTTCAACACGCACACAACGCCTTGGTAGGTCATAATTTGAGAAGCCTCGCATGTACCGCTTGAAGTTTCATTATTCGTTAGTTCGGAGGACCACAAATACATATCTTTCTCGTCTTACGCTCTTAAGGCCAGTTTACACTGGTGTCGTATTTAAGGGCCATTCTTCAAGATATTAGGCCAAATTCAATGTCATATTTGAAATAGGCGGTTGCAATATATTTGAAACGTCAATGGCACGTCCTAGAAGGGTGCAATTGTAGTCCACTGGGAGCGGTCATGGCGTATTAAGAAAACCAATCCATCGCTGTTATTATTTCCTTTCCCTTCATTTTCCTAGATGCGCCCTTGGCAATGTTTTTGCAATATCTGTCATTATCGCACTGACATCAGTGATGTATACTGTCGATACCTTTTAATCAATATCAACACCTCTCAAATCTCTGCATCTGTGTCTGTCCTTGAACCATTTTTAATTTTTTTTTTTTCACCGGACTGTGTTATTTGTTTCAATATCATGGCACGTAAAAATGTTTTGTTATTGAGTCACGCAATGTTTTTAGCATACAGAGGGGAACCAGCTTACATACAGCGTTGAATTTCCCCAATGGTGACCCGGTAATAATTGGTCGTGCTCTTCAAAAACTTCCCGGAGCCGCTACTCCTTATTCTCGAAAGCTGAAATTTTCAAATAAAATGCAAACGATACATAGAAAACTTCAGTAAATTCTTGTGCAAAAGTACGGACGGTCTGGCTTTGGCGTCAAAAATCACAGGATTGGGGCGAATGGACCCCGCATGATATTGGGTTAAAAATATGTCCAACAGTAATTTCGAAACGGAAGGGAAAAATTGGTGTTCTGAAATGAAAAGCTTTCTTTCACTGTTTTTCTAACGTAATTCGCTTGATTTAGCATTCCATGCCCCATGATCTCACACAATGTTCTTTCCAAATCCTTTGTTCGTCAAATGGTCATGTGTTATGTCCAAATTACCAATCCGTAATTGCGCCCATAATCCAAACACTTTGTTCAATCCAATGAAATCATTCGTAATCCCGCAGAGAAAACCTCAGCACCGAAACGGGTCCACCTCTGATAGAAGTGGCAGGGACGGAAAGGCATTGGCTGTACCACGATGATTTTGGTTTCGGCAAATATTACGCCGAACGTTATTAAAAACACCAAAGCGTGCTCTCAAAAACGTTTCCTGATAAACCGTTTTCCTTTAATTCATCGATAAAATGCATTTCGTTGGCACAAAAACTTTGTCCACGCTGGAAAACAACATCTGGCTTAAACGATGGTAACACAAATGTTTGATATTTAGTGGCTGAAAGGTTTGGGCCCGAACCCATATACGACCAACCAAAAGGACACATTTTAGTGCTGTTGTCAATCGTCACAAGTGTTTTGAAGTCATCAACCGACATGGCACGATACGAACATGTGCATGTCAGTGAACTGACCTGTGCAAGGCTTGACGTCACACAATGGTTGTAAATAGGACGCGACCGACGGAATAAAACACAAGGGAAAACTGTGGGAAATCACCGTGACCTTCATAAGTGCAGAGCTTTGAGATATAATGCATACTACGGACGGACTTCTAAGATTACTGGTCATACTTTGCTATTTCAGTTCAAAATACCTGTTAACCCTTGTTGCACGGAGAGCTGCTGTTTCTTTCCAAACGCTTGTCGACGGGAGACCACCAAAACTATGACTCCATCGAACATGGATTTATCGGGCCAAAACGTTACATTTCGGAAGAGGCATTTTACAAAAAGGAGTTGATTTTTTATTGTCTTGTTATTTTTGGCTATTTTGGTTAGGGGCGGTAGGAATGCTGTTCAACACCTGTGTTGTGCTATGTTGGCATAGTGCATAGCCAAATATTACTCAGTTATCAAAACGCATGCCGAGGAAGTTTGAACAGCACAGTGACAAATGGAGCACCTGTTTTTCCATCTTGCACGCGTAGTAAACACAACAAAGAAACTCTGTTAAGAGCCGGAAATCGCATCGCAGGCGGCCAGCCCAGCCGTCATCTCGCTCCTGACCACTGAGCTTTGTCGATGCTCTGCCGGAGCATCTGAGGAGCCTCGCCAGCAGCTGTGGGACATTCACGGCGCCCACACCGGACCCACCTTTGCGCCGCCGGATGTAATCTGGGTTTCGGGCTGCCGCTGAATGGCCTCATCTCGAGGACTATTGACTTTTTTGTCGGCGGCGGCGCGCTCCCATATAACGAGGCAGCCGGAGTGTCGGCCCCTCCTTCCGGAGCGCGCCGCTCGTCTTGTTCGCACTCGGCTGGACGGCATGGCTGTCTAGCGGGCGCCTGTTGGGAGTTTGCCCGCCTTCTGGTTAGGCGGTTCGTTCTGAGAGGAAAGTTTTGCCATCAGGCTGGTGGTTGTCACGACTTGAGCGATGCTCGTCCGCTGTCTCCGGGCCCACGCAAAGGCGGTAACGAGGTCTCGGCTCTACTCCAACAAAGAGGTTGAGCCGCGTGATGTCCCGGGAACCACGTGGGTTCCTGAGGTGACCCAATGCACCGTCCCCCGGTCGTGAACGGAAGATTACACAGGAGTAATTACCAATGTAGTTAGGGGTGGATCCAGCCTGATGCAAACATTTTAAGGCAAGGTGGGCTGAGGCGCAGCCAAGGGTGGGGATGGGGGGGGCCGGGGGGCTCGGCTCCCTTAGGCCCGCAGTTTTTGCGAAAACCATTGCACATCGTCTTCCTGGCAGGCGGTTTTCCGGCTTCAGTTCACCCTGAGCTCCCCCCTTTAGAAAATTCTGGCTGCGCCCCTGGAGGTGAGTAGATGCAGCAGTATACGATGTGTCGATTGATTTCACTTTGCGTTTAACTAGCGTTCGGTGAGTGTTTTTATTATCATACCATTACCGCACAAATGATACAAACGATCGAAACTTAATATGCGTTTTGGGCTTCGAAGGTTTGGGGTGTAGGGGCGCACTTTTTGCTTCAACGCTCACTTGAGTCTGTCATTGCATGGAAGCATTATTATTTGTGCGGGCTGGCTCTTGGCCCTGCTGGGATCATTTTTAGACCTTATCCTTGCGATCATTATCATACCATAGTACGATGTACATCAGACTACATGATGTATCGTAGTTTTGTATCAGATATCGTTAGATCATTAGTAAATGTCACCTGCTGGTGGCAGTTACCCCCTGGTATCTGGCGCGGCTTATCCCGGCCGGTCGACCTGAGCAACAGAAGGTACAGGCTGTCACCATGACATGAGATCAGTCAGGGCGGATTTATCCGACCGTCATGACCGCGGGCAACCGCCATGAAAGAGGGCCCAGTATGGGATATGTGCCATGGAACAGATACTATGCACCGGCACAGCCAAAGGAGGTTGGGGGCGCGCCCCCTTTAGGCCCGCATTTTTGTGAAAATCATTACACATCGTCATCTTCCCAGCTGGCGTTTTTCCTATAATGTATATTCACACCGAGCTCCGCCTTCCCCTTTTAAGAAAATCCTGGCTGCGCCTTTGATACTATGAGTTATTTACATAATGCATGGACTGTGCCCGTGTTTGCTTTCTTAGCGCTATTCTTAACCTGTGGCAGGATGACAAAGAATTGGAGAGCTGATCCTTCCAGTCGGCGAAATAGCAAGTTGCGTCCAACGTTTGACATCTGTTGACGGAAAGGTGAAAGCTCATTTCCCCAGGATCCACCCTTCACGCTTAGCAGCCGGATCAAAATGTTGTTGACCTTGCAACAATACACTTAGCTTTCATACCAATGATTTCATTCACCCGCATCAGTTCGTTGCCAAGGAATCACGTGTCCCAAGCTGAAAGCGCCACCACTGCTTCGTATCACTCTCTCCAGCGTTTTTGCCGCCTAGCTTTGTTAGGCTTTGCCTGGTTGATCCAACAGTTATTTACCGGATGTTCTATATGAGCAGAAGCAACGAACCTTTCACAGTTTCTAATCCGTGTTAAAAAAAGAACCATTCGTAAGGGCAACATTTGTTTGGAGTCCTGCGGAATACAAACCACCAACTGTGTGTGAATAAAACAAATGCTCGAAGGTCCTTAGCCACCAACCAGTGACCAACAGCGCAATAACAGTTTTGGACAAATTTTCGCTGGCTGTGGAAGCATAAAAAGGACAACAGATAGAAGAGGACTGAACAGGTCGATGTAGTGCGACTTCCGACATTCAACGGCAAAGTCCTGCCATCTATCGGTAAGATCTCTAGAATGCGAGGAGCCACCCCCGGCTGCTCCGGGGCCCAATGGGTACCTGGAGACGGTCGGAAATGTTCGGCGCCGAACGTCGGTCAGAAATATCCGGTTTTAATCTGATTATTGTGGACTGAACATGGCTATCCTCACCTGTATAGGAGATTCTACATAACATGAAACAAATATGAGTGGGATATGACAGCCGGACATTTCTACACCATATGCCCTACAGCGTGCCAGGAAAAGACCAGGGCGTTGCGCGTGACGAGATCTTACGACTACTACACAGGTGACCTTTTAGATCGGGTCAAAGGTTACAACTGACAGAAATTGGTACATTTTTTAAATTTAAGCACACGTGAATGTCAAAAAATGAATGATAATGAAGCGTAATGGGTATCGTAGTGCTCGCTCATCATTTGAGTCCAGCTGTATCCCACATGACAAAATTTCACCCGCAGAGTTCGACCCAGGTCATGCTAGGTTAATCCCACTGACGCGCACTGGAATGGTGGGTATGGATATGGGTGTTCCGCCATGAAACGGGTACCGGGTTCGACATTTTCCCGAGACTGACATCATTAATGTGATGACACCACTGCAAATGGTACGGCTAGACGCTCAGCTGGTGTGGCTAGTTGGGACTGGAATGTTCGGCGTTTTCTCTAGGATCTAGGAATCTTAAGTGCACCCTGCGCTCCGTCCAAACGTCTGAGGCCTCCGGCTGCTGAAATGGTCTGTTTGTGTACTGCGCTGAGCATGACACGCTTTTTGTGTAACACCTTGAAGCCTGGGTCCAAAGGACAGTTTTCTGAGTCTGCGCTCGGCATAGCCTTGGCGATTAGTCGATACGTTTTGGTGTATTTTTTTATGCCGATGCCAGGCGGAGGTCGATATGTGAGTTCGGTGGCACGCAGACGTCGTGTTAATCTCCATTTATTATCTATACAGTATATAATCTTCATTATTATCATATATAATCTTTATCAATTTATAACTTGCGTCTGTGACTGAAAGCAAAGCTGTCGGTACAACAGGCGCTGTCATTGCGTTGCATTGTCTAAGCTTCCATTTAGTGTTTTTGATGTTTGGAATGGCTTGTGACCTCGTTTGTTAAGAAGAAAGTCTTCATAATTACGCTAAGCTTCCATCAGCCATCGTCGCGAAGAACCGTGGTAATCCCTAGGTTCATTTTGTCATTATGGTTGTTTGTGTACATTGACGCACGCAACTAGTAACGTATTGTGGGTTTTTTGGCTTGAGATAAAGTCGGGGTTTCGGAGCTTGGTTTGAAGTGTATGATGCACGTAAAGCTATTCTCCCATCTAATACTGCGGACATTTCGAACGGAACGGGAAGAGGATGTTTGCTTGGCCGTTGAAAAGTGGAATACGACAACTTGCATTCATTTGGTGTCTTGACTGAGGGTTTTGGGTCGAGGTCATGTCAGGTCATTGACCTACGGCGTCATTTTTTCATCTTTTGCGGATCAGATTTCGAACAACACGGGACAGTTTGAGCTTAAATGAAGGCGCGGCATGTATCTTTTGGCATGTTTTCAGTGAAGGTAGCCAACATCGGTACATTTGGCCAGTTCCAGCGTTTATATTCATGTATCTATGTATATGTTTATAATTATACACATGTGAGTATCAATGAGCCAAACGTGTTTTATTAGGGTCTTTAAAGGCATATTTCATACAAATCGACATATTGCAAAGCAAATCTAGACCAGGTCACAAAACAGTTGCCCCTGACCTTTGATGACGTTGACCTGAAATGACTCTAGTATATATGTACTCGTATTCATGCGCGCACACGTGTTTTTCTTAGGGTCTTTGAATGCTTATTTCATACAAATCGACAGGTCGCAGAATATATTTGGGCCAGGTCACAAGATATTTAACCTTGGCCTTTAATGACCTTGACCTTCACCGACATTGGTATATGCAAGCGTATCAGTGTGCGCACACGTATTTTTATTAGGGCCTTTGAATGCATATTTCATACAAACTGACATGTTGCAAAGCAAATCTGGATCAGGTCATAAGCTGTTTGACCTTGACCTTTGATGACCTTGACCCTTATTGACCCTGGATGTGGTCTTGGCACATCCATCACTTATGCCCGAATGACGTAGCGTGATTGTGTGCAAACGGTAATCTTAGGTAGAACGCTAGTTCTTTCACAAAGTTCCCATTTGTCAGCGACAACCTTCGTTTTCGTTATGTTTGTCTGACTTCAAATGCTTGACACTTGAACAATTTCCGGTCGATTTACGATTTTTCTGCGTCATTCGACGAGTTATTCAATTGCCATAAATGTCACAAAGTAGCAGCAACCAACTCCGATCCATTCTCGAGATATTCAAGAAAAACATGTGGGAGGGGTACAAAAAGACCCCCTTCCAGTGTGCGTGTTAACACGCGCAGTGGAAGGGGGCTTCGCGCTAACGCGCGCTGAAAAGGGGGGCACAAATGTGTCCCCTCTCTGGTCTCGGAAACAAAAGAGCTAGTGACACGAAATTTTAAGGGTGAGGTAGGACTATAAAGTGCTACATAGCGTAGGTCGATATCTTCAGGGTGAAATGGGATCGGAAGGCCACCTTTGGACGCTTTCTCGGCCCGTTCAGACCGTTCTGTACGGCTTTTCGAAGGAAACGGGAAAAGATTGCGTGTTAGAGCATTAAAACATGACATACGACAATTCACAGGCGCAGCCAAACGGGCCCGGAGGCACGCCCCCGTCCTGCCCCCCCCCCTTAGGTCCGATTTTCTGTGAAAACCATTGCACATCGTCTTCCCAGCAGGCGGTTTTCGTATGATTTCAGTTCACACTGGATTCCGGGCACCCCCTTAAGAAAATCCTGGCTGCATCCCTGCGATAATTCCTATCCATTTGACGCTTTGACTGATGATTTGGGATCAAAGTTATGTCAGGTTACTGACCTATGGCGTCATTATTATTATTTTTTATCAGATTTCAAGCAGCAAAGGATACTGGTGTAGCTTGAGTGTAAATAACGACGCCAAACGCACCTTGTGGCGTGTTTTCAATAAAGACAGCCAACATCGGTACAACTGATTATTTCCAGCGTCTAGTGACCTTCTGTTGGATCAAAAAAGTGAGGTGAATCCATTTTGAAGTAGCTTTTGACCCAAAGTTTATGTATGTGTGTGTTCAGTGATCCCTGCCTAGCCTCGATCAGACGTCGCATGAAGAGGCCAAGGCGCCTGAGAAGTATGCGTTGAGAACCGGCGCCCGATGCTGATGTTATTTCTCTGATCTTCGATGTCACAGAATTTAGTGTGAATATGGTCCGTGGAGTTGAATTACTAAACATGATAATGAAACAGGCTGATTAGCGAGTTTGTGAATATTACTCCGAGATGCCAACATTCTTGGATATCGCCGTAGTGAGATTATCGTCTTGCAAAACCAAATTCAGGTGCAGATATGCAGCTAAATTTTTATGTAGTATGTCGTAGCATGTCTGGGCATCTTTGAGCATCACTCGCTATTCATGGCGATGAACGACATTTTAGTTATCGTCAACGCTCCGCCGCGTTTTAGTGAAAAACAGAAGTTTTTTGGAAACGATCCGAGAACAGTTTACTAAAAAGGTTCGTGCAAACATTTAAATACGTGCCCAGATGTGGGGGACAATCTGACCCCTCCTAAGGTTTTGTCGGAATAGGTCTCAAACGGTTCGGCGCAGCCGCACCAAATTTGGCACAGCCGTACAAAACTGAATTGCGGAATCTTTTGGTGTTAACAGAACATCGAAGTCTTTCAGCATCATCAAGTAAGACCGGGTCTTAATTCAGGCCATGGTTTTCCGAAATGATCAATTTTAAGGCAAACTTTAAACTACTGCCACGAATGTCATTTGAAAGACAGACTTTCAAGCCTTTTAAGAGCGCACAGATGACCAACTGAAAAGGAAATGCAAAAATGGCTCAACTGATCTGAGGTCGGGTGACGACGTCGGATCGAGGTCAAAGGTCAAAGAACTATTTCCAGACATAGAACTTCTGTTGTAATCATTTCAGCCGACAAGTCGGAACATATGTAAAAGGCCATTTCATCTTCTGCCGGTGCACCAAGTTGCAGGTCGAGTTGGCTCACAACTGGCCGCCGAGCCGGATGGACGTGTCTGCTCTGCTCCGCTCTGCTCTTCTCGTAAATATGGCTGAAGCGAGCACATCACAGACAAGGTCTTGTTTCCGTGTTTTTTTCTTGCTTATTTTCTTACCGAATCCACAACAAGCTCAATGATAGATCTTAACGTGTCGCACGTGCAGACATGATGTATCGCGTGGAATGCGTGTTGTCCCCCTGCACTTTCCGAACACGACTACTGCGACCATCCTGAGTGAGTCATGTCGCGCACAAAGCATGATAGCTTGTTTCTCCAACCCATGCTTCTCGTCCGTTCATGATTCGAACAGATTTTTAATACTACGCCGAATAGAGTGCATAGATGTTTGTCATGGCCAATCTGCGTATGGTAACTGTGCATGAACTGCAGATAACATTGATTCACTGTTTAATCATTTTGTTCTAAGGTGTAATCGAGCCAGCAAATATATTTCCTTAACATGCGCACTGGAGAACGAGGGGAGGGGCACTTCTGTGCCCTCCGCCACCTGATTTTCTTAAAAATCTCAAGAGCAGAACGGAGCTGGTCGCTTCTGCTTTGTGACATTTATGAAAATGTAATAACTCGTTGACTGACACGAAAAAACGAAAATCGACCGTAAATTTTTGAAGTTTGAAGCATTTGAAATTCAAAAAACATAACGGAAGCAACGGTAGCGGCTGACAAATGGAGGCTTTGCGAAAGGACTAGCGTCCCTTCCGCAAGATTACCATTTGAACATTATCAGCCGCCACCATTCATGGAAAACTGATGGATGTACCAAGACCAAAGCCAGGGTCAGCGAGGGTCAAGGTCGTCAAAGGTCAAGGTCAACCAGCCTGTGACCTGATCCAGATTTTCTTTGTAACATGTTGTTTTGTGTGAAACATGCATTCAAAGGCCCCAATAAAGCACTTCTGCACACACTGTTTCGCTTTCATATACCAACGTCGGTGAAGGTCAAGGTCGTCAAAGATCAAGGTCAACTATCTGCGACCTGATCCGGATTTGCTTTGCAACATTTCGGTTTGTATGAAATATGCATTCATAGACCCTAATAAAAACACCTCTAGCACATCAGACAGGCTTATATATTCATATATATATATATATATATATATATATATATATATATATATATATATATATATATATATGGAAAAAAATGCACTTATTTTCTCACTGATTATTGAAAAGAACCACATTTCGGAGTCCCGAATTATGTTTTAAAAATTAACTGTTTCGAGCCATCTCGACTCCTTATCAAAGTTTTGCAAATACACAGCATCAATTCTGTTACGCACATTCATCGATCATGTTTTTTTCCCAACATACGCACTTGAAACTATTCAGTCGGGGCCTTCACTGCAGTATTTCGCTTTAATCATGCCTGCTATTACTTTACTGAAAGAAAGTGACCTGGTGACATGTCTATATTTTCTACTGTGTTGATCCATGCCGACTCCATGATGCACCTTTTGATATAGTCATTCGAAATGAACACAGTTTTGGCTTGGCCAAAATCTCGTGAACGATTAAAATCTCTAACATGACGAAAAATGAAACTTTTTTCGTTGTCAACCCGCATATCCTTCCGGTGTTCGTACATCTTTTTCGACAGATCTCTTCCTGTCCCCCAGAGATAGGATCTCTTGGGGTACTGTTTACATGTTTGCGTAAACACCGATGCTTTTGTCACTTTTTGGTTGGTTTCTTATCAAAGTTTGCCTAATCGTGCTGGGGTACTTAAATGCCACACCCACACCTTCCTCGTGACACACTTGTTTTAATCCTTTTAGGCCTTCTTTATACGACAGAACAAAACATTTTTTGGTGCATCTTTTTTCTTCCTATTTTCTTCTTAGAAAAATGTTTCTAGCCGAAAATGGACCTCATGAATAAACCATCCCGGATATTGTAGTCCTACGAATACTCTTTTAATATTTTCTGTTTCATTCGCGAGTCTTTCTGAGCTAGAAATCCCATACGCCCTGAGGAATAATCCCGAAATTACAGCCTTTTGGGTCTGTTTATCATGAAAAACATAAAACAATTCAAGAAAGGTTACAAAAAATGCAAACAAGCGGTTTTCTATGAACCAAAAAATGTAGCCCTTTGGGTTCTTTGTGCACCAAAAATATATATATTTATTTAATACACCGAAAAAAGGGATTTGGTTTTTTGTTTCCCACTCAGCTTTCAAGTTGATGCATGAATGAAGATTATTCATCCGAGTGAAAAAAAATTATCAAAGTCGCTATCTTCAGGCCAAATTGAAAAAAAACATCATTGACGTACCTAAGCCAAACCAAGTTGTGGGGAGTTATATCTTTAACAAGCTTGCTTTCAAAGTACTCCGTGAAAAGGTTGGAGAAAATAGGTGAAATAGGATTTCACACGGCTAAGCACTCCTTCTACCTATAAAACCCGTTCTTGGCTGCGAATACATTGTCGTGTATTGTCGTGTCGTGTATATTGTATGGCAAGTTTAATTAAATCCATAAATGTCTTGTTTGTTATAGTTATATCTAAGTTAAGCCTCAGAAGGATTTCTTCTAGGTACTTAATCGTTGCCTTAACCCTATTCCCGGCAGGGGGGGGGGGGCGGAATCCGCCCCCCCTCGGGTTTTTTGCTTGCCAATTCCAGGCTTTTTGACGCAGCTTCACGAAACTTGGTCACTTTTCCTAGCTATTCCTTCTACGCGCCGTGACAAAATTTCGAAATTCTATTTTGCTCAGGGGCGGAGCCAGGCAACGTTTTTGGGAGGCACCTCAGGTCATTTTTGGCCATGTTGAGGGTAAAAGGAAAATGTCTGCCAAAAACAGAGTTTTTAACATAGAACTTAAAACTTTATATGAATATATAGCTAAATAGTTGGGCAATGTGCATATGTAATTTTGTTTATCTGAGGTCACTTTACAAGGTCAGGTCAAGGTCAAAAGTCAAAATTTGTTTTTTCGCAATAATTTCGGCGCCGTTTTTTCAAATACCAAACCCGGAATATATATGACGTAGAAAGATGTCCTCTACTTGTGTACCAAGTTTCAGCTTGATATCAGGTCAGGTCACGGAGCTATGACCTAAAATGTCAGTGCACGTACCCTATATCGCAAAAGCCAAAAAATGAATTTTTTGGAATAGAGTGAATTTAATCGATTAAAAACGTTTACAGATAATATTGAATGCACACGACATCATTCCAGGTGACCCCAAGGTCACTGGAGGTCATTTAAGGTCAAAGGTCACAAGTTGATCTGAGAAAGGTGTGACCATGACAGTTCCCCCTTTTTTATGTCCCTGGCACCGCCTATGCTAACATTATACAAACATTGTAATGCGATTTGTACTTCTTAAGCATAACATGACTAGGAGAAGCTAAAAAAGTGTTTTGGCCTCTTTTGTTCATTCCGTTATTAGAAAACTAATCCTCCTATTTTTAAAACCCTGTGAACACCCATGAATTTTCTCAAAATTTCAAATTTGCATACCCATGGTAAAAGCCCTATCCATAATCTCTCGATTGATGCCAATTTCATCGAAATCGGTCCATAAACAAGGGAGTTATAAGAAGTCAAAAAGTGCCCCCCATTTTGACATTTTTGCCCCCCTGTATCCACAAATTTCAAAATTTTGAAAATTTCTTTTTATAAAAATGTAGTTCACGTCACGGCAAATCGATTGCCGTTTGTTGCGATGAAATCGGATAAGTAGTTCTCGAGATCAGGGGGGGGCCGAATCCGCCCCCCCTGCCGGGAATCGGCCATACCGTCTAGCCCTCCGGGAATAGGGTTAAAGTGTACCATTGTGAATAACGATTCCACATCAAAACTGACTTAGCGACTACCCAGAGGTAATGTCAGTCCCTTGACTTTCTCACAGAAATCCTGACTATTTTGTATAAGGGAATCAGAGCTCTTACCTACAGCGGGAACGAGACGACTGGGAAGCCATTTTGACATATATACATTTGACAAGCCATTTTGAGTGTATATATGTATATAACTTCAACGTGAATATATATATATGTATATATATATACATATATATATACTCCATTGATATATATATATATATATATATATATATATATATATATATATATATATATATATATATATATATGTATATATATACATATATATATATACTCCATTGATATATATATACATATATATATGTATATAAAAACAGAACTTCAGAATTGTCATGAAAATTCAAATTTTCATAACAATTCAAAAGTAAAAAAGAACAGACTAAAAATTTTGCCTTACCCTAACCGTAAAATTTCGTGTACCTAGCTCTTTTCTTTTCCGAGGTCAGAGAAGGGACACATTTGTGCCCCCCTTTCAGTGCGCGTTAGCGCGAAACCCCCTTCCACTGCGCATGTTAAAGCGTAATGGGTACCTACCTCCATTGGTAACCTTTGCGGTCAATGTCTAAACCTGTATTTTAAGCAACATATAGGCTTTTATTACCGTATCACCAAAAATACCGCATCGCCGTACAACGCATGTCAAGAGCTTTCCTTCCATGTGTAATTGATTTATCTTGCCTTGGAACTGGAACAGTTATGAGGTTTTGCAACGTTCTAGCGCTCCATTATCCCACTGTGCAGTGAGATGAGTATGCATAGGTAAGGTTAATATACATATCGTGACCTACTGTCTGTGGATAGCTGAAAGCCTACAGAGTTTCGGTAGTGTAATGGAATTAACATACAATTCGGAGATAATTATACTCCATACCACTTCGAATATGATTTCCCTCGGCTAGCAATCACATGGCCGGGTTGACCTTTGTTACGCATTTAGTCACACAATGTGCATTAACGCGTAACAGGTATCTACCTCCATTGGTAAGCTTTGCGGTCAATGTCTATCGTATCGCCAAAAATAGCGCATCGTCGCACAGCGCATGTCGAAAGCTTTCTTTCCATCAGAAGCTGATTTACCTATCTTTAAAACTGCAGCAGTCATAAGGTTTTGTAACGTTTTGGCGCTTTGCCATCCCACTGCAAAGTGAGGCTGGTAGGCATAGGTGAGTTTAACATACATGTCGTGGCCTTCTGTCTGTTGCTAGCTGAAAGCCGACAGAGTTTCGACAGCGTGATGAAATTGACATACAGTTTGGAGATAATTATACTCCATACCACTTCGGATATGATTCCCCTCGGCTGGCAATCGCATGGCCGGACTGACTTTTGTTACGTGTTTTCTCACACAATGTGCATTAAGTCTTAGATTTTAGGGCAATATGCATAAACTGACCTCGTTTTTTATTCATATTAAGTCCCTGAAATCAAGTACTCCCCTTGGGACGTATCTCGGGAAAATATTGAATCCGGTCCCCTCTTCATGGCGGGACACCCATATTCATAGTCACCATTCCATTGCTCGTCAGGGGGAACATGAAGAAAGAAACACGCAAATCTTACGCAAGCTACTCATACTTTACTTCTTCCTTACAACTGGACCAACGATTAACCTACCATGATCTGGGTCCGACTCTGCGGGTGAAATTTGATCATGTGGGATATAGCTGGGCTCAAATGATTGGCGAACACTACGACATCCATTACGCTTCATTATCATTCATTGTTTTGGCGTTCATTTATGCTTTAACCCCAAAAAGCACCAATTTCTGTCAGTTTCACCTTTGACCCGATCTGAAAGGTCACCTGTTGATCTGATACCAAAAAAATGATGCCAGTCGTAAGATCCCGTCACGCGCAACGCGCTTGTCTTTTCCTGCCACGCTATAGGACACACGGTGTGGAAATGTCCGGGGCCATATCTCCACCCATATTTGTTCCTGCTATGTAGGATCTCCTATACGAGCGAGGATAAACATGTTCAGTGTACAATAATTTGATTAAAACCGGACATTTCTGTCCGACGTTCGGCGCCGGACGCCTCCGTCCGTTCCCATGTACCTACCGGGCCCCTGAGCCGCCTGGGGTTGGCGCTCCTCCCATGGTACCGATAGGTGGCAGCACCTTGCCGTCGAATGTCGGTCGGAAGTCGTACTGCATCGGCCTGTTCAGTCTTCGTCTGTCTGTTACCCTTTTTATGTTTCCGGAGCTGGCGAAAATTGCTTAAAAACAGTGAATGCGATGTTGGTCACTGCCTGGTGGCTAAGGACCTTACGGACACTTGTTTCATTTCGGTGGTGATTTGCATTCGGCAGGATTCCTAACAACTGCTGACGTTACGAAGGGTTCTTTAATAACACAGACTAGAAGCTAGAGACACGAAGGTTCGAAGTTAGAAGAGATACAAAGAGGAAGTTAGAAGATGCGAATGACTCTTTTTAACACGGATAGAAGTTGCCGGAAGAATCATTCCTTCTGCTCATATAAGATATCGGGGTAATAACTGTTGGATCAACCAGGGAAATCTGACAAAGCAAGGCGATAAAATGCTGAAGAGGGTGGCAGGAAACAGTAATGGGACTCTCAACTTGAAACATATGGTTCTTTGGCAACAAAGTGATGCAAGCGAATGAAATCATTGGTACGAAAGCTAAACGCATTGTTACAATGTCAACATTTCATTCGGAAACATCGAATCCGTAACTTCGCCGGGGGCCGGGCAAGCTCGCGAGCGCGTCGATATGGCGGTGGTTTACCCTGATTTCAGTGTAACAGTATAAACGGCGTGCTTGCAGGAGCCTTGGTCCATCTTGTTCCAGATACTCATTGAGTCTGTGCCGTTAGTGGTGGAAACGCATGAAACCGTCGCCACATTGCAGCAAAACTGTGGAACGAATTTCGAGCTAACTGTCATCCAGAAGGCGATCAGTTACGTTCATGTAGAAAACCTTAACGCATCGTATGTTTGACATTGATGTGTTTCGTTGCTGGTCATTTAACTCGGCACTGCCTGGCATGTTTTTATACCGGTTTGGGGGTGTCAAAAGGGCACCCATCCTGGTATCTCAGGGTCTAACCGTCGAATCTAAACCGGTTTACCACCAATCTTGCCCTGAGTCTTGAGATTCAGAAAACACTATGTAAGCCCAAGTCACGTGACCGCTGACGTCACAGGCCACGCAAAACTCATAACACGATGTCAGAAAAACACACCGGTTCGTAGATCGTATCATCGTCAATAGTGGTCTTAGGACCTTCAATTGGGTATCAAACGAAAGGTCATGACCCTCTGCTTCTGCGTGCCGAACTGTTAAAAAACGCCACGTCGGACCTAGGTATAGGTCTAGGTCAGATGAAATACTGGTCATATTTTACATGCCAAAGATTAATACTTACTCGCAGCCGTCTTGATCCACGTGACAAAAAGAACGGAAATGAAACCTTCTGATGACCAGTTTTGCAATCCCTGCTTTTCATCCAGTCCGGGCATTGCTCTTCCTGAGACAGAGCAATAGTTACTTGCTGGGATTCTTAACTGCGTCAAGCACAGAAATGAAATGACATTTCAAGATAATTACATCGGCTCTGCCTGCTCCTTGTCAGGTCAAGGTCAAGCCGGGTCAGGACGGATAGCCATTTTTCATTTTCCTACAAGGAACAATAGTTCCTCTCTCCTGCTTCTGAGCAATCCTCCATAAACAAGGCTGTATTTCATTTCGATTTGACATAAACCTATGACGTGACCTTACAACAAAAGCTTCATCAATTTAAATGTGATTTAAATTTTTGTTTAACAACAAGTAACAACGGTAAAGAAAATATTTCCCTTTGCATTGCATCATAACTGGAATTTTTAATTCCTGTTCTCATCTAGTCATCTGTTGTCAATGATGACTGACCTCATGGTTATTCTTCCAAATATTGGTAATAAATGGTCGCATTTTCATGTAACCAAACCATGTATTGAAATGAATCTGGATTTGTCAATCGATCCCCTGAATTGATTCCCGAATCGGTTTCGAAGAACTTTGTGAATTGTTTTATTCTGATTCTTCAGCGAACAGGTGACTCTGATTCGAATTCTGATACAGAGTTTTTGAAAAGCAAATCGTTTCTGATTCTAATCCACAAAAAGAGCTGGTGAATCAGAATCGATTCTGTTTTGGTTCCAAGTCGTTTATAAGCCTGCCTTTCAGGTTGTCTGTTTTGTCACTGTCTGCATTAAACAGACCAAACGAAATATCACCGTGTAGCCAAAAGACTAATCTACATGCCCGATCTTGTTCTGTGGCTCCACCGCGTCAGGTCTGGAAATGAATGGCGCTGTAGCAGTTGTACTGTTGATGATGTCCAAATGGTGAATACTGGCGAGGGTTAAAGGTGAAGCAATTCGTAAGTACCATCAGGTCCCCTTCCTGCCGCGCTCCATGTGACAAGGTTCTTTCTAAGACTGCAGATATTCCATTAATGATAGTGGACCGTCCTCGTCGAGGAGGCATTTCAATTCCCCGGCAGTGTCGATCTTATCTGAGACGGCCGATTCTAGGCAGAGACACTGTTTACCACAATGCCATGGTGACCGGAACACTCGGGGGCAGAACTCACTGCCGTCGACACTCTGTCCCGGGCGATCCCGCCGGTGCTGGGCCGGTCTCGGGACGGAGTCCCACCGGCGCTGAGTCGGTCCCGGGACGGAGTCCCGCCGGTGCTGAGCCGGTCCCGGGAACAGCAATCCACGATTCTTCTTGCTGGAGGCGGAACGGTATGGAATACGGCGGCATGAAACGTTAATCGTAAGTCTGGCTGCGAGTGCGTGGAAGAACCTGATCGCGTAGTACTCAACCGTATTGCCTTTAACTTCCATGCAGTGTAACAAATGAAAGCCATATTCGTCTTCAGCATAAATTAAGTGTGCGAAACCTTAGCCGTTAATATTTTTAGGTGATGCTTTTGTTTTTGCATTTGAAACAGGATTTTTATTAACCGATTTCATCTGTGTTCTGGAACAACACGTCGAGGATGAAGGAAAATAGACTGGGACTGAAACTGACTGTGAGCGGAGTCAATTTGGGTCATTTGGCGCATCTTATAGTTGTTTAACCATGTGTGAAAACAACTGGCGCAAACTTTGTTGAATAAATTTTGTTTCTAATATTTTCTTACTGTTAACGACCATTTCTTAACTTTCAATGTCAGCATTTCGCACGGGGTGGCATAATAAAACGACGGAATATCGGATTTCAGGGCGTGAAGTAAGGGTCTTAAATTGCGTAATTATGCAGACATTGTTCCGTGGGCAACAGACAGATGTGTATACGACGGCAACCAGCCGCGAAAGCAGGATGCACGTAAAAATCACAATGCACTGCAGTCGTCTAACATCAGACGACTTATGCAGGATATTGTTGTTTCACGTACAGATGAAGACGGAGATACTTATCCGAAAATGAGCAACGCATTAGTAAAAACGACTGCAGTCATTTATTGAGCTAGCTAGGTATAACTGTAGTTAAAGCTAGCTGGCTCGTGCGCATTTCGCAGAACGATATGTTGTTTCTATATTTGTTGCATTTCTGAATTTGTCTCAAAAACGTTCTACAACACGCGCTGAAGACACGTCCGTTGTAAAAAAGAAAAACGTTTTGCGCACGTTTTTTCAGGTGAGACGAACTGAGTGCAGAAGGCCGGAAACCCTGAAATCATGGCACCCATGAAACGTCCCGTGTTTTCAATGGGTACACGCAAGGTAAGGCTCAAATTTCGGAGTATGCGTGACACACTAAGGTATGAGAACACCCTTTGTGCATGGCTCTTGTGTGTTCTATGTTCTATCTTTTTGTCTTTACGCCCTCGTTCTCTGTTAATTAAGTGATTTGTGGTGTTCTCGGAAATTGCAGAGCCATGCGTCTTTCTGGTTTAAATGCTGCAGGAATGCCTTTTCGTTGTTGCGTAGGGTATGCTTCTTAACCCGGCACCGCCTGAAGATGTCGAATAGGGTACCCTCTCGGTTTTTCGTGAATAACTTCTGAACCGTTAGAATCGTCTCAAGCAAACTTTCGGTGCCTATTTATTTGTCACTGTTACATATTTTGACATCAAAACCATTTACATGCTAGGTGAGGTCTTAGAGATATTCCGTCACAAGTAAACCCTTGCATGCAGGTTTTCGCCTTTTCGGGCGGTAACGCAACTATGCTTCATTTATTTTATAGCATTCGTAAATTTATACATAGACTTTTTGCTACATAGGATACGGTTCTCATAAGAATATACAACCGTCACACGTTAGCATAAGAGGTCATGCTAGGTCACATGCAAGGTGACATTTGGACTGATTTGCATTGTAGATGATAGAAATGGTTGTCCCTGACCTTGCCCATCGTTCAAGCCAGACAAGCAAAATTTACACCCGCCTCTCAGCGAGGTAATGCAACGTGAGGTCATGTCAGGTCACGTCATATGTTGATGTCAAAACGAAATAAGATACAACATTTTCTGTGAAGATCGTTCAGAAGCAGCAGAAAGCAATTATTGTTTCTCATCAGAAAATGAAAAATGACTATCCGTCCTGACGTGGCTTGACCTTGACCTGACAAGAAACAGATAAAATTGCTTTCATTATGAAGAGTCATTTCAGTTCTGCACTTCACACAGCCAAGAATTCCTGCAAGTAACTACTGCTCTGTGTCAGGAAGAGCAATGCAACCTTATCTGACCTGATCTAGAATGACCCGGACTGGATGAAAAGCAGGGAATGCAAAACTGATCAACAGAAGGTTTCATTTCCATTCTTTTTGTCACGTGGATCAAGACGGCTGCGAGGAAGTATTAATCTTTGGCGTGACATAATCAAAAGTATGACCAATATTTCACCTGAACTTGGCTGACCTTGACCCAACAAGTTTTTTTTACATTTTGGCATGCCTCTGATGCAGAAGATCGCGACCTTTTGTTAGATACCTAACTGAATGCTCTAGGATTAGTATTACCGATTATACGATGTACGAGCCGGTGTAAGTTTTGCTGACGTCGTGTTATGCGCTTGGCTTATGTTATGCGCTTATGTTATGACCTGTGACGTCACTAGTTACGTGACCAGGGCTAACATAGTGTTTTCCGAGTCTCAAGCCTCAGGGCAAGATTGGTGGTAAACCGGTTCAGATCCGACGGTTAGACCCTGAGACACTGGGGGTGCCCTTTTGACAACCCCAGGCTGCCGCGGGTATAAAAACACGCCAGGCAATGCCGAGTTAAATGACCAGTAACAAAGCACATCAATGTCGAATGTACGATACGTTAAGGTTTTCTACATGAGCATAACTGATCGCTTTCTGGATGACAGCTCGAAATTCGTTTCCACGGTTTTGCTGCAATATGACAACTGTTTCGTACACATTAGTGCTGCGTTTCCACTACTAACGGCACGGATGCAATGAATATCTGGAAATAGATGGACCAAGGCTCCTGCAAGCACGCAGTTCACACTGTAACACTGGAACCAGGGTAGACCACCGCCATATCGACGCGCTCGCGAGCTTGCCCGACCTCCAGCGAAGTTATGGATTCGTCGTGTCCAAGTCGAACGTGACTTTTTCTGCACAGGCGGCTTCAGCCGCGCGGGACAGAGGAATACAGTGCCCCGTAGGCAGCGCAGGCGACCATTATAGCACTGTTATGCAGTAAAGCTACGAGAACTGTCGTTCTGGGTTCTATATGAAATGGTTTCTTACATCAGCACTGCTGTTATCGATAAATCGCCTGATGAGGGAAATGCCCTGACATTGGCCTATGGCTCGAAATAGGCCTTATATATATATATATATATATATATATATATATATATATATATATATATATATATAGGGAAGTTTTTCTATTTCGAAGTTTTTCTCGGCATTAACAAGGCTGTCTGTATTCATAACAATCTCCAAATCCCGGGAGTATGGAAAGACCATTTTTGACATCATTAAGTCGAAAATCGCCTGTGCATCAAAATGCAGATTTACTTAACCCTATTCCCGGAGGGCTAGACGCTATGGCCGATTCCCGGCAGGGGGGGCGGATTCGGCCCCCCCCTGAGATCTCGAGAACTACTCGTCCGATTTTATCGCAACAAACGGCAATCGATTTGCCGTGACGTGAACTACATTTTACAAAAAAGAAATTTTCAAAATTTTGAAATTTGTGGATATAGGAGGGCAAAAATGTCAAAATGGGGGGTACTTTTTGACTTCTTATAACTCCCTTGTTTATGGACCGATTTCGATGAAACTGGCATCAATCGAGAGATTATGGATAGGGCTTTTACCATGGGTATGCAAATTTGAAATTTTGAGAAAATTCATGGGCGTTCACAGGGTTTTAAAAATAGGGGAATTAGTTTTCTAATAACGGAATGAACAAAAGAGGCCAAAACACTTTTTTAGCTTCTGCTAGTCATGTTATGCTAAAGAAGTACAAATCGCATTACAATGTTTGTATAATGTTAGCATAGGCGGTGCCAGGGACATAAAAAAGGGGGAACTGTCATGGTCACACGTTCTTCAGATCAACTTGTGACCTTTGACCTTAAATGACCTCCAGTGACCTTGGGGTCACCTGGAATGATGTCGTGTGCATTCAAGATTATCTGTAAACGTTTTTAATCGATTAAATTCACTCTATTCCAAAAAATTCATTTTTTGGCTTTTGCGATATAGGGTACGCGCAGTGACATTTTAGGTCATAGCTCCGTGACCCGACCTGATATCAAGCTGAAACTTGGTACACAAGTAGAGGGCATCTGTTTACGTCATATATATTCCGGGTTTGGCATTTGAAAAAATAGCGCCGAAATTATTGCGAAAAAACAAATTTTGACTTTTGACCTTGACCTGACCTTGTAAAGTGACCTCAGATAAACAAAATTACATATGCACATTGCCCAACTATTTAGCTATACATTCATATAAAGTTTTAAGTTCTATCTTAAAAACTCTGTTTTTGGCAGACATTTTCCTTTTACCCTCAACATGGCCAAAAATGACCTGAGGTGCCTCCCAAAAACGTTGCCTGGCTCCGCTCCTGAGCAAAATAGAATTTCGAAATTTTGTCACGGCACGTAGAAGGAATAGCTAGGAAAAGTGACCAAGTTTCGTAAAGCTGCGTTAAAAAGCCTGGAATTGGCAAGCAAAAAACCCGAGGGGGGGCGGATTCCGCCCCCCCTGCCGGGAATAGGGTTAACCAAGACCAAAAGCGACAGGCAGCAACACAAGTAAACTGTGATCGAGAGAGCCTAATGCGTAAGATTGTGCTCAGTCGCTGTCAGTCATATCACACCATAGGACATGCAGAAGATGTGAAAATAACTTGTGATACTTGACGTCTGCTTTTTGTTTCAGGCAGCCTACCGTCTCCCCAAGTCGCTCAACCAACGCATCTTTGAGTGGCTCTTTGGTAACGTCGGACTGTTCCTGCTCATTGCTGGGTTTTCGGTTCTGGGTGAGTCCACCGTTGTGACTTCATCCAAAAGACAATTACCTCCTGCACACGTCAAAACTATCAAGTTTTCCATGAACCTCTCCGTCATAAGATTCGGCGCACATCATTAACTCGCAGCAGTACTCGGCAGTAGCAAGCATTGCTCTGTTCCCATTTGCAAACAGCAATGACATGAACCCTCTAACGGACACACTAAACTGGCACATCCGGCAGACCCATTCGGATGAAGCGGTCCCACACCAGACATTCAACTGTCGATCGAAATTGTTGTCTGCCGAAAATGCGGGCAAGTCGTGTCTCCTATGAGCGACCGCCTGGTTCATCCGGCAGCTGCGCCGATGGGCGGGAAAATAAACTGGCGGATCAAGCGTTTCGATTGCTGGAAGCGCAGAATGGACGTCTGGCTTGGAAATTAGATTTACTTGAAAATATGGACATAAACAGGCACACTGGAACTTTGTGCCCCCTTCTGTTTTTCTTGGAAATCTCGAGAATGGATCGTGGCTGGTTGCTGCTACTTCGTGACATTTATGACAATTGAATAACTCTTCGATTAACAGAAAGAAATCGAAAATCGGCCGGAAATTTTTGAAGTTTAAGGCATTTGAAGTCAAACATGACGAAAATAACCGCTGTCGCTGACAAATGGGAACTTTGTGAAAGGACTTGCGTTGTACCTAAGATTACCCTTGAACATAATCTGGCGATATCATTCGGGAATAAGTGATGGATGTACGAAGACCAAATTCAGGGTCAGTAAGGGTCAAGGTCATCAGAGGTCTAGGGCAACCAGCTTGTGACCTGACCCAGATTTGCTTTGCAGCATGTCTGTATGAAACATGCATTGAAAGATCCTAATAAAAACACGTGTATGAACAGTGAAACGCTTACATATACCATGGTCAGTAAAGGGCAAGGCCACCAAAGGTCAAAGCCAGATACCTTGTGACCTGGTACAGATTTGTTTTACGACATGACGATTTGTATGAAATATTTAAAAACACTACTGAAAATACCTTTGGCACATTTATGCTTATATGTACACACATACATGCATATACATACGTGCATAAACATGTATACATATATAAATGTATAATTTTACGTTTTACAGCGCTCAAACCGTATAACTGGGCTCATTATAACGAAACAACTTAATCGCAGACAGTTGACATAAAACTTACTTTGGGTAAAAACTTCATCCTGGGTCAGTAACCTCGCTTGACTTCTTCTGACCTTGCAGAGGTTCGTAAAGGTTAGAAGTGATCAAATGTACCGGTGTTGGCTACCTTCACTGAAAATACACCAAAGATAAGAGTAGCACCGTCATTTACACTCAAGCTAGCCCGTGTTGCTCGAAATCTGATCTGCAAAAGATGAAAAAGTGACGCCACTTGCGTTGTACCTAAGATTACCCTTGAACATAATCAGGCGATATCATTCGGGAATAAGTGATGGATGTACGAAGACCAAACTCAGGGTCAGTAAGGGTCAAGGTCATCAGAGGTCTAGGGCAACCAGCTTGTGACCAGACCTGACCAGGTCACGTCAGGTCAATGACCTAACGTGACCTTGACACCAAAATCTTCAGTCAAGACGCGATATGAATAGATATTGTCGCATTCCATCTTTTAACGCTCAAGGAAACACCCTTTCCCGTTCCGGTCGAAAAGTCGCAAGAAATGGGCCTGTACCGGCCGAGAAAGTGTCCAAATTTGACGTTTTTGACCCGTTCAACCTTAAAGATATTGATCTGGGGTCATGAAAATTGCACACAATGTACATTGTTATGACCCTAACCTACTCATGAAATTTTAGTTCTCTAGCACCTTTTGTTTTGGAGGTCGGATGGGGGCACTTTTATGCCCCATCCAGTGCGCGTTAGAGCGAAATCCCCTTCCACTGCGGGTATCAGATGTTTTTTACACACTGATTTCAAATATGCCATTCATCAGTATTTTCCACTCTTAAATTATGCCCGTCATATTGTTCATATATGGGATCTGCAGTTCTCACTAAATTACATACTGCTGGTTTCAGAGATATTAACGTCAGCTGTTGGTAGAGGATGTACAGAGTGACACAAGTTTCGGATCTGAGTTTGTGTCCACTACCTTTTTGCTTTCTCTTCACCTAGCGAAATTTCAGCACACCTCTGTCAATGTGTTGGCCAGATTATCTAAGCTGCTCGTGATAGTCCGTCGCACCGTTATCGCAGCACCTGTGGATTTTTCCAACCAAGCCACTAGTTTTCTCCAGTGGGATCACATTGCTTTAATGGATTCAAGAACACCTAGCCGTCGATTACACGTGGGTTCTGTGGCTACCGTTCGGTGCCTCGACACCAAATTTGGCGCACGCCTGTGCTCATTTACGGGATGCTAAAAATACATTTCATGGATATTTATCGAGAGGTGCTGATTCATTTTTGGCGCCTCGCCGTCTTTAGAGCCACAATCGATTCTCATTCGTCGCGTACTTTTTTATTCGGGCTCCCTCAACACATCCACGTACTATGGCGCTACTTTTGAATTTGCCCTGATACGTTTTTCCTGATGCTATTTCTAAAATATACATGCTTACTTAATATACAAGTATTATTAAAATACACACGCTTACATAATATACATAATTGCAAAATATACAAGTAAAACATACAGCAAGGCAACGTCCTCTTTTATAATCTTGTCCTAGCCCAATTCACGTCACGTCAAGTTCACTCACGTCAAGTCACAAATTCATTAGGGAATTCCTAGCATTCTCCACCATCTTTGAATGCACAACAATGATGTATTACTTCATTGAAATAAGGCATGTTTTCATCATTATAGGCTAAATTTAATGATGTATTCCAATCATGGGGCAAAAATTCACACAGCATGTCCGTTTCAAGAAATACAGCATTCCAATAAAATGTATTTAGGCATTCCAAATGAAATTTATTTAAACATTTGTAATCAAATACATTTGATACAGGGACTGCGTGACCACTGAAACATTACTTCACTGGAAATGAATACAATGGTTGTGAACGGTCTGATGCGAACCACCATTTAGACTTTGTATATGTTGACAGTAAGAAAGAGAAATTGTTGTGCGGCTTTGGTTTATTTGCGGCTAAAATAGGCGAGGCAGCGGTGTGACGGTGCGCTGCCGTACGCCACCCGGGGAACTCGGAGCCGAGTCACTGACTCGACATTACGCAGAGGGACGGAAATGTCTTTTTTAATGATCTTGACAAAAACGACCGTTCTGTACGCGATCGATCAGTTTAAGCATAGGAACTATCCATTGTTTCATGCCGATGTGGACGTTTTCACGCTTTTGTATATTCATGTCAGGAAATGTTTTCTGTTCTAGTTTTTGCTTTTGTAAATCTAGCACGAAGTGGTGGTTTTCGGATCATGTTCTGTTCACAAATATGAACTGATTTTGCCCTATGCTCCGGGCCAGCTGGCGCTAAAGGATCTTTATCGTGCCGTGCAACTCCACGCAGCACCATATTTCAGTCTTGTACATGCTTGTGGAAGGCGTAGACATTATTGCCGACAAGCATGAATCCTGTCCCGGCCGTATCTCGCATTTAAAAATCGCAGCCGCGACTTTTTGGCAGCTGCGAGACCGTTAAGCCGAAAGGCGCCGTCGAACGGGTGAGTACGCGGCGCCTAGACGCCGGCCGGGAGGACAGCACACGGTCTGCCCTTGCCGCAGGAGCGTGGATTTACGTTCAGCTCGAGCAGCCGGCCGAGGAGCACAGGCACATGGTCAGAAGACTGAAGGTGGCCGACCTCGTCGACACGCGCAACTATCTCGCCGCTCTCTTCTGGCACTACCGCGACCACAATATGACGTACCAGCAGTGGACTCACAAGGTAATGGTGGGTTTTGCAAATGCAAACCCTGCTACTCAAAGTTTCCATCTTAACTGTCACATCAAGGATATGAATGTTGTACGTAGGGCGTACATTAGTGGTAAAAGCAATTCACAGTTGAAAAGCAGGTATGCACATTCCGAAGAACATTAACTGCAAAGGGATCTGCGATCGATGACTGTACACGGGACGTCGGCTCGACTGTCCGCTGACGCCGATGGGACCCGCTCACCCGTGGCCGTAGCAGGACATGTCCGGTGTGCTCGGTGCCGACCCACTGACGAGGGTGACAGCAGGCCGCCGCGGCTCCGTCGCGCCGTCAGGTCGGCCGCGATCTGAGCGGGCTGGAGACGTTCGCGGTCCAGACCACCCTCGAGTACGGCTACGACGGCACCGAGTCGGACTGGGACTTCGACTGGACACTGCCCAAGGCGGTGCTCTTCACCATCACCATCATCACCACCATCGGCTACGGCCACATCGCACCGGTCACAGTCGCCGGGCGCGTCTTCACCTTCTTTTTCGCGATGATCGGCACGCCGATGCTGTTGATCTTCCTGACCAAGGTCGGCGACAGCATGGCCAGATGGTTCACGCTCGTCTACAGGTGGGGACGCCGCCGCCGGCTCGGCGTCCGTCTGATACCGGGAAACGCCGCCTTTCGTCGGCATACTTTTCTTGGCCTGGTTCTCGGTGTCGCGGTTTGCGTCCTGGTCCGCACGTGTGTTTTCGGCTGCCTGTCCCACGGTCTGGCCCGTCTGCGGTGCCGCTCCTTCCCAGGCGGTTCTGTCTCGGGAAAACTCATACGCACCATCACAAAAGCAGAAGCGAGACACCTCGCTTGCTTCGACTCCCGTCATGCCCGTCTTTCATCTACTTCGGTCATGCCACGTTCGCATCATTTTCTGGTGAGGTTCGACGAGCATTCATCTTGTCAATTTGGCTTTGTTTTCGGCAATCGTGAGCCTGATGCCTGATAGCACTTTTCTGTTGTGGAGGAATTTATATAAGTGCGGCGTGATAAAGTCATCAAGTTGTGACCACGGACAGTGCTAAATGCCGAAACTTGTTCACCTGTCTTTGACATGAGAAAAAATTGTACTTTGTGAGCCAGTCCATTTGTTCATCTCTCTGCCAAACTTGGGACGATACTTTTACAATGAACGACGCTACGTAGCCTTGTGTCTTATTACAGTACATGGACAAAGAGAAAAAGTGAGAAAGGAACAGTAAAAGCAAAGCAAGACAAATAAATTGGACAAGACAATCAAGACAAACAAGACACTCGTATACACGCACACTTAAAAGACAAATATGGCTTTGTTGCCAGTTACTTTAAACCATTATCGGGTAATGATACAATTAATTATTAACAGTCGCTATTGACTTGCAGCATGCAAAACAGCCTTAGAAAATTTGCAAAACAAAACTTTGAAAATTTTGGAACCAGTGAGGCATCCTTTGTAACAATAAGTTGAAGCTTTTTGGACCTTTGAAACTAAATATGACGTAAAGACTAAGCCTGGATGTATTTTGACGCTTTCGCAGACATTATCCTGAAAATTCTCTGATGACAAGATTGCAAAAAGGCAATAAAACGCACCAGGATATGATTACTTCTGTTGATGTAGTGCTGTCAGTGGAGACGAAAATCATGGGCCATTTAAGAATGAACGTGTATTTAGCGTGTATTTTTGAACAGAAACGATTTTGAAATAACGCATGAGATGGACATAGTTTTTCTGCTCATAAGTGGCTTCCTGTCCCCCCCAAAAAATAACTATGAATAGAAACTGCACCCTATCTTTATACAACTGTTCCCACTTACCATCGGATCCAATCATAATACGTTTTTTTTGTCTGGTAAACAATGGTGATAGTGTGCCCGTGAACAGGGCCTCGGGCTGCGTCCCAGGCCGTTGGGGGCGGGGGAGGGACCGCAGACAGCGGCCTGCCACCTCGGCTGGCGCTGACACACGCCGACGGCGGCGTCTGACCGTATATCCGTGCGACCGGCAGCCGGGTCTGCTGCCGCTGGTTCAGAAGCCGCCGCTACAAGTCCGAGGCTCGCTTTGGAACCCGGGTCAAGCGCCTGTCAGAGGACAAGGTCGGCTACGAGGGCTACATGCCGACGAGCCAGGTGAGCATGGCGGGCGGCCGGAAACGAGTCGCTGGACGCTAGCTGACCACGAGGTCGGGGCGCCTTCAAGCCCCAACAACCAACCGGTCAATGGAAACGAATCGCGCGGCACTTGATTAGAAGGCGCGAGGAGTCCTGCCGCCGAAACTAACGTTATGAAAGCTGACGTCATAATAAACGCATGCTGCAGGCGGCAGCGCTCGCGTTGCGACCGGCACCGCCACTTTTGTCGCAGGTGGTGGTGCCTACCACGCTCCTGCTGGTCGTGATGATGCTGTACCTGATGCTCGGCGCCGAGATCTTCGCCAGCTGGGAGGGCTGGAGCAGGATTTCCGCCGGGTACTTCTGCTTCGTCACTCTGACCACCATAGGGTTTGGCGACCTGGTGCCCGGCAACAGGTCGGTGCTCGAGTCGGGGCGGCGGCCAGCGCCGTCTTTTCGGGGGGTTGGCGACGGCCGGCACGCGGCTCGGCCTGCGTCTCGCTAGGGTGGTCGGGTGGTCCACCTCCTTGGGGCTGCGACGAGCAGGGCTGGTCTCTGACATGATCAGGGAGGGTGCGGCAAGGGGGGGTGCCTGCAGGGGGTTCCGGAGCCGAGTCATCCTAGCGAACAGCCGTAGTAGAATTCGGGCGCGTTCTCTGGCATTCGCTTCTGGCTGGAACCATTGTACTCCCGAGCCGTCTGTATGCTTGTGGGTAGTTTTGTTTGTACGGTGGGTTTTCAAATTCCCGTCGACGGGTCGACCTGAGACTGTTTAGGCATGCGGCGATTACGGAATGGGCCATAGCTCTCCGTAACCGCCGACAGTTCGACGCCTTTAGCGCGAGGGGCTTAAAAAGGCAGTCGAGGCATGCGTACATTACTGCTGGCATATGTCGAGGGTGGACTGGTTTCAGTGCTTAATCGAGACAAAAAGCCAGCATTCTGCGCGGACGTTCGTGTTTGCAAAATGGCAGGAAAGCCCCATAAGTGAACTGTTATAGCTTCATCAATTTTTCCCCCGAAAACCTTGGTAGAACGTATTTCTTATTTCAGCTTTCTTTCGTACCGAGATAACGTCAGGGCGACCATGATGATGCTAGTTACCATCGCTTACGGCATCCTTGGTAAGTCCGCTTTGGGCATGTTGCAGCGAGTTTACTGACCTGGCCTGCGGGAAGCCGAAACAGCAGAGGATCATGATCAGGGGTGTCGATTTCTGTAAGTGATAAGGGGAGGGAGCAAGCCGAGGGCCCAACCACCTAACCACTCCGCAAATGTGAGTTTCTCAGCAGATTTAATCCAGTTTATTTTGGCAGGCGGCAATTTTTCCTCTTTCCTTTATTACGTATACATATGTACGTATGTATATATATATATATATGCCCCTGCACATTATATATACATACATATATACCCCTGCACATTAACTGTATTAAGCTGGAAAATTGGTGATAAGACGTTGCATGTTAGCATGACCAAAATCGTTCAGTCTTCTTGTAAGTACCTATCCACGTTTCATTTTTAAGAAACAAAAAAAAAACGTTTTGAGGGTTGAGATGACTATCGGACGGTCTCACATCAGCGTTCGAGGAGTTCCAGCCCCTCCAAACGTGCACAGAAGGACACCCCCGGTGGGTGCCCCAGTCAATTATTATGTTTATTGTGTTTTATTTTATTATTATTATTATTATTATTGTGCCCAGTTTGTACGTTTGTATTTATATGTATACATATGCATATAATTATATGCCAAGCGAATCCCAGCACGCATAGAGAGATAGGAATCATAGCTGTGGCTAATGGTTTGTGAAAGCTGTGTCTTTGCCTGTCTGACCAAAGCAACCCGTCATCATTTATTTTCTGGATGATTAGGTATTTTTATGTTTTGCTCTATACTTTCCGTTCATCTCTTATCTACCAGTAAAATGTCTTATGGGGCCCATGGCGAGTGAGGCCTGCTTGGTTGTTGCAGGATTACTTTCCATTTATAGATTCCGCAATACAAACTGATATTTATTCATCTATTTCATATTTTCCATCTGAATCCCATGCAAATGTAAACATTACACGCGCTCTTGATTTGGTCCGCTACCATCACTGAACAAATAAAAAATAGGCCCATTTCTCTGTTAATCGGTAAAAAGGCAAAAAAGGATGGCCCCACCAGGAGAATACAAATCGACACCTATGCCGAAACGCAAGGAATCGAAAGAAAACCATCATGAATTTCCATCCATAAATTCATGCAACTGATAAGTCACGAAATCATGTATTTAAATCACATTCCAAGCCTATGCATGTGGGCTTTCCTAGACAGTTTTCATGTACAAGATGACGGAACAGAAAACAGATCAGACAAAAAGAATGAGGGAATGGGAAAGTTGGAAATGAGACAATATTTGCTAGTACAAAGTGCATACCATTCATGGCATTTCTTCGCACGATCTGGCTCATCACTATCGTCATCCTAGGTTAAAGACACCTGTATGACCAAAAACAAAAACTCGGCCAGAGGAACTGATGCCATACTCGCGTGCTGTATTCTTAGTATGGAATATTCAAAAAGATTTAGTGCTGTTATTCCAGGGTTGGCAAAAAGTTGGGTGAAGCTAGTATTAGCCGGTCCACCAGGTATTAACCAGTTATAAATCGGCCGAAACCAGTTAAAACCAGTCAGAGTTTGTCACCACTCATAATATTCTTCGAAATGATATTTGTGATATTGTCCATATCCAGATGTCCATTGCAGATTTGGTACAAATTGTGCACATCAGATCCTGGAAATTGCCAGAACGTACTGGGGGCATCAAGAACAGCGATAACCAAGTTCAGTTTGTCAGATAAGCAAGTAGATGTCATTTTCTGTTTTTGGCCCTACTTAAAAGCCGCTGGCAGAAATCAGAACATTTTCTGTGTTGTTTCCTAAAAAAAAGTCATTATAAGGGTGGTCCAGCCCAAATGTAGCTGGTTATGCATATCCGTTTTTTCCTACGTCTGGTTACCTATGCCTATGTCTAAGGAAAAATCCTTTAAAAGGTAAAAAGAATGAGTACATATAGCTTCCAGTTGTTCCAAGGCTTTCATTCAAAAGCATACTAACTTACCCCTTTTACGAAAAACCTTCTGATGTCCATATAAGCCGATGTGTTCATTCTTCCATCTCACACAATGCGAGAACACACTGTTACCGTGATCGGCCGCTCCGTTGGCAGAGCGCTGGCATCGCCGGCCTGGCAAAACGGGCTCGAGTCGCCCGGCATTTGATATTCAGCCCGCAGGTCAGCTGGCAACTGGCCGAAAGAAGCAGGCTGACTGCCACACAGTCAGTGTCACACCGCTGGCGGCACGTTAAACCTTCGCGTCCGAATCAGCCGTTATCTGGAACTGATCGGTCGGGTGAAGGGGCCGGAGTCTGTGCAGCAAGATATGCTCAGCGCGAGCTCCGGTTCCTCACATCACCACAGCAACTATGTGGATCGAATTTATAACAAAAAATAAATATATATTCAAATTTATTTAAATTTGTACAAATTTGTTTGAAATTTATTTAAATTTATCAAAATATACTTGTTTCAAATTTATTTAAATTTATTTCACTTCAAGTTTAAAAATGGTACATCGAGCCGCCTGCGTCTTTTTATCAATATGTTCGATAATAAGATTATCTATGTCCCATTATCGATAGATTTGCCACCAAAACGATGGGTACCAGATCAGTACTGCCAGATAATTAAGAGGGCAAACCCGGGGTGTGATCCCGATCATACCGCAAGACTCCACCCAAAAAAAAACTCCACACAGGAGAAATAACGTGTCTTTGTAACTCACCCGAGCTCACTCGTGACGATATTGGCTTTTGTCTACACGACAAATAATTCTACGAGATGCTTTTTTTTTAAAGGTTACCGTGGGCGAAACCAATATGTTTAAAGCAATCTGAGAGCAAGAAGTATTGGGGGCCGAGAGCATCATCAGAGGGGGGGGGGAGGGTTGAGCTCAGCATTGGGAGAAAGGGCGAGAGCCCACCCAAAAGTATGCAAATCGACATCTTTGATCATGATCCATGAAAATGCAAGGTTTTCACTGGAGAGTGCTTCTGATGACACCGAACTAGAGTTCTGCATTTTGGTACCTACAGTCACTGTGGTTTAAAGAAGCGTTAGCGCTGACGTGAATAGCAGTGAAGTTCCCTGAATCCTAAACTCTACCGAGAGTGACACGACCCGAGTATATAAATAATCGAAAACCAGCAAATTGTTTTCAATTTATGGCTGTCTTACGCTGGCCGGAGGAGTATTTCGTCTTTGTTCGCTTTTACGTGATGATGCGGTTGTGAGCTGGTTTGCAGCATCAGAAGTATCGAAGGTACCAGACCTCGTAAATGTTTTTTTTTAACCACCATTTTCCCCAGATTAATGTAAACCGCACGACTCTGCACGTTAAATGTTTCTCAGAATCGCTTTGCTCCCTTCCCCCTCGCACTTGACCGAGTCTCTACAGGAAGCACAAGGCAGATTAAAGCACAACCTGCAGTCAAAACGTATCACGTAAAGCGGAATGCTCTTTGTTAGCCATTCACGGACCGTAACCAGCCGCTTCACGCGCGTTCCTCCCCAGGCATGGCCTTGATCAGCATGTGCATCCAGATGGCGCAGGAGCAGTTAACGATCAAGGCAAAGTGGCTGGGCATGGAGATGGGCTTGGTGGAGGACAGCCAGCGGCCGCGCGTGCCGTACCGCGTCACGGCCCGCCACACCGTCAAGGAGACGGCCCGGGGCGCCGAGGGTGTGTGTCGTCTGTCGGCCGCGCAGGAGAGCCAGAGCGCGCAGAGCAGGCAGAGGAGGCGGCGGCGCGACGGCAGCGGCGGCAGCGGCGCAGGGCCGCCCGCTGGAGCCTCAGACGCTCCCGAGAGGTCGCCAGGAGAGGCGAACGCCGCTCTGGAGGCGCCGGACAGGCCGGAACAGCGAGAGTTGACGGACTGCTGCGAGGAGGACTGCCAGCTCGAGGACTGCCCGGAGGACTTCCCGGAGCAGGACTGTCCGGAGGAGGGCTTCCCGGAGCCTGGGAATGGGGAAAGGGCGGGGTTTACTCCGAAGCTTGAAAAAAACGAAAGTTATGCAGAGGGGCCAGAAACGAAGGCTGCTTCCCAAAAGGGACGGATGGATAGTATCGATGAGGTGGATGAACTCGCTGACCAAATTGGTCTGAGGTGAAATGGGGTTAAAAGATGCCCAAAGTCAAGCACGAAATGTTGACGAACAAACCAGCAGAATTACGCAAATTTGGCTTATCTCTTCTGTAATTAAAGTTCATATTTTAAAACCGAGCATGATTATACTGCGAGAACATTCGCGCCAACACGTAACGAGCATAATCAAACCTTTACTCCTGAGCGTCAAACGACTAGCAATCCTTGGAACGTTGGCCACTTCAGCAGCGAAAAATAGCTGGTTTTTATTTGACTATTTCCCAATGGTTCCCATGTTCTGAGAGGTTTCAAAGAACCTTGAAACTCCAGAATTTAATTACCTATGCCAGACGTTTCAATCACACGGATGATACGGAAAACGACCTATATGCATGAACTGGACTGAAACATATGTCGACCGCTTCTTGTGCTTGTCGATCGTTCGTGGAAGTTATCACGAACGCTATTTTATGGTGCTGAGAGCAGTTTACTGGATAAGTTCTGTTTCAGGATTTGTTTTGCGCATTGATCGTTTTGCGTACGTATCATACACTGGACACTGGACATGTCTATCTAAAGGCCAGACTTGGGGTGGTTACTCTTCAATGTAAAATTTGCTTATGTATGAGAAGGCGACATTTTTCTGGTGTGTGCGTGCCTGCAAGTACGTGTCTTAATACTGACAAGTGACCATTGCAGTACTGTATGCGACAAGGCAGGCTTGCCAGTGTATGCTACAGAAAGGCGATACCCCTTCGTCCTAAGTTTTGCTGTTAAAAGAAATAAGAAACATTTCTAAGAGCAATTAAATTTTGGGATTACTTATTTCGTTCCGTTTGTTTTAGCCATGTGCTTGGGTGGCTCCGTATGAAACAAAACGATTAATATTGGTCTAATGTCCTTTATAGTCAAGCGCGCCTACATTCGAGATGAGAAGCAAATCGTTTTGATTTCCTCCCTGCTGCAGATAGTGCCCGAACTCGGAGATTATTGCTCCACACGTCTCGATTCACTTCGATTCATCTGACGTCACCGCCCCAAGCCTGCGCCGAGGACCCGGGGACCCTAACAAAGTACACGTGCCAAACTCGGCCAGCAGATGGCAGCCCGGGTGACTCTTTTCTCTCTACTGTTGCCCGACGCTGCCGCTGTTGTCCGGTTATGTCGACTGCCCAGTGTCCAGTTTATGTGTGGGCTTTGTGTGGCTCATTGACTGCATGCTGCGCCGACTGTTGATTTCGCAGAATACATGCTTTGTGTCTGGACCCTTTCTTCTTTACCAGATCTCTCCATCACGGAAATGCAGATGAATTCTGCTCAAGATGGATACGAGACGTGTCCAACGGAAAGAAGGTAGTTATAGAGATCAAACGGGCCGAACATTTTTATTGAAGTGGGAGTGCTGAAGGTTTACATACTGAAGCAAAATTATTACTAGCGTTTGGGAAAAACAGTGTCATTGTAATTTTCTGATCAGCTGCATGAGGACAACTAATTCCTTTTGGCTGCCAGTCTTTGTTTTGTCCTGCATAGATTTTGAAGAAGGATTATGGCGACCAGGACTGTAACGGCCACTGTAGAGGACAGAATACAAAGTTACGTAAAAAGAACGAGCGAAACATTGTGTCACATGCATTTATTATGGCAGCGCGTTTTGCTTACTGGCAGGTAGCCACACGTGAAGTGATAGATATCAGGACCATCTATATTACAACGATCCGATTTCTGTATATTTCTTTGCCACTCTAACACTGCAAAAAAGGCTCATCGTAGCGCAGTTTTTGTCGGAGCAAGGTACCCTGAAAACGCTCTAATTTAAAAAAAAGGAACAATTTCTGGTCCAGTCAGGTCACCGGTTCTCGAGTTATGACACATTTCTGGCCTAATAAAAGAATGTTGCTTTCCTAGAAGATCTCATTCACGCAAACTGCCGACTGAGTAAATCTCATATTCTAAAAGTGCTAGACGGAAACAAAGCGCTATGGAAGTTTGGTAAGCTTTGAATCTATGATTTGATTGTGATTTTGAGCCTGTGATTTTGAGCCTAGGATTTAATTTGCTCGATCTGAACTTTTCCAAGCGACCGCCATGTCTGAAATTTCACTCACTAAAAGCGTTTAAAGCACGCTTTCAGCTCTTTCGATTTTGAATTACATAACTGCTTACTGTTTGTGTCCAACTTTAAGCTGGAGACATTCTGATGTCAGACCATATCTGCACCCGGACCGTCCGAAACCATTATCCTCATCACAACCTCGTTCTCCCTGCCACGCCTGCTCACGTGACTGGCGGCGTAATCTCTCCGCGTTGCGTTGGTCACGCTTCCCGCTGCAGCGGCCGCGGCTCCGCTATCATCATCATGACTCCGTCCCCGTCGGATGTTGGCCGCCGTGGCGAAATTTACCGGCGCCGCCCTCGATAGCGGCCGAGTCCTGAGCTCGGCCGGCGGCCCGACGGCCGGAGCGTGAGCTCGGCGCCGTGCTTACGCTGAGCTGCGGCAGGCTGAGGCTGAGCAGGTGGCTGAGCAGGCGGCGGCTGGTGACGTTACCTTGCCCATTTTTTTTAGTTACCTTGACTATGATAACATTAAATGTATATAACTCAGTTCATATTATGGCCAAGTATGATATAGTATGAGCGCGGACATCACAGTTGCGATATCGCTTCAGCTTCTACACTGCTTTGTGCCCATTCCAAATCATTCAGAGGACATTTTACCCTTTAATTTTCAGATACAGCTCAGCTTCTAAAAACAAGCCCAGACAGAAATGAGCCTGCACTTGTTGAATCTTGAACTGAAAAAGCGTTATTCTTTTATCAAACTGACTTACTTCAACGTTCAGCCCAGCATGCTGAACAGCTGATATCCTGTTCTTCTTGATGGTTCAATATTTTGATTCCAAAAATATTGAGCCAAAACACCAAAAAATTATTCCAAAATATGCAGCTTTCGATAAATTTCAATGGACATTACGAATTTTAACAATTTTTTATAGTCTGCCTTATCGAAGAAAGAAAGCGGTCCTCAGCAGAACTGAAAGTCCCAAGAAACTGTCATCCTTCAAGCCACAGAGTGACTGAAAGGAGGATGACTACATTGCCAATGTTGTCTTCAAAAGAAATTGTGTGGTAAGTTGTGAAAAATCTCCTAATTTGTTTGGGCAGTAGTCTTTCGCTTACTTTTTGTCGACAACTGTAAAACTCTTACCACATGCCGAAGATGGCAAAAAGACATAAGCAGTTGCCTTGTAGTTATATAAAATACCGTATAGAGTATCAGGTATTTACATACGGATTAAATAATTCTTTAATGACCGAGGAAATGGCTAGATTTTGGACCGAACGCGATGGCACGAGGTCAAAATCCAGGACAAACCGAGTTTTTTTAAATACTGCCGGCCGAATGTAGTATGAGTATCACCACATGCCGTTACAATTGCGATTCTGGAGCGATGTTCACGTCTACGGTGGCCTGATGAGTCCAGTTTGCCGGGACCATCAAACTCGCAGCCTGAGTCGTCACCAGTCGAGTCGTCACTGTCGTCATCAACCATGCTTAACATCAGCGGCGGCTACTACGTCACCCTTGACAACTTCTAGTACTTGTCATCACCTGTCATCCGTTTCTTTTTGTCTGACCACTAGGAAAATTGCCGTTTGTGCCGACACATTAAATTCCTTCTGCCAGAAATGTTTTCCGATTCAATGGAAATCACAACGAACAGGTCTCAAGCCATACTTCAGAATTACGACTAAGCCATTTCCCGAACATGCGCACTAAACTTGAAATGGAACAATCAGCGACAAAGCCATTGTCCATAACGAATGGAAGTAGTTTAACTCTGTGGGGTGTGGCTCAACATTTCTAGAAATGTTGAGCCATACCGGCCCACGGCCTGATCGGATACCGCCGGGCGCTAACGAGCGGTATCTGATTCTGCGCCGGCCGATCGCTGTTACTATCCGCCGAACTATTAGCGAAACAAGACGTAACGATCGTGTAGCGCGATGTGCATGTGACCGAAAACTGGAACGGCGTAAGGAGAGGGAGATAGAGCCGAATGTGACCAGGAAAGAGCAGCAAGAGGACGATTGCATTGTTAGCGACTGATCATCACTTGGCAATCGAAAGCCAAAACTCAGCGAGGCTATTCTAGGATAGCTTTTGCTGCACCTGTAGCCAAATTACAACAGATGCTTGGAGCTCTCGGAACGGCAGAGCTCGGAAAGGACTGCACTAGGTTGTCAAAAATATTAATTTGTTCACTTTTCTACAGAGCCCAACTAATTCGTACTCGTGAAAAAATATGGAGAACACAGAAATACCAAAGCCTGTTGCTTTAGCTACTGTTACGTTAACGTCGTGCCCTCTTAGAAAAAGAGGCAAAAAGAACGCTAGATGAAAAATGCATTTTAACATCAAAAATGGTACGATAGGCTTTTTTGAGAACTACCTTTTCCCCAAAGCACACGGTCTGGATTCCCCACTGCGGGTCATAATCTGCGGCGCATCGAATTCGAATGATGGAATGTGGCTAATGTCGTCTGCATTTATCCCTCACAGATAATCAATAACATAGTTACTCTTCCATGTTTGTTTTCATATCTGGAGACGTTTCTGTTTTGGTATTATCATTAATGCTACATCTTCTGGATAACATGCAGTATTTGTTCTGTAAATGAACATATGTTTTTCATCGCCATCACAGGCCCAGCTCAAGTGTTTGTAAACAGCTTCTTATAGGCCGAAAAATTAAAAGCTAACCTAATCTACCTAAAGCAGCTAACATTACCAGGACCATTGCTACCAGTTCCACTACAGAGCTGACTACATGCCGGGATACGCACCTCATGTGCGCATCCTTAACGGCTTTGCAAGTTGCAAGGCATTGGCATATCAATGAAGGCCGGAAACGTGTTGAGCATTAGGAAAACCAATTTGCTGAACCGCTTTTGCATCCGAATTCGCAAATCCGATTTGCGGAAAACTTTCCATTTGGGCCCAAGGGAAAGTTTTCGGTTTGAATATTCTTGTGCAACGGACAATGAATACTGAGACATTCGCAGCATAACTGGCTGATGGATGCACTAACTGTCCAATCATGTCCTGCCAGAAGTACACAAATAATCACTATAAGCTTTTACACCATGCCAAATTCCTAACGCTTCCGCCATAGCACACTATTTCGAGTACGCCCA
Source organism: Capitulum mitella (assembly GCA_030062745.1). Classification (NCBI taxonomy): domain Eukaryota; kingdom Metazoa; phylum Arthropoda; class Thecostraca; order Pollicipedomorpha; family Pollicipedidae; genus Capitulum; species Capitulum mitella. Next base: position 3,852,914 of record CP099841.1, on the reverse strand, counting down.
GGGCGACCTTCAAACATTCAGTCTGTTAATTTAAGTCCAAAGACAGTCTGGCTCAACGAAATATATTGATGCAGTTCCTCACGATCTTACAGTGTGTCATTGCAAGCCATTCCGTCTCAGAATGTGTACATTGACGGTAACTATCTGCGAGAATAAACCACTGTGTTGCTGAACCGACCCACAATGTACCATGCATGAAAAAATCACGTCCTCCTAATCACTGGCATTTGAGGCTGCGCCATCCATAGACGACTGCTGCGCCGCTGGGACTGTGAGACAGCCGTGGGCCCTGGCGCAGCCGTGGGGCAGCGCGGCGTAGCCGAAGCCAGCGAAGTCGGCCTTCTTCAGCTGGACGGCGGGGACGGCCTGAGCACAGCCGTGAGGGCTGGCGCAGCCGTGGGGCAGCGCGGCGTAGCCGAAGCCAGCGAAGTCGGCCTTCTTCAGCTCGACAGTGGAGGCAGCCTGAGCACAGCCGTGAGGGCTGGCGCAGCCGTGGGGCAGCGCGGCGTACCCGAAGCCGGCGAAGTCGGCCGCCTTCAGCTGGACAGCGGGGGTGACCTTGACCTCAGCTGCGGCAGCATGGGCCACCGGAGCGGCCGCAAATCCGATAGCGGCGGCCCTGAAGCCAATGGCAGCAGGGGCAGCAGCCACGCCGACGGCGGCAGATTTCACGGCGACGGCAGCGGGAGCAGCCACGGCCACGGCAGGGGCAGACTTCACAGCGACAGCAGCGGGGGCAGCGACGGCCACAGCAGGGACAGCCTTCACAGCGACGGCAGCGGGGGAAGCCACGGCCACTGCAGGGGCAGCCTTCACAGCGACAGCAGCGGGGGCAGCCACGGCCACGGCAGGGGCAGCGTGCACCGGGGCGGCGTAGGCGGCCGGGGCGTACACGCGCTTCCTCACCTCCACGGGGGCAGTGTGGACGGGGGTGGGCACGGCGTACGGCTCAGGCACGTCGTAGGGCACGTCGTATGGCTGGGGCACGTGGTTAACGGTCTTCACCTCGGCGGCGTACTTCTGCACGCTGACGGTGGCCGGGTTGGTGATGGTCTTGCCGATGAGGGTCCTGGGGGCGGCGATGGCCGGGGCAGCGATGGCCGGCTTGTGGATGGTGGTGGTGTGTCCGGTGACGACGGGCTGGTCGGCGTAGTGGACCGTCTTGGTGATGGGGATCTCCACTTCCTGACGGATGACGGCAGGGGCGGCAGCGGTGTATCTCACAGCGGGAGCGGCCACAGCCACGGCAGGAGCAGCGTTCACAGCAACGGCAGCAGGGGCGGCGTGCGACACGGGAGCGGCGTAGGCCACGGGGGCAGCCTTGACCTCATCGACCTTGATGGTCTTGAGCTCCACAGGGGCGGCAGCCTTCACAGCCACGGCAGCGGGGGCGGCGTAGCTCACGGGAGCGGCGAAGGCCACAGGGGCAGCTTTGACCTCATTGACCTTGATGGTCTTGAGCTCCACAGGGGCGGCAGCCTTCACAGCCACGGCGGCAGGGGCAGCGTAGCTAACTGGGGCGGCAATGGCTTGAGCTGAGTAGGTGAAGGCAGCGTTGTTGAGCTGAACGGGGGCAGTTTTGACCTCATCCACCTTGATGGCCTTGAGCTCCACAGGAGCGGCAGCCTTCACAGCCACAGCCGCAGGGGCAGTGTAGCCGATAGGGGCGGCGTAGGCTCCAGCAGAGTAGGTGAAGGCAGCGTTGTTGAGCTGAACGGGGGCAGTTTTGACCTCATCCACCTTGATGGTCTTGAGCTCCACAGGGGCGGCAGCCTTCACAGCCACGGCAGCGGGAGCAGCGTAGCTCACGGGAGCAGCGATGGCCCCGGCTGAGTAGGCGAAGTTAGCTTGGCCCAGCTTAATGTTGGTACGCTTAACTTCATCGACCTTGATGGTCTTGAGCTCCACAGGGGCGGCAGCCTTCACAGCCACGGCAGCGGGGGCGGCGTAGCCCAGGGGGGCGGCGATGGCTCCAGCAGAGTAGGTGAGGGCAGCGTGGTTCAGGGTGACGGGAGCAGCCTTCACCTCGTCCACCTTGATGGTCTTGAGCTCCGCCGGGGCAGCGATGGCGCCCAGGCCAATGGGGAGAGCTGCACTCCTGAGAGCGGCATAGTTGCCGGGGGCGGCAAAGGCCGACACAGCTAGTGCAGCAATCACCTGTAAAGACAGGAGTAAGGGTAATATGCTGGACTAAATATGCGAAACGCACCTTGTGTCTGTCGAAGCATTGAAATGTCGGACAGCTGCGTTACTCACTACTGTTATCAGTAAGAAAACGCATTATTCATCCATACGCTATGAAACACATTGGGACCTCCTTTACTGCAAGGATGCCTGGATGCATGTGGAGATAATCTGTGAAAACGTCCCACTGCACTGAATTAGCACTTTCAGGAATGCATAGACAGCCCAGTCGTGAATATACTTGCGTACCACTGCACTGAACCAACATTTTCAAAAATACCTAGATAATCCAGTCGTGAGTATACTTGCGGGATTTCGTGACAGTGTTATGCCCAACAGGCCAATGAAGGAAACAACGTCTAACGTAGCATACTAAGCTTGTCATGCTTGAATATGAAAATCCGTGATATTTAAAGCGTTGACACGCGGTTTTGTTACCAATGCTCTTGTCTGAAACCCCTTCGACATTAAATAAAACGGAAGCAGTTAAGAATGACATGTTTCAGCATGTCTTTGCACAACATTTGTTACATTATTTTTGAGAGGGCGGACAGTCGCATTCTGACGATTGATCTGATGAACGTAATCGGTGAGGGATTCTTGAGGTTCCAGGGGTGGCTCATTTCATCTACATTACAAGGATTAACTGTCAATGATGCAGATACAGTTTCGATTCACAGAATTCAGTATCGAAATATTTCATTCCAATTCTAATTGTCGTCTTTACGGCCTGTAAAGTTAAGGGTAATCTGATGCCGCTGGCAAGTCGTAATTTTGATATACTGATCCCGCTCGAGTTTCAAAAAGGCGTCGCTGACGTCATTTGCAGCACATGAAACAAACAGTACGAAGTTGCCCTAACAAGTGTTACACGGAACCATTTCAAAAGTATCTTTTCAGCCTGGCCGAGATCCTAAATTGCACAATAAAGCCATTTGCGACTGTTTAACGCACCAGTAGAGGAGCCACAACGCTCTCGGCCTAGCAGGTATGAACTCACCAAGACCTTCATGCTGTCCGTGAAAAGGAGGAACGTGCCGATTTTGGGCGAGGTCCTCGCTTTTATACCTCTCCGGGAGATCTAACCTTGATGGGTACCAGTCCACCCTCGGCCTGTCGTTAGGCCACTGTCCAGCGATCCGACGCCAGGCCACCAACCGGTCCCGTTTTCGCGCGCTCCGGCCTCCGTCTCCCGGGAACGCGCCAAAACCGCGTACTACTCCGGCCACGCCCTGATCGCTATCTCGAGCGGAACTGGGCCCCTCGTATGGGGGAACGAGGGAAAACGTTTGCGTTGGACATGGCAAGTGGATGCCGAATTCCGCAACGTTTCTTCTCGATTCCACGCCGCCTCAAGCACGGCACGCGGGGAGGGGACTGACAAGATTAGCGGACTGGGCACTGCACGTGGAAGTCGCAATTGTTAGACAGAAGCTACCAGCCGTCATGGACAATGAAGGACTTGTTCAGAAGGGTTGTATATATTATGAATGTGAAATGCACCATTAATTTCTTCTACGTATATTAAAAGACTTACCAAAAAACAAGCGGATGTGCACACATGCAGTCTGCTGGCAATGCTGCACGAATGGAATTATGATGTCTACATGTTGTAATGAAATATTACAGTAATTGAAATAAGCATCGGTGCACGTCATTTAAGGCTACAAAGGACAAAACCAGCTATGTTTCAACGACTTACGCATAAGAAGTACCCAACGAACTGACTTCGATTCGGGGATTGGTATAGCAGTCTGTCTGGGGATGGTTAAAAAGATGCATGAAAGATGCGACAACGTCATTCGAAAACAAAAAAAAAACATTACCTTACCCGCGCTTTGGGATCTTGGCAAAGGTTCGTTTGGCCAGGTATTATTTTTTTATTCCTTGCGTCCGCGACTGTCTGAGTCGGGCATTGTAATCAGACAAAGCAAAGACGACATAGCGCTAAAACTAAAAAGCTGAACGCCGCCAGGAGGCAAGGAGTGGGAGATGGATCCATGAAAGAAAAAGCGCGGGAAATAGCGCTCTGCCTGTCAGGCAACAAACATGCTAATTGGCTCATGTGTCCTGGTGCCAAGTCAAGCTGACGCGGCATCTGTCGTCCTGGCTTGGCTTAATCTTGTCTGATCGCCTCTTACCCGGCTGCGCTTATATGCTCCGCTCCTCTGATAGTCTGCCGCCGTCATGCTAGCATAATTATGTTGCTTGCGCTGTCAGCGCAGAAAGTACCTCGCACCTACAACTTACTTTAGAAAACAAAAGAAAACGTACGATGCGTTTCAGTAGAAATCGCCCCTAGATTCATTCCTTACTAAGTTTTCTTATGCCTAATCTTTTCATTTTTTCTATGAGACGTGAGACCGAATCTTTCCGGATATTGCGGTTTTTTTACTGAACGATTTGAATGCAATATCCTGAACACAGTAGTAATGACTATAACCGCATCGCCATACGGACTGCGCGGCTCTTCCTATCCATTTTTTCATGTTTCAATGCAGGCCAGGCGCTCCCTTCAGCCCAGAAATCGCCGTGAGAGCTCCCTCCTTGGCACTCACGGTCAGCCGTCGAGACGCTGGCCGCCTCCGGGATCTCCCGCGACAAAACAGCAGTGCCTATCACAAAATAATTGGTTTATTGAAAATCGTGATCACAGGGGAGCCGGCACGTGGTGGCGGTGGCCGCTGGCCGCCGGTGGCCGGGCTGCCGCGCCGTCTCCCCGCTCTGCAGCCGACTTGGAGGGCAGATTTACCACTTGGAGATCTTCAGCTCCTTCAGCTGCTTCAGGTCCACGGCGGCCGGGATTCTGGCGGCCGACAAGTGACCGGCAGCGAGGCCAAGCGGAGCGGCGGCCCTCAGGCCGATGGCGGCGGGGGCAGCGGCGACACCGATGGCTCCAGTCCTCAGGCCGATGGCGGCGGGGCGGGCAGCCACACCGACGGCGGCGGTCCTCAGGCCGATGGCAGCGGGGGCAGCGGCGACACCGATGGCGGCGGGGCGGGCAGCCACACCGATGGCGGCGGTCCTCAGGCCGATGGCGGCGGGGGCAGCGGCGACACCGATGGCGGCGGGGCGGGCAGCCACACCGATGGCGGCGGTCCTCAGGCCGATGGCGGCGGGGGCAGCGGCGACACCGATGGCGGCGGGGCGGGCAGCCAAACCGATGGCGGCGGTCCTAAGACCGATGGCGGCTGGGGCAGCCTTCACAGCGACAGCAGCGGGAGCAGCCACGGCCACGGCAGGGGCAGCGTGCACCGGAGCGGCGTAGGCGGCCGGGGCGTACACGCGCTTCCTCACCTCCACGGGAGCGGTCTGGACGGGGGTGGGCACGGCGTACGGCTCAGGCACATCGTAGGGCACGTCGTACGGCTGGGGCACGTGGTTGACGGTCTTCACCTCGGCGGCGTACTTCTGCACGCTAAGGGTGGCCGGGTTGGTGATGGTCTTGCCGATGAGGGTCCTGGGGGCGGCGATAGCCGGGGCGGCGATGGCCGGCTTGTGGATGGAAGTGGTGTGTCCAGTGACGACGGCCTCGTCAGCGTAGTGGACCGTCTTGGTGACGGGGATCTCCACCTCCTGACGGATGACGGCAGGGGCGGCAGCAGTGTATCTCACAGCGGGAGCGGCCACAGCCACGGCAGGGGCAGCCTTCACAGCGATGGCAGCAGGGGCGGCCAGCGCCACAGGAGCGGCCTTAACGGCGAGGGCGGGGGCGGCAGCCACGCCGATAGCGGCGGTCCTCAGGCCGATGGCGGCGGGGGCAGCGGCGACACCGATGGCTCCAGCCCTCAGGCCGATGGCGGCGGGGCGGGCAGCCACACCGATGGCGGCGGTTCTCAGGCCGATGGCAGGGCGGGCAGCCACACCGATGGCGGCGGGGGCAGCGGCGACACCGATGGCTCCAGCTCTCAGGCCGATGGCGGCGGGGGCAGCGGCGACACCGATGGCGCCGGTCCTCAGGCCGATGGCAGCGGGGGCAGCGGCGACACCGATGGCGCCGGTCCTCAGGCCGATGGCGGCAGGGGCGCCAATCGTTCTCAAACCGGCGATAGCACCACTCTTTAGGGCGATGGGAGCAGTCTTGACCTCATCGACCTTGATGGTCTTGAGCTCCGCCGGGGCAGCGATGGCGCCCAGGCCAATGGGGAGAGCTGCACTCCTGAGAGCGGCATAGTTGCCGGGGGCGGCAGACGCCGCCACAGCTAGTGCAGCAATCACCACCTGCAGAGAACAAGGGAACATGTATTTTTCTCGGGTAGAAGAACATATTCAGAACTTTTTACAGCAGCGGCAAAATGCGTTGATGACATTTCGTATTTTTTTCCTCGGCATATATCTTGCTAAATCTCGGGCAAATGGAGCTAATATCAGACATTGCTGTCTTTTGAAATTCCCTTTGGAAGTTCATTAGTGATTCTATAAGACTTTGCCGATACTAGTTGGAAAGTCTATGGATACAATATCGCAACTGTGCTTCTAAGTCCTAAGAGTTCATTTAACTGCTTGACCAAGACGAGAGCTGTGGGAGCCATAACCAGGAGCACAGCACCGTCAACAGGAGCTCAGCACCGAAACCGATAGCACAGCGCCACGGCCGGCCGTTCAGATGATCCTGGCTCCCGGACACCCGATAGCGCCGGGCGGGTTGGGCACTCACAAAGGCCTTCATGTTGCGCTGTCCACTGAGAGGGCGGTGTGTGTGTGTGCCGAAGCCTGGGTCCGACTCTCTTTATACTGCTCGGTCGTCGGCCTTGCGTGCTGCCGCCATGGCCGTGATCCCGGTGCGGCCGGCCCTGGCGATCGGCCAGCGCGCCGGCCCCTCCCTGTCTCCCGCCAGGCCCGGACAACAGGTCCGTCTGTCCGGCGCCGGCGCCCCCGGCAACTCGCCGCAGGCAATGTCGGCGCAGCCGCCGCAGGCCCCACCCAGGCGACTCAGGTGTCGGCGGCTTCGCCACGGGCTCTTCTCAGGCGAACTGGGCTTGGCACCTTCGTCACGGGTCCTCTCCAGGAGACCGAGAGGCTGGCGCCATCGATACGAGCTGTCTTCACGTGACCCAGGGCTGGCGCCCTCGACGCGAGCTGTCTCCACGTGACCCAGGGGCTGACGCCCAGCGGACCCGCCGGGTCGCCGCTGGACGGCCGGAGCTCGACGAAGACCCGAAAGACGCGGGACGTCGCCGGTGACGGCCGCCGTCGAACGTCCCGCCGCCGTCGGCACCTCCGCCGCGGAGAAAAGCCCTTCCCAGCCGCGCCGGCGGCGGTGGTCCGTTCGACGAGACGCACGAGCAGTGGACTCGCGCGCTCAGCAGTCCTTGGACTCGGAGATCGGGAGTTTTGGGGCTTAGGATGAGATTGGTTTTAGCGAAATGTGTCGTATATTGCGGAGTAGAGAAAAAGTCTGAGCATTTTGTGCCATGTGTGAAAGGACTCAATGCAGGCGTAACTCCAGTGCACCCAGCTCATCTAGTATTTTAAAGCGGTGATTGGTATCAATATGATCTACGCAAATCAGACCTTACTTAGTAACATATTCAGTGATAGCTTCATTCTCTGACAATTATCATGTAAAATGTGAACCTCACAGATTCTTGCAAGCTCTTCTGGCTCTGGCGTAGTGCATATTATTGTACTTCATGAGGTATCACCCAACAGAAAGCTCCCACCTGTTATCCTGCGGTCTCGTACAGCTGACATGCCTTTCCCTGGATCACGTGGTCGAGCTGTCAATGCAACAGAACAAACCGCATTATCTCTTCCAAAACAACGGCAGACAATCACTCAGCTGGCTGTCGATCGGAAGAAACAGGACAGCAATCTGAAACTTTCTATTCGCACTTACACTTGTCCAGTAGTTCTCCTAAAGTTTAGCGGTCAGAGACGAAAACTGAGCTTGTTTGATACACGGATGTGAAAACTGCGATTTACGCAATCCAAAATCCGGCTATGTGTGCTCTTTACATAACCGGAAACCTTACACTGTGTCAAGGGGAAGGTGACAGAAATGGGAAAAGGAGAGCAGGGGAGGGAAAGGCGTAGTGCGAGAGAGCGAGCCCAATCTTTTCAAATATAAAAGTCAGTTTTCCAGTTTGTCCAAAAAACGCATTCGACAAACAGTTGTCAGTGATGCCGCTAAAACACATGTCACTTAAGCAGGGAGGGAGTGAGCTGCTCGGCGTCCTACAAGCGGAATATGAAGTGTTCAAACAAAATACGAATGTTGGGGATAGGAGGGGGGCACACGAGCCGCAATGTGCAAACGAAGCGTACCTCCTTCAGAGCGTACTTTAGAACCTGTCACGTTCCTCGTGCTGTCATACCTGCCTTCACTCTGTCACCTGCCTCTGTCCTTCTCCCGGGTTATTTGGGTAAACCTTTTGGAGCGCCAGTTGTCTAAGTCTGCAGCATAGCCAGAGGGATCAGAATATTTAAAGCAAATACAGATATTTATTTCGATTTGTCTTGCACAGCTCGCGTTTATTTCCGCCATAAATCCAAGTTTTAAAGTCGGATTACGGGCTCTTGATTGTTGCTCTGCAGCGCATTCAGGTCGCTCTTATGACCCGATCTGACTCGACCTCAATATGCCTGGCGCGACCTCAGGATGACTTGACCGGGCTGAAACGCCGCCGTCTGCGTGCCGAGATGGTGACCTCCCTGACCTCGAGACGGGGTCGCGCCGTCGCTGAGCCCATTTCGTCGTCTGGCGGTGACAATATTTGTGGCGGAGGACATGGTGGCCGCCATTTTGGGCCCGTTAGCCACCCGTTCAGGGGGTGGGTCGGGGCAGTGAGGCAGGCGCGCGGTGCTTCTAACGGCACCGGCCGCCGGCCGCAAACCGGTTTGAGGCGTGTTTATCCGGATCCCGGGGCGCAGGGAGCCAGATGTTTGGCAGCCGACTTGCTGCGTTTTAAAAGCGTCCGTTGATTAGACGCGGAGCTTAGTTGACGGACAGCGTCGCAGCTGACTCAAAGGGCTGCCGTCTTAAGCGGAGCTCAGGCCGCCTGCGACAGAGGGTCGCCTGGTGCCCCATGTCGAGCACTCTGGTGACGTCATTTGCGTCGCGTTAACATACTGTTTTCGTAAATTCTGCCATTTCTTGACAGCAAACTGGACGGCCATTTGTTGAAGTGCATGAGTTACTGAATGCTAGTCATGTTAAACTCTGCGAGCTATTTATTTCTGAAAGAGATGTTTGGCCCTCGCAAGGCGTAAGGCTTTCACCAAGGCTCGAGACGACAGGTATAGCTGCGCTCTCTGCCCATTCCTCTTTTAATCGAGGTAGAGGGACAGAGCAAAATGAAGGCATAGCGCATTTCGTTCTGACTTGAGTATTTTCATAATTTCATAACTGAGGCCACCTGGTGACATTTCAGATTCCAGCTAAACAAACCGCACCACGCCGTTTACCGCCCCGATGCCATCACAGTAGTTTAATAACATTCCTGTTCGCGATTGTGCTTTCACAGAGAACTGGTTTTAAAACTGATCCATTATAGTCAGTTGTTATCGCTCTCCTGAAAACAAGGTGAGGGCAGCTAAAGGTCCAATGTCATTTGTTTCCTTCTCCACGCCGTTAGATAATGCTTGATTACCACTGGCCAATGTTCTGGTCATTGAGAAGAAAAAAAAAGATTATCAAAACTAACATCAACAATAAAAAATACCTCATAATCGGGCCAAGGTCATTTTGGTGTGACAGAATTTATGACTGTCATCTCATATGACCATGGAAGTGTCACTGAACTTTCAAAACACGGTAGTTTGTCAGTCGCATGCATTGCATTGTCAGTAAAACACTACATTATCAAGGTGGCTATTCCGAGTGTCACGTCAAAGTTAAAAAAGAAAGCATTTTAAAAACGACATCAGCAAACACACAAACAAAACACATAAAAGCACGCTAACAATAAAGCGCACACCTGGTACTCCCAACCTAAATGTCTAAAAACCCGTTCAATGCTCGTTCAAAAGCAGCAACCGACAAGTTACGCAGTTCTGGGGGCAGCGAGCTGTGTAGCACCACAGCGCTGTACAAAAGGCGTCGTCTGCCTTTTTCAGTACCCACGCCGTGTCCTGGATGTTCAAACAGCCTGTATTTTGGAAATCATGTCATCAGAGTCCTGAAGAAAACGAAATGTAGCTTAGATCTAGACAACGGTTTGCAAGCCATCGATCATAGCGTCATTTTGGCCGTGATCTGGCATGACCTCGCAATGGTTTTTCTTGGAAAAGATGTGGGAAACATTGAAGACCAGCCATGGCAATTCTCAGGCTCCTGATACAGGCCGTTCCTCTCGAGTAAGAGAAACCCCGCATGGCTGCGGCAGCGGACTTGCTCGTCCGGTGATGGTTTCACGTGTCAAACTGTCGTTGCTTTGCATGGGATGTTTCTAATTTATCTGCCTCGGAGACCAATTTTTTAAAACGCAAATGATATGGGAAACGTCAGATCTTTAAAAATTTTATCTTCGGTGCGTGCTCACATCATTGGATGACCATGCTGTCCACTTCTTGGCAGGTGTTTTTTTTTACTTTTCTACGTGATGTTATTTGTGTTCGCATTTGCAACAGCCATAGCCTTCGAATCAGATCTAGTTCACACAATAATTTTGAACAAGTGTTTTACGGAGCACACGAAACAACAAAGTAGGATTCAGTGTTCGATATGTATTCGCATTGACTAAATTCACCTCATCTGAAGTCATCGCTCAGGTCATTGTGTGGCTTAAAAAAAGTAACACTATGTGTAGCCAAGCAGCCATGAAACGCCTTCGTTATTTTGTTTTGCCTCTCTGTCGCTTCAGGTTTGGAATCGGGGAAACTTAGTAACGACTATGTTGTCAAAGTAGGCGAATGACGAATGCAAATGAGGACATGAAGACCGAGACGTTTTTAAGAATCCTTTTTAGCCCGCGCACGACCGTCGGTCGGCCGACGATCACGCCCGACTGGGGGGAGACGGTTCACCTGCCCCTCTAACTCACGAACGGTTGGTCGCATGATGAAAATAAGCACACCGTTGGAAAGCTTGTGACGAGTAGAGCTCGAAACTGGTCTCGTTATTAGTTTTAAGCAATATGTAAGCAATTTACTTCATATATATGTTTTATCATGGTCGACTGCATGAGACCGAAAAACGGCCTGAATCTCAAGGGCTGTGACTAATAATAACGCATACGTAAAGACCCCAGAGCACAAGTAAAGGTCCGCAGATGCCGATACACGTCTAATTTCTCTGATTTGTTCAATATATACGCCGAAACGTTGAGTTAAAGACACGGCAATTTTCGCGCCGGCTGTCGGCGGGCGCCGCAGCCGTACGCAGAAAGAAATAAACGGGAACTAATTTTAGCGTTCCTTCATTTTCGCGACATAAGCCTATCCATTGCAAATTTTATTGATCTTAGTGGTTCTTGTGACGGTTTCTCCTGCTTAAATTTTGGAAAAATTCATTAGTTACCAGTCTACACAATTGGCGGAGCTTTATCCGCGAGAGCCTGTTTATTTCCAAAATATGCAATTTTTCTTCAAACTTTTTAAGGTTCTTGGTATAACTAACGTTTGTGCAAGCCAGTTCTGTCATTTTCTACCCATTCTGAGTAATTTACCGCTGATTTTGACGGTGGTACATTTCGGCTCACAACAGTTATTCGTGACCTGACCTCAGGTCAAAGGCTGGAAGTAATTGATGCTTTGCCCAATGACGGCAAATAGATCCCTGCATCACTTCACACTAGAAATGTTATGAAAAATTTCGCCAATTTTGGAAAAAAACGACAACATGTCTTAAGAATGGGCTTGGCCTCAGGTCAATGACCCGGAAAATTCCAAAAAATCTGAGATAGCAGATTTGTTACATCTATAGAGATCACTAACCCCTGAAAGTATTATTGTGATGTCTTGTTTTTCGAAAAAGTTACAGGGCGCTAAACTTTTTTGGGCATAGGTCCGTTTGACCTGACCTAGGTCAGACATCTGACTTGATCTGAGGTCAAAGCTTTGACACAAGGTGTAAAATGATCAAGCAAAAGATACACGAAGTTTCGTGGCTCTGTGTTTGTTTGTTTCATCGTAATCCCAGAAAAACCTCAGGGGGCGGTCAACTGCCCCCCCCCCAGTCGGGGGCAGGTTAAGAATGCTGAAAACGTTCTTGAGAACCCTGGGAACCTTTTGAGCTCTGTTTCCGTATCCATAACGATAAGACGCATCGCCATACGGGGTAGCGCGAAATGGCCCCAGTAGCCGAAGCGCTGTATAAAACCTAGTCATCATCATTGCCGTTATGGGGCGGAGACTTATTTGCTACTTTCCTTGTATCTCGAGAAGTACCCGTCCGATTTCATTGCAAGAAACGGCAATAGATTTACCATGATTTTTATGATGTTGGCACTGGCGGCACAAGAGGAAAGAGGGAAAGGGAATTATCATGATCGCATGCTTATCAGGTCGACTTACGACTCTGATCTCAAATGACCTGAAATACCTCCAGCGTCACATGAAATGATTTTGTGTTCATTGCATCGTTTCTAAACAATTTCAGCCTTTTGAATGGACTATATTTCCAAAACTTCTGTTTATTTCCGACGTGGTTTTGGGTACTCACCGGTAAATTTTAGGTCATGGCTCCATGAGCCGACCTGGGATCGACCTGAAGCTTAGCTTGGAACAAAGGTAAAGAACATTGCGCTGAGTCAAAGATTATTATTCTTATTCTTATTCCTGTTTTATTTTGAAAATAATAGCAAACATATTTACATAACATCAAATGTGACTTTTGACGTCGACCTGATCTTGTAAAAGTGATCTCAGGTCAACAAAAATGTGTTTGTTTACCAAGGTATTGACATATACGTCTATATAGCGATTTAGGTTCCATCTTAGAAACTTCATTTTTGGCAGCTATTTTGCCCTGAACTGTGCCAAAAATGGCCTGAGGTGCCTCCAAAAAACGTGGTTTGGCTCCGCCCCTGGACAGAGTAAAATTATGGAGATGTTTCAAAATATGTCATAAGAAAAAAACAGCGGAAGCCGCCAAGTTTCGTGCAGTTGTCTTAAATCCACTGGAAATGGCGAGCAAACAGCCAGAGGCGGCTTCTGAAGCCCCCCCCCTACGGGAACAGCGTAAGAATCCTGCAGGGCCCATTTCAGATTTTTTTTTTGGGTACATTTCTCTGTTTTGTGCGACCTTCCATGGCACTCAATTAACACTTTGTTTCCAACTACGATTTATTGAGAGCGTTGATCACAATATGATTAGGAGCCACTTACGACCCGCGGATGAGCTCAAAGGCCAGGACTGGGCCATACGCTTAACGCTAGGCAATCCATAATGCGTCCAAAGCCAAACTACCAGGCGTGAGTGGGGGCCAGGTAGGCCGACTTGAGCTCCACGGCAGGGGCAGCCTTGACAGCGACGGCAGCAGGGGCAGCCACGGCCACAGCAGGGGCAGTCTTGACAGCGACGGCAGCGGGGGCAGCCACGGCCACGGCAGGGGCAGCCTTCACAGCGACGGCAGCAGGTGCAGCCACGGCCACAACAGGGGCAGACTTCACGGCGACGGCAGCGGGGGCAGCCACGGCCACAGCAGGGGCAGCGTGCACCGGGGCGGCGTAGGCGGCTGGGGCGTACACGCGTTTCCTCTTCACTTCTTCTAAAAGTCCTGTTTTTTTGCCACCGTGATATAGGGCACGCCCGGAGACATTTTAGGTTATAGCTTCTTGACCCGACGTGATATCGATCTGAATCGTAAACAAAAGCAGAAACACTGTCTTGAGCCACTTGTATATATACTTGAATATATATATATATATATATATATATATATATATATATATATGATATATATATGTATATATGAATATATATATATGTATATACTCTTGAGATTTCTTTAAAAAAATGGCGTCAAGAACATTACATAAAAAAACAGATTTGTACTTCTGTGCTTAACCTGATCTTGTGAAGTTACTTTAGGTTAGCAAAATATTTGGGTATGTTTTCCCAGTGAATTTATACAAACAAACCCTATTTTTCTTTTACCTTCTACGATGCCTCCCAAAAAAGCAGCCTGGCTCCGACTCTGGGCAAAATAAAGTTTTGAAAACTCGACATAATACGGACAAAGAATATAAAGGAAAAACAAATAATTTTTGGTGCTCAGTTTTCCAGGAATCCTGGAGGTGGCCAGCAACAAAACTGGAGGGGGCTTCTGAAATCCCCCCACCTTCACATTCGGGACGTAAGTTGAAGCGGAGACTGCAGTTCTCTAAGCTTCGAAATACATGAAAAGGTATGCATCGCATGTCAGTACTTGTCTGTATGAGAGACATGTCGACGAAAGTCGACCTCGGTCATGAAACACTAAGATTTATTTGTTTTAAGAAGCCTTATAAGGTGCATAAGAATTCAGAAACAGAACAGAGCTCCACCAGATGCACTGAAATGTTTAAGCTTGTACCAGAAAATATTCAAATGGCTTCCACCACTGGTTTATGGCATAACTTAACATTTCTTCCAACATTCACAATGATGCAAATTTAATCTACCATGACCACATTTCACGTTGGACTTTTGGGTACTTTTGATTATCTTCCACAACCAGCATGTCGATAAAGACTAAGCAAACTAAAGAAAGGACAAAATGTCACAGCATTATTCTCCTTGTGACGTCATATCAAGATAACCTTGGATGCATTGATGAAACACTGCCACTGAAATATGTAAAAATGATTTACAGTTAGGTAATGTGAAATTGACAAACAAACAAACAAATAAAGACGTGTTCTTCCTCAAAAAGGACTCGGGAATATTATTTTCGGACAGGGAATCTAATAACTAGCACAAAAATGACGTTTCGTAGTGCTTCATTTGCGAAGTGGCAGCCAAAGCATATCTATGACAGGTGATTTGCTACACGTTGTAATTTTCGGAGTGTCATACCTCGATTCGAATGCAGCAATTTATGCTTCATTCCAATGCATTCCCTCCACTCGGAGTACCACATCATCTGTTGTGGTGCCAAAGTCCGTTATCTGTCAATTCTCTGTCTTCTTACGACGCAAGAAAACGCCTGTTCCTCACTTGCTGTTTTCACTGCATTATGTGGCACCGTTTGATTTATTCAGTGCCAGAAACTAAATGAAGTAGATAAAAACGTGTAACATATCCACAACGACGCATTTCACATTCGCTTCGAGATGATGAACTTGGAACACCTCAAGAGTGTATCTACGCTGTCACTGTTCTTTGTCTGCTGATCTGCAGCCCTTTATGAACTGCAAAGAAGCGATGGTGAACATGGAAGTATATTGAGGAAGATAATCACAACATGGCTGGGCACCACGAACTGACCTGGCAATATCCCAATCACACCGATAACACTCACTGCCACTCACTGCTCGACGCGTGAGCTGAAACACGTTACATTTGTCCACCAATCGGATAATCTGCGAATGCTGGAGACTGATGATGAAACGAATTTACCAGGCGTGGGCGGGGGCCAGGTACGCCGACTTGAGCTCCACAGCAGGGGCAGCCTTCACAGCAACGGCAGCGGGGGCAGCCACGGCCACAGCAGGGGCAGCCTTCACAGCGACGGCAGCGGGGGCAGCCACGGCCACAGCAGGGGCAGCCTTCACAGCGACGGCAGCAGGGGCAGCCACGGCCACAGCAGGGGCAGCGTGCACCGGGGCGGCGTAGGCGGCCGGGGCGTACACGCGCTTCCTCACCTCCACGGGGGCAGTGTGGACGGGAGTGGGCACGGCGTACGGCTCAGGCACGTCGTAGGGCACGTCGTACGGCTGGGGCACGTGGTTGACGGTCTTCACCTCGGCGGCGTACTTCTGCACGCTGACGGTAGCCGGGTTGGTGATGGTCTTGCCGATGAGGGTCCTGGGGGCGGCGATGGCCGGGGCAGCGATGGCCGGCTTGTGTATGGTGGTGGTGTGTCCGGTGACGACGGGCTGGTCGGCGTAGTGGACCGTCTTGGTGATGGGGATCTCCACCTCCTGACGGACGACGGCAGGGGCGGCGGCAGCGTAGGTGACGGCCGGGGCAGCGTAGGCCACGGCAGGGGCGGCCTTCACAGCAACGGCAGCAGGGGCGGCGTACGACACGGGAGCGGCGTAGGCCACGGGGGCAGCCTTGACCTCATCGACCTTGATGGTCTTGAGCTCCACAGGGGCGGCAGCCTTCACAGCCACGGCAGCGGGGGCGGCGTAGCTCACGGGAGCGGCGTAGGCACCGGCAGAATAGGCGACGGCAGGGGCAGCCTTCACAGCCACGGCAGCGGGGGCGGCGTAGCTCACGGGGGCGGCGTAGGCGCCGGCAGAGTAGGCGACGGGAGCGGCGTAGGCTCCGGCAGAATAGGCGACGGCGGCGTGGTTGGCCGTGACGGGAGCAGAGTTGTATTCTTCGGCCCCGATGGACTTGAACTCCACAGGGGCGGCAGCCTTCACAGCCACGGCAGCGGGGGCAGCGTAGCCCAGGGGGGCGGCGATGGCTCCAGCAGAGTAGGTGAGGGCAGCGTGGTTCAGGGCGACGGGAGCAGCCTTCACCTCGTCCACCTTGATGGTCTTGAGCTCCGCCGGGGCAGCGATGGCGCCCAGGCCAATGGGGAGAGCTGCACTCCTGAGAGCGGCATAGTTGCCGGGGGCGGCAAAGGCCGACACAGCTAGTGCAGCAATCACCACCTGAAGATGGATGGGAATGTGGATTCTTGGTCTTATCAAATATTAATAATATAAAAATTTTCATCTACCACCATAGCTTTCTTTAAAAGGATTCAGGCAATCGAGTGAAGCAAAAGAACGTTGTGCAAAACAAAGTTATGAGTCTTTAATAATGGAAATCTAATATTTAGTACCAATATCGGAAAAGCCTACTGCTATGTGTTTCTTGCATTTAGACTAATAGAACACTAAAACGTACAGCAAATACCGCTGATTGTTCTGTCTACTCACAAAGGCCTTCATGTTGTGATCAGACAGAGATCTCCGACTGGATGTGGACGGGACGGCGGTGGGGCCTTATATACCGGCCGTCCATGGCACCGTCCTTGCGCGAGGCTGCAGTCCGGCGGACCAGTGAGGGTGTCTTGGTTAGACAGCCTGGCCCCGCCCAGTCACGGACGGGGCGTTAACGGAAGAAAACCTCTCCCAGGGCATCGGACAGGTGCCTGAACTGAGCGGAACATTGAATGGACTGTGTTTTGGTGTTCAAACATATGCTGGAAAACCATGAGGAAAACGCGATGAAGAAATGTTAGTTATAGGGAATATGTGATGGAATAATTTCATGAGCCCTATGGAGCGTATATTTCTGCAGTGTGAAAAAGATGGATATTAACATTCTGCCAAGACAGAATTGCTGCATTTTCCTTGTATATATTTCTCAGTGCAGAAAGAATTTCGCCATGTTTTACCAGCAGATCACGAGGGTTTATGCATGAATGATGCGCAGGAAAAAATCCTAATTAAAAAAAATTGAGAGAAAGGCAAAGGAAAAAGCTGTTGGTCTGTCGTCTTTGTATTTCTGGCTTGTTTTGATATGTTTGTTCGCTTTTTAAGTACTCATGGATCCATTATTTTTCTGTTGATTTATTGCCGTTTGTTGATAACGATACAGTGTGACGACAATTAATTATTATCGCACAAGGCACGTAAAAAAACAGAATGAAAACAGAAAACAAAAACAGAAAACAAAAACAGAATGAATAGAACACATTACGCACATGTGTGATGCAACGGAAGGGCATAATGACAGTAATATCAGAAGCTTCTAAGGTAACGCACAATACAGAAACAACAGCTGGGTCAAGTTTACTTGAAAATTTAGCTCTTACTTGCGAGGGTAAATTCAGAGGAATCCAATAAATCTGGCCATTTGTTTTCTGGTCATTTGTAAAGAGTCCATTTGCAAGCGTTCAAAAAACCGTTGATCATGTTTTGCGCTCTTGCATTTACTCTTCATTTCCTTGCTGTTGCACCACCATCATGACAAAACTTCGCAAGGCTGTTTGCCGTGTTGCTGAGGTAGCACCACTGGTATGGTGTCGTACCTATGTATGTGTTCATTGCGACAACATTGCAGTTGTTTATTTTCCTGAAATGTTTCTTTATCGGTGCTGACGGACTGCAGCGCATTTTACTTATGTGGTATGATAAGTAGGATGAAACAAGGCCACGTGTCCGTGGTGTCAGAAGAACAGGTCTTTAGGGATGTGACAACTCGAATATATCATTCACCTTTGCATACACTGAAAACAATTTTACTTCCGCTCAGAGTTAATTTTCTAAATGGAGAGAGAGAATCAAGAACCGTTTTTCACTCCCGAAGTAGGAATAAAATCTACTCTCATTCTGAGGGTATCTTAAACCTTCTCTCAAAGTTAATCCTTTTGACACAATTTTGCTCCAGGGGTTACCCCAAACCAAGAACTTTCATCAGGCAGGCAGGTAACCCGTACCGTTTACTCCAGTGCGTAGGGTTCCGAAAAACCTCGATTTTGGAATAGGAGATCCGCCCACGTATTTACCCCCCACTTGGGAGTAAAATTGCTCTCCTGTTGCAGGTTTCCTATCCATATGATGCGAGCAACTATGAGTTCAGTGTACACTTGCTCCGTGGGTAAGTCCAATCGACCAACTTCTCGCCTTAAATGCACATGAACTTCGACCAATGAGCTTTGACCATTTGTGACAGGATCGCATTCCCGTCTGCTTGTTTTCTTGAATACAGGGAAAGTTGAACAGAGAGTTGATGTGACGGGGCTATTACTGCATTAGCTGCCTAGCAATAGCCAATATGTACATTTCAGGCGGTTCTTTTGTATCCAAATACATTGTATGAATATGCATATGCATATGCAACCAGTATGCCAGCAATGATCTGGTTCCGCGTTATGGTCTTTCACGTAATCGACTACGAAAAATAAGAATGAATACACAGACGGGGAAAAATTAATGTGTGTGTGCGTGTTTCTACTCTTTGCAACTTCCGAATGTCTAGCAAGTGTAGTCAAACGTACTTAGAAATGCGATGTGATGCGTTTGAATTTAGCAGTTGCAACATGGGGCTGGTAGTAGTTTAGAAATTAAATGTCGCTTGATAGTGGCGCAGAAGACAAAGTTAACACAAGCAAGGGCGCGCGAACTCCTCCACAGTTGTTTGGTCATTTCTATCTCCTAAAATATTCGTGAAATCAGTCTTAACCTCTAAAAAGTAAGCAATGTTTGCGGACCCTATTAACCCGCCCCGACTGGGGGTGAGCGGTTGACCGCCCCCCTGAGGTTTTTCTAGGATCGCGAGAGAAAGAGCAAACTCGGCGTCACGAAACTTCGTGTACCATTCGTATCATTGTTTTAACACCTTGTGTCAAAGTTTCCACCTCAGGTCAAGTGGCGTGTCTGACCTACGTCAGGGCAAACAGACCTATGTCAAAAAAAGTTTAGCTCCCTCTAACTTTTTCGGAAAATAAGATATCACAATAATACTTTCAGGGATTAGAGAAGTTGCTAAATGCAACAAATCTGTTATCTCAGACTTTTTTCGGAATTCTCTGGTTCATTGACCTAAGGTGAAGCCATTTTTAAGACATGTTGTTTTTTTCGGAAATTGGCAGAATTTTTCATAACATGTGTAGTGTGGAGTGATGCAGGGATCTAGATACCGTCAATAGGAAAAGTATCACGGACTTCCACCCATTAACCTGAGGTCAGGTCACGCATAAATGTTGCGAGCCCAAATGTACCACCGTCAAAATCAGCGATGAATTACTCAGAATGGGTAGAAAATGGCAGAACTGGCTTGCACAGACGCAAGTAACATCGAGAACCTTAAAAAGTTTCAAAAAATGCATATTTTGGAAATAAACAGGCTCTGGCGAATAAAGCTCCGCCAATTGTGTAGATTGCTAACTAATGTATTTTTCCCAAATTTCAGCATCAGAAACCATCACAAGAACCACTAAGATCAACAAAATTTACATGGATAGGCTTTCGTCGTGAAAATAAAGGAGAGCTAAAATTAGTTTTCATTAATTTCCAACTGCGTAAAGCTGCTGCGCCCGCCGACAACCGGCGTGAAAATCGCCGTGTCTGACTCAGCGTTTCAGCGTAGAGACGTATAGAAAAGACGTATTTTCTTATGACTTTGACATGTAAATTTGACATGAGCTTGATATGAGAAAGACGTATATACATATAACGACACATTTGAAATATTTTTGAAAATGACAAATTGTATAGCACCTCATACATGTGCCTACATTATTACCCTGTTTTTTTTTGTTTGCCCATAATCTTTGATAAATTGCAAAGCAGCACTAATGAAGATGAAAATATATTGAGGAAGATGATCACAACATGGCTGGGCACCACACACTGACCTGACAATATCCCAGTCACACCGATAGCACTCGTTGCTCGCCGCGTGAGCTGGAACACGTCACATTTGTCCACCAGTCGGATAATTTGCGGATGCTGGAGACTGGTGATGAAACGAATTTACCAGGCGTGGGCGGGGGCCAGGTAAGCCGACTTGAGCTCCACAGCAGGTGCAGCCTTCACAGCGACGGCAGCGGGGGCAGCCACGGCCACAGCAGGGGCAGCCTTCACAGCGACGGCAGCGGGAGCAACCACGGCCACAGCAGGGGCAGCCTTCACAGCGACGGCAGCGGGGGCAGCCACGGCCACAGCAGGGGCAGCGTGCACCGGGGCGGCGTAGGCGGCCGGGGCATACACGCGCTTCCTCACCTCCACGGGGGCAGTGTGGACGGGGGTGGGCACGGCGTACGGCTCAGGCACGTCGTAGGGCACGTCGTAAGGCTGGGGCACGTGGTTGACGGTCTTCACCTCGGCGGCGTACTTCTGCACGCTGACGGTAGCCGGGTTGGTGATGGTCTTGCCGATGAGGGTCCTGGGGGCGGCGATGGCCGGGGCAGCGATGGCCGGCTTGTGGATGGTGGTGGTGTGTCCGGTGACGACGGGCTGGTCGGCGTAGTGGACCGTCTTGGTGATGGGGATCTCCACCTCCTGACGGACGACGGCAGGGGCGGCGGCAGCGTAGGTGACGGCCGGGGCAGCGTAGGCCACGGCAGGGGCGGCCTTCACAGCAACGGCAGCAGGGGCGGCGTACGACACGGGAGCGGCATAGGCCACGGGGGCAGCCTTGACCTCATCGACCTTGATGGTCTTGAGCTCGACAGGGGCGGCAGCCTTCACAGCCACGGCAGCGGGGGCGGCGTAGCTCAGGGGGGCGGCGTAGGCGCCGGCAGAGTAGGCCACGGGAGCGGCGTAAGCGCCGGCAGAGTAGGCCACGGGAGCGGCGTAGGCTCCGGCAGAATAGGCGACGGGAGCGGCGTAGGCTCCGGCAGAATAGGCGACGGCGGCGTGGTTGGCCGTGACGGGAGCAGAGTTGTATTCTTCGGCCCCGATGGACTTGAACTCCACAGGGGCGGCAGCCTTCACAGCCACGGCAGCGGGGGCGGCGTAGCCCAGGGGGGCGGCGATGGCTCCAGCAGAGTAGGTGAGGGCAGCGTGGTTCAGGGTGACGGGAGCAGCCTTCACCTCATCGACCTTGATGGTCTTGAGCTCCGCCGGGGCAGCGATGGCGCCCAGGCCAATGGGGAGAGCTGCACTCCTGAGAGCGGCATAGTTGCCGGGGGCGGCAGACGCCGTCACAGCTAGTGCAGCAATCACCACCTGAAGATGGATGAGAATGTGGATTCTTGGTCTTATCAAATATTGATAATATAAAATTTTTCATCTACCACCATAGCTTTCTTTAAAAGGATTCAGGCAATCGAGTGAAGCAAAGGAACGTTGTGCAAAACAAAGTTATGAGTCTTTAATAATGGAAATCTAATATTTAGTACCAATATCGGAAAAGCCTACTGCTATGTGTTTCTTGCATTTAGACTAATAGAACACTAAAACGTACAGCAAATACCGCTGATTGTTCTGTCTACTCACAAAGGCCTTCATGTTGTGATCAGACAGAGATCTCCGACTGGATGTCGACGGGACGGCGGTGGGGCCTTATATACCGGCCGTCCATGGCACCGTCCTTGCGCGAGGCTGCAGTCCGGCGGACCAGTGAGGGTGTCTTGGTTAGACAGCCTGGCCCCGCCCAGTCACGGACGGGGCGTTAACGGAAGAAAACCTCTCCCAGGGCATCGGACAGGTGCCTGAACTGAGCGGAACACTGAATGGACTGTGCTTCAGGTTTTAAACATATGTTGGAAAACCATGAAGAAAATGCAAAGAAGAAATGTTAGTTATAGGGAATATGTGATGGAATAATTTCATGAGCCCTATGGAGCGTATATTTCGGCAGTATGAATAAGATGGATATTAACATTTTGCCAGGAAAGAATTGCTGCATTATCTTCGTATATATTTCGCAGTGCAGAAAGAACTTCGCCCTGTTTTACCAGCAGATCAGCAGGGTTTATATATGAAAGATGCACAGGAAAAAATCCTTCTAATTACAAAAATTAACAGAAAAACAAAGGGAAAAACTGTCGGTTTGTCGTCTTTGCATTTCTGGTTTGTTTTGATATGTTTGTTCGCTTTTTAAGTACTTATGGATCCACTATTTTTCTGTTGATTTATTGCCGTTTGTTGATAACGATACAGCGTGACGAGAATTAATTATTATCCCACAAGGTACGTAAAAAGAAAACAGAAATGAACAGGACACATTACGCACATATATCCAGGCATAATGGCAGTAATGTGAGGAGCTTTTAAGGTAACGTACAATACACAAACAACAGCTGGGTTAAGTGCACTTGAAAATTTAGCTCTTACTTGCGAGGGTAAAGTCAGAGGAATCCGATAAATCTGGCCATTTGTTTTCTGGTCATTTGTAAAGTCCATTTGCAACCGTTCAAAAACCGTTCATCATGTTTTGCGCTCTGACATTTACTCTTCATTTCTTTGCCGTTGCACCACCACCATGACAAAATTTCGCAAGGCTGTTTGCCGTGTTTCTCAGGTCGCACCACTGGTATGGTGTCGTACCTATGCATGTGTTCATTGCGGCAACATTGCAGTTGTTTATTTTCCTAAAGTGTTTCTTTATCGGTGATGACGGACTGCGGCGCATTTTACTTATGTGGTATGATAAGTAGGATGGAACAAGGCCATGTGCCCGCGATGTCAGAAAAACAGGTCTTTATAGATATGACAACTCGAATATATCATTCACCTTTGCACACACTGGAAACAATTTTACTTCCGCTCAGAGTTAATTTTCTAAATGGAGAGAGAGAATCAAGAACCGTTTTTCACTCCCGAAGTAGGAATAAAATCTACTCTCAATCTGAGTGTATCTTAACCCTTCTCTGAAAGTTAATCGTTTTGACATATTCTTTTTCTAGGGTTTACCCCAAACCAAGAACTTTCATCAAGCAGGCAGGCAGGTAACCCGTACCGTTTACTCCAGTGCGTAGGGTTCCGAAACCCTCTGTTTTGGAATAGGAGATCCGCCCACGTATTTACCCCCCCCACTTGAGAGTAAAATTACTCTCCTGTTGCAGGTTTCCTATCTATAACATGCGAGCAACTACAAGTTCAGTGTACACTTACTCAGTGCGCAAATCCAATCGACCAACTTCTCGCCTTAAATGCATATGAACTTCGACCAGTGAACTTTGATCACTTTTGACAGGATCGCATTCCCGTCTGCTTGTTTTCTTGAATACGGGGAAAGCTGAACAGAGAGTTGATGTGACGGGGCTATTACTGTATTAGCTGTCTAGCAATAACCAATATGTAAAAGAATAAAAAGAAAGGCAGTAGTTTAGAAATTAAATGGCGCTTGATAGCGGCGCAAAAGACAATGTTAACACAAGCAGGGGCGCGCGAACTCCTCCACAGTTGTTTGGTGATTTCTGTCTCCTAAAATATTCGTGAAATCAGTCATAACCACTAAAAAGTAAGCAATGTTTGCGGACCCTATTAACCCGTCCCGACTGGGGGGAGCGGTTGACCGCCCCCCTGGGGTTTTTCTAGGATCGCGAGAGAAAGAGCAAATCAGCGTCACGAAACTTCGTGTACCATTCGTATCATTATTTTAACACCTTGTGTCAAAGTTTCGACCTCAGTTCAAGTCGCGTGTCTGACCTAGGTCAGGGCAAACAGACCTATGTCAAAAAAAGTTAAGCGTCCTGCAATTTTTTCGGAAAATAAGATATCACAATAATACTTTCAGGGATTAGAGAGGTTGCTAGATTCAACAAATCTGCCATCTCAGATTTTTCGGAATTTTCTGGTTCATTGACCTAAGGTGAAGCCATTTTTAAGACATGTCGTCGTTTTTTTTCGGAAATGGGCGGAATTTTTCATAACATTTCTAGTGTGGAGTGATGCAAGTATCTAGTTACCGTCAATGGGCAAAGTATCAATGACTTCCAGCCATTGACTGAGGCCAGGTCACGAATAAATCTTGCGAGCCCAAATGTACCACCGTCAAAATCAGCGATGAATTACACACAATGGGTAGAAAATGGCAGAACTGGCTCGCACAGACGCAAGTAATATCGAGAACCTCAAAAAGTGTCAAAAAATTGCATATTTTGAAAATAAACAGGCTCTGGCGAAGAAAGCTCCACTTTTACTTCGCCAATTGTGTAGACTGGAAACTGATGTATTTTTCCCAAATTTCAGCATCAGAAACCATCACAAGAACCACTAAGATCAACAAAATTTACATGGATAGGCTTTTGTCGTGAAAATAAAGGAACGCTAAAATTAGTTCCCGTTAATTTCGAACTGCGTAAAGCTGCTGCGCCCACCGACAACCGGCGTGAAAATCGCCGTGTCTGACTCAGCGTTTCGGCATAAATATTGAACAAGTCAGAGAAATTAGACGTGTATCGGCATCTGCGGACAGTTACCCGTGCGTTGGTGCAAGACCAGCAAGGCCCTGACTACCAAACGTTCCCCCGAATGATTTTGTCAACGCATTTAGCCGCTTTATTTTAACCTGCGTTAATTTTCATTTTTAATATTTGATTATCATTTACCATCTTAAAAGCTTTCTTCCCCTCTTTAAAACTGATAGAAGATATAGGGGAGGGGACCTGCTTAAAACAACGGGAGGACAGATCTACATTGGGAATCCATGGTTGCTGCCATAGAGTTAAAATTGACCCCTGGTAACGGAAGACCTACCTTATTATTAATATCATATATTCATCTACCTGATTATTAGTATCATATGTTTACCTACCTGATTATTAACGTCTTATTGGTATCGTGTATGTGCATATGATGCATGGACGTATATATCTATATACATGCATATATATCCATAATTTGTTATTGATCACATTGATCTGTATTACGTTATGGTTATATTGTACTTGCATTATCTGTCTGAATAGGATTCGGATTCGTAACCAGACAGTTTTAGTCACGTCGGAACTGGACTCGAAATCGATTCCACTTGTATTTGGTTGCCTGGAATTGGAATCGGATTCGGAGTAATTTGCCTTGTTATTGAGTCGGAGTCGATTCCAGTCAAGCGTCCAATCAAGCACAAGTGTGATTCTCGTGTATATTTAGGACTGTTTTACGGTCGTTTCTGGTATCCAAGGTATTTTTTTGCCAGTTGACAAATACCTGCAATCAGGGAACAGGCGGCTCTTTACCTCACAAGTGACAACGTTTGTAATCCTACAAGGTATAACAGTTAGCTATTTATTTCCTGTTTGTATGACACTCGTACCATACATACAGATCATGAAAATGTTCGTAATGGCGTTGATGGAAAAGACGTCACATGCTCATAAGAACGGCTTTGAAATGTTTTTAAGATGAAAAATTATCTAGCACCTCTTACCTACGTCTACATTATCATTCTGGTTTCTTTCTTCATCCATAGTCCTTTATAAATTGCAAAGCAGCAGTAATGAAGATGAAAATATATTGAGGAAGATGATCACAACATGGCTGGGCACCACGAACTGACCTGGCAATATCCCAATGACAACGATAACACTCGCTGCTCGCCGCGTGAGCTGCAACACGTCACATTTGTCCACCAGTCGGATAATTTGCGGATGCTGGAGACTGGTGATGAAACGAATTTACCAGGCGTGGGCGGGGGCCAGGTAGGCCGACTTGAGCTCCACAGCAGGTGCAGCCTTCACAGCGACGGCAGCGGGGGCAGCCACGGCCACAGCAGGGGCAGCCTTCACAGCGACGGCAGCGGGAGCAACCACGGCCACAGCAGGGGCAGCCTTCACAGCAACGGCAGCGGGGGCAGCCACGGCCACAGCAGGGACGGCCTTCACAGCAACGGCAGCAGGGGCAGCCACGGCCACGGCAGGGGCAGCCTTCACAGCGACGGCAGCGGGGGCAGCCACGGCCACAGCAGGGGCAGCGTGCACCGGGGCGGCGTAGGCGGCCGGGGCGTACACGCGCTTCCTCACTTCCACGGGGGCAGTGTGGACGGGAGTGGGCACGGCGTACGGCTCAGGCACGTCGTAGGGCACGTCGTAAGGCTGGGGCACGTGGTTGACGGTCCTGACCTCGGCGGCGTACTTCTGCACGCTGACGGTGGCCGGGTTGGTGATGGTCTTGCCAATGAGGGTCCTGGGGGCGGCGATGGCCGGGGCAGCGATGGCCGGCTTGTGGATGGTGGTGGTGTGTCCGGTGACGACGGGCTGGTCGGCGTAGTGCACCGTCTTGGTGATGGGGATCTCCACCTCCTGACGGACGACGGCAGGGGCGGCGGCAGCGTAGGTGACGGCCGGGGCAGCGTAGGCCACGGCAGGGGCAGCCTTCACAGCAACGGCAGCAGGGGCGGCGTACGACACGGGAGCGGCGTAGGCCACGGGGGCAGCCTTGATCTCATCGACCTTGATGGTCTTGAGCTCCACAGGGGCGGCAGCCTTCACAGCCACGGCAGCGGGGGCGGCGTAGCTCACGGGGGCGGCGTAGGCGCCGGCAGAGTAGGCCACGGGAGCGGCGTAAGCGCCGGCAGAGTAGGCCGCGGGGGCGGCGTAGGCTCCGGCAGAGTAGGCCACGGGAGCGGCGTAGGCTCCGGCAGAATAGGCGACGGCGGCGTGGTTGGCCGTGACGGGAGCAGAGTTGTATTCTTCGGCCCCGATGGACTTGAACTCCACAGGGGCGGCAGCCTTCACAGCCACGGCAGCGGGGACAGCGTAGCCCAGGGGGGCGGCGATGGCTCCAGCAGAGTAGGTGAGGGCAGCGTGGTTCAGGGCGACGGGAGCAGCCTTCACCTCATCCACCTTGATGGTCTTGAGCTCCGCCGGGGCAGCGATGGCGCCCAGACCAATGGGGAGAGCTGCACTCCTGAGAGCGGCATAGTTGCCGGGGGCGGCAGACGCCGTCACAGCTAGTGCAGCAATCACCACCTGAAGATGGATGACAATGTTGATTCTTGGTCTTATCAAATATTGATAATATAAAATTTTTCATCTACCACCATAGCTTTCTTTAAAAGGATTCAGGCAATCGAGTGAAGCAAAGGAACGTTGTGCAAAACAAAGTTATGAGTCTTAAATTATGGAAATCTAATATTTAGTACCAATATCGGAAAAACCTACTGCTATGTGTTTCTTGCTTTAGACTAATAGAACACTAAAGCGTACAGCAAATACCGCTGATTGTTCTGTCTACTCACAAAGGCCTTCATGTTGTGATCAGACAGAGATCTCCGACTGGATGTGGACGGGACGGCGGTGGGGCCTTATATACCGGCCGTCCATGGCACCGTCCTTGCGCGAGGCTGCAGTCCGGCGGACCAGTGAGGGTGTCTTGGTTAGACAGCCTGGCCCCGCCCAGTCACGGACGGGGCGTTAACGGAAGAATATCTCTCCCCGGGCATCGGACAGGTGCCTGAACCGAGCGGAACACTGAATGAACTGTGCTTCAGATTTTAAACATATGTTGGAAAACCATGAAGAAAATGCAAAGAAGAAATGAAAATGATAGAGATAGACGATGAAATAATTTCATGACCCAATGGACCGTATATTTCCGTGGTGTTAAAAAGATAGATAATAATATTCTGCCAAGAAAGAATTATTGCTGCAATTTCGTTGTATATACTTTGCAGTGCAGAACGAACTTTAACTTGTTTCACCAGCAGAGCACGAGGGCTTATGTATGAATGATTTGCAGGAAAAAATCCTTCTAATTGCAGAAATTGCGAGAAAAACAAAGGGAAAAGTTGTCGGTTTGTCGTCTTTGTATTTCTGGTTTGTTTTGATATGTTTGTTTGCTTTTTAAGTACTCATGGATCCACTATTTTTCAGTTGATTTATTGCCGTTTGTTGATAACGATACAGTTTGACGACAATTAGTTAATTATTACCCCAAAAGGCACGTAAAAAGAAAACAAAAAGTCACAAGACACATTACGCAGATATATCCGGGTATAATGACAGTAATATGAGGAGCTTCTAAGGTAGCGTACAATACAGAAACAACAGCTGGGTCAAGTTCACTTGAAACTGACGAGAATAAAGTCAGAGCAGTCTGATAAATCTGGCCATTTGCTTTCTGGACATTTGTAAAGGGTCCATTTGCAACCGTCCAAAAAACTGTTCATCATGTTTTGCGCTTTCACATTTACTCTTCAGCTTTTTGCTGTTGCACCACCACCATGAATACATCTCGCAAGGTTTTTTGCCGTGTTACTCAGGTTGCACCATTGGTATGATGTCGTACTTATGCATGTGTTCATTGCGACAACATTGCAATTGTTTTTTCTCCTTGAGTGTTTCTTTATCGGTACTGACGGACTGCGGCGCATTTTACTTATGTAGTATTATAAGTAGGATGGAACAAGGCGACCTGCTCGCAGTGCCAGAAAAACATGTCTTTAGGGATGTGACAATTCGAATATATCATTCACCGTTGCATACACCTAAAACAATTTTACTTCCGCTCAGAGTTAATTCTCTATATGGAGAGAGTGAGAATCAACAATAGTTTTTCACTCCCGGAATAGGAAAAAATCTACTCTCAATCCGAGGGTATCTTAACCCTTCTCTGAAAGTTAATCTTTCTGACATATTCTTACTCTAGGGGTTAATCCAAACTAAGAACTTTCATCAGGCAGGCAGGCAGGCAACCCGTGCCGTTTACTCCAGTACCTAGGGTTTCGAAAACCCTCGATTTTGGAAGAGGAGATCCGCCCACGTATTTACCCCCCACTTGTGAGTAAAATTACTCTCCTGCTACAGGTTTCCTATCCATATCATGCGAACAACTATGAGTTCCGTGTATACTTGCTCCGTGGGTAAATCCAATTGACCAACTTCTCTCCTTTACCCTATTCCCGAGAGGGGGCGGGCTGAATCCGCCCCCCTCGGGTTTTTTGCTTGCCAATTCCAGCGTTTTTAACGCAGCTCCACAAAACTTGGTGACTTTTCCTAGCCATTCTTTCTACGCGCTGTGACAAAATTTCAAAATTCTATTTTGCTTAGGGGCGGAGCCAGGCAGCATTTTTGGGATGCACCTCAGGCCATTTTTGGCCTTGTTGAGGGTAAAAGAGAAATGTCTACCAAAAGCAGAGTTTTTAAGATAGAACTAAAAACGTCATATGGCTGTATAGCTAAATAGTTGGGCAATGTGTATAAGTAATTTTGCTCATCTGAGGTCACTTTACAAGGTCAGGTCAAGGTCAAAAGTCAACATTTGTTGGTTTGCAATAATTTCAGCGCCGTTCTTTCAAATGCCAAACCCGGAATATATATGACGTAGAACGATGCCCTCTACTTGTGTATCAAGTTTCAGCTTGATATCAGATCAGGTCGCGGAGCTATGACCTAAAATGTCAATGCGCGTACCCTATATCGCAATAGCCGTAAAATGATTTTTTTTTAATAGAGTGAATTCAAATGATTGAAAAAGTTTACAGATAATACCAAATGCACACGAGATCATTCCAAGTAATCCCACGGTCGCTGAAGGTCATTTAAGTTCAAAGGTCACAAGTTGATCTGAAGAACGTGTGTCCATGACAGTTCCCCTTTTTTCATGTCCCTGGCACCGCCTATGTTAACATTATGCAAACGTGATGTGATTTGTACTTCTTTAGCAAAGCATGACTAGCAGAAGCCAAAAATATGTTTTTGCCTCTTTTGTTCATTCAGTTGTTAGAAAACTAATCCTCCTATTTTTGAAACCCTGTGAACGCCCATGAATTTTCTCAAAATTCCCGATTTTTGTACCCATGGTAAAAGCCCTATCCATAATCTTTCGATTCATGCCAGTTTCATTGAAATCGATCGAAAAAGAACGGAGTTATAAGAAGTCCAAAAATACCCCTTATTTTGATATTTTTGCCCCCTGTATCCACACATTTCAAAATTTTCAAAATTTGTTTTTATAAAAATGTAGTTCACGTCATGGCAAATCGACTGTCGTTTGTTGCGATAAAATCGGACGAGTAGTTCTCGAGATCTCGGGGGGGGGGGGGGCGAATCCCCCTCCCGCCGGGAATCGGCCATACCGTCTAGCCCTCCGGGAATAGGGTTAAATGCACATGAACTTCGACCAGTGAACTTTGACCATTTGTGACAAGACTGCATTCCCGCCTGCTTTTGTCCTTGAATACGGGGAAAGTTTAACAGAAAAATGATGTGACGGGGCTATTTCTGCATTAGCTGCCTAGAAATAGCCAACATGTAACATTCCAGGTGGTTCTTCTGTACCCAAATAAAGTACCAATATGCAAGGCAATGGTCTGTTGTCCGTGTTCCGGTCTTTCACATAATCGGCTACGAAAAATAAGCATGAATACACAGACAGGTAAAAATTAATGTGTGTGCGTGTTTCTACTCCTTGCAACTTTCAAATTTCTAGCAAGTGTAGTCAAACGCCCTTAGAAATGAGATGCGATGCGTTTGAATTTAGCCGTCGTAACATGGGGCTGGTAGTAGTTTAGAAAATGAATGGGGCTTGATAGCGGCGCAAAAGACAAAGTTAACACAAGCAGAAGCGCGGGAACTCCTCCACAGCCGTTTGGTCATTTCTGTCTCCAAAAATATTCGTGAAATCAGTCTTAACCACTAAAAAGTAAGCAATGTTTTCGGACCCTATTAGCCCGCCCACGACTGAGGAGGGAACGGTTGACCGCACCCCTCAAGTTTTTCCAGGATCGCGAGAGAAAGAACAAACGCAGCGCCAGGAAACTTCGTCTACGTTTCGTTTCATTATTTTAACACCTTGTGTCAAAGTTTGACCTCAGATCAAGAGGCGTGTTTGACCTAGGTTAGGGCAAACGGACCTATGTCCAAAAAAATTAGCGCGCTCTAACCTTTTCGGAAAATAAGTTATCACAATAATACTTTCAGGGATCTGAGAGGTTGCTAGACGCAACAAGTCTGCTATCTCAGATTTTTCGGAATTTTCTGGTTCATTGACCTACGCTGAAGCCCATTTTTTTACACATGTCGTCCTTTTCTCGAAAATTGGTGGAATTTTTCATAGCATTTCTAGTGTGGAGTGATGCAGGGATCTAGCTGCCATCCAGCCATTGACCTGAGGTCAGATCACGAATAACTGTTGCGAGCCAAAATGTACCACCGTCAAAATCAGCGATGAATCACTCATAATGGATAGAAAATACCAGAACTGGCCTGCACAGACGCAAGTAATATCAAGAACCTCAGAACGTTTAAAAAAATGCATGTTTTGCAAAAAACAGGTTCTCGCGAGTAAAGCTCCGCCAATGATGTAGATTGGTAACTAATGAACTTTTCCGAAATTTAAGCATGAGAAACCATCGCAAGGACCACTAATATCAATAAAATTTGGATGGATAGGTTTTTTTGTCGCGAAAATAATGAAACGCGAAAATTAGTTCCCGTTAATTTCTAACTGCGTAAAGCTGCTGTGCCCGCCGACAACCGGCGAGAAAATCACCGTGTCTTTAACTCAACGTATATATTGAACAAATCAGAGAAACTGGACGTGTATCGACATCTGCGGACCTTCACCTGTGCGTTGGTGCCTTGTCCTATGCGTTATTAGTCACAGCCCTTGAGATTCAGGCCATTTATTGGTCTCATGCAGTCGGCTAGGGAAAAAACATATGTATGGCGTAAATGGCTTACACATTATCCAAAACTAAAAATGAGACCAGTTTCGAGCTCTACATGTCACGAGCTTTCCAGCTGTGTGATTATTTTCATCATGCGACCAACCATTCGTGAGGTCGAAGGGGCGGTCAACCGTTCCCCTCCCCCAGTCGGGCGTGATCGCTGCCGACCCATGGTCGTGCGCGGTGTTAAGAAGTTTATGATCTATGTTACAGAGGCTCATCTAGATCTGCCCTGAAAACAATGTCACCTGCGCATGACGAGTTAACCCTTTGTACAAAGGTTTTGCATAAATTTTACCAAGCAGTCGAAGGAAATTGCAGAGAGTTCCCAATTAACACCTGGATTTATTCGACAGCGATAAGAAAAATACCGGTATCGAGTGTTGGTGTCCCTGTTGCGCCGAGCTCGAACCCAAGCGTCACGAGTGGCGCGGTTGATTCGTGGAATGGGAATAGATTACCCGCCAGCGTGTCAGCTTAGATGCAGCGGATAAATGACCCGATGTATTCTTGCGGATTTTGGTGCGCACGATGCTGCAAGGGCGCCATGTTTTTGAGTGATGACACGCGGGTGAATTGTGAGGTGCTTCCGATCGATTCGAGTATTGATCGTGCGGTACCCTGTGTAAGTAGAGCAGCGTGTTGAGTTGACAGATCACAAGCTGTCACCAAAACTATTGTTGCGAAAGTGTGGACGCTGGGCTTGGCGTAGGCGCTCGCTCAAATGTACAAAGCAGTGTCTCATTGACCCCATCATGGACTCGTTACAAACGCCTCGCATTTTCCGACGAGGCTGTCTAGTGCTCTTCATATGAAGTTGAATTGTGACCTTGATTCTGCCATTTTATAAAGCATCCCATGTTTGTTTAGCTGTGCATTCGCGTTGTACTCATTCTGTTGCAGAATTGCATTGAAATGGTAATGCATTGGTTGTCACGTGATGGTGACATATTAGCCAAAGTGATGCGTAATAAAATAATAAAACGGGACGGGAATGGTTTCGGTAACGAAGACGAGTCTTAAATGTATCTATGTGTATTTTTATGATGTTGCCGTTGGTTGATGATAACTTAAGCTGGCGGACCGAGGACCTGCTACATTTATAGGTTGGAAACGAGTACTTTATCCGTCCACGACGTGTGAGATGGCTTGAAAGTGATCCCCAAAATACGAATAAAGGCTTCTGGTTTACTCAGTACCATTGGATAAACGTTCGTCGTTGACCACGCTGTAGCGTGTAACGACAACGAGTAGTACGGAAATGTGGAGTATGCGAAACGATGAACACGAGGTTCTGTCGTGAAGGCAGCGGGTGAACACGCCCAAAGCGGGGCGTGGACCCGTCAATGGCGGATGAAGAAATCTCATGCGATGGGTATGAGGTGCCCATACAGTACCACTGCCCTGAGTTTCAAAAACGTTTGCGTGCTGGCCAACCTGCAAATTTTGGGTTTACTTGTTGTCATTAGGTACAAATATTTTCAATGTACATCACATTTAGTGCATTGCTCCAAGTGCTGCCACTTTTCGCTAGGTCGTGCATTTTTTTATTTGGGCCTCAAGCACCACATGAGAGACAAAACTTCGCATGTGGTTGACATGTTCTGCGCCTGTTTTTGCTGTTGTCGATTAACTGTGTTTTTCTTGAGATTTTTAATGATATTTTTCCTGCATGATGTGATTGGTATCACATAAATATTGATGATGTGAAGGTGCAGAAAGTGGCGGTGTGCCCTTCTGATTCAGCTGGTTTAGCGTTTCAGCCTTTTCAGCAGTTCACGGTTGATGGTAATAATTCTGCAACATTTTGGGTGACTGCCTCTGTAAACCTGTGTAATCTAGACTGCAACAAAAAATGAATTATAGGTGTAGGAAGGTTTCCCACCTGACCAGCATGCATTCACACTGTTACCACATCTTCATAATGAACCGGTTGGAACTACCTCGGCAGTATTTACATTTTTCTTTTTGACAATATTTTTTCCATTGGTGGCTGTACTTTTACAGGATTAAGAATTGTAAATAGACATCGACTGTTCATTAAAGCTTTCGGTTGTATTAGATTTGAAAGAATCGGATCTTGCAAATTTAACAGCATATCATTTTATTGCGCTCATGCAAAGCAAATGTATGATCGAAAAATATTCCGATAATATATGTTATCATGTAATCTTTCAAGATGATTTATACTAACATATTGCTGCGAGTTGTCTGAAAACACTTATGGTTGGTATTTTATTAGTCTGGCTGTTGTTTTTACCATAGGTAGAACTGCAAAAGCGAACAACTTGGGGATGTTAGATATCACTGATGAGTTTTATGACTTGAAATGCTAACATTTTCTGGCATGTCGTTTTAGGTATTTGAAGCATTTTTTGGTAATAAACAAAATCCCAGGATAAGGGAAAAGACGGCTCTTCACCTCTCTGGTGGCAACGGTTGTATTACTGCAATGTATAAAACGTTAGCAATTCATTTCCTCTTTTCGCGTGCATTGTATGGCACTCGAGCATACAGATCAAGAAGATTTTCCGTAATAACATAGATTGAAACGACGTATTTGATATGACTTTGACATGAAAATTTCATATGAACCTGATACGAGATAGAGGTATATATATAACGACGCATTTGAAGTATTTTTGAAGATAACATATTGTCTAGCACTTCATACAAGTGTTTACATTATTGCCCTGGTTTCTTTGCTTGTCCCTAATCCTTTATAAATTGCAAAGCAGCGGTAGTGAAGATGGAAATATATTGAGGAAGATGATCACAACAAGGCTGGGCACCACACACTGACCTGGCAATATCCCAATCACACCGATAACACTCGTTGCTCGCCGCGTGAGCTGGAACACGTTACATTTGTCCACCAGTGCGATAATTTGCGGATGCTTGAGACTGATGATGAAACGAATTTACCAATTGCGGGCGGGGGCCAGGTAGGCCGACTTGAGTTCCACAGCAGGGACAGCCTTCACAGCGACGGCAGCGGGGGCAGCCACGGCCACAGCAGGGACAGCCTTCACAGCGACGGCAGCGGGGGCAGCCACGGCCACAGCAGGGGCAGCGTGCACCGGGGCGGCGTAGGCGGCCGGGGCGTACACGCGCTTCCTCACCTCCACGGGGGCAGTGTGGACGGGGGTGGGCACGGCGTAAGGCTCAGGCACGTCGTAGGGCACGTCGTACGGCTGGGGCACGTGGTTGACGGTCTTCACCTCGGCGGCGTACTTCTGCACGCTAAGGGTGGCCGGGTTGGTGATGGTCTTGCCGATGAGGGTCCTGGGGGCGGCGATGGCCGGGGCGGCGATGGCCGGCTTGTGGATGGTGGTGGTGTGTCCGGTGACGACGGGCTGGTCGGCGTAGTGGACCGTCTTGGTGATGGGGATCTCCACCTCCTGACGGACGACGGCAGGGGCGGCGGCAGCGTAGGTGACGGCCGGGGCAGCGTAGGCCACGGCAGGGGCAGCCTTCACAGCAACGGCAGCAGGGGCGGCGTACGACACGGGAGCGGCGTAGGCCACGGGGGCAGCCTTGACCTCATCGACCTTGATGGTCTTGAGCTCCACAGGGGCGGCAGCCTTCACAGCCACGGCAGCAGGGGCGGCGTAGCCGATAGG
Source organism: Capitulum mitella (assembly GCA_030062745.1). Classification (NCBI taxonomy): domain Eukaryota; kingdom Metazoa; phylum Arthropoda; class Thecostraca; order Pollicipedomorpha; family Pollicipedidae; genus Capitulum; species Capitulum mitella. The sequence goes on along the minus strand of CP099841.1, from coordinate 3,817,019 downwards.
GGCGGCGTAGCCCAGGGGGGCGGCGATGGCTCCAGCAGAGTAGGTGAGGGCAGCATGGTTCAGGGCGATGGGAGCAGCCTTCACCTCATCCACCTTGATGGTCTTGAGCTCCGCCGGGGCAGCGATGGCGCCCAGGCCAATGGGGAGAGCTGCACTCCTGAGAGCGGCATAGTTGCCGGGGGCGGCAGACGCCGTCACAGCTAGTGCAGCAATCACCACCTGAAAGAAGAATATTCTCTATCAGCATAGTTTCTCCAAAGGAACTTGAGGCGTGCACGACCAGAAGACGTGACAAAAAGGCTTCTGTTTTCAAACCGTGAAATTCAATTTTCAAAATAGATTGCATTATCCGCGTGACATGTAACAAAACACATCAACAGGTAAGAGTTTACAACGTCATGGAAAGAACAGAACACGAGGGACACAGGAGCACACTGCTTCCTTAAATACGTAGACAGCAGCAGAGCACACCAATCTCACGCAAGCTTTCCCACACTGGCGCCTCCGCACTCCATACTCACAAAGGCCTTCATGTTGTGATCAGGCAGAGGACCGCGACTGGATGCCGGCACTGGCGGTGGGTGCGTTTTTATACCCGCCGCGGAGGCCATGGCATCGTCCTTGTGCGCCGCTGGCGATGCAGAGCGAGGCCCCACCCGGCACGGAGGGTTCCGCACGCGGCGAGGCGACTCCCGCCTCACCCCGTGCCCCCTCCCTCCGCTGGCGGTGGGCCGCTGGAGGACCCTCTCTCAGACCATCGCCGGTGGGAATGGGGAGAGGGGGTTATAGTGTCAGATGGCTGTAAGGGATTCGTGCGTACTGTCGGACGTCGAGATGTGTTAAAAGGTAGAACGGCGTCTTGGCTGCAGGCTGTCGAACGCTATTTTCCACTGGGGAATCGGACCAACAGTTTTCGAGGTTGCGGGGAAGGACAGAATCGCAGAATCTGCCCGGCATTTAACGTGGTAGGGAATTGTGTGGCGTTTCTTTGTGTAATCTGTATTGAGCTTCGAGTGAAGATGAGGAAACACCGCAGGAGCCGAGTTTTCTGTTGGTAACCCTATTCCGTGTTCCTGCCCGCTACATATGATTCCGCGCGGGGGGGGGGCAGATTCTATGATTCTGCTTCCCTACAATCTCAAAAACTGTTGGTCCGATTTCCTAATGGAAAACAGCTTTCGATAGCCTGTAGCCAGATCTACATTTCCCTTATAGAAATGTTGAAAATTTTGGAAAGGGAGGAATAGGCTGGTCTCAATGAGGGTACGAGTAGGGGTTTATTTGTATGAGCTTCCTGACCACGTTCCATCGTCGATTGTACTCTAATTCGTCATTTCACTGGCAACTGGAAGGTCTGTCACATATATTAGGACGAGGTCGATTTGCAAAATTCACGGGCATATCCAGGGCACATAGGAAGGGGTGCAAGTTTTGGGGAAATGTCAGTTCATTGTATTACGTATCTGGAGTCTGGAACGCTTATTTGTGTGCGGGAAATATTTCCATATACGTCACATGTCATGTTATAGACATATACAAATGCCCTATGTACTCCTGGAGTACTAAATCAAGGACATGGGGTGAAGGAATGGAACATATGATCGTCGCCTGCCAGGGTGCGTGCAAGGCTAAAATGTTGATGGCAAAAGGGTCCGGAAAGGGAAATCGCCCAATCAGGTCACATGCAATCACGAGTAACGAAATGGACCTCATGTACCTGACTGAGTTCTGTGCCGCGCTGACCTTGTTGGAATACAGGTGGAATGTGACTTACATATTTTCGTTCATCCCATAGCAGGACAGTGGTACCGAACGAGCCGAAGTCACCTTTGGCCATGTTTCTAAATCTCCCTCGATAATAACATTTCACGTTACCACTGTCAGCATATATTCCCTAATACATTCGAAAAATAAGAAAATCGTGAATGGAAGTTCGTATTTGTGCGGAGGTAATGGATTATGAGCAGAGCTGGCGATAATGACCAAGACGATTATGACATTTCATGACCATCGACCTGAGGCAATACACGTGCTCATTCGATTATCATTACCTTCGTCATGGCATAAAAACAAAGATACTTTCATTAAAGCATATGAAATCTGGATCAACTGGGCCATTGTCCACCGTCTAACTAATCCGCCTTCGTGGAAACGATCATTGTTGATCTTGGCGAGGTGGACTGAAAGAGTGTGATGAAAAAGATCGGAACAAAGAACAATACAAAGCGAATCATATTACATGTTACGAGATGCTGAAAATGGCTTGGTTTCTTTCCTAGCCTCCTCCATTTTTGTGCACGGAGCATTTCGCCGTCTTTTTGCTCTATCGCCGCTGTGCAAACAACCAATAGGTTGCGGCGTGATTTAATAAATGGTTTCAAACAATGATTAATTCCACTTTAATACTTGCCACCGTTGGTCCAAAGATGTGAGTCAAAACTAACGTTCTTTTTCTGGATGGTTCTTGTTAGGAGTGTGATGCAAATACCAGGAACTATAATTCAGCCAGTCTTTCAAAGTTCTAAGGAAGAAAAGTAGGTAGTAATTAACAAGTTAACCATGTAGCGTCGGGCCAAATCTATTTCGGAGACACATGTATTACTACTTACGTAACGTATTATACTGAATTCTGTTTCTCAGACCAAGAATGTTTTTAACCTGGAGAACGGACAGGCAGAGCTATATGACAGAGAAAACCCACATATATGGCAATCGCGATGCCAGCGTTAACATGAAAGCCGAATTTATTTAGATGCGTCAAGTTAACCATGACACTCTTCACCCCTTACGGTTGTGTCACCAAAACATGACGGGTGCTGCATATCTAACGCCGGTAATGCTTTTCTGGCTTTCTGTACCCAAAACGATCCGGAAGAAATGCAGGTTTGTCACTTTCATAGAAGTTCAGAAATATGGTACCAACTGGATGACTGGACGTCAGGTAGTTCATAGAGGAACAACAGCTATTAGACGAAAACTGATGGCTCAGAAGCGATGTTTCCATATCGCTCGATTTCTGAATCTGAATTGCCATTGGTGTTCGGGCTTCTGGGAACTTCTCCACAAACGCATCACTCTTGAGGCATGAACTGCCCTTCGGGTCGCATTTTTTAGCCCTCTACCCATCAATAAGTAGGTGTGCGACCGGGATATAAGAGCTACGTCATACTCAGTGGTTCCTACATCGCCTTGAAAGTCAGTCTAGGTCACACCACTCCTCGCCATTTCTTCTATAAATCCACTCCCGCCATAACTCCACTCCCGCCACCAATGTTGGCCAGCGGATGGGTCTCACGATCTGCGTTAATCAAGTAACCAGTTAGTAACGCCGCCCGCATCGCGAGGCATACCATGTATGGGTATATGAGATGGGGTTAATTCAAAGCGTAATAATTAGGCAGTAAGGAAAATGGGAAGTAAATAGGGGAAATTGTTTGATGTTGCGTTTCCGTTTCAAAGTCGTAGAAAAAACTTCCATTACGTACGTTCACTTCATTCGATGTGACTTAATCGCCTACTTTTACGTTATATTGCTAGAGCAGAGCTTTGTATTTATCGAACAGATTTTTTATAGTCATTCTGAGAGTTGATTTACTTCTCAGTACACATGAAATCCTAGGAAATATTCTACCGCTGACTTTATTCCATTTTTTTGAGACTCACGATCCATAGAAAGGAAAGCTCATGAATTGAGGGAAAGTAGAATGTGAAAGTGAGTTTATTCTCGGTTTTGGCAGGTGTATTACGCAATCGAAAGACTGGTATCATGGAAGGAAGCAGTGTGTGATTCAAGGACCCTAATAGTGGCATCATGTTGCGTTCCTTTACTATGTCAGGAAATCTGAGTTGCGAATGTTTTATAAACAAATAATTTGATAGACATCAATGTCTGTTGTAAGTAATCCCTAAAGCTCTTTCTTGCGGCTTCCATTTCTTGCAGCAATCCAAATTTCATCAACACTAGAAGCATAATCCTTGCCCAAATGACTGCGCAATATTGAAACAATGGTAGCATTAGAGTGCGATAAAGTAATTTGAACTCTCTTTATGCTAAAAAGTGTCTAACTCTTACCACACCACACTGAGGGACGGCTCCACTGTTATCGATTTGTATTCTTTACAAGGGGCCATGCCCCCCTCCCCCGATGTGAGCCTTGGCCCCCTTCTCCAAAACCGATTTTGCCCATTCCCCAATATTTTCTGCTGTTTTTTTTTTACAAGGAAAACAAGCAATATTGACGAAAAGAACGGCCGCAATAGATAAGAGATAGGCAGAAAGCGTAGAATAAAACCTAAAATGATCCAAAACATTTAGAATAGGAATGGTGACGGGTTTTGTCGCCAAACGGGCACACTGTTCAGGGGCGTCGTTTCTAAATGACCTGGTAGGGTTAGGGGCCTACCAATACTGATGTGAGCTCTACCAATGTTATTCTAGGACTCACCAATGTTTTGGGTTAGAAATCAAATATAAAACTACAACTGCACGCAAAACAGCCAGTTGGAATAACAAATGGAACCAAGAATCATACATTTCCTGAAACAGAGGGATAGTAAATATATAGAGATATCATATATATATATATATATACGATATATATATATATACATATATATATATATATATTAGTTTTTTTAAACCAAATAAAAAAAAAAATATTTTCGAATTCATGTTTTGTTGTTCCATTTCTTCTGAAGACATGTTTGTGCAAGTTTCAGCCAGACTGGACTATATATAGGGGTCTCGCAAGAAGCCCATCTGGGTCACACGGGTGGGCGCGGCGGGCGGACACGTTGGTGAGCGGGGAGCGCTATCCGTAGCTCTGTGGTCTACAAAATCCCGCAGTTCTCTTTGGGGAAATTGTGAAACAAATGAAAGGACATGGGCGTCGAGTGTGTTGGCATTATGATATAGTAAGCTTCGTCAAAGTTCATTTGACCAATCAGCTCCGCCAGCCGCCTCGTCGCTGTGCAACGCTGCGGCGGCCGGGCGCTGCTCTGCGTCGCGTCGTTGCGTGTAAGTGAAGTTGAAGCAAACGCATTCTGTTCTTACTTGATTAAGTATATGTATGGAAAAAACAGCATTCCATTTTTGGAGGGTCGAAAAAAGTGAACCCAACCAGATCACAAGTCACGTAAGTAGCTACTGACGCCACTGCATATCCACTACTCATCTACGAACGCCACTACATTTCCCTAGTAGCACTACGCACAACGTGTTATGAGGAACGGTAACACCAATGTTAAGTTCCCGTGCCTTAGTTGTGACTGTGTGGTTAGTTCACTGTCATAATCCCTCTTCCCAGCTAACTGCTTGCGCTTTCTGCGTCATCCCAAAGATTTTGCTTGACCATGGCAACTCGAAAAGCAACTGGCTTTTGGTTAATCGGCCATTCTAACTGTGATATCCTCGGTAGCCGTCTTTCGACAAAGCGTCGATTGTTGCAGAAGTCCTTCTATCATAAGAAGAAAGGGAGCCTTGGACGGACCAAAAGCCTGAGTCTGTGTCTGGACGCTGTGCTAATGTTTCGGGAGAAAGTTAGGATTCCAGCAATCAGGCGGGACAGCGCTCTGAGAAAAATGGGATCTCTGCTCGAAAAGTTCAATGCTTTGGTGAAGAATCGCTACAAGCCACAGACAGAACTATCGTGTGGCTGAAGAGATGTTCGAGGATGAGCTAATGAGAGAGATTTTGGACATCGGACACGCAAATGCCTAGTCGATGATTACCAACGACATAGACAAAGCGTTCCATAAAAGCTAGCAAGAGGGTCCGGGTGGAAGTGGCATGGGATCGGCGGACAGGAAACTCCACAATCAGGAGATCAAGAAAAGGACTCGAAAAGAAGCAGAAAAGGGGCGGGACAGACGGGACAGAGAAAGGAAGGACAAAAAGACAACTGCAGTGCTGGAGGACATTTCATCGTCATCGGCTGCGCCTGCAGAGGATGAAGGTGAAGCCTTCGTTGCTCACGATGCTAGCTCGTCGGAGTCCTGCTCCCCACCGAGGAAGAGGTTTAAGAATCTCGTCAACGAAACAATGGCCGTAACATAAGATAGGCTGAACTTGTGCCGCAACGCAACATTGTCGTATGCCGTCGTCGCAAAATCTCTGGCACTTGACGGAGCTTTGTGTCTCTCCTGCCACGTGCACGTCAGTCACATCGTAAGCACGTAGATTGCCCACATCAAGCAATTCAACACGACCCTGACTACGAAGGAGGACCAGAAGCAGTCCCTGTTGAAGGCTGTGTGTCAGAACAGGAAGCTTGTTCAAAAGAAAGCAAAAGACGAAATCATGATGAAGCTCTGAGTAAGCACATCGCGACACGAGTACCGTTTTTTTCGCTATGGCTAAATCTCTTTTTGAACTTTCGTTTCTGTACAACTGCGTCAATCCTGGTTTTGCGGTGTTTCTTCTTGTAAGTCGCCGATTTCCTGGACCGTTAATTGTTGAGCAGTCGGTCTGAAACTGTACAGTACTGGACATATTATTATGGATTTTTGAGAAAATCATAAAATTTGCTTCATTTCATCAAAATATACGACAAAAACACATCAAATATCATTTTATTAGTATGAGAAATTATTATTGTCCTTCTAGTATTTTGTCTGTCCTCCCTTTGCTTTCAAAAGAGCTTCAATACGTTTTGGCATCCCTTCAATCAACTTTGAGCACATTTCCTTCAATCTGTCAGAATGAAACCACACTTCAATAAGACGTGCTATCAGCGTTGTTTTGCTTGTAATTGGCACTTGATGTATTTCATTTTTGAGAACCTCCCATAGGTTCTCTATGGGATTCATATCAGGTGAGTTGCCTGGCCAAGAGAGCAATTTCACCTGATTTTCTCCACACCATGCCTTCACTGACTTGGCAGTATGACAGGGGGCCCCATCTTGCATGAAAATCCAGTCATCAGCAAGCTCCCAGTCCCTGATTTGAGGTAGGAGACGATTCTTTAGTACAGATATGTACTTGCTGGCATTCATAGTTCCCTCCACTATGTGTAAGCGACTTGTACCGCTTGTAGAAATTGCTCCCCATACCATGATTTTTTTAGGAAATTTCACAGTTTTTCTCAGGCATTCAGGTTTGAACTCTTCTCCTGGACGTCGTCGTACAGTCTGAACCCTGTCATCCAGCACACATATGGTGCTTTCATCAGAGAACACCACCTGAAATGAATTAATGATGCTGGCTTATCGAGAACTTTTTTAAGACATCAAGAATCCTACTCTACAGATCCATGATTTTCATCGAAAAATTGCCTGTATAATTTTCTAGGCAAACAAATTTAAAAACAGATTACTTAGTGATAGAACTATTTCTAAAAATTAGTATGATCAATATAGAATTCTGTAATAATGATTTACCTCAGACCAATCTGCTACAGTCCATTCTTTGTGCTCATTTGCCCATGACATTCTTGCTTCAATCATTTTCTGGGTAAGACGCGGCTTTTTCCTAGGCCTGTAGGCCTTCAGTCCACACTCCAGGAGTCTTCGACTAACGGTTTTCCGATGAACATGGAACCCTTCTTTAGCAAGAATGCTTGAAATCTTTTGACAGGAAGCCCTTCTCATCTTCAATGACATATTTTTAATCTTGCGGTCTGTTCTTGCACTTGTCTTCCTCTTCGGGCCACATTTTCCAACTCTCCTGTTCTCCAATGGAATGTCTTTCTGTAAATTTTTCTTAACTAAACTAACAGTTTGGGTCGATACCTTCAATTCCTTGGCGATTTCTACCTGTTTAAGAGTAGAATTTTCCAGTAAAGTCTTTATTTGACCTTTCTTACGGGGACTGAGGTCAGCCCTTTTACCCATCCTCACTAATTCGTCAATAAATCGATGGAAATGTGATTATTTTGCTATAATTTAACTTTTTTGTATCCAGAATGAATCGAAAGTGAAACTAGAATACCAGTCAAATTCAAGAGTGAACTCAGCTGGAAAGGTTCCAGCGCTGAAGTTGTGTTTTTAAAAATGGGCAAAAAATGACGTTCAAATTGAGTGGATGAGTGCTTAAAAGCGGGCTTTTATCAATACAAAGTACTCATTAGAAATACTGAATATGAAAATGCATTCAGAAATTGTTTATACATCGATATACCGATGCATCGAAATACCGATCAGCTCCTGCACCCATGTTTCCAAGCAGTATAGCTTCTTTTACAAAAATCCATAATAATATGTCCAGTACTGTATGTACGAGGGTTTGTGATCACGACAAACATGGCTATACATGTGGATAAATTATTAAAGCAGTTTGTACTTCGTGAGACACTGTACATGCATATATAGCTCGCACGACCCTCGTCTCTTCCCCTTCTTATCATTGACACAAAAAACCCCCCTCCGGGGGGCCCTTCCCAGCAACCCCATTTTAACCCCCCCCGACCGCTCCCCCCAAAAAACAGAAAAAAAAAAATTTAATTTTTTTTTTTTTTTTAACGATATTCATCCACAGATGAAAAGCGAAAAACAGGAACGGAAATGCCTAATATCAGCGAAAATTTCATTCTGGCGAACGCATCCCTCGTATTTATCACGACAGGTATGTGAACATAAGTAGTAGCCTCATTCCATGTGCCTGACGTGGCCTCTACAGACTTCTACAGCAGCCCTTCGGCGGCCGTTGCCATATCACGCCTGTGACTATCCTGGCGGGCTTCTGGTAATGTCACATGATGCTGGTAAGGCAAGCCTCATATGTGTTCCCTGCATGTATGTTAATCACCCACCGACTGGGGGGGGGAGCGGTTGACCGCCCCTCCTGAGGTTTTCCGAGATTACGAGAGAACAAACAAACGCAGCGTCACGAAACTCAGTGTACCTTTTGCTTGATCATTCTTACAACTTGCAGCCAATTTTCGACCTCGGGTCAACTGAGGTGTTTGGCCTAGGTCAGGTCAGATGAACCTATGTCCAAAAAAGTTTAGCGCCCTGTAACTTTTCCGCAAAACATGATATTACAATCAATGTTTCAAGGGTTAGAGATTTTGATAAATACAAGAAGTCTGCTATCTCCAATTTTTAGGGAATGAACGGGTCACTGACTTAAGGTCAAGCGCGTTTTCAACTTAAGTCGTCTAAGTTTTAAAAAAAAAAAACTGGCGGCATTTTTTAGAACATTTTGAGTGTGGGGAGATCCAGATATCCAGTCTTCGTCAGTGGGAAAAATTTCAGTGACCTCCAACCACTGACCTGAGGTCAGCCTACGAATAACTGTTAAGACTCAAAGCGCACTGCCATCAAAATTGGCGATGAATGACTCAGATCGGATTGAAAATGGCGGAACTGGCTCACAAAGTTGCAGCTAATACCAAGAAGTCGAAAAAGTTTCAAAAAATCGTATGTTTTGAAAATAAACAGACTTTCGCGAATAAAGCTCCGCCAATTGCGTACATTGATCACTATTGAGTTTTTCCAACATTTGAGCTTGAAAAAATCATTCCAATAACCAAATGGATCAAGAAACATCACTTGGAATGGCATATTTCGCGAAAAAGAAAGCTAAAATTAGTTCCCGTTAATTTCATGGCGCTTTCGTCGGCGGCACCCGCCGTGCAGCATTGCGAAAATCACCGTGTCTTTAACTCAACGTTTCCGTGTACATATTAACAAATCCGAGAAAATAGGCGTGTATCGGCATTTGGGGACTTTTACCTGTCCGCTGGTACCTTTATCTAGACTTAAATCTAGATAAAATTACCAGATAAAGGTACCCTTGAGATCCAGGCCGTTTCTCGGTCTCATACAGGCCGCTATGGGGAAACATATATAGGGCGTAAATGGCTTACATATTATCCAAAACTAAAAATAAAGCCAGTTGTGAACTCTACTTGTCACGAGCTTTCCAACGGTGTGCTTATTTTTATCGTGCGACCAACCGTTCATGAGTTAGAAGGGGCGGTCAACCGCCCACCCCCCAGTCGAGCGTGCATGGCACCGACCCACGGTCGGGCGCAGGTTAAACCTATGACTTTAGGATTATAAAATATAGTTTTGAAAATATGAAGCTACGCCATTGCTGATCCATAGGCTCCAAATTGTTCAATGATTGTGAAATTAAGGCCTTCATAGTCGCCTCTATGCAGACAGTTTCCAACTTATCACGATAGTGACGCAGCTGCGGAAGCAAGATCACAGCAGAGCCTCGCAGCATGCCACTGTAGACGACTGACTGACGCTCGACGAGACACAAGACCTGGCACAATATCCTAGACGCCTGAACTCTGAACCCAAGTCCTTGCGTCCTTTCGCAATTCTGAAACGAGTGTGTTCTGTTTTCTGCACAAGCAGTAGTATCGTACCAGTCCTTTTCCTCTGAAACGTAGGCTTCCGTGAAACATTCCGTAGCAGTGCTAACCGTTCCCTTGCAAGTATTTTATTTCATGGTATTAGTGTAGAGGACAAACTCTGGATACGACCCATTCTCTCGATATTTACCACCTTCATCCCACATTTCAGGCCAACCTAAGTACCTTACGTCTTCCAGACCCCAGAACCGCCCCCGATGAAATTACTCGTGAGGGTTGATATTCTGTGAACTTGCCATACTCAGGTTATATCTTCGCCAAGTATGACTCGAAGATACTTGGATGCAAGACTTTTTGACGGCAGTAAAGTTTGATGTTGTTGAGGATTATGTCAATATTGATTTCAATGGGCACATGAAAAAATAATAGACAATTTTTGTTTCATTTAGTGATAATCCGTTTGCAGAAAACCACTGGCTAATTCAATAGGACATTTTTCTGAACCATTCTTCAGGTGGTGTGCCGATTTTTTTGAAGCTGAAGTTACCACAGTATCTTCAACAAAATGGTATGCCTTGAAGTTTCTCGACACGAGAAATATCGTTTATTTAACCCGTCCCCGACTGGGGGGCTGTTAACTGCCCCCCTGAGGTTTTTCTGAGATTGCGAGAGAACAAAGAAACACAGAGTCACGAAACTTCGTGTACCTTTTGCTTCATTAATTTTACATCTCGTGTCAAAATTTTGACCTCAGGTCACGCCAGGTGCCTGACCTAGGTCAGGTCAAACAGACCTATCTCAAAAAAGTTTAGAGCCCTCCAACTTTTCGCAAAACAAGATATCTCAATAATACTTTCAAGGATTAGTCATCTTGATAGATGCAACAAATCTGCTATCTCAGATTTTTCGGAATTTTCCAGGTCATTGACCTAAGGTCAAGCCCATTTTTAAGACATATCGTCGTTTCTTCGGAAGTTGACGGAATATTTCATAACATTTTTAGTGTGGAGTGAAGCAGACATCTAGTTACCGTCATTGGGCAAAGTATCAATGACTTCCAGCCATTAATGATTTCCAGGATAATTCGTGACCTGACCTGAGGTCAGGTCACGAATAACGGCAGTGAGCCAAAATGTACCACTGTCAAAATCAGTGATGAACTTCTCAGAATGGGTAGAAAATGGCAGAATTGGCTTGCACAGACTTAAGTAATACCAGGAACCTCAAAAAGTTTCAAAAAGTAGCATATTTTGCAAATAAACAGGCTCTCGCGAATAAAGCTCCGCCAATTGTGTAGATTGGTAACTAATTAATTTTTCTAAAATTTAAGCATGAAAAACCATCACAAGAATCACTAAGATCAATAAAATTTACATAGATAGGCTTTTTGGCGAAAATAAAGGAACACTAAAATTAATTCCCGTCAATTTGGTACCGCATACGGCAGCGACGCACACCGACAGCTGGCGGGAGAATTACCGTGTCTTTAACTCAACGTTTCGGCGTATATATTGAACAAATCTGGGAAAATTAGGCGCGTATCGGCATCCGCGGACCTTTACTTGCGCGCTGGTGCCTTTACCTATGCGTTATTAGTCACAGCCCTTGAGACTCAGGCCATTTCTCGGTCTCATGCAGTCGGCTATGAGAAAACATATTTAGGGCGTAAATTGCTTACAAATTATCTAAAACTAAAAAATGAGACCAGTGTCGAGTTCTACTCGTTCCAAGCTTTCCAACTGTATGCTTATTTTTATCGTGCGACCAACCGTTCGTGAGTTAGAGGGGGTGCGGCCAACTGCCCCCCCCCCCCGCAGTCGCCCATGTTCGAAACGGATCGACGGTCGCGCGCGAGTTAACTGAGAAATAACAACGGTCTCAGAACTCAACCTTCAGAGGCTTCTATTTTTGCTCTAATGCATTTCAAATCTTGTGAAAAGAATATGTTTATTTTCGTTTTCTGATACCTGTTTTGGAAATATGAATGCAGTCTGTTCAACAGTCAACCAATGACACAATATTTCCTAGTTTTTGCAATAATATGTGAACTTCTACATTGTCAAATGCCTTTTTAAAATGAAGATATGTAGTTAAATTATCTTGTTTTCAATGCATGATTTAGTAATCTAATCAACAGGAGTGATATGGGCATATAAGTGGAGTGTTTCTTACTGGAACCGAATGAAACAGCGGCGGAAATAAATATCATCGGCGTAGGAAGCAAAGATATCAGATATATTTTAGATGGTGGGCAGCATTGCTGTCGGGAGATAATTAGTACATTGATTTCTTTTTCTCAGTTTCTATCCTAGCTTAATGATAACACTTTTCGGTAATGTGGAGAACAGAAATGACTGAAGACCGAAATTAAAGAGAAATGGTTAAGTGTTGCAAACTGGTTTTATAAGTACCGACCAAAATTTTAGTACTTATACCGCCTTGTCCCCCAGTGATTTGATTCCAAGATTTAATGGTCAATTTCTCCGGATGTGGCACATCAGCTGCTTTGAAAAGGTTCATAATTTGGCCCAGCAGGGTATTCACAAGGGTGTTTCCAAAGAAAGATTTTTACGGTCAAGTTCTTGGCCGATAAAGATAAGAAGCTATTAAGTTTTTTGGAAAAACAGTTTCCCTACTGTACTGTATATTGTTATCAAAAAGAATAAAGGACAATTCACCATGTTTTGCCGAATTTGTATTTTGTACAGTGTAATTTCTCTGCATGCGTGCAGAGATGTCAAGTACCTCATCATTTAAAACAAGTCGCTGTCAAAATGATTACATTTTGAGATTCATAAAACCATAAAACTTCTGAACTTCCTTCAATCTTTCTCATAGGAAGAGCTGCCTTGTCTTGCATCACCCATGCAACACGTAATCAGAAACTTAGAAATTACCCTTTGCCATTATTAGTAAGCGTCAGTTTAAGCTCGTTAATTTTAGTTCTCCATAAGCAAGTTAACCGTTTATTGTAGCAAGTTTTGCAACTACTTGCTGATTTCTCCTCTGAAGTGGCTAAGCGACCTCCTAAATGCGGTTTCGGTGCGTCACAGAGACTAGGCTCGTCTCAGTTGTGATCTACAGCTGAACGAATTTTCTCCGTGCTCGTGACTACTTGTGCTTCTGTTTCTGTACGATTGACATCCAGTAGCTGCCCTATATTTCATTATTGAAATTCGGAGCGCTTTTCGGTACTAACGTGTCCGCTCGAATTGCAATTACGTCTAAACCGATTTGACGGGAGCTTTATATCAACGTCAATCCCGCAGTTTGTTTTTTGTGCGGAATCAAAACTGAACACTCCAAGGCGCCGAGGCTGCCGGGTTAATGAACGTCAGAATGTATTGAAAGAGAAGAGATGATCACAACATGACTGGGCACCACACACTGACCTAAGCACATCATACAAGCAGTATCACATGCAAGATCTGCCGCCTGAGCCGGCCGGCCGGACAGCCGCTGGCCAAGCGAAGCCGGCCGCCGGTTGGTTGGAGATGGAAACATTAGTCCTGGGCAGGGGGCAGGTATCCGGACTCCAGCTCGACGGCGGCCGGCGCTGCCTTCACCTCCACGACCGGGGCGGCCTCCACAGCGACGGCGGCCGGCGCAGCGTACGACACCGGGGCGGCCACGGCCACAGCAGGGGGCCACGGCCACGGCCTACGGAGCAGCCACGGCCACAGCAGGGGCAGCCTTCACAGCGACGGCAGCGGGGCAGCCACGGCCACAGCAGGGGCAGCGTGCACCGGGGCGGCGTAGGCGGCCGGGGCGTACACGCGCTTCCTCACCTCCACGGGGGCAGTGTGGACGGGGGTGGGCACGGCGTACGGCTCAGGCACGTCGTAGGGCACGTCGTACGGCTGGGGCACGTGGTTGACGGTCCTGACCTCGGCGGCGTACTTCTGCACGCTGACGGTGGCCGGGTTGGTGATGGTCTTGCCGATGAGGGTCCTGGGGGCGGCGATGGCCGGGGCGGCGATGGCCGGGGCGGCGATGGCCGGCTTGTGGATGGTGGTGGTGTGTCCGGTGACGACGGGCTGGTCGGCGTAGTGGACCGTCTTGGTGATGGGGATCTCCACCTCCTGACGGACGACGGCAGGGGCGGCGGCAGCGTAGGTGACGGCCGGGGCAGCGTAGGCCACGGCAGGGGCGGCCTTCACAGCAACGGCAGCAGGGGCGGCGGCTACGACACGGGAGCGGCGTAGGCCACGGGGGCAGCCTTGACCTCATCGACCTTGATGGTCTTGAGCTCCACAGGGGCGGCAGCCTTCACAGCCACGGCAGCGGGGGCGGCGTAGCTCACGGGAGCGGCGTAGGCACCGACAGAGTAGGCCACGGCAGGGGCAGCCTTCACAGCCACGGCAGCGGGGGCGGCGTAGCCCAGGGGGGCGGCGATGGCTCCAGCAGAGTAGGTGAGGGCAGCGTGGTTCAGGGTGACGGGAGCAGCCTTCACCTCATCCACCTTGATGGTCTTGAGCTCCGCCGGGGCAACGATGGCGCCCAGGCCAACGGGGGCAGCTGCACTCCTGTGTCCAGCATAGTTGCCGGGGGCGGCAAAGGCCGACACAGCTAGAGCAGCAATCACCACCTGCAAAGAAATAAAACATTGATTTATGCCTTCATGACAACGACGTGACTAAATCTGGAATCTGAACTATACTGTACCAGCCAAATGGGGCTGTAGGGTGTAGTATCATGTGTAGGGCAAATAGGGCTTGACGCCGATCGAATATCCGGATACGGATCCGCAATCGGATTCGGCAGTCGAAGTAAATATGGCATGATTATGTCTTCAATATACATTTAACTGCGCAGAAAATGTATCAGAAAGTGAGTGCTCCAGAAGTGCATAAACGTGGTGAAAGGCCGCTTTCCTTGTTAATGTTTCACGGAAACGAGAAAAAAACAAGAGTACTATGTAACAACAAAGGACGACAACCTCATATTCTAATCCTACGTAAATTAGATACGCTGGGACACGTCCAACTGGAAATACTCACAAAGACCTTCATGTTGTGATCAGACAGAGAGCTCCGACTGGATGTCGACGGGACGGTGCTGGAGCCTTATATACCGGCCGTCCATGGCACCGTCCTTGCTGGGCGTGGGCGACGTCTGCACGATCTGGAGCCGGCCGGCCATGCCCTCAGAGAAGATCTGCAGGAGGGCCCCTCCCTCTCCGGTGGAGCCAGTGTCCCGGACACGCCGTGACGTCCCAGCCCCGCCGGCTCGTGGGGGGGGGGACGTGGCTGACGTGTCCGCTGTGATGGTCAGCGGGCTGGAGCAGACGTCTGGAGCCCTGGTCAGGAGCTGATGATGCGATCTGAATACAGTGTGCTTGGCTTGCCGAGGCTCTTCTGTTCTATTGTGTGTCTGCCCTACAGTTCAGGCAAGGGCAAGGAAGAAAGGGCTCCATCTAAAATGCCTTCCTACGACGATACTGAAACAAATCTGCAGCAGGAATGGCTTTGGAACTAGTGCGAAAACCGGCTGTTTATGTTGCAGCTACGAGACAGTTCACAGCATTCCTGCCGTGTGGAGGAGCTTACAGGCAACTGCCATGTCGTAGCTGTCATACACAACGTTCTTCTCAAATTCTCCCGATTTCCAATGCCGGCACATTTCTTGCTAGAATACACATTTCGTTTCCGCTTTGCGGCAGTCATCTTTCGCCACATATGGCTCCGCATCGCTCCTTTGGAACACCATTTAGACTGTTCTGTATTCTGTATTCTGTATGCCGTATTCTCTTGTCACAAAATTGCTGATTCATTGGCCACCTTCGCACCGTTTTGCTGACTCGCCTCTGAAGCCTTCTGCATCAGCGACGTGGGTTTCAGTGGCCGAGGGCTCCTCCCCGCTGACACTCACGTGCTGGCAAACGCTGAAATTCGATGCCAAACCAGTGCAACAAGCATAAACAACAGTTGATTGCCAATAGAGTCCTTCAGCGTCGTTTAAGGCATGAAGTCGAAATTATCTGCACTTCAAGTCGTGAGTCGCACTTGGCTATCAAGCCCACTGACGGAAGCAAAAATTCTTACCGCCCGTAATTTTGGGGGCATATCTTTCGAACAGGTAACGCATAAGTAGCATGCTCTTGCCATCTCCTGCTGTGCTCCTGGCACGCTTTGACGTTTGAAATTGTACAATCGGTTTATAACTTTGCCGACCGCGTTCTGACAAAGTCGGGAAGCCAGTCGCGCGGTCGATCCGTCGTCGGCGGCAGACGGACGCCGTTTTGTCGACTGCGACTCTGGCGCGAGCCTGGACATGAAACGGCCGCTGCCAGTACCGCGCAGCCACAAAACTTCGTGCGGAGTTAGTCTGCGCGGGAAACTTAGGTAGGCCTTGGCTTTGGACTTCTCTAGATCACGTACAAGACCAATCCAGGTTAACTGATGTAGACTGCGAAACTTGATCAAATATTTTCTTAGGCAGAAAGTTTTTTATCCATATCTAATTGTCATATTTCAACGGCACTTTGTTTGAGCAAGTCAGAAAATTTACTTTCTTACTCGAAAGAGTAAGTAGCTTTAAGCTCCGTCAAGCTAACTCCCAACCGCATCTAGAAGGCTGCCCCCCATGAGGGTTTTCTTAGACTGTCGGCGATCGGTCGGCTTCAAGAGCTTGTAATTTGCAAAAGCCGATCTTGCATTTTTTCTGCATTTTTTTCTCCAAAATATGTTTTCAGGCCTAGTCTGGTCACCGAGGTATGAAGCTATGCTCGAGGGACTGCAAACCATTCTTTTTAACTGTGTCGCGTTTTAGCTTCTTCTGAGGATTCTGGCGAGATATGGGGCCAGTTTCTGATACAGTATGGTTTCGGCGTTTGTTTGACAACAAATAGATAATTTTGGTCACTGATTGGCGTTAATGGCAACAACTGGTATCCCTCTCGATAATCGGAGCTCTAGTCTGTGATAATAAATAATTGCTTTTGGCACTAGCAGCGTCACAAAAATGACAAAGATGAAGTTACTACAGTATCGTCAGCAAAATGGTATGCCTTGAAGTTTCTCGACACGAGAAATATCGTTTATTTAACCGACAAATGACAACAGTATCGTCAGCAAAATGGTATGCCCTGAAGTTTCTCGACACGAGAAATATCGTTTATTTAACCCGTCCCCGACTGGGGGGCTGTTAACTGCCCCCTTCTGAGGTTTTTATGGATTGCGAGAGAACGAACAAATACAGAGTCACCAAACTTCGTGTACCTTTTGCTTCATCAATTTTACATCTCGTGTCAAAATTTGGACCTCAGGCCAGGTCAAACGAACCTATGTCAAAAAAAGTCCTATGACTTTTTCGCAAAACAAGATATCTGAATAATACTTTCAGGGATTAGTGATCGTGATAGATGCAACAAATCTGCTATCTCGGATTTTTCGGAATTTTCCGGGTCATTGACCTAAGGTCAAGCCCATTTTTTAACCATGTCGTCGTTTTTTTCGGAAATTGACGAAATATTTCATAACATTTTTAGTGTGGAGTGAAGCAGACATCTAGTTACCGTCATTGGGCAAAGTATCAGTGACTTCCAGCCATTGACCTGAGGTCAGGTCACGAATAACTGTAGTGAGCCAAAATGCACCACCGTCAAAGTCGACGATGAATTACTCAGAATGGGTAGAAAATGGCAGAACTAGCTTGCACAGACGTAAGTAATACCAGGAACCTCAGAAAGTTTGAAAAAGTAGCATATTTTGGAAATAAACAGGCTGTCGCGAATAAAGCTCCGCCAACTGTGTACACTGGTAACTAATGTATTTTTTCTGAAATTTAAGCATGAAAAACCATCACAAGAATCACTAAGATCAATAAAATTTACATAGATCGTTTTTTTTCGCGAAAATAAAGGAACGCTAAAATTAGTTCCCGTCAATTTGGTACCGGATACGGCAGCGGCGCACACCGACAGCTGGCGGGGGAATTGCCGTGTCTTTAACTCAACGTTTCGGCGTATATATTGAACAAATCTTGGAAAATTAGACGTGTATCGGCATCCGCGGACCTTTACTTGTGCGCTAGTGCCTTTGCCTATGCATTATTAGTCACAGCCCTTGAGATTCAGGCCATTTCTCGGTCTCATGCAATCGGCTATGAGAAAACATATTTAGGGCATAAATTGCTTACGTATTATCTAAAACTAGAAAAATGAGGCCAGTGTTGAGCTCTACTCGTTACAAGCTTCCCAACGGTATGCTTATTTTTATCGTGCGACCAACCGTTCGTGAGTTAGAGGGGGGTGCGGCCAACTGCCCCCCTCCCCCAGTCGCCCATGTTCGAAACGGACCGACGGTCGTGCGCGAGTTAACGGACAAATAACAACGGTCTCAGAACTCAACCTTCAGAGGCTTCTATTTTTGTTCTAATGCATTTTAAATCTTGTGAAACGAATATGTTTACTTTCGTTTTCTGATACCTGTTTTGGAAATATGACTGCAGTCTGTTCAACAGTCAACCGATTAACACCAATATTTTCTAGTTTTTGTAACAATATGTGAACTCCTACATTGTCCAATGCCTTTTTAAAACGAAGATATGTAGTTAAATCATCTTATTTTCAAGCATGATTTAGTAATCTAATCAACTAGAGTGATATGGGCATATAAGTGGAGTGTTTCTTACTGAAAACGAATGGAACAGCGGAGGAAAACAAATATCATCGGCGTAGGAAGAAAAGGTATCAGATATATTTTAGATGATGAGCAGCACTACTGTCGGGAGATAATTACTACATCGATTTCTTTCTCTCAGTTTCTAATTTAGCTTAATGATAACACTTTTGGATAATGATAACACTTTTCCGTAATGTGGGGAACAGAAATGACTGAAGACCGGAATTAAAGAGAAATGGTTAAGTGTTGCAAACTGGTTTTATAAGTACCGACCAAAATTTTAGTACTTATACCGCCTTGTCCCCCAGTGATTTGATTCCAAGATTTGATGGTCAATTTCTCCGGATGTGGCACATCAGTTGCTTTGAAACGGTTCATAATTTGGCCCAGCAGGGTACTTACAGGGTTGTTTTCCAAAGAAAAAGTTTTATGGTCAAGTTCTTGGCCGATAAAGATAAGAAGCTATTAAGTTTTTGGAAAAACAGTTTCCCTACTGTACTGTATAGTGTTATCGAAAACAATAAAGGGCAATTCGTCATGTTTTGCCGAATTCGTATTTTGTGCAGTGTAATTTGTCGGCATGTGTGCAGTGGTGTCAAGTACCTCACCATTTAAAACAAATTGCTGTCAAAATGATTACATTTTGAGATTCATAGAATCATAAAACTTCTGATCTTCCTTCAATCTTTCTTATGAGAAGAGCTGCCTTGTCTTGTATCACCCATGCAACACGTAATCAGAAACTTAGAAATTATCATTTGCCATTATTAGCAAGCGTCCGTTGAAGCTCGTTAATTTTAGTTCTCCATAAGTATGTTAACCGTTTATTGTAGCATGTTTTGCAACTACTTGCTGATTTCTCCTCTGAAGTGGCTAAGCGACCTCCTAAATGCGGTTTCGGTGCGTCACAGAGACTAGGTTCGTCTCAGTTGTGATTTACAGCTGAACGAATTTTCACCGTGCTCGTGACTGCTTTTCCTTCTGTTTCTGTACGATTGATATCCGGTGGCTGCCCTATATTTCATTACTGAAATTCGGAGCGCTGTTCGGTACTAACATGTCTGCTCGAATTGCAATTGCGTCTAAACCGATTTGACGGGAGCTTTATATGAACGTCAATCCCGCAGTTTGTTTCTTGTGCGGAATCAAAACTGAACACTCCAAGGCGCCGAGGCTGCTGGGTTAATGAACGTCAAGATGTATTGAAAGAGAAGAGATGATCACAACATGACTGGGCACCACACACTGACCTAAGCACATCATACAAGCAGTATCACATGCAAGATCTGCCGCCTGAGCCGGCCGGCCGGACAGCCGCTGGCCAAGCGAAGCCGGCCGCCGGTTGGTTGGAGATGGGAACATTAGTCCTGGGCAGGGGGCAGGTATCCGGACTCCAGCTCGACGGCGGCCGGCGCTGCCTTCACCTCCACGACCGGGGCGGCCTCCACAGCGACGGCGGCCGGCGCAGCGTACGACACCGGGGCGGCCACGGCCACAGCAGGGGCAGCCACGGCCACAGCAGGAGCAGCCTTCACAGCGACAGCAGCGGGGGCAGCCACGGCCACAGCAGGGGCAGCGTGCACCGGGGCGGCGTAGGCGGCCGGGGCGTACACGCGCTTCCTCACCTCCACGGGGGCAGTGTGGACGGGGGTGGGCACGGCGTACGGCTCAGGCACGTCGTAGGGCACGTCGTACGGCTGGGGCACGTGGTTGACGGTCCTGACCTCGGCGGCGTACTTCTGCACGCTGACGGTGGCCGGGTTGGTGATGGTCTTGCCGATGAGGGTCCTGGGGGCGGCGATGGCCGGGGCGGCGATGGCCGGCTTGTGGATGGTGGTGGTGTGTCCGGTGACGACGGGCTGGTCGGCGTAGTGGACCGTCTTGGTGATGGGGATCTCCACCTCCTGACGGACGACGGCAGGGGCGGCGGCAGCGTAGGTGACGGCCGGGGCAGCGTAGGCCACGGCAGGGGCGGCCTTCACAGCAACGGCAGCAGGGGCGGCGTACGACACGGGAGCGGCGTAGGCCACGGGGGCAGCCTTGACCTCATCGACCTTGATGGTCTTGAGCTCCACAGGGGCGGCAGCCTTCACAGCCACGGCAGCGGGGGCGGCGTAGCTCACGGGGGCGGCGTAGGCACCGGCAGAGTAGGCCACGGGAGCGGCGTAAGCGCCGGCAGAGTAGGCCGCGGGGGCGGCGTAGGCCACGGGGGCGGCGTAGGCTCCGGCAGAATAGGCGACGGCGGCGTGGTTGGCCGTGACGGGAGCAGAGTTGTATTCTTCGGCACCGATGGACTTGAACTCCACAGGGGCGGCAGCCTTCACAGCCACGGCAGCGGGGGCAGCGTAGCCCAGGGGGGCGGCGTAGGCACCGGCAGAGTAGGCCACGGGAGCGGCGATGGCTCCAGCAGAGTAGGTGAGGGCAGCGTGGTTCAGGGTGACGGGAGCAGCCTTCACCTCATCCACCTTGACGGTCTTGAGCTCCGCCGGGGCAGCGATGGCGCCCAGGCCAACGGGGGCAGCTGCACTCCTGTGTCCAGCATAGTTGCCGGGGGCGGCAAAGGCCGACACAGCTAGAGCAGCAATCACCACCTGCAAAGAAATAAAACATTGATTTATGCCTTCATGACAACGACGTGACTAAATCTGGAATCTGAACTATACTGTATCAGCCAAATGGGGCTGAAGGGGTGTAGTATCATGTGTAGGGCAAATAGGGCTTGATGCCGATCGAATATCCGGATACGGATCCGCAATCGGATTCGGCAGTCGGAGTAAATATGGCATGATTATGTCTTCAATATACATTTAACTGCGCAGAAAATGTATCAGAAAGTGAGTGCTCCAGAAGTGCATAAACGTGGTGAAAGGCCGCTTTCCTTTTCAATGCTCTACGAAGACGAGAAAAAAACAAGAGTACTATGTAACAACAAAGGACGACAGCCTCATATTCTAATCCTACGTAAATTAGATACGCTGGGACACGTCCAACTGGAAATACTCACAAAGACCTTCATGTTGTGATCAGACAGAGAGCTCCTACTGGATGTCGACGGGACGGTGCTGGAGCCTTATATACCGGCCGTCCATGGCACCGTCCTTGCTGGGCGTGGGCGACGTCTGCACGATCTGGAGCCGGCCGGCCATGCCCTCAGAGAAGATCTGCAGGAGGGCCCCTCCCTCTCCGGTGGAGCCAGTGTCCCGGACACGCCGTGACGTCCCAGCCCTGCCGGCTCGTGGGGGGGGACGTGGCTGACGTGTCCGGTGTGATGGTCATCGGGCTGGAGCAGATGTCTGGAGCCCTGGTCAGGAGCTGATGATGCGATCTGAATACAGTGCGCTTGGCTTGCCGAGGCTCTTCTGTTCTATTGTGTGTCTGCCCTACAGTTCAGGCAAGGGCAAGGAAGAAAGGAATCCATCTAAAATGCGTTCCTACGACAATACTGAAACAAATCTGCAGCAGGAATGGCTTTGGAACTGTTGCGAAAACCGGCTGTTTATGTTGCAGCTACGACACAGTTCACAGCATTCCCGTCGTGTGGAGGAGCCTACTTACAGGCAACTGCCATGTCGTAGCTATCATACACAACGTTCTTCTCAAATTCTCCCGATTTCCAATGCCGGCACATTTCTTGCTAGAATACACATTTCGTTTCCGCTTTGCGGCAGTCATCTTTCGCCACATATGGCTCCGCATCGCGCCTTTGGAACACCATTTAGACTGTTTTGTATTCTGTGTTCTGTATGCCGTATTCTCTTGTCACAAAATTGCTGATTCATTGGCCACCTTCGCACCGTTTTGCTGACTCGCCTCTGAAGCCTTCTGCATCAGCGACGTGGGTTTCAGTGGCCGAGGGCTCCTCCCCGCTGACACTCACATGCTGGCAAATGCTGAAATTCGATGCCAAACCAGTGCAACAAGCATAAACAACAGTTGATTGCCAATAGAGTCCTTCAGCGTCGTTTAAGGCATGAAGTCGAAATTATCTGCACTTCAAGTCGTGAGTCGCACTTGGCTATCAAGCCCACTGACGGAAGCAAAATTCTTACCGCCCGTAATTTTGGGGGCATATCTTTCGAACAGGTAACGCATAAGTAGCATGCTCTTGCCATCTCCTGCTGTGCTCCTGGCACGCTTTGACGTTTGAAATTGTACAATCGGTTCATAACTTTGCCGACTGCGTTCTGACAAAGTCGGGAAGCCAGTCGCGCGGTCGATCCGTCGTCGGCGGCAGACGGACTTGTCGACTGCGACTCTGGCGCGAGCCTGGACATGAAACGGCCGCTGCCAGCCACCGCGCAGCCACAAAACTTCGTGCGGAGTTAGTCTGCGCGGGAAACTTAGGTAGGCCTTGGCTTTGGACTTCTCTAGATCACGTACAAGACCAATCCAGGTTAACTGATGTAGACTGCGAAACTTGATCAAATATTTTCTTAGGCAGAAAGTTTTTTATCCATATCTAATTGTCATATTTCAACGGCACTTTGTTTGAGCAAGTCAGAAAATTTACTTTCTTACTCGAAAGAGTAAGTAGCTTTAAGCTCCATCAAGCTAACTCCCACCGCATCTAGAAGGCTGCCCCCCATGAGGGTTTTCTTAGACTGTCGGCGATCGGTCGGCTTCATGAGCTTGTAATTTGCAAAAGCCGATCTTGCATTCATTCTGCATTTTTTTCTCCAAAATATGTTTTCAGGCCAAGTCTGGTCACCGAGGTATGAAGCTATACTCGAGGGACTGCAAACCATTCTTTTTAACTGTGTCGCGTTTTAGCTTCTTCTGAGGATTCTGGCGAGATATGGGGCCAGTTTCTGATACAGTATGGTTTCGGCGTTTGTTTGACAACAAATATTAAGCTTATGCGACCTTAGAATAATTTTGAACCGGTCTTTAGATAATTTTGGTCACTGATTGCCGTTAATGGCAACAACTGGTATCCCTCTCGATAATCGGAGCTCTAGTCTGTGATAATAAATAATTGCTTTTGGCACTAGCAGCGTCACAAAAATGACAAAGATGAAGT
Source organism: Capitulum mitella (assembly GCA_030062745.1). Taxonomy (NCBI): domain Eukaryota; kingdom Metazoa; phylum Arthropoda; class Thecostraca; order Pollicipedomorpha; family Pollicipedidae; genus Capitulum; species Capitulum mitella. The sequence goes on along the minus strand of CP099841.1, from coordinate 3,793,110 downwards.
TACTACAGTATCGTCAGCAAAATGGTATGCCTTGAAGTTTCTCCGAGAAATATCGTTTATTTCACTGACAAATGACTGCAAGGGGAATTTTCGTTTATTTAACCCGTCCCCGACTGGGGGGCTGTTAACTGCCCCCCTCTGAGGTTTTTATGGATTGCGAGAGAACGAACAAATACAGAGTCACCAAACTTCGTGTACCTTTTGCTTCATCAATTTTACATCTCGTGTCAAAATTTGGACCTCAGGCCAGGTCAAACGAACCTATGTCAAAAAAAGTCCTATGACTTTTTCGCAAAACAAGATATCTGAATAATACTTTCAGGGATTAGTGATCGTGATAGATGCAACAAATCTGCTATCTCGGATTTTTCGGAATTTTCCGGGTCATTGACCTAAGGTCAAGCCCATTTTTTAACCATGTCGTCGTTTTTTTCGGAAATTGACGAAATATTTTATAACATTTTTAGTGTGGAGTGAAGCAGACATCTAGTTACCGTCATTGGGCAAAGTATCAGTGACTTCCAGCCATTGACCTGAGGTCAGGTCACGAATAACTGTAGTGAGCCAAAATGCACCACCGTCAAAGTCGACGATGAATTACTCAGAATGGGTAGAAAATGGCAGAACTAGCTTGCGCAGACGTAAGTAATACCAGGAACCTCAGAAAGTTTGAAAAAGTAGCATATTTTGGAAATAAACAGGCTGCCGCGAATAAAGCTCCGCCAACTGTGTACACTGGTAACTAATGTATTTTTTCTGAAATTTAAGCATGAAAAACCATCACAAGAATCACTAAGATCAATAACATTTACATAGATCGTTTTTTTCGCGAAAATAAAGGAACGCTAAAATTAGTTCCCGTCAATTTGGTACCGGATACGGCAGCGGCGCACACCGACAGCTGGCGGGGGAATTGCCGTGTCTTTAACTCAACGTTTCGGCGTATATATTGAACAAATCTTGGAAAATTAGACGTGTATCGGCATCCGCGGACCTTTACTTGTGCGCTAGTGCCTTTGCCTATGCATTATTAGTCACAGCCCTTGAGATTCAGGCCATTTCTCGGTCTCATGCAATCGGCTATGAGAAAACATATTTAGGGCATAAATTGCTTACGTATTATCTAAAACTAGAAAAATGAGGCCAGTGTTGAGCTCTACTCGTTACAAGCTTCCCAACGGTATGCTTATTTTTATCGTGCGACCAACCGTTCGTGAGTTAGAGGGGGTGCGGCCAACTGCCCCCCTCCCCCAGTCGCCCATGTTCGAAACGGACCGACGGTCGTGCGCGAGTTAACGGACAAATAACAACGGTCTCAGAACTGAACATTCAGAGGCTTCTATTTTTGTTCTAATGCATTTTAAATCTTGTGAAACGAATATATTTACTTTCGTTTTCTGATACCTGTTTTGGAAATATGACTGCAGTCTGTTCAACAGTCAACCGATTAACACCAATATTTTCTAGTTTTTGTAACAATATGTGAACTCCTACATTGTCCAATGCCTTTTTAAAACGAAGATATGTAGTTAAATCATCTTATTTTCAAGCATGATTTAGTAATCTAATCAACTAGAGTGATATGGGCATATAAGTGGAGTGTTTCTTACTGAAAACGAATGGAACAGCGGAGGAAACAAATATCATCGGCGTAGGAAAAAAAGGTATCAGATATATTTTAGATGATGAGCAGCACTACTGTCGGGAGATAATTAGTACATCGATTTCTTTCTCTCAGTTTCTATCTTAGCTTAATGATAACACTTTTCGGTAATGTGGGGAACAGAAATGACTGAAGACCGGAATTAAAGAGAAATGGTAGTGTTGCAAACTGGTTTTATAAGTACCGACCAAAATTCTAGTACTTATACCGCCTTGTCCCCCAGTGATTTGATTCCAAGATTTGATGGTCAATTTCTCCGGATGTGGCACATCAGTTGCTTTGAAACGGTTCATAACTTGGCCCAGCAGGGTATTTACAGGGGTGTTTTCCAAAGAAAGAGTTTTACGGTCAAGTTCTTGGCCGATAAAGATAAGAAGCTATTAAGTTTTTGGAAAAACAGTTTCCCTACTGTACTGTATATTGTTATCGAAAAGAATAAAGGGCAATTCGTCATGTTTTGCCGAATTCGTATTTTGTGCAGTGTAATTTGTCGGCATGTGTGCAGTGGTGTCAAGTACCTCACCATTTAAAACAAATCGCTGTCAAAATGATTACATTTTGAGATTCATAGAATCATAAAACTTCTGATCTTCCTTCAATCTTTCTTATGAGAAGAGCTGTCTTGTCTTGCATCACCCATGCAACACGTAATCAGAAACTTAGGAATTATCATTTGCCATTATTAGCAAGCGTCAGTTGAAGCTCGTTAATTTTAGTTCTCCATAAGTATGTTAACCCTTTATTGTAGCAAGTCTTGCAACTACTTAATGATTTCGCCTCTGAAGTGGCTAAGCGACCTCCTAAATGCGGTTTCGGTGCGTCACAGAGACTAGGTTCGTCTCAGTTGTGATCTGAAGCTGAACGAATTTTCTCCGTGCTCGTGACTACTTTTGCTTCTGTTTCTGTACGATTGACATCCAGTAGCTGCCCTATATTTCATTATTGAAATTCGGAGCGCTTTTCGGTACTAACATGTCCGCTCGAATTGCAATTGCGTCTAAACCGATTTGACGGGAGCTTTATATGAACGTCAATCCCGCAGTTTGTTTCTTGTGCGGAGTCAAAACTGAACACTCCAAGGCGCCGAGGCTGCTGGGTTAATGAACGTCAAATGTATTGAAAGAGAAGAGATGATCACAACATGACTGGGCACCACACACTGACCTAAGCACATCATACAAGCAGTATCACATGCAAGATCTGCCGCCTGAGCCGGCCGGCCGGACAGCCGCTGGCCAAGCGAAGCCGGCCGCCGGTTGGTTGGAGATGGGAACATTAGTCCTGGGCAGGGGGCAGGTATCCGGACTCCAGCTCGACGGCGGCCGGCGCTGCCTTCACCTCCACGACCGGGGCGGCCTCCACAGCGACGGCGGCCGGCGCAGCGTACGACACCGGGGCGGCCACGGCCACAGCAGGGGCAGCCACGGCCACAGCAGGAGCAGCCTTCACAGCGACAGCAGCGGGGGCAGCCACGGCCACAGCAGGGACAGCGTGCACCGGGGCGGCGTAGGCGGCCGGGGCGTACACGCGCTTCCTCACCTCCACGGGGGCAGTGTGGACGGGGGTGGGCACGGCGTACGGCTCAGGCACGTCGTAGGGCACGTCGTACGGCTGGGGCACGTGGTTGACGGTCCTGACCTCGGCGGCGTACTTCTGCACGCTGACGGTGGCCGGGTTGGTGATGGTCTTGCCGATGAGGGTCCTGGGGGCGGCGATGGCCGGGGCAGCGATGGCCGGCTTGTGGATGGTGGTGGTGTGTCCGGTGACGACGGGCTGGTCGGCGTAGTGGACCGTCTTGGTGATGGGGATCTCCACCTCCTGACGGACGACGGCAGGGGCGGCGGCAGCGTAGGTGACGGCCGGGGCAGCGTAGGCCACGGCAGGGGCGGCCTTCACAGCAACGGCAGCAGGGGCGGCGTACGACACGGGAGCGGCGTAGGCCACGGGGGCAGCCTTGACCTCATCGACCTTGATGGTCTTGAGCTCCACAGGGGCGGCAGCCTTCACAGCCACGGCAGCGGGGGCGGCGTAGCTCACGGGGGCGGCGTAGGCACCGGCAGAGTAGGCCACGGGAGCGGCGTAAGCGCCGGCAGAGTAGGCCACGGGGGCGGCGTAGGCGCCGGCAGAGTAGGCCACGGGGGCGGCGTAGGCTCCGGCAGAATAGGCGACGGCGGCGTGGTTGGCCGTGACGGGAGCAGAGTTGTATTCTTCGGCACCGATGGACTTGAACTCCACAGGGGCGGCAGCCTTCACAGCCACGGCAGCGGGGGCAGCGTAGCCCAGGGGGGCGGCGTAGGCACCGGCAGAGTAGGCCACGGGAGCGGCGATGGCTCCAGCAGAGTAGGTGAGGGCAGCGTGGTTCAGGGTGACGGGAGCAGCCTTCACCTCATCCACCTTGATGGTCTTGAGCTCCGCCGGGGCAGCGATGGCGCCCAGGCCAACGGGGACAGCTGCACTCCTGTGTCCAGCATAGTTGCCGGGGGCGGCAAAGGCCGACACAGCTAGAGCAGCAATCACCACCTGCAAAGAAATAAAACATTGATTTATGCCTTCATGACAACGACGTGACTAAATCTGGAATCTGAACTATACTGTATCAGCCAAATGGGGCTGTAGGGGTATAGTATCATGTGTAGGGCAAATAGGGCTTGATGCCGATCGAATATCCGGATACGGATCCGGAATCGGATTCGGCAGTCGGAGTAAACATGGCATGATTATGTCTTCAATACACATTTAACTGCGCAGAAAATGTATCAGAAAGTGAGCCCAGAAGTGCGTAAACCTGATGAAAGGCCGCTTTCCTTTTTAATGTTCTACGGAGACGAGAAAAAACAAGAGTACGATGTAAAAACAAAGGACGACAACCTCATATTCTAATCCTACGTAAATTAGATACGCTGGGACACGTCCAACTGGAAATACTCACAAAGACCTTCATGTTGTGATCAGACAGAGAGCTCCGACTGGATGTCGACGGGACGGTGCTGGAGCCTTATATACCGGCCGTCCATGGCACCGTCCTTGCTGGGCGTGGGCGACGTCTGCACGATCTGGAGCCGGCCGGCCATGCCCTCAGAGAAGATCTGCAGGAGGGCCCCTCCCTCTCCGGCGGAGCCAGTGTCCCGGACACGCCGTGACGTCCCAGCCCTGCCGGCTCGTGGGGGGGGACGTGGCTGACGTGTCCGGTGTGATGGTCATCGGGCTGGAGCAGATGTCTGGAGCCCTGGTCAGGAGCTGATGATGCGATCTGAATACAGTGCGCTTGGTTTGCCGAGGCTCTTCTGTTCTATTGTGTGTCTGCCCTACAGTTCAGGCAAGGGCAAGGAAGAAAGGAATCCATCTAAAATGCGTTCCTACGACAATACTGAAACAAATCTGCAGCAGGAATGGCTTTGGAACTGTTGCGAAAACCGGCTGTTTATGTTGCAGCTACGACACAGTTCACAGCATTCCCGTCGTGTGGAGGAGCCTACTTACAGGCAACTGCCATGTCGTAGCTATCATACACAACGTTCTTCTCAAATTCTCCCGATTTCCAATGCCGGCACATTCCTTGCTAGAATACACATTTCGTTTCCGCTTTGCGGCAGTCATCTTTCGCCACATATGGCTCCGCATCGCGCCTTTGGAACACCATTTAGACTGTTTTGTATTCTGTGTTCTGTATGCCGTACTCTCTTGTCACAAAATTGCTGATTCATTGGCCACCTTCGCACCGTTTTGCTGACTCGCCTCTGAAGCCTTCCGCATCAGCGACGTGGGTTTCAGTGGCCGAGGGCTCCTCTCCGCTAACACATGCTGGTAAACGCTGGAATTCGATGCCAAACCAGTGCAACAAGCATAAACAACAGTTGATTGTCAATAGAGTCCTTCAGCGTCGTTTAAGGCATGAAGTCGAAATTATCCGCACTTCAAGTCGTGAGTCGCACTTGGCTATTAAGCCCATTGACGGAAGCAAAAATTCTTACCGCCCGTAATTTTGGGGGCATATCTTTCGAACAGGTTACGCATAAGTAGCATGCTCTTGCCATCTCCTGCTGCGCTCCTGGCACGCTTTGACGTTTGAAATTGCACAATCGGTTTATAACTTTGCCGACTGCGTTCTGACAAAGTCGGAAAGCCAGTTGCGCGGTCGATCCGTCGTCGGCGACAGACGGCCGCCGTTTTCTCGACTGCGACTCTGGCGCGAACCTGGACATGAAACGGCCGCTGCCAGCCACCGCGCAGCCACGAAACTTCGTGCGGAGTTAGTCTGCGCTGGAAACTTAGGTAGGCCTTGGCTTTGGACTTCTCTAGATCACGTACAAGACCAATCCAGGTTAACTGATGTAGACTGCGAAACTTGATCAAACATTTTCTTAGACAGAAAGTTTTTTATCCAGATCTTATTGACATGTTTCAACAGCACTTTCTTTGGGCAAGTCAGAAAATTTACTTTCTTACTCGAAAGAGTAAGTAGCTTTAAGCTCCATCAAGCTAGCTCCCAACCGCATCTAGAAGGCTGCCCCCCATGAGGGTTTTCTTAGACTGTCGGCGATCGGTCGGCTTCAAGAGCTTGTAATTTGCAAAAGCCGATCTTGCATTCTTTCTGCATTTTTTTCTCCAAAATATGTTTTCAGGCCAAGTCTGGTCACCGAGGTATGCAGCTATGCTCGAGGGACTGCAAACCATATTTTTTTAACTGTGTCGCGTTTTAGCTTCTGCTGAGGATTCTGGCGAGATAAGGGGCCAGTTTCTGATACAGTATGGTTTCGGCGTCTGTTTGACAACAAATGGGGCCTTGAAAGATCGGTGACTTTTTCTTGGTGGAATGAGACCATTAAGCTTATGCGATCTAACAATAATTTTGGACCGGTCTTTAGATAATTTTGGTCGCCGATTGCCGTTAATGGCAACAACTGGTATCCCTCTCGTAATCAGAGCTCTAGTTTGTGATAATAAATAATTGCTTTTGGCACTAGCAGAGTCACAAAAATGACGAAGATTTTTGACCTTTCACTGATATACCTTGATTGGGAGTAAAAACAATGTAGGAATGCAATGATTGGTCAGTTCTCAACAACCCCGTCATGGACTGCATCGGTCTACTGCCCCCCCCCCTCTCCACAGTTAAATTTTTCTTGAATATTTTTTGGTGACACAACTTACGTTTCTGAAACTCACAGCATGTTTCCAAAATGACGAGGGATTCTGCACCCGTTTCTTTTTTTAAATCTGACAGTATCGTCTTGAAATATCCAGGTTTAAATCCGTTGGTCTTGGTCCCGCCAAGCGTCGGCAGACGCATAACCACCAGCCAGAACCACGACCTGACATGGTTTGGATGACTTGCAAATGTCTTTCACGTGACATCGTATCACATACCAGAGAGCAGCATATCTGAGCCTTATTCGAGTTTCGTAGACATTGGAAACCACTAAATGGACACAAAAGTGAGGGTCACCAAAGCGTTTTAACATGTTTCCATTTGACATGACCTGACCAAAGATGGGAAGCGCAAAGTAAGCCAGACAGGATAAAAATACCAAGGACGAGACTAATACCGTAACTTTCAGTCCACCATTACCCCACAAGTTCGGATTTTAGGGGGAAGTCAATTTGACGCCCATGACGGCGTGCACGTGCAAGAGCGCCATGACGGACCGGATTAAAACCAAGTCTCCAGAAAAGCATGGATACAGGCCATCGGCTTGAAAACTGCTACGATGTCGGCGGAGACGGGAAACGATGTGACGTCGAATCTCTGACTGTAATGTAAGGGGTCACCGGATGCCCTGAAAAGATCATAACAGAATGAGCTTTTGTAGTTTCATATCAGTCTCATTCTAACACCATTCGAATGAAATGGAAATGTGCTACGCGTTCGATTTCTCGCCTTTTGATCTTACACAGGAGTGAAATGGACGGAGAGCGACCACCACCTCTTTCGTCCGACGCATAGGTAAGAATCCTTCCGGCGAGGGTTAAACAGATCACCTGAGCCAGATAAAGCACGAACAAAAACCCCTTAGACCTGGTGTTACAACACTCCTGCCAGGCTTATGACTGGGCGCAAAGAGACCAGATGGGATTATGAGACCTGTGCCCCTTTCGTTTTGAATGTACGATGCGACCTTCGACAGTTTCAGTCGCCATTTGCTGACATGATTTCGCGAGAATCGTATTCGAGGAAGGTACAAGCATAATTAATAACTTTGCCAGCTGGCTTAGCGGAGGGCCAATAATCCGCACCGTACCAGTGGTCAGATCACATTCCCGGTACCAGGGGGGAGTGTTTGAACACCTCCCCTCTAACTAGCGAACCATGTGTCCGAGAGAAATAAAAGATACAAATCGGAAAGCACTTGAAGAACAGAGTTCGAAACAGGTAATATTTTTGAAAATTACCCCAAATTGTAAGGAAATATAGCCAAAAATCTTCTTTTTTTTCTTAATAGCTCAACAACTAATACAGGTTGTGCCCAAAATTTCACTTTACACGATAGCCAATGATACGCCAAATAATGTTCTTTTTAAGCAAAGTTTCCTCTTTTTGACATTAAGCACGAGTCAGATCAGGTGACCTCATCGTTCCAAATGGTGCATTTGTAAAATGTACGTTCTCTTTTTATTTCTGCTGACGAGCATGTATTTACGGTTAACTTGCGTTTAAGAGGGTGATGATGACATACACAAGCACACTATAGACTCCCAACCATGATTCCAGGTTGAACCAAAAGTCAACTGAGTTCAGCTAAGGTCAAGTTTTCATATAACAGGAGTCGAAAAATTCATGGTTTTAGTGGGATCTACGTGGCAAATGGAGTATTTTTCATGGTTCAGGAAAGGTAAATGGAAGCCGAGAGATATCATATGAAGTCACCAGCCAACGGCCTCCGGTGCCACTTGATGCACTTGCCGTGGGGAGGAATAAGTAAGGTGCAAATGGCCGTGCAGGAATTTTCGTTAACTGGAACCTTTTTGTCGCAATTTATGTGTAACATTGTTTTTGCACATTACAGTGGCTCATTCAAGGTCACAACAAATTCTTAAGTGCATTGCTCAAGTCGAAAAGGGTCGTTGACCCCAGATGACCTCTAGTGACTTCGTTTTGCCCTACAGTGTGAGATAAGAATATTTCGAACCGTAAGGTCGAATTCAGCAATGAGCTGCAAATTACTAATTTTGGACAAAAAGTTTGAGTTTAAACATGCACGCATATTATTGGGTCATGACTTGAGCCAAGGTCACGGATGTTCTGGTGAAATAATGGTAGCACATGTGAGGAGTCTTGCTGCTGATAATATCTGAACATCACAATCCCTTACAAATCCGCTCAAATTTAGACACTCTCAAAAAGAGACTAAAATTGACTTGGCCTCAGGTCACTGATCTGGAATTCCGAAAAATTTCAAATATGCAAATTGTACCTTCTATCATATGATGTAGCTCTTACAAGTTTTAGCGAACTCGGTCAAACCCCCCAAAAAGTAACAGGTGGTCAAAAAATTTAAGGTTGAGCTCTTTGACCTGATCTAGGTCAGTGGTCTGACCTGACTCGGGACTAAAACTTTGACTGAATACGTGTAATCAATGATAGAAAAGACGCGGCAAATTTGGCAGCCCTATGTTTTGCCGTTTTTCTGCTACGGCGGAAAAACCTGACGGTAGTGTTCAAACATCCCCTGGTACGGGGAAGGTTAAAAAAGTAAGGGCTGGCAGATTTGTTATGATTCTCGTCATGTCCTGACAAACAATAGGAGTGCATGAAAAAGAATTGGAAACGTAGAGACGATAATTCCTTGCAGAACTTTGAGGGGAGGTAGCATTTATGACAAATTTACAATCAAAAGGCCTAAGTACCCTGCGTCAGGTCAATCGAGGTCAAGCGGGTTCGTGTACAAAAATGCAATATTCTGTAAATGGGTCACATGGAAAAGTGGTGGGGACCTTGACTAAAGGATAAATGTAGTCACCTCAATGCACGACAAATGAGCAATTTTTTATTTACACTCATTGACCTTGGATATCAGTGGACCTGACCTAGCACGACAAAGCTAGGTCAGGCCCACCGATATCCAAAGTCAATGAGTGCAGATAAAAGCTACTTATTTTTCTCTGGATACAACCAAACTAAGTCAATTGAATTTTCAGAAGATGCATTTTTTTGACCTCAGACGATCTCGCATGGCCTCAGATGACCTAAGTAAGTCACCTAACGTACGTACGGTTATACAAGGATATCCTTCCTACCAGCAGCTCATCAGCTTGTCTTATGTGCTCTTTCGACGAAATGTAACATTTTCAAATGTTGACTCGGGGTGACCTTGTTTGACCCGATCTAGATGAACCTCGCTTCACGGTTCATCTAGATCCTGCTTCTGTTCCACTAAAAACGTGAACATAATTATGTCGTTTACATCTAGCATATATATTTTTACTTCATGCACTCTGACAAGGATTTTCATAGAATGTTTCACGTTAACGGTGTCCCGCACGAGGCCCGAGTATTTTGATTCTTCGATGAAGAACGTTTCGATGATTCAGCATTCCCAATTAGAAACTGTCTTATGGCTCTGAGAGTCACAACCGCCTGTGAGTTCATCAGACTAGGCGTAGGTCAAATGGTTGACTGACAGCCTCATTAAAGCATGCCTTGGGAACCGTTGCTGTTTGTGCGCTACATTTCACAGATGACGGCTGCAGGCAGCAGTGGGAGGCAGTGGCCTTCGCTACTCGGAGGCAATAATGTTATTCTGTCAGGTCATGCTGACTGGCTTGACCTGCCAGTAATTGTTGCCTGGCATAATATCGGAAACGGGGAAGCGCCTGTGTAAAGCTCGCGCGGATAAAACTCGTACATCTCAGCATAGCTTGCGACAAGACCGGTTGATCATCATGACGCGATCACTCTACACTCAAACCCTTTTTATCACGCTCCTTCCGCTATCACTGGCCTTGGCGCCAAAACCTGGCAAAAAAAACTCGTTGAAGTCACTGTCAAAAAGTGAAAAAGTCGAAAACGATAACAGCCACTGGACTTCATGTTTCCAGGGTGAGCATTAATTTTCAACCTTTTCAAGGCACGAATTCTAATGTACATACATGCTACCACTTTTACACGGCACATCGTTTCCGCTTTCTCAGTTTAGGGTGAACGATACGTAGTGTTTACTGAACGCTGCAGGATTTTTGGGAATAACTTAACGTAACCGTTGCATAAAAGGGTCTGCAAAATATCCGCATGAGTCCGTAAGTCGGCAGTATTGGTCACCGTCGGAATATCTACGCAACGTTATCAAGAGTGCGTTGAGAATCGCTCATTGGTATGGCTCGTGGATGGCAGGTGATATTTGACATATGGCAGCACGCCTGTGGACTGAGAACAGTTCCGACCTCGGGTTCATTCCTCGTGATGTTTTTTCGATCGATACTTGACTTTTAGACCTTGTAACCTGTTCGGGGCCGTGACTGGAACTCGTCGCACGCTGACCCGCTCGGCAGGTCCATTAGAGGAGTCCGATCACACAAGCCAAGAGAGTCTCGAGACGGTGCTCTCGTATCTGCAATTTTTGTAAGATGCGAATGGCTCTGACATGATTCCCAGCGCTCGACGGAAATCTTCCATTTTATTCACCATGTCATTAAATGGTACAATTGTTTGGTGAACGCTTATGAGGTGGGGAACTTCCACTGACGGTCGGGATGCGTGCAGACATTACCGCAATACTCAGTTGCTATAAACTCATCACACCGGCACACATCCTTTTTGAATATAGATGTTTCTGAAGAGAGTAAAAAATGTCTTAATTGGCTCCGAGTCTGAGGCGTGGTCATGGAAATAAATGACCTTCGTTTTAGCAGGAGAAGCTTGGATTCACATCCAATATATATATATATATATATATATATATATATATATTTATTTATATCCCAGCCCAATGATAATATATATTATCATTGGGACCAACGTTTCAGCTATCGGCTCTCTTCAAAAGTGATAAAAATTAAGATACAGCATTCAAAAAGTTAAATCACGCTTCGGTCAAAAAATCATCCTCTAAACTGCACGTAACATGAATAGGGAAATGCAAAAAGACATCACCTCCTTAAATGCTAAGGGAACGACCTAGGGTCCTTTGTTTATTTGACCCTTCGCAATTAAATGGACTGTGTGCAGTTTTAGAAGACGCATACGAAGAAGGACAGAACCCCGACATATTTACAACATATTTACACAATCTAGGGCCTTTTACGGATTTCTTTCCTTCACGATCAAGTTTAGTTACTGCACGTAGGCTGAAATAACACCCCCCCCCCCTGCTCCCGGAAACTTAAACGGTATACCAAGACGTAGTTTGTATAGTAAGAGGCGGACGGAGTTATGGTTTTTAAAGCGATGGTCCCGTCGATCGGCCAGACTCGCCGCTGATGAATGACCCAGCCATGCGGAATTCAGAGGTAAGTCTTGTCCGCATTTTCAACATATAAGAGTATTCCTGGACGCAGTCATCGCAGCAGGGAGATCGTACGGGCCCAGCGGAGGTGCACCATGGGCCAGTGTATGTAGCTCTTAAATGCCGAGACTGAAGGCATCAAAACCTTGGTCAGGAAGGAGTGACCTTCGTAAAGGCCAAACACCAGCATTGGATATGGGACCAGAAAGCCACACGTTCCCGTTGCATAAGCAACAAGCTTGCATTTGGACCCTGCTGTCACCAGCAGCTCTCGGGGCGTGACAAAACTAGCCGAGGCGGCCCGCACGGGTCGACTTTAACGTCCGCCGGCTGCTGTCGTGATGTATCTCGTCCGGTGTGGCCCTGCCCCCGAGGAAGCCGTACCACGAGTTTTCGTCGGCATGCGACCTCCCGGGTGCACGCGGCCAGGAGACATCCCCGTCGAGGTAAAGGAGGTCGTCAGATGTCAGGAAACGCCTCTGTGTTTAGACAAAATACATGCTGAAAATCGTGGCCACTTGGTGACGACGAAATTTCCAATATAACTCATTATTTCTTTTGTGGGCTGGTACGGCGACGCAGGGATCTAGATAGCTTTAGAAAAGGAAGTTGACATTTTCAAGCTTTTTGAGGTTTTGGGCAACCCTAAAAAAACTTTCATTTTCTCTGAGGAGCAGCGGAATTTCAGGCAAATGTACAAACTTTCGCTGATTGCCAGGTAAACAACAAGTAAAATGAAGTAGATTTCAATCAATGGCATAGGCTGCTGAGGTTGTTGCATTGACTCTGACCCCGCTACCTATGTTTTTCTTCAATTAGGTGACAGTTTACCCTGGCCCCAAGGCCCAAGTGCCCACATATGTACGGAAAATTTACCGTAAGAACTGGCCCAGAGGTTCTTGCAGGATCTTTCGCGTGCTATGCAACTGCAAGACAGCTTTTCGAGGGCCGGCTGGTCCTTTTCAGGCTCGAGCCAAATACAGATGCTCGTTCTTAACAGATTTACGGACCCTGTTCTGAGCAGATTTATGCTAGATTCCACTTCGGCGAATCAGTTCTGAATCGACTCATGGCTTCCTCAATCGATGTGGATTCTGAATCAACACGGTTATCCAAAACTGAGTCGATGCTGATTCCAAACCAAAATGAGATGAGTCGATTGCGGAAACGATTCCGCTTAAATCCACTGAATTGAGTTAAAGCAATGGAATTGGTTCCAATTCTGATCTGATTCCATGGATAACCGCGATTCAACCCCAACTGTGATTCCGTCAGTTACCAGTGGAATCGCCTCCTGTAACTATGACTGGGGCTCTGGCGAGAACGGAATTAATTCTAAAGTCGCTTCTGATTCCTAATGGAATCGAGCACTAGCCTGGTTTTGAGACCCAAACCCAGCGCCCCTTTTACATCGCATGTCATTGCCCCACTCCTAGACTACCGGAGATGTAGGAAGGCTCCTCTCAGTAATGTTTGATCGAGGTGGGCTAATGAAGTTAGTGCTTCAGGAAGTCAGGTTGGAACAATTCGGCGCCATAAACGTCTCAAAAGTCATTTGCTGATGCAGTACGGACTACGAAATTTCATCCGCCCAGTTCCTGAGTATAGAAGAGATATTTGCATTCAAGCTGCAGTGACATCACTTAACACAGCTCGGAGCTTACGGCTTTTTGCGTTTTAGTGTCACTTCGTAACTTTGCTAGTGTGCTCTTAATGAAGTACAAAACTCTTCAACAATACGGTTTTCGTCGCCCGTTAGAGCGCACTTTTAAGACAACGTGAGGCAGTCATAACCCCTCCTCCCTCTGTCTGCTCTGTTGAAGATCCCATATTACTTGAACTAATGCCGTTTTAAGCATTCCAAAATCATAACATTCTTAAGTAGAATTATCCTATAATCTCCGTTTATTGCATCACGCATCGCAGTAATATGTTCTGCAAAAATCACGGCTTATCTGCCGAAGGCTGGATCTGATCGATTCATGACCGAAGTCCACAAACAAGGCCACCAAAGGTTGGGAAGCCCAAATAATAAAACTCGTAAATACATGTTGCATGAAATCATCGGCTGCATTAGCCGACCGCAAAGTGGGTGACACTCATTTTTGGCCAACTGTGACCAACCACTCCACACGTGAAAGCTGTTCTAGAGGCATCTTCACGTAAACAAAGATTTCCACCGTCAATCTGTCCGATAGCGGGCCGAATAGTCCCGATCAAAAGCACCACTGGCCGTCCCAGCATACAAAAGGTTGCGTGACGTCAGAGCCCATCCCAGTGTGGTCGGTTCCCGCTCGGCGGCGGCGGCCAAACGCCAGTCATGCGCGGAGCGCGGCCGCGGCAGCGTCCTTCACGGCGGCTGGCGGCGAATTGTCGGGAATCCGGCCATCACTGCGGCCACCGTCGACCACGGCACCGTCCGCCGTCGCCGCTCGGACCCGGCCGGGGTGGCCGCGCGCGCTTCAAGCGGCGAGTGGCGTCTTGATCATCTTGAGCGCCTCGGACGGACTGGAGCCAAGCGTGGCCCTAATGACGAAGCCATTAGTCAAATTATGGGAGGCTGCTGGCGGTGAGGCCAGCGCTCTGGGGGAGTGGCACCAAGAGCAGGGCGGGGTAAAAGCTAACCACTGCAAAGGTTAACGCTTTGCTTTAAGAACATGAACAGCTGGCTATTTCTTGAGACGGAGTACGTGAAAGCCATGCTCTAAAGATGTGTCCGTTATGAATGAAGCGAATAATTTGCAGCATCAGGTTTCTCAACACAAAAATGCACGGTTTCGTAAGCAGCAGGGGATAAGATGACCAATACGTCACTGACGCCCGAAGCGAACCTGGGTGATCAATGTCTTAATTTCACGCTAGCGAAACCATGCATCATTCATTTTACTACACCACAGATACAAAACGACCTTGCTGTGTGAATAACTTTCGTTAGGAACGAGTCCGTTATGACGTTCTTCTTCAATAGCTGAAGTCGATTACACTCGAGCATGGTATGGCATTGTGTACCTCGCCATCCGGGTGGCGGGACCAGCCTGCTGCCCGCTCGCCCGACTCGCGAGTTCATCACCCACTAACATTGGCGTCGGGAGTATATTTAGAAAAATAGAGTAGCGGGAGTGGTGTAACCCGAAGTGATTCTTGAAGTAGTGTAGGAACCTTGGCATTTAAAGTCATTGAGTCACTGAGGCATGGAAGGAAGGCACGCCTGCCTATCCATTAGTAGGCAAGCGGAAATATTTTTCAGAGTAAGCCTGAGTATAAGGTGTCTGATGGTGCAAAAATAACAAATATTTCAGCACAACTTAATATACCTTCGTTGGTGGGATTAGGGTTAATCGCACTGACAAAGGGACATCAGTCTGAGCCGAAATATTTGGGCTTGTTATAACAGCAAACCCATTTTACTCACGTATACTCCGAAACAAAATGGTCAACTTTCGTTACAGTTATTGGTAACCATCGGCAAACGCTGGCCTTCGGCCAACTTCCTTCCGATAGACCTCGCTCGCTTTGCTCAGTCGGTGTGACCTGGTTCTCGACGTCTTTCCCAATAAGACCTTACTGTCCAGGAGGTTAACAAAAAGCGACCATTTCCAAACCTGACCTGACCAAATTTTTGCTAACGTCCGTGTGTTAAATGAGTCGCGTCAATCTGCTCTCAGCAATGTCTGTGTGACTGGTTTCGTGTGGTCCAATTCTGCAGGAAGATTTTGTTTCATTTGGCGCGACATATAAATGTTCCCTTCAAACATCCGTTGCTTCATGTAATGGCTCGAGGAGTCGGCACGACCAAACAACTGAAATAAAAAAGGTGTGAAGGATTTGTTCACACAAACCTTGCTTCCTAGTGGCATTTAACCCACTCTGTCGCCAACACTCTCTGCACTTTCGCTTTCAAATTGTGTAATCAATGAGGAGAAAAAGTTTGATGGCGCTGGACGTCAGAGTTTCTTTGCGCAGAAGGTTGAAGTGATGCGCATTAATCACGCATTTTGACAAACAGACGCATAAATGGACTCAACCAAGGATTCAACTATACGTTCATCATTTCAATATGATAAGTATCCGGCGAGAATTTTTAAGTTTTATTAATTTCATCGAAAATTCTCAGGTGCACAGTGCGCGATTTCTACAGTCGAAGTAGTTTCCTGTCACTCGAATACCACAAGGTTCAGCAAAATTTGAATTCAGAAATGCATCAGGATGGGCATTCTTAAAAAATGAAGCTTATTTGTTGCTGCTCGTCTGTTTAAACTAGCTGTTCCTGGATAATCTTTTTTTTGTTCGTGCAATTTTAAAGATCCTGTAGGTGATTTGTCCCAAGAGCTGATTGCCCTTGCCCAGCCATTGCACTGCATTTGCCCCAAACGCGTGCATAATGGTGAATGTTGCAAAGATGTACTAGAACATCATTTTTTTGTATGTAGTTAAAAACTGAATAACATTATGGAAAACCGATACACATTTAACACATCTCCTCGTGGTATTTTTCTGCCACCATGCCGATCTCGACTTATAACGATGTATATATGCCTCTCATTACATGCTGTATGTTATGTGCGCGCCTCCACCTTGACTCACCCTTATCGTATGACTCGGGCTCGAGAACAGCCTCGATGATCTCGGTCATGGCATGAGGATGAGCGTACGAAGTGGATAAATGAGAAAATCAGTTTTTCGAGGCTTTGGCATACAGAGCCATTTGGCTGTGACAGTTTTGTTTGAACGCCCCATTTTAACATCCCGCAGCTGTGGACCGGAAGACATATCCAGGGGCCGAGCCGAGAGCCCCTTTAAAGCGGCGTGGTGCATGCCCTCCAAGACACACAAAATAACTGAATCCAGCGAAAACCTTGATGTCCTCTAGCGGAGCCCATCTTCTGCATGACATTTCCGAACACCGCACACCCGTGGTACGACCCCTTCCAGCATCATCTTCTCATACGTAGGAACGAAGGATGTGTTCATATCCACAGTTTTAGTGGGGAAAAATTTCGCAGATGTTCAGATCGATTCGTGGATCGCTCTGACCATAACTGCAACCGTGAGCTCTGGCACTTATTCAAGTTCTTGGTCGATGTGTACACAAGAACTGAAACCGAACGACTCCCGTATATGCGAAGTGAGTATCACAAACTGAGAGCCAGCTCCCACCAGAAGATAAAAAATGATCTAATAGAAATATTTCGAAGTACCAAGCGGATATCTGTCGGAGAATTAACTGCAATATTCGTGACTACCGTATACCTACATGACATATAAAGGTGACACATAAGAATGTGATGTCCTATATCTTTTTCCGACTTTGCAAAATCGGACAATAAATCATGCTGTAGTTACTGGATAGCGATGGTTTTGCCATTTAAGAATTCTCTTTTTTTGGTGCTGTTGCACTGCCGTTCTCAGTTCTGGAGTTCACTGTTCATTTATAATGTATTTATATGTTTGTGTGTTTCTTTGATAGATAGATAGATAGATAGATAGATAGACAGACAAACAGATAGATGCATAGATAGATAGATAGGTAGATAGATAGATAGACAGATAGATAAATAGATCGACAGATGGAGCATTTCTGCTGGCTCTTCTGCTGACACGACTAGCCGGTGCAAACTCGTCATTATGAAACCCTAATGACATTACGGGAAGACATATCTTATGTGCGTGCAAAGTCACTTTCATTAATCTGCGCCGTACCTTTACTTCCATCAACAGCGATTAAAATCATTGTGCACGACAAACGTGACCAGGCTTTTGGAATGAGGCTGAGATGGGTTCTTCCGAAAAATCCGAATAAACAATGTTTAACATTTCATTGTAAAGTCTGAGTCCATGCAGGTGACGTCGTTGTCACACGACGCCTTTAAAACATATTTTGGGTAACATTTAACTTCTGTTGACCCAATCTTGGCCATTTCCGCCTCCCTTAAAGATGTGTCTACATCCAAAAATGGATCCCAAGGTGATCCTAGCTTAGACCCTAGACCCGAACCCACACAAGGTTCATGTCTTCTGTTGTGCTGAAACATCCAGTGATATCCTGATATGCCACATTAATCTTTCACTCAATGCATATGCATCATAACAATTCTTCTCGTGTAATTAAAGAAATCCAGCCTGAGGTTTACTGAAAAAACCGAGGAATCTAAGATGCAAGGCCCAAGAATGGAATCCAAAATCCAGGTCCATGTCATATGAGGCCCTGGCATGCTTTTCTTTGCTGGAGATTTAGGCGACCTAAAAATCTTAAACTTTATCTTGTTTATTGGTTTCAGATGGGATTCAAAAGCCTGAATGAAACAGTTACTATATACCTCGACCTGAGAAAACAAAACATAATTTATGGCGTGAATATCTTCAGGAATCTGAGGTCAAAGTGTAGGCCTTATCAAAAATCCAGATCTAGCCCGAAATCCGACCGAAGTTTCGTTGAGAGATCAAATCAGGGCGTATTAAATCAGGGCCCCATTATCTGGGGCCCTGATTTGATACGCCAGAAATCCAAATCTGAACCAAGAGCAACGTGCCATTTTTTCCAGAGATCCACTGAGATCCCAGATCTAGTCTAGACACAGTCTGGTTCCTGGCCGTGCGGCTGCTCCCGTCTCTCGGCCACCTCCGCCTGCGGAGACGGCGGCCGGGCGGGGCCGGCCGGCCGTACCGGCCGCCGCCGCTGGGTGGGGTACCGGACAGCTTCGCATCCGGGAAGGCCGCCCGCCGCCCAGATGTACGAGGGGGGGGGGGCGTCGGGCGCGTCGCCGCCCGCGGCTAAGGCGGGTCCTGGCTCCGACCTTGGCGCGGATGGGGCGGATGCTATGCGGCCTTGGGAGCGAGCCGGCCGGCGGCCGGCCCGCCGTCTGCGGGCCGATCGGCCGGTCAGCTGGCGCCGGCTGCCGGGTAGCGGTTCTGCTGTGATCTGGGTCGGGGTTGGGCCGGCCCGGTCCGCGACGGCTTCGAAAGGTATTGCCGAGAGACGCGCGATGAAGGCTGCGCTGCGGATACATTGTCGGGCCACTTTTTCGCTCGCTGCTTTTTCGCCCACGCGGCTGCCGAACTTCAAATGTGACGGCCTCTCCAGCGGGCTGAACTGGTGACCCGTGCAAGTCCAGTCGCGTTCTTTGCGTCTTGCTTGTCCAACGGAGCGTTGTGCCACCATAGCGAGAAGCCAACGCGAAACATGCCGGAATCTTGCGCAGATCTCTGCAGCGTCATTTGGGGCGGGTGCTCAATCGAATCGAACTCCCCCACGCTGGCACTTTCTTTACAAAACTTCAAGCACGCCTGTGCGCCCCCGTCCGCTGGACAGGAATCTCAGGGTGTTCAGGGGGTTTTCCGGTCCATGGGTTGACAGAGAAGCCGATGAAGGCCACAAACGAGCACCGCTCCCGGGGAGCCTACTTCCGCATGAAATGCGTGGGTAACGACTGGAAATGTCTCACGATGCTTTCTGTTCTTCACGAGTGCACTCTGGTTAATTTGACGAGGCCGTCAGGTTGTGACGCGTCGTGAACGGGCGTGGCTACCGCCGAGCGACTCAGGCGGTCGCCGTCACGGCCTCGTTCCCCCCCCCCCATCGTCTTCCAGCCCCTCTGCCCGCGCCGCTCTCCTCTCTGTCCTCAGAAGGCCCGGGCTTCCGGCAGTGGGCGGGACGGAAACTCCGCTCGCCCTGGCTCTGGTCGTCGGCGTAACGCCCGGAACATCTCCGGACTCTCGCTGGATTTGCACGTCCTGAAGAGCGCGGTAGACGTGGTTCTCATCGGCGCACTTCGCATCGCATGGCTTCAGGGGTTTCATGGAGACAACATGCTTAAGTGCGCCGCCGAAAAATTGCCCAAGCAGTGTACCTCTCGTTCTCAGCAGCTGTCAATAAGCGTATGAGAGGCAAAGTGCACTGACATTGCGTGTACTGGCTTCATGACTGGGATCCGTTAACTACAAACACCTAATCTTTTCCCTCCTGGCAGCCTCATTCTGTGGCCTTGGGTCGTTTCTGGATGGTTCAGCCCTGACAACGGCCAGAAATCGGACATTTTCACACCGCCATGCCAACGTCCTTGAATTAACGCTGATGTCAAGTTTGATGCTTGCCTCAACCGTCCGTCTCAAATCCGCGGTGGAAACAACGTTTAGCGGAAAGCACGTTACTCGAGAGGACGTAAGCAGGTGCTTGACTCGTCAACTGAGTTCTGACGACTTGTTTGGCACAATTCAGTCATAGTTGTTGGTGCTGCATGAATAAGTCATTGACATACTTCCATGCCCAACTTACGAACGTACTGATGTGCTGTTACGGCTCCATCTGTTTGTTTTTTTCGGAACTTCCTCCCAGTTTCTGCGGTATTTTATGCGGTGCCAGTGTGATAGACAACGAAAGCAACAAATCCCTAAATCCCTCCTCCCGCTAGCGGCTTGCGGCAGATCCCATTGGTGTCGCAGTCACGTCTCCGCACTTCCTCCTTCGCCAGCTCAGCCGTGACACCCATACGGCCACCGCCTGGGACCATACAGTCCCCACGTCCGTCCCGCTTCCACCGCATTACCCTCCGTCTGCGCTCGTCTCTCCATGCTGTGGTAACACCACTCTGGAGATAGCCGCGCGCGGCGCCGGCGCCGCCGGGCGGGCCTCAGGCGGGGGCAAACGCCACTACCACAGAGCCGCCGGCCTATGGTCTTCGCAGATAGCGTGTATCGCCGCCGGCGACGGCGCGGCCGGCGGTAAATACTGTCCGGTAATGGCGCGGCCGACGGGTCTGTGTGATAACTACGTCCCGTGAGCGGCGCCCTTCGGGCCAGATCCGAGGGACGCGACGTCAGCGCCACGTCAGCGCCGCCATATTGGCGTCGTGACGCCAGTTCGCGGCCTCATCGTTCTTCTCTTCAGCCGGCGGGAATGGCCTAGTTAGGCGGATAGAAACTCTGTATAGGGACGACTGCATGTGTCGAGTTTTTTCTAGGTGGAGCTGAAAAGTTCGCTCTCGCAACGTCCTATTGCGACGCAGCTGATGACGTCATTCTCAACGCGGTTCGCGTTTATGACAAGCTTACCAGCATGTCAGTGAGCTCTGCCCAGCCATTGGAAGCCAATATTTCTACCTTCTTTTGATAACCTACTGTTCTGGGACTTGACCTAGGGTCTCTGCACAGGGGGGGAATAAGGTCGGACCAATCCTGGCCACTTTATTCTGAATGATGGGTAGAAAGGTATCATGGAAAATGTAACCGGATATTAAGATCACACATTTTTGAGGATTTTGGTCCAGATGATTTACTAGGGTGCTTTGCGATCAGACCCCGCGGAAACAATGCTTGGTGCACGGACTTCTGACCCCTACACCCGTTCGAGCAGTTTCAGGGTAACGGCACAGTTTTCGGACGCAAGCTTAACGTGGCGACATGAACGACACGGTGCTGCGGAAGCCGGTATCTTCCTACGTATGGCGGTTGCCAAATGATCTGCGGGAGAATAGCGAGCGCCGAGACGACTCGAAACCACCTTGCCTGGGTGGGGGCGGTGACAGGCACCCTACCGACTGGGCCACCCACACGACAAATGATCGTAGGTATCCATGGATAAATGTGCTCCGCCTCTGCCCTTTCACGTTTGGCAGCAAAGTTTTGTGCACACAAAATGGTATACTTTTCTCTTACGGAAAGACTGGCAAGGTGTGCTTGACCACTGCTCGTCATGATTGGAATGATGTCCTCGTCAAGCGCAACGCGACCAGCGACATTACGTAAGAGCCGTTTCTAACGGCCACGGCAGCGGAAGCCCGTCCCAATGTCGTCGTAAAGACAAATGGTCTTGGACGTGACTGGTAGTGGCTCGTCATTGTTCGCATTCTACTGCTCCAGTTCCTGCGGATACTCGGGTCAACCAGCCGTGGCAGTCAGCATCGGTACCTCGGCAGTTATCAGCTCAATGGCAGTAGTTGGCGTTGCACCGGTGATAAAAGTGTGTTATTATGCCTGGACTGCCAAGGCTGCCGGGCGAAAAACAACAGCGCAGCTCGTCAGCCACAAAAACTGGTCTCGGTTGATGGCTCAGCGGGGCGTCCCACGCCGAGGGATTATGTCTTGACCCGCCCAGTCCGCCCCGTCACTCCCACGCACACAAACACACATGGCTGCGGTTTGTGGCTGCCACTGGTTCCCTCCATCAGCAATCAGCAGACGGTGCCAGGTGATGCAAAATACAAGGACTGAGAACTGCATGCCTGTAGCTTCTATGTGAGATCTTAATGTACTGGCATGTTAAATATGCATATACAAATTTGCAAACAACATATTAAGTATAAATTTCCCCTGAGGAGAGAAGCACAAAACAAGCAAAGCCCTTTTTATATCGGAGAAACAAAGCGTACCATCAGGGATCGATACAACGAGCACCTGGTGGATGTCAGACCCCGGAGGGCAAACACAGCCCTAGGTGAGCACATGATTGACAAACATCCTGCCAGGGAACACAGAAACACTAACACCAACTTGGCAGTCAAAATTTTGGCAACAGCGAGAGACAACCCCGACCTGAAAGTTCTGGAATGTCTACACATCAGAAATCTCCGGCGGCAGCCAGACACACAGACAACATCTTGGTACACAACACGAGGAGCTTGGTTTGTATCACCTGGAGCTGGGTTTTCGTTAATTTGGAGAACCACTAATATATATCTGGTTTGTCTTATCCTTTTAGGATATGATGATTTGCTGTTGCTGGTGTGTAAATGTTTTTTTTTTTGGGGGGGGGGTTCTATCATAGTTGACTTATTCGTTAGCTGCGCAATTCGTGAACCGCAAATATATCTCTGGTTCTTCGTGTCTCTCATAGGCTTTCGTTCCAGGGGATCACTCATTGTTTGAGCATGAATAAAGCTGGACCCTTTTTATTGCTCGCAGTGCCTTGATGTGTGACACTGTATTCGTTGTTTTTGAGTGTCTGCAGTGTCGAGGTAGCTTTTCTGTTTGCTGCGCGCCTTTTTTCAATGTACGTTTGAATTCTGACTTCGTGCTCTAGATTATTCCTGACCAACTCCTGACGATGGCCCCTGGCCGCAATGTTGAGCTCAATACATTTTTCATCTGTAACTGATTTATATAACAATACAATGTCTCATGGTATACTGAAGGTCGCTTATTAATTGAATGTATAGATTTTCTGAACTCGCCATACCTCCTTACCATTACTGTGATATTGCCGAACATAGCCAGACACCGCGTGGCATAGATGTTGCGGCGACGGTGAGTTTTCGGTTCTGACAACGTTGAAATAAACAGGAACCCACTCCAGGCTTTGCTACCATGATAGTCCGTTAATGGCTGGGCGAAGCGGCAGCAACATTTATTAGGTACTGATAGCATCACAGAAGCATGCCGCCATTAAACTAAAATCCTGCAAAATTACATTACATTAGCTGCATGTCTTCGCCCGAGGAAGGCTGCACCTGGAGAACTGCATGGCACCTTACTAGTCGGGTTTCCACCCTTTCCAGATCCACCTACAAAATCGAGCACTTTGTGTAAGATTAGAGAGAAAAGGTGCAGGACGCACATGATTAACTTGCCGACATCGCTCCGCCTTCCGAGAAACTGTCTTTGTTTGTTTTCCGTCCTTAATACAGAATTTTTTGCTACATTTCTACGCCCTGCATTTTACCCAGTCGTGTACTTATGCATAAGAAATCCTTTTTACAGCAACTGTTAGTACATTATGACTGGATTTTCCTTGAAATTTAGAGGCTCTCATTTGGATATGGTAATGTACCAGGAAACCAGATGTCCGTCAACCTCCGCGGTCCCTTCCCATCTCTTCTCGAAGTTAAATCGTCGGGTGTGGCGCCGCCTTCCAAGATATTTCTGCCAACCTGCCCTCCGTCAATAAGTGCACCTGTTGGACGCTGCATTTTTAAAAAGCATCATCCCAAGTCAAAATCTTACCTCCAAGTAACTTTTTTGAGTATAATGACTGATAAGTCATGGCGTTTCCGAAAATGTTTTCGTGACAAAGGCCGATCAGCCTGAAGAGCTTCGAATAAATACACAAGCAGGGCACCTCACCAGACTTATCAAACGTGATGTTAATGCTATATTGTACGAGCTCCTTAAAAACACGGCATCCCTGGCTAACAAAGCAACTGTGGAAAGTTCCCTTTAGGTCGGATCCCGAGCTCAATAATAGTGAAAAACGAAAACATATCGCCTTTCACCCTTGCCACACACTGCGTTTTTCTTTTCCCACAGTTCGACGCGGCTAAAGGATACATAGTTAAAAAGTATATCATAACGCAAATGCCTTGCATTCAAAAAAACTGAAGGCCGTTATTTATCTATTTTTGTTTTTTGTTTATCTACGTCGTAAGATTATCCACAGTTTCAATGGCTATTAAAATCCCGAGTCGCAGGAAAATGAATAAAGCATGCAGCCATCCACACGTACATAGCACTCATATGCAAACATACAAGAGCAGACTGGCCGGCACACCCGCACTCGCACACTTCCGGTAACGCCCTAGTCCGGCGACCGATATAGCAAATGCCGACTTGCGGCGCGCGCGAATCCGTTTCTCATTCTCAGGAATTATGTTGCAGCTGTTGGCTGCAAAGCATCGGAGAGGGACGTCTAGGTGCTGTCAGCTCCGAAGCCATAATTAGCTGTACTGCTCCCGTCCCAGTGCTCCGAGACGGCACCAGATGTCCAGTATGTGCTCAGCCTCGCAACCTCACTGTCTGCTTAGAGTCTGCGCTGTCTGTGTCCGCGCTGTACGGGCAAACGACAGATACGACTATGTGGCTGGCCAAAGAAGAGCTTCTGGTGAAAATGGTGAAGATTCCGGTTCATATGTGAGAAGACACGTGTCAGATGCTGGATGGTCCCTAGGAAACATTGCTGACATGCGTCTTGGTGGACCTGCCTGACGAAATACGAGACTGAATGCCCGTAAAACGGTCACTCCGTTCCAAAAAAGAACGCAAAAATCAATCATTTCTATTCATGACAATCATTTCTATTCAGTGCTCTCCTCGTCTCCAGGCGCGGATCCAAGGAAGGGGGCCATGGGGGCAGTCGCCCCTCCCCCCTGAACCCTGAGAAGGGGCCACACGAAAGGGTCTCAGAAGGGGCCCCGTATGAGCTTAACGGGGTCTCTGTGAAGACGTGATGGGTTCTTGATGCAGTCACGATTAGGTCACATGGGTTAGTTGACCCCTGAGATGCATAGAAGCATCCCTGAAGCTCCCAAAGGGCCCCAACGCGGCAGATTGCCCCCAAGACCGCCGGAAGAGTCACAGGGAACCTGACACGGCAAAGATGAGGACTGAGGCCATAGGAGACCCTGGAATGCCGTAGTGGCCCCGAATGCGTTTCACGGACTTTTGTGAAAAGCTGAAAGTTCCTGATGCAGTCAGAGGGCTTCTGGGCGTCAATGGGACCCTGACTCGGCAAGGTGGAAAGAAAGGCCCCTGAAACTCTCCAATAGGACCAATAGGATCCCTGGGATCCAATTGGATCCCTGGGACTGCAAGAGAGGTCCCAACACAGCGAAGAATCCATGAGAACGCTAAAAGTTCCAGATAAGTCCCTGAGATGGCAAGAACTTAAGGGGCTGCCTAGCATAAGGCATAAGAAGACCCTGGCCAGCCAGAGGGGCCCGCTGAACAAGGAACAAACCTCGAGAAGGCTACAAACAAACCAAATGGACTTCACTGATTTTTTTAACCTGAGGTGCTCTTGATGCAGTCAGGGAACCCGGGAAAGCCAGGGAAAGGTTAGGTGGTCCTGGGAAGGAAATATGGGCCCCTACAAGGCAGATGACCCCAGAGATCGCCAAAAAGGCCTGAGGGCCCCTGCCAGGCAAAGACGATTAGAGGACTTCTAAGACGACATGGGGCCCTGGACGGCCAGAAGGCCCCCAAGTGTGTTAGACGGGCTCCAGGCACGGAAAAGGTCCCCCTGAGATTGCCAGCGAGGCCCCTGAAGCGCCACCAAAGGCCCCTGATACGGCTAGAGAGGCCCTAAGACTGCCAGGTATGCCTCGTGTAATAGGGGAAGATATCTGATAAATCCATGGAGACCACCGGAGATGTTCAATGGGCCCATGACACTGCACAGGGGCCCTGAAATCGCCAAAAGGTCTTTTGTAGCTGCCAGAGGGCCCCTCAGACGACAAAAATGTTTCCCAGAGACGACAAGATGGGCACTTAGGACAACAGGAGGTCCACTGAAACTGCTAGAGAGGACCTTTGAGACTGATAGCTATCAGCCTCTAGCAACAGGGGCCCCTGAGACGTTCAGAGGGTCCATGAAGTTATTAAATCTTGAGACGTCCAGACAGTTTCTGAAAAAGCCAAAGGACCTAGAGGACTACCAGAGGCGCCTCTGTCACAGCAGAGAGAGACTTATAGAGTCGCCCTAGTTACTGCATGAAAGGGGCTCTTTCGGTGGAAAAAAATCCCCCAAGGACGACAGGTGGGAACCTGGGAAGGTTTAAGTGTCCCTGAAACTGTCAAATTGGTCCATGAAACTGCCCGAGGTGCCCCTGAAACTGCCAGAGCAGTTCTAAGACGTCCCGATGGACACGTGGTACGGTAAAACGGACCTGAGACCACTAGAGAGCCCTGACACAGCAGACGGGCCGAAACCACCAAAACTGCCTCTGTAAGTGCAAGAGAGAACCTAACCTAAGTTAGCGACAAAAAAAATCTCCAGGAACTACGGGGGGGCAGAGGGGCTCCTGGACCAGATACAGACACGACATTTCATATGGAGGAAGGGA
The DNA here is from genome assembly GCA_030062745.1 of Capitulum mitella. Classification (NCBI taxonomy): domain Eukaryota; kingdom Metazoa; phylum Arthropoda; class Thecostraca; order Pollicipedomorpha; family Pollicipedidae; genus Capitulum; species Capitulum mitella. The sequence continues at coordinate 3,766,240 of CP099841.1, read as the reverse complement.
TGTATCCGCTCAACATCCCACCGTTGTTGTAGATTTTAATATGTGTATACATTGAAATATGTTTATATATATAAATATATAATATATATATAAAAACACAATAGCCTTTTTTGTCATATTTCGGTCACTTTGTGGGGAAGAAAACGCAAAATTTTCTGAGAAAGGGTGGCGCAATTGAATTTTTCGGTTGTTT